>OZ010799.1:10935663-12144380 GCA_963932465.1 Maratus speciosus
CAACAAAATTAATCTTGCAAAACGATTTCTTCCAATACCTGTATATTTCATAAAATTCTACACTGTAAAAAAAAAAAAAAAAATCTCTAATGCTACTAAGAATTTTCTAGGAAACTGGGAAGCCTAGAACTTTTTACGTAGCTGAAACGAAAGAAATTCATGTAACAGGTTCACGTTTACATAAAAAAAAAAAAAAAAAAAAATCCTGTCAGATTGCTAAGAATTTGTTAGGAAACTGGGATGCTTAGAGCTTTTTATGTAACTTCAACAAATCATGTAATTATCACGGGTTACCGGTAAATGTTTAGTAAGCATACAGATTTCTGTAGCTTTAGAAATCTAGTTTTGTAGATTTACACCTATTTTCTGTACAATGTACAAGTGAAATTTTAGTAAACGTACAGACTTCCGAAACTTTTACAAAAAATAGTTTTGTAGATTTACATTTTTTTTTTTTTTTTTTTTTTTTTTTACAATGTAAGATTGGAAATTCGACTGTTTAAGTCCATCTGCGATTAATATTTTCTTTTTTCGTTATATTTTGCGTCTTTACTCGTTTTCGTTTCTTTTTCTTGTAATACCTTATAATGCTTGGCATCCAAGGTTTAAAATTGGATTAGAGGTATTTCGAGCAGGAAGATTTTTATTCTCAGCGATTTATAATATACATTTCTAAAATTTCCTTCCTTCCTCCACTTTATTCTGATATTAACTTAAATACGTATCTGTATACGAGTCCACTATAGTTTGATTTCACATGTCAAAAAAAATTAAATAAAAATATCAACAAACAATGTTTCAAGAAAATTATATTTAGCAGTCCGTATCATGTTCATTTCACATATATTCTACGTTTATACAATAACGCAAATCCAAGCTTATAGGATTTTCATTTTTGTCGTCTCTAAATCTCTTGGAGTTCTACTTACAGAAGTATATAAACTTTTATTATCTAAAGTTAAAACATTTTCTTTTAAAAAGGATTCGTGAGATTCTTTCCTTTATTCAACAATACTTTATCTTTTCAAAATTACGGAGCAGAGTTACACATAACTTTATCTACTTATTTGATCCATACGTCAATAAGTGCTTTATCTAAATTTGATTTCGTAGAAATACGACACGTTTCCGGAGAGATACAAGTAATTTTATCTCAATATTTGATATGAATATTCACCCTTATCTTTTAAATGTAATCTTAGTTTCGCTCTGGTAAAGGTTGAACTGAAATATCCAATAAAGATCAAGTATGGTTCTAAAGTCAGATATTTTTAAAACTAATAAAATATAATAGAAATACTGGTATTTGGAATTTAGTTCCATTAATATGCTTTTAGAAAATATTTTATGTTTTCTAAAACATAATTAGAAATACACACTTTTGAAATGAAAAAAGTGTCTGAAGGTTGATCATGGATTCGAGTGCCTGTTATTAACATAAGCTATTACTTCCTTTTTAATTTTTTCATGTCTTTTACAGAAATAAAAATATTTGTTAAATAATAATAATAATAAGTAAAAGTTTTAACATTTTACGACAAAATTAATCTTGCAAAACGATTCCTTTCAATACCTGTATATTTCATGGAATTCTACACTGTAAAAAAGATCTATAAGGTAAAAGGTTACTAAGAATTTTCTAGAAAACTAGAATGCCTAGAACTTTTATGTAACTGAAACAAAATAAATTCATGCAACAGGTTCATGTTTGAACTGTAAAATAAAAACTAAAAAAACCCAGTAAGGTTACTAAAAATTTTTTAAGACACTGGGATGCCTAGAATAATTTATGTAATTGCAACAACAACAAAAAAAATCATGTAATTATCCCGGGTTACCGATAAAATGTTAGTAAGCATACAGATTTCTGTAGCTTTGCAAACCTAGTTTTGTAGATTTACGTCTATTTTCTGTACAGTGCACAGAAAAAAAATTATCAAACGTACAATTTTCTGAAGATTTTACAAAAACTAGTTTTGTAGATTTACATCTTTTTTTTTTTTTTTTTTTTTTTTTTTTTTTTTTTTTTTTTTTTTTTTACTATGTAAGATTGCAAATTCGACAGTTTAAGTCCATCTGCGAATAATATATTCTTTTTTACTTATATTTTGCGTATTTATTCGTTTCCGTCTCTTTTTCTTATAATACCTTATAAGGCATGGCATCCAAGGTTTAAAATTGGATTAGAGATATTTCGAGTATGAAGATTTTTTTTCTCAACGGTATATCGATTGCAATATACATTTTAAAAATTTTCTTCCTTCTACGTCTTTTATTCTGATATTCATTTAAATACGTATCTGGATACGAGTCAACTGTAATTTGATTTCACATGTCAGAAATTTTAAATAGAAATATCAACAATCAATGTTTCAAGAATATTATATTTAGCAGTCCGTATCATGTTCATCTCACACAAATTCTACGTTTGTTAACGCAAAACCAAGCTTATAGGATTTTCATTTTTTGTAGTCTTTAAATCCCCTGGAGCTCCACTTACAGTAAGTATATAAACTTTTATTATTTAAAGTTAAAATATTTTCTTTTAAAAAGAATTTGTAAGATTCGCTCTTTTATTGAAGAATACTTTTTCTTTTCAAAAGTATGGAACACAGTTACACATGTCTTCATCTACTTATTTGATCCGTACATCAGTAAGTGCTTTATCTGAATTTGATAGCGCAGAAGTATGACATGTTTCTGGAGAGATACAAGTAAATTTATTTCAATATATGATAAGAAACTTTACCCTTTATTTTGAAATGTAATTTCAGTTTCGGTCTGGCAAATTTTAAATTGGAATATCCAATAAAGATTAAGCATGGTTCTAAAGTCAGATATATATTTTTAAAACTAATAAAATATACACTGTAAAAAAACTGACTAAAAAACGGAGATTCTACTGGCAATCCAGACGTCAGTACTATTTCCGTATTTTAACGGAAATCCCCCTCCCCCCATAAATTCCAGAAATCCGTATTTTTACGGAAAATTTCCCCCATTAATTACAGAAAATTTCCCTTTTTTCTGGAATTCATGAGGGAAAATTTCCGTTAAAATACGGAAATGGTACTAGCGTCTCGATTGCCAGTAGAATCTCCGTTTTTTAGTCCTTTTTTTACAATGTAATAGCAGTAATGGTAATTGGAATTCGGTACCGTTAACATGCTTTTGGAAAATATTTTATGTTTTTTAAAACATAATTAGAGCTACAAACTTTTGAAACGACAAAACTTGACGGAAATTTGATCATGGATTGAGATGCCTGTAATTGACTTGAGCTGTTATTTCCCTTTTAATTTATTCATGTCATTTATAGAAATAAAAATATTTTTTGAATAATAATAAGAAAATTTTTTTAACATATTGTACGACAAAATTAATCTTGCAAAACTAATTCTTCCAATGCTTGTGTATTTCATAGAATTCAAAGATTACAAATTCGATAGTTCAAGTGCAACAGACAAATTTACGAACAATATTTTCTTTCTTTCTTTCTTTCTTTTTTTCCCTAGCATTATTCTTTTTCCTTACTTATTCTTGCAATACCTTATAATGCGTGTCATCGAAGGTTTAAAATCAGATTAGAGGTTTTTCGACCAGGAAGAATTTTGATTCTAAACGCTATATTCCATTTTTCTTACATAATTCTAAAAGTTTCATGCTTCTTCGCCACTTTATTTTGATAGTCATTTAATAATGTACCCTTACACAAGTGCACTGTAATTTGATTTCATATGTCAAAAATTTTACAATACATATATTAATCAATTATTTTTAGGTATCTACATTTAACAATCCATACCATGTTCATCTCATATAGGTGAGACTGGGACACATGTGAACAGTCCACATAAACATTGCTTTTTATCATAACTGGGTTAATTTCTACAAACAAAAACTACTCAATATGGTAAACAGAGCTTTTTTTACACATGTTAATTATTTTTTAAATAACCTTTATAGTTCTTGCATATTTTAAGAGTTTTATAAATTCAAGAAATTGTTCACATGTGCCCCACCGGCGGGGTAGTTGTGAACACACGTGGGTCACATGGGAACACAAGGAAAAATATACTTTGACATGCTTTTTATTTTGCTATTCATATTTGTCATAATCATTAGTCATATAAAATATATAATGTGAAATTTAAAAAGTCCATAGTATTACTTAAAAGGCGACTAAAGTAATAAAAAGATGTTACAAGTTAAAACTATACAGTTTATTTAAAACTTCTTAGTACTTTCAAACTTTCCAAGCTCATCATCAGACAATATTTTAATAACTAAATGTTATTTATTTATACAAATACGTCAGTTTATTTTGAAAATGAGGGAGCCTGGAAAGCTCGAAAGTACTAAGAAGTTTTAAATAAAATGTATATTAGGTAGCTTTCATTACAAAAAGCAACCTATTGCAGCAGTTCGGAGGAAAACGATTTCAAAAAAGTTTGGTATATTTTCAAGGATCATGACCCCCAGACCCCGAAGCCACCCTCCGTTCAAAATTGATATATATATATATATATATATATATATATCTGACCTATGTCACACTCTAACTCTCGTAATTATGAACCGATTTCGATGTAACTCGGTGTGTACATAGTACATACTAATGTCTCGACCGAGTTCGTTGGCCAACTTCATCCGCCGTTTTGTTTCAAAATGGCGGAAATTTAAAATTTTTAAAAAAATTTAAAATTTGAAATGTGGTACCAAAAAATTAAAAATGGAAAAATATTTTTTTTCTTTTGTATTTGACCTTTATACAAAGATTCTGGAGCAGTTTTTGTTTCGTCTATATCTTAAAAAATGGCTGAGTTATAGCATTTTGAATTTCTAGCGTGGCTGGCATTTTGAAACGTCCTAAATTTTGTCACGTGATAAAAGGCGTATTTATGAACCGATTTCGATGTAATTCGGTGCGTACATAGTACATACAAATGTTTCAACCGAGTTCGTTGGCCAGCTTCATCCGCCATTTTGTTTCAAAATGGCGGCCATTTAAAATGTTTAAAAAAATTTAAAATTTGAAATGTGGTACCAAAAAATTGAAAATGGATAAATATTTTTTTCTTATGTATTTGACCTTTATACAAAGATTTCGGAGGAGTTTTTGTTTCGTCTATATCTTAAAAAATGGCTGAGTTGCAGCATTTTGAATTTCTAGCGTGGCTGACATTTTGAAACGTCCTGAAATTTGTCACGCGATAAAAGGCGTATTTATGAACCGATTTGGATATAACTTCGTTTATACATAGTACATACCAATTTCTCGACCGGGTTCATTGGCCAGTTTCATCCGCCATCTTGTTTAAAAATGGCGGCCATTTAAATTTTTAAGAAAAATTTAAATTTGAAATGTGGTACCAAAAAATTGAAAATTGAAAAAATATTTTCTTCTTATGTGTTTGACCTTGATAAAAAGATTCGGGAGCAGTTTTTGTTTCGTCTATATCTTAAGAAATGGCTGAGTTATAGCATTTTGAATTTCTAGCGTGGCTGACATTTTGAAACGTCCTGATTTTTGCCACGTAATAACAGGCGTATTTATGAACCGATTTGGATGTACCTTGGTGTGTACTTGTTTCAAAATGGCGGCCATTTAAAAAAATTTAAAAAATAAAAAAATTAAAATGAGATACCAAAAATTTGGAAAATGAAAAAGATTTTTTTCGTATGTGTTTGACCTTAATACAAAGATTCCGGAACAGGTTTTGTTTCGTCTATATCTAAAAAAATGGCTGAGTTATAGCATTTTGAATTTCTATTGTGGCTGACATTTTAAAACGACCTGATTTTTGTCACGCGATAACAGGCGTATTTATGAACCGATTTGGATGTAACTTGGTCTGTACATAGTACATACCAATGTCTCGACCGAGTTCGTTGGCCAGCTTCATTCGCCATCTTGTTTCAAAAGCGTTGCCATTTAAAAATAAATTTAATTTAAAATTTAAAATGAGGTATTAAAAAATTGGAAAATGAAAAAGATTTTTTTTTATGTGTTTGGCCTTGATACAAAGATTCCGGAGTAGTTTCTGTTTCTGAAAATTTGTTCTTTTGTTTATATCTTAAAAAATGTTTGAATTATAGCACTTTGAATTTCTAGCATGGCTAACATTTTGAAACGATCTTGTATCTGTCACGCGATAACACACATATTCGCCTATTTCGATGTAAGAAGGCCTGTGGATAGTATACATCAATACCTCGACCAAGTTCGCTGGCCAGATTCATCAGCCATCTTCTTTCAAAATGGCGGCCATTAAATAAATATATATATATATATATTTAAAGTGAGATGCAAAAAAATTAGAAATTGAAAAAGGTTTCTTTCTTAAGTATTTGACCTTGATATAAGGATTCAGGAGCATTTTTTGTTTGTCTTTACCTTAAAAAATGGCTCAGATATAGCAGTTTCAATTTCTATTGTGGGTGACATTTTGAAAAATCTGATTTTTTGCATGCAACAGCACTCGTATATATCAACCGATTACGATGTGAGTGAGCATGAGCTTGGTATGATGAAATTGTCGTCTATTTGAGGAAAATTATAGATTTGTTGCGTTTTAGAAAACATTAAATTTATTAAAATTACAATTGAAAGTAAACGAGATTGCTGCTCTTTATGTACTTCCTTACAGATTTGTTTGTGGAAGCCTAAATAGAAAATTAATTTTGTATGACAAAATTGTCTTCTATTACAGGAAAATTATAGAATTTTTTGCGTTTTAGAAATCATTAAATTTATTTAAATTACAATTGAAAGTAAATGAGCTTGTTGTTTTTTATGTACTTGCTTACAGATTTGTTTGTGGAAACTTCAATACAAAATAGACTTTGCATGACGAAGTTGTCTTCTATTTCAGGAAAATTATAGATTTGTTGAGTTTTGGAAAGCATTACATTTATTTAAGTTACAATTGAAAGTAAACGAGCTTGTAGCTCTTTATGTACTTACTTACAGATTTGTTTGTGGAAGCTTCAATAGAAAATCAGCTTTGTATGACGAAATTGTCTTCTATTTCAGGAAAATTATAGATTTGTTGCGTTTTAGAAAACATTAAATTTATTAAAATTACAATTGAAAGTAAACTAGCTTGTTTCTCTTTATGTACTTCCTTACAGATTTGTTTGTGGAAGCTTAAATAGAAAATCAATTTTGTATGACGAAATTGTCTTCTATTTCAGGAAAAATATAAATTTGTTGCGTTTTAGAAAACATTAAATTTATTTAAATTACTATTGAAAGTAAACGAGCTTTTTACTCTTTATGTACTTGCTTACAGATTTGTTTGTGGAAGCTTGAATAGAAAATCAATTTTGTATGACGAAGTTGTCTTCTATTACAGAAAAATTATAGATTTGTTGCGTTTTAGAAAACATTAAATTTATTCAAGTTACAATTGAAAGTAAACGAGCTTGTTGCTCTTTCTGTACTTGCTTACAGGTTTGTTTGTGGAAGCTTAAATAGAAAATCAATTTTGTATGACGAAGTTGTTTTATATTATAGGAAAATTATAGATTTGTTGCATTTTAGAAAACATTAAATTCCTTCAAGTTACAATTGAAAGTAAACGAGCTTGTTGCTCTTTATGTACTTGCTTACAGATTTGTTTGTAGAAGCTTCAATAGAAACTTAATTTTGTATAACGAAGTTGTCCTCTTTTACAGGAAAATTATAGATTTGTTGCGTTTTAGAAAACATTAAATTTATTCAAGTTACAATTGAAAGTAAACGAGCTTGTTGCTCTTTCTGTACTTGCTTACAGTTTTGTTTATGGAAGCTTCAATAGAAAATCAGCTTTGTATGACGAAATTGCCTTCTATTTCAGGAAAATTATAGATTTGTTGCGTTTTAGAAAATATTAAATTTATTTAAATTACGATTGAAAGTAAACGAGCTTGTTGTTCTTTATGTACTTGCTTATAGATTTGTTTGTGGAAGCTTAATTAGAAAATCAACTTTGTATGACGAAGTTGTCTTCTATTTCAGGAAAATTGTAGATTTGTTGGGTTTTAGAAAACATTAAATTTATTTAAGTTACAAGTGAAAGTAAACGAGCTTGTTGCTCTTTATGTACACTCACTGCCATAAAAATTTGCGCACCAAGAAATATTTGTGGGATCATAACGAAACTTGGCATGAAGGTACATATTAGGCAAATATGCAAATGATTAGAAATGCAGCGTGATTGCGCATTGCGTAATGCCACTAGAGGGCGTTGAACTTCGTCCTCCTTGGAGTATAAAACTGGTAAGCAGAACTTGTCTGAGTGTTCCTTTTCTTTTGCAAAGGAAGCGCTGAGGTAGACATGCCGTTACGCAGCCATCTAAGACAATATGAGCAGCTCTCAGAGTTCGAGAGGGGAAGAATCATCGGAATGATGGAAGTTGGTTGGTCAGCTCGATGACTAGCTCGTCAAGTAGGCCGTTCTGATTTTACTGTGAGGAGGTGTTGGGACCAGTGGACTGAAGAGACGTCATATACACGGCGACAAGGCTCGGGACGCCCTCGACAGACCAGTCGTCGAGAAGACCGTCACATCATACGAAACGCACGCGTAGAGCCAACTGCCTCATTGGCCGCTATCCAGACACAGGCAGCACCTTCACTACGGACCCCTGTGTCTTCTCGGACCATCGAAAGGTGCCTGGATGAAGGACATCTGGTATCGTGGCTCCCATTACTTGTGCTGCCAATGACACCCACACAACGATGCCTCCGTTTGGAGTGGTGTCGCACACGACGGGATTGGACTGCAACAGAATGGAACCAGGTCGTCTTCAGCAACGAGTCTAGATCCAATTTGGGCAGCGATGACAATCGTGTTCATGTGTGGAGGCCCCGTGGTTAACGCCTAAATCCTGCCTTCGCTTTACAGCGACACACCGTTCCCACAGCTGGTGTGATGGTATGGGTGCCATTGCTTACGATACACAGTCACCCCTAATATTGATCCGTGGCACAATGACAGCCCAGCGGTACGTCCAGGACATCCTTCAGCCACATGTGTTGCCACTTGTGGCAGGGCTCGCAGGAGCCATTTTTCAGCAAGACAGTGCTCGGCCACACACAGCAAGGATGTCACAAGCCTGCCTCCGCCACATTACCGCCCTTCCCTGGCCTCCTCGATCCCCAGATTTGTCACCAATCGAGCATATCTGGGATCATTTGGGACGACAAGTTGGACAGCCTATGAGTTTGGTTGAACTCGAGGCGAGTTTACAGCAACTGTGGAACGTGATGTCGCAGGACATCATACGGAGCTTGTATCCCTCAATGCCCGCTCGTATCACATCGTGCATTCGCGCTAGAGGGGGTCCAACAGAGTACTAAAATTTCCGTTCATTTGTACTTTTTTCTACATCCCTTTTCTTTGCTTTTCTACTCACTTACTTATATCACAGTACTACTTACGCATGTAAAATTTCGTTTGATTTGGACGTCTTTTTCTTGGTGCGCAAATTTTTATGGCAATGAGTGTACTTCCTTACAGATTTTTTTTAGTGGAAGCTTAAATAGAAAATCAATTATGTATTACGAAATTGTCTTCTATTTCAAGAAAAATTATAAATTTGTTGCGTTTTAGAAAACATTAAATTTATTTAAATTACTATTGAAAGTAAACGAGCTTTTTACTCTTTATGTACTTGCTTACAGATTTGTTTGTGGAAACTTCAATAGAAAATCAACTTTGTATGACGAAGTTGTCTTCTATTACAGGAAAATTTTAGATTTTTTGCGTTTTAGAAAACATTAAATTTATTTAAATTACGATTGAAAGTAAACGAGATTGTTGCTCTTTATGTACTTGCTTACAGATTTGTTTGTGGAAACTTCAATAGAAAATCAACTTTGTATGACGAAGTTGTCTTCTATTTCAGGAAAATCATTGATTTGTTGCGTTTTAGAAAACATTAAATTTATTTAAGTTACAAGGGAAAGTAATCGAGCTTGTTGCTCTTTATGTACTTCCTTACAGATTTTTTTTTGTGGAAGCTTAAATAGAAAATCAATTATGTATGACGAAATTGTCTTCTATTTCAGAAAAATTATAAATTTGTTGCGTTTTAGAAAACATTAAATTTATTTAAGTTACAACTGAAAATAAACGAGCTTGTTGCTCTTTATGTACTTGCTTACAGATTTGTTTGTGGAAGCTTCAATAGAAAATCGACTGACTAAATTGTCTTCTATTTCAGGAATATCACAGATATTGGAGCTGACATTATTTCTCTTGATGTTAAAAGAAAGGAATAAGATTACAGAATGATTATTGGGGAACTTACGAACTGTTCATACTGCCCCAAACTAGTCTGTTCATAAGTGCCCCACATAGCTGCTAGAGTTAAGTTGATAAATAATTAACATTTCTCAATTTTAGAAGAAAAAAAATCTGTATCAAAAATGCTTTTTAGAAGTCATAGTATACGTTAAAACATTAAAATAAAAAAAAATGAATAACTAAATAAGTTATTTGCTTATGAAGTTGGCACTGAGATTTTACTTTTGAGATCTATAAACAGTATTTTGGCTACTGAGGACAAACAAAATTTCAGAGAGCTTTAAAACTGTTTTACCATATGCCTACATGTGCTACCATCTTTAGTAATTTTTTTAAATAAAAAAATATATAATAGCTAGTGAAAAATTTCGACATTCACATCTGCCCCATGTTCACATGTGCCCTAGTCTCCCCTACATTCTACGTTTATATGGTAACGCAAATCCATGCTTATATGATTTTCATTTTTGTCGTCTATAAATCTGCCAGAGCTCTATTTACAGCCGTACATAAACTTTTATTATCAAAAGTTAAAATATTTTCTTTCAAGAAGTATCCTCAAAATTCTTCCATTAAACAATATCTTTGCTTTTCAAATCTATGGCACAGAGTTCCATATGACTTTATATACTTATTTGATCCGCACGTCAATAAATGTATTATCTGGATTTCGTAACGCAGAAGTAACACATGTTTTTTGGTTGGTTGGTTGTGTTTATGACGGCCAATTATCAACACGAGGGATATAGGCCCTAAGGGGAGGGGTGCCCTTCGTGGGGGTCTTTCTAAGGGAACCTAACCCGTATTAACGCTTGGAAAACCAAGGTTCGAAGAAAACCACGAAAACTCCGAACGATTAGGCCGACGGGCGCGATTGGGTTCGAACCCAGCTCCTCCCATCTACCAGCTTCGAGAGCAGAACCTCTCGGCCACTGGTGGGGCCATGTTTTTTGGAGAATTATAAGTAGGGTAAGGTGCCCTATTATCGTCCCCCAGTCACTTTTAGGCCCTTGGAAGTTGTAATTTTCGGTGAAAATCTACCATATTTGGATTTTAGATAGTCTAACTACCCACGCACATAGAAACATAGATAAATATTGCAAAAAAAATTTAACAATGCGAAAAATTGTTTTTTCAAAAGTATCTAAAAAATGCAAAGGAAAAAAATGGCCCCAATTTTGTACCCCCCCCCCCCCCCCCCAAATCCTATACGCCGAGACTTAACTTATAATTAAATCAAAATTTATTTCTAAATGAGTAAGTAATTTAATTTACACTAAAGTAATGCACAATGAAATGTACTAATTATCAGTGGAAGAATAACATAACGAATCATTAGCTATCCAAACATGAAAAAAATTTTTTTTTTTTAAATGTCATGAAAAAGCATTCCTGTAACGCTCGAACAATACGCACTCCATCTTATTTTCTCTCCTTTTCTTTTTTTTTCTTTCAAAAGAACTGACAAGCTGAGTAAATTAGACTTTACGAGAGAGAAGAATGTTTACAAAGTTGTTGCCGACAAGGCACCTGAGCTAAGCCGCTATTTTAACTTAACTGAGTTATTTTTGTAAATAATAACATGTAAATATGTTGTAAATATTAAATTTATTAGTTGATGAAAAATTATCAAGTTTTATTTTGTAACATAAAATAGTTTCCACCCCGGATTCTGAATAATATGTTACAGAAGTGGCTCCCCAACGTCGGGCCCGAATAGAAGCAAGATATGAAGATAAGTATTATTTTTAAATTGTGTTAAACTGTTTTAATAAGAAAATTTAGATACTAAAGTACAAAAATTTATACAAAAGTACTTTTGATTCATCCTTAATCTGAGGATTTTTGAAAATTGTATTTGATTCGTCCAGAATCGAAATATTTTGGAATTGTTCTATTCAGCCTGAATGATATTTTCCTTGGAATTGAAATACGAAAAGTCGTCTGCAGCTTCAAATATTTTAGTACCTGAATTAAATGAAGATATTCATCAGAGAAATAATTCTAATAATTATTATTGAAAAATAAAAATCGTTTGCTTTATCTTATACATTTATATAGTTGCACTGAGCTATTTTATTATTGAAGTTATTATTATAAGTGAGTGCTTGGCATTATTTTAATTATTATATGAAGAATTGATTGATATCATTGTGTAAAAAAAAATGGGCAAATAGTTGGTGTCATTATATTGAGTTTTGAAAGATATTGTATGTTATTTATGTACTATATATGTTATAAATTACGTAAAAGTAAATTATTTTGCAAAGAGTTATTCGTAACACGAATTAAGTTTGAAGTTAGTTAAAACATGGTTCAAATTATGGCGTTTCTTTCTAAGGGTAAAAAAATTGATTTAATCACATTGGCTTCAGAATTAAAAGTAGAAATAAGTAGCGATGATAAAGTCCTCGAATTACGTGATAAAATTGTAAATAGTGAGGCATTTAAAGATAACATAGATTTTGTACAGGGAATTTTTTAAATTATCGTAGAAGAAAGAAAGACTCTTGAGGAAGAGATACGTTTAGCCGAAGAAAGAGATTTTGAGCTACAAAAGCTCAGGTTAGAAGCAGGAACAAGAGATGTTGTTGCAAATACAAGCAACCCTCTAGAAACTTCTTCAATCCGCGTTGACTTGAAAAAGATTTTACCCGATTTCAATCCTGAACAGGATGATATGAATGTATTTTTAATAACTTTTAAGAGGTAAATGAAACTTTTAAAGGTTTCTAAAGAACTGTGGATTACGTATTTAATTGGAGTCCTTCCAAATGAAACCGGTAAATTAATAGCGCGTGAACCGGAAGAAAAATTTGAGGATTATTCTTATTTTAAAGATATATTGTTGCAGAGGTTCAAGTTAACTGCTGAAAGATTTAGAGTTTTGTTTAGTCGACATCCAAAGCGAACCGATATTAGCTGGAGAGAATATTATTTTGAAATCAGAAGCTATTTTGAGGGATGGCTATCAGAATTAAATATAAATTCCTTTGAAAAATTATCGGAATTAATTATTGCTGACCAATTAAAGAAAAAGGTTTCCCCTGATTGCAAAGAACATTATTTAGACCAATGGGAGAATTTAACAGATTCTGTTGAATTAGCTGAAAAGTTAGATTTATATGATAATTTGAGGTCACACAAAGTAGAAATAAAGAGATCAAATAAAATCAGTGAGGTCGGGAATTCTAATCGCTTTGAAAAAACGCCTTTAGATTTTAAAAGAAATGAGTTTGGTAAAATTGGCAATCAAAAGGAGTCCAAGAGAAATAAAATTAATTATCCTTCGAAACTAAATCGATCAATGTTAAGTTGCTATGGTTGTGGAAACCAGGGAGTTATTAAATCCAAGTGTCCAACCTGTTCTCCGAAAAATGTATCGGTGCACTTTCAATCACTAGAATTTCGTACATGTAATATGCAAACATCACCAACATTATTGGTAAAAATAAGCATAAATGGTCTCTCTGGCACAGCTTGTGCTGACACTGGCGCAACACATTGCGTTGCGGGTGAAGTTTTGTATTCTTTATTAAAAGACCAAGGTGTGAAGTTTGAAAAAACTCAAATGATCGTAGTCTTAGCGGATGGGCTACAAAGCACTACCGAAGTTTATAAAACAGAAGTTCATGTTAAAATTGAAGGTCGCGACATTAAAACAACACTTTATGCTCTGCCGAATGCCAGAAATAAGCGTACAATTTTAGGAATCGATTTTTTACGCAAAGCAAAAATTGTTTTGGATGTAGTAAATCAAGAATGGTTCTTCGCTGATAGATGTAGGTGGAAGTATAGATTCGCTGAAGATACATATAGACCTCCCAGTGAATTAGCGATAAAATACGTTGAATTAGACACCGTTTTTCTTAGAGAAGATGACGGTATAGACATCTCACTTCAGAGCAACGAGTTAGGATGAATGAACTGCTTGAAAAATTTACTAGTAGCTTCCAACTAGGGGAAGAGGCCACACCTAAAGTTAAACATTATATTGATACTGGATCACATCCTTCTGTAGCAGTACCCCTTACCGCATTTCACCTGCGAGTAAGGAAATTTTGCGTAAAGAATTAGATGAAATACTCTCTAAAGGTATAACAGAAGAGTGCGAGTCTCCTTATGCCTCTCCTGGAGTATTGGTCCCAAAACCAAAGGTAAAAACTCGCCTTTGCATCGATTATCGAAAATTAAATTCCATCACAAAGACAGATAATTATCCATTACCACGAATAGATGATTTGCTCCATGAAGCCAAACATACACCTTATATGACCACTATTGATCTGGAGTCTGGATACCACCAAATTGAAGTAAATGCTGCTGATAGAGACAAAACTGCATTTATTTGTCCATTCGGAGCTTCTCGGTACATTAGAATGCCTTTCGGATTGGAAAATGCCCCAGCAACCTTTCAGAGATTAATAGATAACTTTAGAAAGTCCCTCAAAGACATCTTTATATTGTCTTATTTAGATGATATTATAATTTTGTCGGAAAGTTTTGAGAAACATTTGTTTGACTTAGAAGCAGTTTTTAATAAGCTATCGTAATTCAAATTGTATATTAATCGTGAAAAATGCAATTTTGCCTGCCCCCGTGTTAAATATTTAGGAAATTGAATAACAAGCTCTGGAATCGAAGTTGATCCTGGAAAAACCGCTGCAATTCAACAAATGCCTGTTCCTAAATCTGTGAAACAAGTTCAATCTTTTTTGCAGCCATGCTCCTGGTACAGACGTTTTATTCCCAAATTTTCAGATATAGCTAAACCTCTAAGTAATCTTACGAAGAAAAATGCAACTTGGAAGTGGGAAGAAGCAGAACAAAGCGCTTTCGAAACATTGAAAAGTTCATTAATCAATCCTCCAGTACTAAAACAAAATGATCCGACCAAGCCCTATCTCTTCGTACAGATGCCAGTGGATATGCTCTAGGTGCTGTCCTCCTCCAGGGTCAGGAAGAAGAAGAGCATCCAATAGAATATGCAAGTCGTTTGTTAACTGCACCAGAAAGAAACTATTCTACCACCGAGCGTGAAGCACTTGCTGCCATTTGGGATTTATATAAATTCCGTGGCTATATTGAAGGGCATGAAATAACAGTTGCCTCCGATCATCAGCCCCTAAAATGGCTGATGAGTTTAAAGTCACCGTCAGGCAGACTAGCTCGATGGGCTTACAATTTTTCAACCTCAATTTTCCAACGATGCAGTTACAATTTTTCAACCTCAAGATTGAATATATTCCTGGAAAAGCAAACGTTGTTGCTGATATGTTGTCTCGGCCTATTTGCAGTCATGAAGAACTTTCTTGTGAAATTTGCACAATTTCGATTGATATGCTTATTAGATCTCCTAAAGATATCCGAGAAGTGCAATTAAAGGATGAAGATTTAAAGAAAATTATCGTAGCGTTTGAATCTAAAAAAAATAATACAGATTTTGCTAATTGGACTGAACGTGGTTACCTCTTAAACCAAGGAGTCTTATATCCTTACTCTCAGGATCAGATTCAGAAGAAGCACAGTTGGTTGTTCCTGTTCAAGAATGGAGAGAAAGCTTGAAGAATTACCATGATTCACCGACCGCAGGCCATTATGGAGCCGAGGGAACCTATTACAGAGTATCCCAGAGATATTACTGGACCGGAATGAGAAAAGATATCGCAGATTATGTTAAAAATTGTGTAGACTGTATTCGTTATAAAGCGAGTAACCAAAAACCTGCTGGACTTTTACAAACACCTGTTCATATTCAAAGATTTGAGACCCTCTCAATAGACTTATTTGGACCCTTGCCATAAACAGCAGATGGGAAAAAGTGGATTTTTATAATCGAAGACTGTAGCACAAAATCGGTTGAACTTTTCGCATTAAATAAGTCAACAGCCACGGAATGTGCTGTTACCTTAATTGAGGAAGTGTATTTAAGATATGGTTTTCCAAGAAAAATCATTAGCGACAATTGTCCGCAATTCATCAGTGCTGGGATGCAACAAGTTTGTTTTCTCTTAAAGATAGATCAAAGTTTAACTCCGGTGTACCACCCTCAGGCAAATCCGGTTGAAAGAAAAAACCGAGATCTAAAACCCCGCTTAGCGATGCTAGTTGGAGATGATCATACAACTTAAAGTGAAAAATTACCTGTAATCCGTTTTGCCCTTAATACTGCAAGATAAAGTTTCACAGGTCATACAGCTGCATATTTAATGTTCGGTCGTGAATTACGTACCTCCGATCATGTTGCTCGTGACTTAAGCCCTGTAATTGCGAATGATAATTTCATACCCGAAATAAACTCCTTATTTAAAAAACTTTGCTAAAATTACTATGCAGATAAGAGATCGCATAGAATAAAGCCAAGATAAGCATAAATATTATGCCGACAAACATTTAAAAGCTTCTGAACAATATAAACCAGGCGACCACGTCTGGGTTACTTTGCATCCCATTAGTCAAAAGAAAAATAACAAAACAACTGAATTCATGCCCCGTCGAGATGGCCCATATGTTATTTTAAAACAAAGATCTCCTACTTCTTATACCATTGCCACTAAAGAAAACCCCTTTTCTCCCTTAGGAAATTATCATATATCAGCTTTGTGTCCTTACACGCAAGATGATGGTGGATCTTCTAAAGGCTTTATTCGTCCTAGAGGCAGACCCGGGAAACGTTAGACGCCCAACCAGCAAATATTTACGAAAGGATCACAAAACACGAGAACCATAGAGGATTTTAGGCACCAGAAAGCATCCCGAAGAAATTCACCCAGGAAATGCACACTGCATCTGAGGGACCAGTAATGCAGTGTGAGGGGAAGAGTGTAACGCTCGAACAATACGCACTCCATCATATTTTCTTTCTTTTTCTTTTTTTTTCTTTCAAAAGAACTGACAAGCTGAGTAAATTAGACTTTCCGAGAGAGAAGAATGTTTACAAAGTTGTTGCCGACAAGGCACCTGAGCTAAGCCGATATTTTAACTTAACTGAGTTATTTTTGTAAATAATAACATGTAAATATGTTGCAAATATTAAATTTATTAGTTGATGAAAAGTTATCAAGTTTTATTTTGTAACATAAAATAGTTTCCACCCCGGATTCTGAATAATACATTCCTAATTTGTCTCCGGGATGCAAATAAGAACTGCAAGGGGGACGAAATCGGGACCACGCTACTTCCCAACATGACGGAGCTTCAGTTCCCGCAAGATGATCTGAGCGTCCTAAAACTCACTGTGTGCTACTATCAGCAACTTACCAACGTAAAATACATGCAATGAATAAGAAATAAATACTTACAGTACAATAAATAACGTTCTACGAACGATATAATGAAAACTTTAGGTCTTCTAAAAATAGGAAATTTGCCGTCTTTGATATAATGTATGCGTCTTGGCGAACGTAACTTTCAATACTGACTCCTTTTACCTTACGTCCCATGTGTCTTGCGCCATAAGTGGCGCCACTTTCGCAGAAGCGGAGAAGTTAAGGGGGACGAAATTAGGAGAGGGGAAAAAATATGGGAACTTTACTCTATATTCTCTTACTCTATATCTTTGATATGAAACTTTACCCTTTACTTCGAAATGTAATTTATATTTTTTAAGCCCCAGCTAAGCTTGAATTGAAATATCAGATAAAGATTAAGTATGATTCTGAAGTCAGATATTTTTTAAACCAGTTACAATAGCACATGCGTGTAATTGGAATTTGGGAATGTTAACATGCAGTTGGAAAATATTTTACATTTTTTAAAACTTTTTTTCTTAAAAAGTTCACTGTTTGCCTACTAATTAATGCTATGATTAACTTTTTCTTAGGGTGTCGTCTACCTATAGAAAATGTACTGAACATTGAAATTTTCTGGACCCAAAAAACTCAGTAAAAAACAATTTAAAAATTTTAATAGAACTAAAGTTAGTTGCCAGAAATTAGGACATTTTAGCTAATACTATTAAATGAAACAACTTTATTTATCAGAAGCTTTAAACAATATTCCTAAATTATATATAGTTTGAAAAACTTGAAAAAGGAAAAAAAAAATATTCCACAATCAGTAGATTAAATCATTTGTTTTCAATAAAAATTTCTAATCACAATTATTTGAACTTTAGTTAAACTTTAATCTGATTCAAATTATTCGCCGTATTTAAATAATTTTCACAAAAGCGTTTAAGGTAAATACGCATGTCAATTGGCAACACTTTCTTTTTATCACATTTTATGTACTTCTTCCAATGACTGTATATTTCATGGAAATCTAGGTTTAAGATTAGGTTGTTTAAGTACAACACACAAATCTGGTAACAATATTTTCTTTTTTCTTAAATAATGTATCATTATTTTGTTCCATTCCTTATTCTCGCAATACCTTATAATGCGTGGCATCCTAGGTTTGTAATAAGTTTAGAGATTTTTCGAGCATGAAGAATTTTTATCCTGAACGTTACATTCGACTTATATTTCTAATATATTATCCCTTCTATCCTACTTTATTCTGATATTCATTTAAGTACCTACCCGCACACAAGTGCACTGCAATTTGATTTCACATGTCAAACATTTTACAATACTAATATTAACCAACAATGTCTTAAGGAATCTAAATTTATCAGTTCATACCACGTTAATCTCATATATTTTCTACGTTTATATGGTTACACAAATCCAAGTTCATAGGATTTTCATTTTAATCATCTATAAATCCACCAGATTTCTATTTACAGTAGTACACTGCAAATTCTCAAACACAAAAATAAACACATTTTACAACACTTTTTGTCACCAAATTAACAACACATTAATGTGTTGTGAATCAGAAAACTTCATGTACAAAATATTTTTTGTGTTGTGCTTGTGTTCTTAATATGTTGCAAAAGTGTTGCTATCTAAAAATGTGTTCTAAAAATATTGTTGTTAATTGTTTTGAAATCGTGTTGTAAATAGTCGTTGATAAAATATTTTCTTACAATAGTGTTGTGTTGCACAACACTTTGTCACCAAATTAACAACACATTGAAAACACCACACAATTTAGAACACTATAAAACAATGCATGTAAAGCACTTTCAAAACACTTTCTACATAGTGCCTTTAAAATAACGCACACACACACTTAAAACATACTATTTATTAAACATTTGTAACACAATTTTAAAGATGAGCGTTTCGAAATGTTTTGGAAACACATTTTGTCCTCTTGTAATTTTCAACAGCACTTTTTGCGTATTCTTTTTATTTGTCACAACACATTCGCAACAAATTCACAACACAATCAAAAATGATTTTAGTTAGAAGTGTTAATTATTATGTTCAGTTAGTGTTGCAAAAGTGTTTCATGAATTTGCAGTGTGCATAAACTTTTATTATCTAAGGATATAATAGTTTTCTTTCAGAAGTGTCCTTTGAATTTTTCCATTCAACTATACCTTTAGTTTTTAAATTTATAGCACCGAGTTACGTATGGCAGTACCTACTTACTTGATCCGCACGTCGATAAGTGCTTTGTCTGGATTTGATAGCACAGAAGTAAGACCTGTTTCTGAAAAGATATACGTAAATTTATCTCAAGATAATAGTTTCTCGTTCCCAATAGAGATATCAATGTTGCTGGATGGATATTTTAATGAATGGATTTTTTCATCTATATTAGGGTAATTCCATTGTAACTGACGTAACATTTTATCATCGAATTTTGTTTTTGAAACTTTGTAGAAAACTTACTGATTTACTTACTAGAAAAATCTTTTACAATTTCAAATACTTCTTACTAAGGTCTTAATACCCAAATACCTGCAGATTATTTCAATCTCTCTTTGGTGCACAAAATTGCATTTCAAAATTCTGTAACTGACGTAACATAAAATATACAAACATTTTTTATGCCTTTATTGAAGTGTAAAAATTATCAAAACTATCCCGTTAAAAAAAGTGATTTAATGTTCTCAATAACACTGAGTAATACAAAATTATAACAGTAACGTGTTTAATTAATTTGTAAATAATAAAAAAGAAAAAAATGGCATTTACACGTGTACTGACGTAACTTTTATTGTGTAACTGACGTAACATTATGATTTTACAAAGACAATAATGGTACTTGACTTAGTTTGTAAACAGTAATTTACAATGCCTTTTTATTAGGATTTTATTATAGAATATAAAAATATCACGTTTTCCAATCATAGCTTAAAATTAAACATATTATAAATTTTATCCCCCCCCCCCAAAAAAAAGTTAAATTTCTGTGGAATTGCCCTATTTTGAAATGTAATTTATATCTTGCCCAAGTAAAGCTTAAATTGAAATAGCCAATAACGATTAAGTATGGTTCTGGCGTCAGTTGTTTTTAAAACCAGTAAAATATAATTGCAGTAATGTGTAATTGGAGTTTGGAACCGTTAACGTGAATTTGGCAACTGTTTTATATTTTTTTAAACATTATTTTTTGAAACGCACATATGAGTACTAGAAAGGTTTTAAATGACAGAAATTGAATCAAGTTTGAACATAGAGAGGAAGCCTATAATTGACATGTAATATTACTTAATTTTTATAGACTTTTTTATAAACTCAACTTGTTTTTAGGTAGATTTCGTATGAAATACCACCTATTACACTCTCTCCCATGTTGGAATTGATGAATTTTTTTTTCAGATCTACGTCGAACATGCCCCCTAGTACCCGAAACCATTCCCAGTTCAAAACTTTATCTGTTTATCTTCCTACTAGCAAACCCCGTGTCTTTGCTTGCGTAATAGTTGAAATATACCAAGCGATATTTGGATGACTATTTTTTATTAGAAGAACACTTTTTGAAATAATTCAAAAATTACAAATTAAGCCAGAGTTTAACTAAACTTCGTTATAAAAGTGCAATAGACAGAAATGAGATTTTAATTAATAAGAAGAACTAAAACTAATTCCAATGAAATGATAATTTAGAAAGTATTTTGAGGCTTTTATGCTCATTTCATACGCTCATTTCAGTATTCATTTGAAGATTTGAATTTTTTAGAAACCATCTTAACACATTTACATCTTGAAATTAACAATCATGTCAAGTTCCAAGCTTCTGGTCTAATAGTCCACCACCTCTTTGGTGTTAGTGGCACCAACATAAAATGCCGAAACAGAGTTGAAATAGAATGTCTCGAAAAATGTTTAAACAGAGACTGTCACCATTAATTTGCCAACATTAACCTTAAAATCGGTTGATATTTCCTAATATCCTATAGAAAACGGAATTTAGATGTTTTTAAAGGCTTTCTTGTTGTTCCTGCCAACCAGGTGGTTGTGACAGCGGCATAAAATATATCCCGTATAGGGTCAGGGACTATCACTCTTGATTCGCAACCAATAACTTCTGTAATCGGTTTATTATTTCCTGAAATACCATAGATATCGTAATTTAGGACTCTTTTAGAATGCTCTTCGCTCCTTCCCTTCGCTTCACCCTTTCTAATTTCGAATTTATTTTCGACTGTTCTTAGAGGACATTTATATTTTATAAGTTTCTACCGTGCTACATTTAAAGTTTCTAGCCTCTTCAGTACCGCAGAAATCGCAATTTAGAATTTTTTTTGCTCCTGCAACCCTCGACATAAAATATAGCTTATGTTTGAGCAGGTTCTATCACCATCAATTAGCAACCATTATATTTGAAATCGGTTTCGTATTTCATACGATTGTATAAAAATCTTAATTTAGAACCCTTATAGAACGCTTTTCGCTCACTTTATCCTTTAAAATTTGGAATTTTATTTCGACAATTCTTAGAAAGCAGTTGCATCTTTGAAGTAATTACCATTCAAAACTTAAAATGTTAGACACCCTCAGTAACACAAAAAACGCAATTTAGAACATTTTTTGCTCCTGTAACCCCCAGGTGGTAGTGACAGCAACGTAAATTGTAGGCTATGTTGGAGCGGGGACTGTCACTATCAATTTGAAACCATTACTTCTAAAATTGGTTTGTATTTCCTGAGATTGCGTAGAAATCGCTATTTAGAACGTTTTTAGAACGCTTTTCGTTCTTTTTCACCGCTTTTCACTTGTAAATTTTTTAGGAACTCTTCGTAGAGAGTATTTACATCTCTTAAGTAATTACCATGTCAAATTTCAAGTTGCTAGCCGCTTCAGTAATACAAAAAAAAACCCAATTTAGAACGTCTTTTGGTATTGACGCCGACATGAAAGAGATCCTATATTGGAGCAAGGGCTGTCATAATTAATTTCCAACCATTACTTTTGAAATCGATTGAGTACTTTCTGAAATAGAGTAGAAATCGCAATTTAGAACGTTTTTCGTCCATTTTCACCCTTTTTAAATTTCGAATTATTTAGAAAATGTTCTTAGAGATTATTTATATCTTATAAGTAACTACCATGCCTAGTTTCAAGTTGCTAGCCCCTGCAGTATTACAAAAAACGCAATTTAGATCCTTTTTTGTTCCTTCACCCCTTTTGGGGTAGTGGCATTGACATGAAATACAGCCTATGTTGGAGCGATGGCTGTCAACGTCGTTTTCACACCATTAATTTTTAAATCGGTTTGGTACTTCCTGAGGTTGCGTTGAAATCGCAATTTAGAAAGTTTTTTAGAAATCTTTTCGCTCATTTTCACCACTTTTAA
The DNA here is from genome assembly GCA_963932465.1 of Maratus speciosus. Taxonomy (NCBI): domain Eukaryota; kingdom Metazoa; phylum Arthropoda; class Arachnida; order Araneae; family Salticidae; genus Maratus; species Maratus speciosus. Next base: position 10,958,595 of record OZ010799.1, read on the forward strand.
ATTCCGATTTTTTAGGAAATGTTCTTAGAGATCATTTGTATCTTATAAATAACTGCCCTGCGTAATTCCATGTATCTGGACCCCTTCAGTAACACAAAAATCGCCATTTAGAGCGTTATTTAGAACTATTGTCGCTCATTTTCACCCCATTTTAAATTTCGATTCTTTTAAGAAATGTTCTTAGAGATCATTTATATCTTATAAGTAACTACCATTCCAAATTCCATGTATCTGGTCCCTTCAGTAACACAAAAATCGCAATTTCGAACGTATTTTTGCTCCTGCACCCCCTTTAGGGGTTGTGGCACCGACATAAATTATAGCCTATATCGGAGCAAGTGTTGTCACCATCATTTTGACACCATTATTTTTTAAATTGGTTTGGTACTTCTTGAAATTGCGTAAAAAGGGCCATTTAGAACGTTTTTTCGAAATCTTTTCGAGCATTTTCACCCCATTTTAAATTTCGAATTTTTTAAGGAATGTTCTTAGAGATCATTTATATCTTATAAGTAACTACCATTCCAAATTCCATGCATCTGGGTCCTTCAGTAACACAAAAATCGCAATTTCGAACGTATTTTTGCTCCTGCACCCCCTTTAGGGGTTGTGGCACCGACATAAAATGTAGCCTATTTTGGAGCAGGGGTTGTTACCATCATTTTGACACCAATATTTTAAAAATTGGTTTGGTATTTCTTGAGATTGCGTAAAAATCGCCATTTAGAACGTTTTTAGAACGCTTTTTGCGCATTTTCACCCCTTTTAAATTTCGAATTTTTTAAGGAATGTTTTTAGAGATCATTTATATGTAATAAGTATCTACCATCCCGCATTCCATGTATCTAGACCCTTTCGTAAGACAAAAATCGCAATTTCGAACGTTTTTTTGCTCCTTCACCGCCTTTAGGGGTAGTGGCACCGACATAAAATATTGCCTATGTTGGAGCAAGTGTTGTCACCATAATTTTGACACCATTATTTTTTAAATGGGTTTGGTACTTCTTGAAAGTGCGTAAAAATCGCCATTTAGAACGTTTTTTAGAACGCTTTTCGCTCATTTTCACCCCTTTTTAATTTCGATTTTTTTAAGAAATGTCCTTAGAAATCAATAGTATATTATAAGTAACTACCATTCCAAATTTCATGTTTCTAGTCCCTTCAGTAACACAAAAGTCGCATTTTTAGAACTTTTTTGCTCCTGCACCCCCTTTTGGCCCATGGCACAGACATAAGATATAGTCTATGTTTTAAGTTGGACTAACACCATCATTTTGATACCATTACTTTTGGAATCGGTTCGGTAGTTCCAGAGATTACCTCCTACAAATAAACAATTTTTACCTCTTTATATTATTTGTATAGATATATATCTCTTTTTATGGACGATAATTTCTATTATTCTGCACCAATCTCTTCCAAATGATACATAAAATCACGGAGTCGAAAATCTCGGCAAAGTTCGTTAATGGGCAAAATCGGATCAAGGACGTTAGAAATAGGGAGGGGGTATGTGAAAACCGAAAAACCTCCATAAATACTTAATGATAATATATATCAAATCAGTTTAAAGTTATTATTACTTTTAGGAAAAGGGCCAAAAATTTATGTATCACAGATTTTTGATAAAATTAAGAATGGACTCAAGTGGCGAAAAAAGTAGCCTTTTAGGGAGAAAAAAATTCATAACTTCGTCAATTTGTAAGATATCAAATAGCTTGAATTTATTACATATCTTCTTAATATTATCTAATATTTTTATATTGAGAAGTTTTTGATAGGACTAGCTCTCACAGCAAAACCAAATTAAATAAAAATACAGATTGAAGAAAAAAATATTGTATTAGCACGATTCTGATAAAACTAGATGTTACAGAAAAAAAGAAAAGAAAAATTCGCCAAAAGCGGCCAGATAAAATTGTTAAACTGAGATTATACCTAATCTTCATTTGGTTTTTCTTGGTGAAATTAGTACTTAACTTTGAAATTTACCTCCGCTTGTTGGCCGTGCCGGCAGGGATTTTTTTGTATGTAAAAATGTAAGTTTATAATTGATTTTTTTTTTACTCACCTCCTGATATAGGCTAGAATTATAAACAATATTATGTACAAAGATATGTTTTCGATGAGTATACAACGTTATTACTTTTTCAAATTCCGGTTTTCGATGTTTTCGGGGTCAGAGATCCCGAAAAAACGTGTTTATGCAACGTATCTGTCTGTCCGTCTTTATGTCAGTACGTCTGTGCGTCCACTTTGTGTCATTAAAAAGTGTATAAGGCTATGCATAGAACTGAACTATTATTTTAAAACAATCAAACTGATTGGTAAAGTTATCATACGAATTGAATATTTCCAACTGAGCGAAAAAATGTCCAGGCCGGGAATCAAACCCAGATCCTTGACTTACAAGGCCAATGCTTTATCCTTTTAAGATAACGGCCCCACCAGTGGCCGAAAGGTTCTGCTCTCGAAGCTGGTAGACGGGAGGTGCTGGGTTCGATCCCAATCGCGCCCGTCGGCCTAATCGTTCGGAGTTTTCGTGGTTTTCTTCGAGCCGTGGATCTTCCATGCGTTAATACGGATTGGGTTCCCTTAGAAAGACCCCCCAAGGAGGGCACTCCTCCAGGGCCTATATCCCTCGTGTAGATAATTGGCCGTCAAAAATCAACCCAACCCAACCCTTTACCTGCGGTTTATTCAGTTGAGCTGTCTTTATGAAAGACCAGATGTTACTACCAATAAGGTTATCTGAGCGAAATATACTGTCTGGTTGTCGGCCCAGGTAGTTTAAACAGTAAAGAATTGGCCTTGTAAGCCAAGGATCTGGGTTCGATTCCCAGCCTGGGCATTTTTTCGTTCAGTTGAAAATATTCAATTCGTATGATAACTTTACCAATCAGTTTTATTGTGTTAAAATAATAGTTCATCTACGTATCCATCGTTTATATGGAGTTCCTTTACCTGCTGTTTATGCTGTTGAGCTGTCTACATGACAGACCAGATGTTAGTAACAATAAGGTTGTCTGAGCGAAATATGCTGTCTGGTTGTCGGCCCAGGTAGTTTAAACCGTAAAGAATTGGCCTTGTAAGCCAAGGATCTGGGTTCGATTCCCAGCCTGAACATTTTTTCGTTCAGTTGAAAATATTCAATTCGTATGATAACTTTACCAATCAGTTTTATTTTGTTAAAATAATAGTTCATCTACGTATCCATTGTTTATATGGAGTTCCTTTACCTGCGGTTTATTCTGTTGAGCAGTCTTCATGAAAGACCAAATATTATTATCAATAAGGTTATCTGAGCGAAATATACTGTCTGGTTGTCGGCCCAGGTAGTTTAAACGATAAAGAATTGGCCTTGTAAGCCAAGGATCTGGGTTCGATTCCCAGCCTGGGCATTTTTTCGTTCAGTTGGAAATATTCAATTCGTATGATAACTTTACCAATCAGTTTTATTGTGCTAAAATAATAGTTCATCTACGTATCCATCGTTTATATGGAGTTCCCTTACCTGCGGTTTATGCTGTTGAGCTGTCTACATGACAGACCAGATGTTATTACCAGTAAGGTTATCTGAGCGAAATATGCTGTCTGGTTGTCGGCCCAGGTAGTTTAAACGGTAAAGAATTGGCCTTGTAAGCCAAGGATCTGGGTTCGATTCCTAGCCTGCGCATTTTTTCGTTCAGTTGAAAATATTCAATTCGTATGATAACTTTACCAATCAGTTTTATTGTGTTAAAATAATAGTTCATCTACGTATCCATCGTTTATATGGAGTTCCCTTACCTGCGGTTTATGCTGTTGAGCTGTCTACATGACAGACCAGATGTTATTACCAGTAAGGTTATCTGAGCGAAATATGCTGTCTGGTTGTCGGCCCAGGTAGTTTAAACGGTAAAGAATTGGCCTTGTAAGCCAAGGATCTGGGTTCGATTCCCAGCCTGGGCATTTTTTCGTTCTGTTGGAAATATTCATTTCGTATGATAACTTTACCAATCAGTTTCATTGTGCTAAAATAATAGTTAATCTACGCATCCATCGTTTATATGGAGTTCCTTTACCTGCGGTTTATTCTGTTGATCTGTCTTCATGAAAGACCAGATGTTATTACAAATAAGGTTATCTGAGCGAAATATGCTGTCTGGTTGTCGGCCCAGGTAGTTTAAACGGTAAATAATTGGCCTTGTAAGCCAAGGATCTGGGTTCGATTCCCAGCCTGGGCATTTTTTTTTCAGTTGGAAATATTCATTTCGTATGATAACTTTACCAATCAGTTTTATTGTGCTAAAATAATAGTTAATCTACGTATCCATCGTTTATATGGAGTTCCTTTACCTGCGGTTTATTCTGTTGAGCAGTCTTCATGAAAGACCAGATGTTATTATCAATAAGGTTATCTGAGCGAAATATGCTGTCTGGTTGTCGGCCCAGGTAGTTTAAACAGTAAAGAATTGGCCTTGTATGCCAAGGATCTGAGTTCGATTCCCAGCCTGGGCATTTTTTCGTTCAGTTGGAAATATTCAATTCGTATGATAACATTACCAATCAGTTTTATTTTGTTAAAATAATAGTTCATCTACGTATCCATCGTTTATATGGAGTTTCTTTACCTGCGGTTTATTCTGTTGAGCTGTCTTCATGAAAGACCAGATGTTATTACCAATAAGGTTATCTGAGCGAAATATACTGCCTGATTGTCGGCCCAGGTAGTTTAAACGATAAAGAATTGGCCTTGTAAGCCAAGGATCTGGGTTCGATTCCAAGCTTGGGCATTTTTTAGTTCAGTTGGAAATATTCAATTCGCATGATAACTTTACCAATCAGTTTTATTTTGTTAAAATAATAGTTCATCTACGTATCCATTGTTTATATGGAGTTCCTTTACCTGCGGTTTATTCTGTTGAGCAGTCTTCATGAAAGACCAGATGTTATTATCAATAAGGTTATCTGAGCGAAATATACTGTCTGGTTGTCGGCCCAGGTAGTTTAAACGATAAAGAATGGGCCTTGTAAGCCAAGGATCTGGGTTCGATTCCCAGCCTGGGCATTTTTTCGTTCAGTTGGAAATATTCAATTCGTATGATAACTTTACCAATCAGTTTTATTGTGCTAAAATAATAGTTCATCTACGTATCCATCGTTTATATGGAGTTCCCTTACCTGCGGTTTATGCTGTTGAGCTGTCTACATGACAGACCAGATGTTATTACCAATAAGGTTATCTGAGCGAAATATGCTGTCTGGTTGTCGGCCCAGGTAGTTTAAACAGTAAAGAATTGGCCTTGTAAGCCAAGGATCTGAGTTCGATTCCCAGCCTGGGCATTTTTTCGTTCAGTTGGAAATATTCAATTCGTATGATAACTTTACCAATCAGTTTTATTTTGTTAAAATAATAGTTCATCTACGTATCCATCGTTTATATGGAGTTCCTTTACCTGCGGTTTATTCTGTTGAGCTGTCTTCGTGAAAGACCAGATGTTATTACCAATAAGGTTATCTGAGCGAAATATACTGTCTGGTTGTCGGCCGAGGTAGTTTAAACGATAAAGAATTTGCCTTGTAAGCCAAGGATCTGGGTTCGATTCCAAGCCTGGGCATTTTTTAGTTCAGTTATAAATATTCAATTCGCATGATAACTTTACCAATCTGTTTTATTGTGTTAAAAAAATAATTCATCTACGTATCCATCGTTTATATGGAGTTCCTTTACCTGCGGTTTATTCTGTTGAGCTGTCTTCATGAAAGACCAGTTGTTATTACCAATAAGGTTATCTGAGCGAAATATGCTGTCTGGTTATCGGCCCAGATAGTTTAAACAGTAAAGAATTGGCCTTGTATGCGAAGGACCTGGGTTCGATTTCCAGCCTGGGAATTGTTTTCGCTGAGTTGGAAATATTCAATTCGTAGCATAGAATCAAATTAATTTTTTGTGTACGTTTTTGTCTACGGCCAGCAGTCGCTCCATGAATTTTGAAGTATTTCGCCGTAAGAGGGATCTGTAATATTGACTTTTGTGCCAATTTAATTATTGTACCATCAAAAAATGTTTGAAATTATTAACAGAAATGAACCAAATTTCATGTGTATATTTTTGACTATGGTCAGCAGATCCCGCGTGAATTTGGTAACAATCCGCCAGAAGGGACGCTTTATTAACGATTTTTCATAATTCAGCACTTCATGTAACAGTTCATGTAGTACATCAGCAGTTCATGTAGCGACGAACTATTCGCATAGTCGCAGCTTGGCGACTTTTAAACAGTTGATGTACAGCAGAATAACGAAAAATACTGATTGTTTATAATATTATGATAGAGATTAACTCGTTTTTAGTCCGATTAGTAAAATGAATCAGAAAAGATGAAAATCAAACTTGGTGTAAGTAGTAAAGTAATAACACTGAAGGATTAACATGTGTAACCACTTTTTAAAATATTAACATGTATAAGAAAGAAGAAAGTTTTGGGATTGGCACATCCCGACTAGTTATATTTTTAGAACATAACTATAAATTGATGATTTAATTTTAAGGCATTTTTCTTTTAGTTGACCACATGTGTTACAGCGTCATATGTTGTTTATGGTTACAACTGTGTACGATCAACGCCCCCTAAAGCTTTGAGAAAGCCTTGACACGCGTCATGAAAACGTCACACAAAGCAGGCAAAACAAAGAAAAAAGATCATTCATTGGCTCGTGGATATCCGCCAGAGGTCCTTTCGTTTTCTCTCCGATGTTCCGTCTCTCCGTCCTGTTTCTGGCGCTGGACCGGAGCGTAAAAGAAAATAAAAAAATTGGAAAATTGTAACCGGACAAATTTAAGAGGGAAATTCTATAAGTTAAACACACACCGAAAGGCTGGAAGAGTTGGACTCGGGGCACAGAAGCCATCGCACGACAGCAGCGATTTCGAGCTTATTATTAGAATTCGGGGAGCGCGGCGTTCCGCGTGTCCATCCGAGGTCCCAGCCTACGGTTCCCTTTGCCAAGACTCTCTAGCGGAAGCCAGGAAGAAAAAGAAAAGAAAAAAAAAAGGAAAATTTTAAACCGGACAAATATGAAAGAAAAAATATTATATTAAAGACATCGAAAAGCGTGAAGAGTCGGGCCCGGGGCACTGAAGCTATTTTATTTTAAGATCTTGTCTTCGAGACACATTTTCTGATTCATTTTTAAACGTAAAGGTACAAAATTAGCTCTGCTAACTATGGAAGATATTTGAAATCGAATGACTTTTCTATTTTTGATAAATAAATTATTTATCGAGTTATAAGCGTTTTGGGGTCACGTGACAACCGGTTTTTCTCCCTTTGGAATCGAATGACTTTTTCTATATTTTGATAAATAAATTATTTATCGAGTTATAAACGATTTGGTGTCACGTGACAACCGGTTTTTTTCCTTTTGGAATCGAATGACATTTTCTATATTTTGATAAATAAATTGTCTATCGAGTTATAAGCGTTTTGGGGTCACATGACAACCGGTTTTTCTCCCTTCCTTTCGTCTGGAATTTCGGTTCAAAACGTCGATTTTGACATCCTTTTCTGAAAGATTTTTTGCGTTTGCCACAAAATGGAAAAAAGTCTTTCAATCGCATAGCTTCTGAATAACAACACCGACCAATTTCATGAGTTTTCGAACATAAATGAATTAAAACTTGTGTCATAAAGTTGACCTCTTTGTATTTGAAAACAGACTTAATGCACTATTAAAACTATTCGGAAATATTTCTTAAAATCAGGGGCATAAGCGCGTCTTTAAATTTCGAAAATATATTGGTTTCTGAGGTTTCTAAATAATGCTTTTCGGAATCATGGGTAACTCGGGAAATTCATTTTATCGCTCGTGGTTGTATTATATTTAACAAAGAAACATTTGTCTATTTTACAGTTTGGAATTCTGAAGAGCTATACTACTATCGAATTCAGAGAGAATATCCTAGAAATATTTAATTTACTTAAAAAACTCTATTCATTGATAAATTCTATTACTAACTGTATTTTTACAAATCACTAATTAGTACATTTTCTTTCTTGCTGTATGGCTTTCGTTCAAGCAAAGCAGGAGAAATTTGCCGCATTAAACAAACAAAAAAAAAAAAACAAAAAAAAAACATGAATTAATTTTCTAAAATAAAAATATTTCTTATTTTTGTGTCGGGAGAAATTCATATACAGATTTTAACACAGATATTTGAAGCAAGTCTTGCTGGTTTTGATCTGTATATTCTGGAATTCTTTGTTGAGAATACAACCAAGCATGTAATCGAAAGCTTGGAGTATATTTTCATTCGTTCGAACTCGAAATGTTCGGGCATCTGCCTACGTTCGAATCACATCTTTTGAAAAACTTTGCAAAGAATCATTGTATTCACATTTTTCTTCATTTACTTTTAATAAAAATAAATAATTTACCTTTAAAATTATTCCTCTACTAGGCTACACAAATTACAATTTGTCGTACACTTTACAAAAACACTATTCAGTATTTTGACTTGAAATTAAACATAAAAATAAATTATGACCTGTAAATTTGCACAATATTATTTTTTTTAACAGAATAACCTTAAAAAATGTATTATTTTAATTAATTTATTTTACATGCTTTTCCATTACGGACGCATTTTTGTAAATAAAAAATGAAACACGTATATTTTCAAAAGAAAAAATAAATCATGGAGTAGAAACGTGATTAATTAAATAGTTTCACTATTCTTTTTTTTTATGAAATTTTTAAAATGCCTTTTTTATGAAAATTATAGCATATTTTTAAAGAATTAAAATTTGTGAAAATTCAGTTATTTACATTCAATAATAAAAGTATTTTTCAGTGTTAAGAATTCAAATACAAAATTTATTCTTATTATGTGAAAACATTTACGCAGACGATACTTACGCATTTTAAAAGAATTATATCTATCTATCTATCTATCTATCTATATATATATATATATATATATATATATATATATATATATATATATTGTAAAGTAGCAACAAAAGAATTGTAAACAAATAAGATTAATTGTTAAATTCATTATATCATAAACTAGCTGTTTAACCCGTTCTATGCACGGGAGTTCATGAATTTAATTCTAAAACCATAATTAAAAATAACTATTCGATTTAGTCAAATATATTACTACTACTGTGCCTTTTTTAATGAAATTAAATATGTTACTAAGGCAGCAGACGATAAAAAAGATATCTTTGGAATGACCCTTCCTTGGAAATAAATATATAATAAATATATTTTGTGAAAAGCAATTACTGATTTATTTATTGCGTCAAAAGTAACTTAGTCCAAAAACTTTAGTAAGCGATCTATTTTAATTTTCCAGACGTCCCATGATCTAATCAAATTACTTTTTTTTTAAATAAAATAATACCAAATTTAATGGATAAAAATATTTTAAACATCTTTTACCCATTCGAAAACAATTTTCTGGTGGTGCTGGCATACAAATTGCAATACATTTATACATACAGTCATCACACATATGATACAACTGTATCGCATTTAGACACTTAAGTGTCTAAATTTCTAAATGTCTTAATTTCAGACATATCACCATTATTCAGACATTTTAATTAGTTCATTTATGCCATGATCATAGTAAGACACTTATGTGTCTTAAATTTAGACATCTGTGATGTCTGAAATTTCAAATTTAGACACTTAAGTGTCTGAATAACTTTTTCAGTCACATATGCGTCTTAATTTAAGACGCCTCTATTTGCAGTACGTCTTGCAATAGAAAGGTAATTGTTGTGGTAAGAATTTTATTGTGAATTTTTAATTGTTGGCAGCTGCTATAACGAAAAATGTTTAAATTTGATGGGAAATTACTGAAAATTTGGTGGTTTTTTATTAATCAAAATTAAAATATAAATTATTTCGATTCTGGATTGCTTTAGTTACGTCTGCTGTGAATTAATACACATGTGCATAGCATTTCACATTTCTGGCTTCCAAACTTTGGATTTGTATAGTGTTACAGACAAACAGACAGACAGACAAAATTTCATTTTTATATATTAGATAAAAAATTCCGAGGCAATTCTTTGTTATTTGGCTGAATTTAGATTTCTAAAATTAAAATGCGCCAAAACATAAAATAACGTTTTTGCTTAATAAAGATGCAAAATTAATGTAAAAAAATAATGTTACTTTCAAATATTTATCTTATTACTAGGGGCTCTGCCCACTGCAAGCTACGCTCGCCAACCTCCGTTCAGACACCACAGAATCTAAAAGTACGCTAATGTGATCGGTTTTAAAAGGATTAGAGAAGATTGACTTATAATGAAAAAACTTGTAAAGATCTCCCTGTAAACGGGTTTCCATTCATTTCCCTTTGATTGCGAAATTTTAAGGCCGAATCAGTTAATTTAAGACATCCAATGGTTGTTTTCGTGTTTGATTAAAGAAGATCAGTTAAAAATTTGAAAGAAGCTAAAATAAAGTGAATTAAGTAAACAGAATCTTTGCTCCCGATATTTTTTAACAGCGTTCTAATACGATTGACATAGTACAATTTACTGCTTTAATCCATTCAAGGGCGGTGGTTGATTTTTGGACCACTTAATTTTAATTCCTAAATGCCACATTGGCACCAGAATATAGGAATGAAAATTTTCCTTTTATTAAGTAAGGGAACAAAAGCATTTTCATATTTCGAAATTTGTTTGTAAATTCTGGTGCCATTCACTGATTTCAACATTTTACGAATAGAAGTACCTTGCCCCTGAAAGAGTTAAACGCTTATTAATGTATTTATTATTTTAAAGTTTCCTTTCTCTTTTAATATTCACGTGCAATTTTCAAGACATAATTTTGATTATTTTCCTGTTTTTAACACGTACTCATCTAATAGTAATTTTAAAGTTTTTTTTTCTGTTTTCAATAGTCACGTGTAAATAAAATTTTAATCGTAAGGAAATATTATTCTTTGCGCTGTTTTTAGAATTGAAAACAATCTCTATAATAATATCCTTAAGTAATATGACTATCATCAATAGTTCAGGGCGGATCCTTTCGCTTTTTATACTCCAGGCGGCCATTTTGGTACTTTAATGTTAGCCAGCCACAGGTGATAAGTCGCCAAATATTATTCTATCGCCATCATTTCACCTATATTATTATAGACCAAGTCATGTAACTGCCATAAACAATTACGGGCTGATCCCTTCGCTTTTCTTATGAAAGGTTTCCATTTTGATTAAAGAATCAAAATTATTTTTTTTGAATAAAACTTTCTAAAAGTTGCCATGATCGTAAAGAATTCTTGGTACTGTTATGTTAGCCGGGTGCAAATCTCGCCAATAGCTTTTTTTTTTTTTTTTTTTTTTTTTAACTCGCCAGTTAGCATTTTTTTATTTTTCGAGTGGTAAATTAAAACGGCTTCTCCCGTCGACCAAAAATCTATCGCCAAACTATAAGATTAAAGCTGATAATGGTTGATCGTAAAAGTCACATCCACTTGACTTTAAGGCAGTTACAATTGTTTACGCATTCAAGAGACTTTTATTTCGACGTTTTATTTCTATTTTTTTAGTGTTATACTAATTTATTTGTTCTTTCGTTATTGAAAATAAATATTATGTCAATTTGTATAATTTGGCGAGTGGTTTGGCGATTTATATAATTTGGCGAAATTGGTCGACGGGATAACTAAGTAGTACCATTAACCCCTTGAGAGGTAAGCAAAAATGTCTCTAAATATTGAATTATCACCGGAATAATCGAAAAACTTTATTTTTAAATAAGTAAAAGCAATTTTTCAACGATTTTCCTCCAAAGTTAAAAATATAAAATTTAGTTAAAATTTTCTGGCAAAAATCTTGTATAAATTATGTGGGATATATTTTATCCCACCGCCCCTCAAGGGATTAAAACATTGCTTTCAAGTTTAAATTAAATGTCATAATTTGTTGCATTATTTAATACTAGCCGACCTTGGCGACCAATTTGGCCTCCGTTAAATGCATACTAAGCTTTGTATCATGTTGCTTTTATTCATATTTTAATTTACTGTCTCAGTCCTTTTCCAAATTGGGAGGTTCTGTTAGAGAAATCGAGAACTCTGTATTTTTATGTTAGCTGAGCTCAGATTATAAATTGCCAAACAATGTTCTCGTTACATTTTTTTGTATTTCATTAAAAATATAAACCTTTCACTCATTTTATTTGAAACACTTAACTTTAATTTTAATCTGAAACATTTAAAATTCATGCCATTCCATTTTTTCATAAAAAATAAAAAAGTAAAAAGAGGAAAAAAAAACAGAAAAAGAAAAATAATAATATAAACCATGACACTTAATTAGAACATCAAAGCATTGTTTTAATTTACCACGCGAGAAACAAAAAAGGCTAACTTAAGTCTTAAAAAATGCTATTGGCGAAATTTGCTCCCGGCTAACATAAAAGTACCGAGAATTCTTTGTGATCACGGCAAATTTTATGTAGTTTTACTCGAAAAAATAATTTTGATTAAAAATAGCCACCTTGCATATGAAAGGCGAATGGGTCAGCCCGTAATTGTTTATGACAGTTACATGACTTGGACTATTATAATATAGATGAAATGATGGCGATGGGACAGACAATATTATGCGATTTATCACCTGTGCCCGGCTAACATTAAAGTATCAAAATGGCCGATTGGCATATAAAAAGCGAAGCGGTCAACGCAGAACTGTTTATGACAGTCACGTGATTTAGACTATTATTGTAGTGATTTGGCACAGATATGATATACGCATCGGGTTTTTATGACAATTCGGCGAAAACCTCGTTTTCGAAAACCGGTTACATATGCATTTTTAAATTATTTTCTATTATTTTTTAAAATGACATAACAATAAATAAAAAAAAGTTTAATTAGTAACTATAGAACAAAACAATTTATAACTTTTTTTTCATAAAAAGAAAATAAATGTAAATAAACATTTATTAATAAGTAAGCAACAATAACCGGCTTTCAATGCCAGGCAAAATAACGCCATTTTGGCGTCAATTAGGTATCCCTGTGCGTATATGACATCTGTGCCTAATATTTTTCTTTTCATTTCGTTAAAAAAAAAAGGAAAAAAAAGTGAAAGCCATTAATTTTAAATGTTTCAGTTTTAAATGAAAATTTTGTATTAAAAAAATCTGACTGGAGAAATGTTTGGCGATTTATTACCTGCGTAGCGCTAACATAAAAATTCCGAGTTCTTCATTTCTCTATCAGAATCTTCCGATTTAACGAAAGATTGTTCAAGTAAATTGAATTATGAATAAAAGTAACATGATACATTTCTTAGCGTACATTTAAGGGAGGCCAAACTGGTCGCCAAATTAGTTTAAATTAATAACCTTTTCTAAAATATGAAAAAAATATCTATTATGATTAAAATATGAGTTGCCATCATTAGAGAAAGGTGTTTAAAATTAGCAAAAAATTAATATCTCAAAAACTAATTCGAATTTTAAAATTCTAATACAAGTTTTGAGATCTGAAGATCAATACGGATTTTTGGTGTTAATTTCATCGCATAATATTTCATATTTTCGGAAAAATCGCCGTGAAACATAATCAGTTGTTTATTCAGTCGTTTCATAAAATCGTTTTCATAAAGTCGTTTCATAAATTTATTTCATTAGGATTATATATATATATAGGGTAGAAATAATGCTTCGCGAATCCAAACAAAGCAGGGTTTTTGCTAGCGTATCTAAATTTCTTATTTTTGAGTAAAAAACTACTCTGCGATTACAAAAAAGTGGTAAATATGGAGACACGACTAAAAGGGATTAAAAATAGAATGAAATGTTTAATTTTTCTATAAATGCATTACATCTTAAGTTATAAGCGGTCATGCACACATACCTCTCTTGGTTAGTATTGCCCAGAAATTTTCTTCTAATCGCCAAATTTAACAGATTTTGTGAAATTTCCTTTGCTTTTACCAAAGATTGGAAACCACCGCACGATTTCCTAGTTCGTGAATGTCAATACCTGAAGATATTTTCAGTTTAAGATTGCAAATCAATTGAGCAATCATGCCAAAAAGGTAGCCAAGATTGTAGCGAAAGATTGTTTAAGTAAATTGAATTATGAATAAAAGTAACATGATACATTTCTTAGCATACATTTAAGGGAGGCCAAACTGGTCGCCAAATCAGTTTAAAATAATAACATTTCTAAAATGTGAAAAAAATATCAGTTATGATTAAAATATGAGTTGCCATCATTAAAGAAAAGTGTTTAAAATTAGCAAAAAATGAATATCTCGAAAACTAATTCGAATTTAAAAATTCTAATACAAGTTTTGAGATCTGCGGATCAATACGGATTTTTGGTGTTTATTACATCGCAAAATATTCCATATTTTAAGAGAAATCGTCGTGAAACATAATCAGTTGTTTATTGAGTCGTTTCATAAAATCGTTTCATAAAGTCTTTTCATAAAACCGTTTCATAAAGTCGTTTCATAAATTTGTTTCATACATTCGTTTCATTAGGATTTTATATATATAGGGTAGAAATAATGCTTCGCGAATCCAAATAAAGCAGAGCTTCTGCTAGTATATATATATTCTTATGAACTCATAAAAATGTTAAATATGTATGGAAATTTGAAGAAACTTTTCAAAAACTTGAAAAATGTTACAGGAAAAACAAATAAACTCATTACAAAAAAGTTGCTGCTACCTGTTGGGCGATTTTCACCAAAGAGTAATCAGAACCAGTTTATATCAGGGTCTAACTGAATCTAAAATTTTGTGAAATTATGCATTCAAATTGTGAAATAAGTGAATTAGTTCTTGAGATAGAGCGCCCACAAAATTTTTGTCACATACAGACTCACAGAGTGACAGAGTGACAGACGGACTCACAGACAGACATTTTCTAAAAACCATCAAATCATGTTCAGGACTTTCTAAAACGTATAAATCCATCGAAAACTGGAAATCAAAATTTTTCACGAATCCAATACTTTCTTCTTCTAAAGATAGAAGAAAGTAAAAATAAATAAATTTCCTAAAATAAAAAAAAATGTATACATGTATTTCCTTATTAAAACCTATTTGACTGCATTATAGAAAAATAATTGAAAGAAAAATAAAAACCTGATGAATAATGAAAATCAATAATGATTGAATTTATATTCATTGATTGATCCCAACAATCATTAAATGTCATAAAATCTTCATCAGTATATGTCTTTTTATAATCTAAAATTCACGAAAAATAAACCCCAGGAGACGAAATTAAATATCAACATAATTTACCTTAATTATTTTTTCCCTCTTTCCTAGCACAATTCTGTTATCTTAAAGGCAATATGAAACTTTGTAAATTCAGAGCCATTAGTTTAAAGGTATGTGCTTAGAAACATTTTTTAGCGTTTCTATAACAAAATTTATTTGCATAAAATTTCTCCCGTTAATAACAAATACTATGAAAACGCTCCCTCGTGAGCTCTTAGCTTTAAATTGGACGTTATTAAGCTGAAATAAGATATACGAAGTAAAATGGTTCAAGTATTAATTTTTTATTAAAATTTCTTTTGAATAATTAGTTTACTCAGTTTATGATTGTGAATAAATTCTACGCTCTGTTTAGTGGTATATGGAATTTCTCTGTTGGCAAAACTCTGAATTCATTCTTACTTTGAAATTACTAGATCCATATCTTATGAGAAGTTTAATATATATAATGAAAAGTTATAAACAAAAGAAGCGGAAGAGATAAATATACATATGCAATATTTGAGCTGCTTTGCCTTGGGAATACAGCTTTGTGGTAAAACTTTAGTATGGGAAAGATCGTGAATTCTCCACCGCTAAAAATCTAAAGAGACGTAATTTTTATACCTCTACCATATCAGGAAGTGGGTTAAAATTCGATTACAAAATTCTATCTCTACATACAGAAAACAGGTTAACTTAACTAAAAGAGTGTAAAAAGTATTTGAAGTTCTAGTTAGTGCCAAAATAGACCCGATTCCGAAAGATGAAGTTTCTGGAGTATATGTAATTTCACTCAAAACAGAAAATATTTTATCTCGAATACATAGGAATGACGTCTCGTAAACTTAAAGACCGTATTAAAGAACATTTGAAAGATTTGAAATACAGCCGGGCAGAAACAGCCCTGTTAAGATTTAACCAGAAGCAGAATATACAAGTTAATTTCGGAGATACAAAAATCATTTACAGTCGTGGTAAAAAAAAAGTAAATACCCCCTACTAACTCTTCAACAAATTATCGTAGACGAAAGTTACTGGTACCGGACGATTGGAAATAAAGTCTACTTTTAAATGTTGTGTATATCATTTGCTTAGGGGGCCATATACACATTAAAACGAATCCAAAATTCATTTTTTTCAATGTCAGTACCCCCAAATCTAACGAAATATTTCAAATCTTCGGTTCAAAATATGCCTAGAAAAGAAAGTTCAAGTCATTCGAACGATAAGTTTTTGAATTATAGACATTCAAAATTTAGTACTTCTAATGTTAAATTACATTTTCATATTTTTATTTATATCTCCTGAAATTATGCTCCTAATGAGCTAATTTTTTGTGTAGCAATAATACTAATATACCCAAACATAAATAAGTTGGATTTGCAATTTTTATAATTTTATGATATGAATTATGAAATTAATATTCGAAAAAATTATGAATTGCAACCTACAATTTTTTTGATGGATTTAGATTTATTAAGTCCTGCTTTATGGAAATCCAACATTTCACATTTTTCTTCCAAGTAGTTTTCAAATTATGCTTAAAAAACGGCAAAATGATGGTTTAAGGGGCCGTCTATGATAGAAGTGTGTAAATTTTTGAAATTTATTCTGCTATCCTGTTATCAAACAGGTTTCATTGACACTTAAACGTGCCTTGATCAAGAAGGTGGCTCTCTCGGTTAACAATCGAGTTCGGAACTTCAATTTGGATACAGCCCTTAAAATACGCTCGTTTTAAAATAATTAATTTCTCGGAAACTTATGGCACGAATTGCATAAAAATTTGTTTAAAGGCTAATTGAAAGGTGTAGAGTTCATTTATGCTCTCAGAATTGTGTACTGCTATTGAAAAAAAAACAAAGTTATGGTTCGTTTTAATATGTAGATGGCCCCTTAAACAAATTTTATATACATCATTTAAAAGTAGACTTTATTTCCAATCGTTCGGTACCAGCAACTTTCTTCTACGATAATTTGTTGAGAAGTTAGTAGGGGGTGTTTACTTTTTTTTTTCCAGGACTGTACCTCTTAAAGAATTATCCATGAATCAATAGAAATTAACTAAAGAAAATACTGTTTGTAATGACGTTTTAGCCTACAGCATACCCAGAATTTGGCTCAATTTGCTTAAAGAATCATAAAACACGTAATATTCCAATTCCCTCTATATCCATATTTTATTTTCCCAATGTTTTCCAGATCTAAAAATTAACTTTTACTTTCACTTCTTTCGATATCAGCTACGTGAAATTTGAAAATAAGACACTTGTATTTTTGTATTACCTGACGAAGGCTATGTATATAGTTGAAAGTACTAAGGATACTAAAGTAATTTAACACCTTTTTAAATATTTTTTCATCTTTTAAGTAATTTGCATATAGTGTAATTTTAAGTTTAATTGTTTGAATCTTTTCTTCAAGAGTGAAAAATATTATTTTGTAATTTTTCTCACAGTCCTGAACATTTTTAAAGCACACGCCACGTTTTTCGCCATCAAAGTTATGAAAAAAAATCACAGAAATCTTATCTAAAAGATTTCTATCGGTGTAATAATTTTATCGAATGCACTTTAGCCACCAACATGAACAAGCATTAACAATTTTACTTCTTTTAATATGATAGCTTTCTGTTGCCCTCGTTGGTATATATCAAGTAAGCTTGGATAGAATTAAATATCAATATAATTTACCTTAACTATTTTTCCCCTTCTCTCACCCAATTTTCTTATCGTAAAGACAATATTAAACTTTGTAAATTAAGAGCCATAAACGTATATGCTTCAAAATAGTTTTTAAAGCTTTTATAACCCAAATTTATTTGCAAAAAATTTCTCCCGTTGATATCAAATACTCAGTAAAACTCTTCCATGGGGGCTCTTAGCTATGAATTGAACGTTATTAAGCAATAATAAGATATGTGAGGTAAAAACCTTCAAATATTAATCAATAATCATGTCAATAGTATCATACACATTATGTTATTAGAAGAAATATTATACGAAAAAGTTCACCCTTTTCGAACTTTTTCTGTGTCACAATTTACATAAAATGTTTTTCAGTCTTACTTATGATTAGCCAATTATTATTCAAGAGTAAACTAATTCCATGACGAATTGAATATTTCCAACTGAGCGAAAAAATGCCCAGGCTGGGAATCGAACCCAGATCCTTGGCTTACAAGGCCAATGCTTTACCGTTTAAGCTAACTGGGACGACAACCAGCCAGCATATTTCGCTCAGAAAACCTTATTGGTAATAACATCTGGTCTGTCATGTAGACATCTCAACAGAATAAACCGCAGGTAAAGGAACTCCATATAAACGATGGATACGTAGATGAACTATTATATTGGTTATTATATTAGTTATTATAATAGTATAACTAACTAATATAACTAACTAATATAATATAACTATTATATTAGTTATTATAATAGTTCATCTACGTATCCATCGTTTATATGGAGTTCCTTTACCTGCGGTTTATTCTGTTGAGCTGTCTACATGACAGACCAGATGTTATTACCAATAAGGTTTTCTGAGCGAAATATGCTGGCTGGTTGTCGGCCCAGTTAGCTTAAACGGTAAAGCATTGGCCTTGTAAGCCAAGGATCTGGGTTCGATTCCCAGCCTGGGCATTTTTTCGCTCAGTTGGAAATATTCAATTCGTATGATAACTTTACCAATCAGTTTGATTGTGTTAAAATAATAGTACTTCCATGACATCGAAACTTCCAAAGAAGAAGAATTTATTTTTATTTATTTTTATTTATTTTTTATTCGTCAGCTTCGTAAGGTACTTGAAACGTCGTTGGGCTATGTGCTGTGCTACTAACATTACTATAACTTTAATCTTACCCAATGGTTATTAACGGCAACCACTATCAGATACTGTTAATATAGAGACATCTTTTTTAGGTGTGTTCATAATTATATAAATACGTAGCAACTAAAGTCGTCGTTAGGTCCGTCTGTCTGTCCGCATATAACAGAGCAAAAACTACCCAATCGAATGGACTGAAATTTTAAATATATAATTTTTGCATAATTTTGTCCCGTCATTTCACATTTTATGAAAATCGGATGTATAGTTTAATGACAGGGTCAATAAAAAGTTTTCCGTTACATTACGGCCAATGGGGAAAAAACTATTTCGGGTGCCTTTTGATAATGTTACAGCATTTCGAACAGAATGAAATTGATAATCACTTATGAAGTGCACTAATATATACATTCAGTATGATATGCGGTGCAAAAAATATTTATAAAACAAGTTATAGTACGAACGCACCTCATTTGTCACGTTTGACGTGCAATTTCCAACTTGTTATTCATAGAGCCTAGTACAACGGAATACTTTTCACTCCCCCTCTACGCGTACTGTAAGTTCTACAGATAACATATTCTACAGTAACCATCTTGTAGTTTACCTAAAACATGTATATAAATTTCATTATGTTTAAAATATTGTAATGCTATTAAAATACGCCGCAAATGATTTTTTCCCCACAGACTAAAATATAATGGAATACTTTTGAGTGCCTTTGTAAATGAACTAAGAATGGTACACACTTCATTTTCAATACCAAACATGCCATGGTGAACCTGAATAACGTATATCAATGACTTGGCAATCCGAGTATATTCACGCAAGTTAGAATACGGACAGACAGACGGACGGACAGACAAATCCAATTCATAAACACAAACTCGCGCGTCTGAAATTAGCAACAACATCATTAAACAAGTAGGTAATTGTACGTCAAACGTGGCAAATGAGGTGCGTGCTCGTATTATAACTAGTCATGAATATTCGGATCTTGGTGCAATTACTGTTTCACTTTTATGCAAAAATGCATGAATGAAAAATTTACGACGATTGTATATATTAAATTCAGTAATATGGAAATAATAGAATTCCATATTACATGTCATCACCATGGAAACCTAGAATCGTTACCTATCATAGGATACCATTGAATTAATGACGTACGATAGGAAATGAAGAAAACTTTTATTAATATTATTTTATGTTTTGATTCGATTTGCATAAAATTTGAAATAACTCGCAAAAATTCTGCAACGCTTGTGTATATTAAATTTCAAACCATTCGGTTGGATAGTTTTTACGCGGTTATATGCGGACAGACGGATGGGCAGGCCACACGACGACTATAAGTGCTGTATTTTATCACGAAAATTCGCCGTAGACTACAATGTAATGGAATACTGTTGAGTGCCTCTGTAAATGAACCATGAATGGTACACACTTTATTTTCAATACCGAACATGCAATCGTGAACCTGAATAACGTATATCAATTACTTGACAATCCGAGTATATTTGTGCGACTTAGAGTACGGACAGACAAACAGAGACAAACCCAATTCGCAAACACTTTTCAACTATGTTGGAAAAAAATTAAACACAAAATAAAAATATATCAAATTTAAAAAATCAAAAAACCCGACTGCGTAAAAAGCTGACTAATTAATTATTTCTCATCAATATGAAACTATTTTTTATATTACTTACGTATTTTTTTTATTTACTTGTATTGATGACTTTTAAGTTGTGTTTAATTGTTAGTGCCTATCTATAAACACAGTTCTGATGAGGCCAATAGATGTCT
This sequence comes from Maratus speciosus, assembly GCA_963932465.1. Lineage (NCBI taxonomy): Eukaryota > Metazoa > Arthropoda > Arachnida > Araneae > Salticidae > Maratus > Maratus speciosus. Next base: position 10,979,479 of record OZ010799.1, read on the forward strand.
ATTATGAAGGTTAGAGTCAGAGTAACAGTAGAGATCCAAAGTACACAACTTCCAGGTTGTGTAATATTTAAATGGAGCTTCTGAGTGCAAAATGGTCAATGAAACATCATCTTCATTTTGAAAGACATTTACGGCCGCTATTTTGAATTTATAAAAACAAAACCTATCCTATAACCATCGGACGGTTAAGACGAATCGATAGAGACTTCATTCATTAAAATCCATCCTGCCGTTGGGATGTTTCGAGGGTATAAAGAAATCCACATACACAAATACGCGTGAAACACATAACCCTTTTAGGCAGTCGGATAATAACAAGCGAAATCTCTTCATATTTAAATTATTAAATTAACTTCGCCACAATGTTTTCTAAAAATTTGCGATCGACATAACAATTTGAGGAAGTTCTCTTCGGCCGCTAACATGAGCATAAATTAATAATTTTATTTCCCCTAATAAGACAGATTTCAGTAGCACATGTTGCTATACTTCAAGTAAACTAGGATAGTTAAGGAAACTTTGGGGAGAAAGTTTATAATCTGAAGTTTTGAACGTTCTATAACAGATTTCAGAACAATTTTTAACTGTAGGTAAATAAGGTTGTTTATAAATACATATAAAAGTAAAATAGTGATAAAATAATAAAAACAAATTGCAATTTTAAATAAAGTTAGTTACTTTATAAAGGAATAATAAATGTTTAAGATATTATAGAAAGAGGAAAACTTTTCACATTATGTGCTTCAAAAAAGGGCAATTTTTAAGTAAAGTAAAATTCTCTTTTGAAGCTTTTGAAAAAGTAGCTACGTCATACGTTAAACACGAGTGGACAGATTTTCAGGGGGGAGAATGAATTTGAACACAAAATAACAAGCGAAATCTCTTCAAATTAAAATTATTAAATTAATTTCTCCACAGTCTTTTCTAATAGTTTGCTACCGACATAACAATTTGAGGAAGTGCACTTCGGTCGCTAACATGAGCATAAATTGATAATTGTATTTCCCATAAATGACAGCTTTCGGTAGCACACGTTGCAATATTTCTAGTAAACTAGGATAAATACATGTATAATAATCACTTATAAACAGATAAAGTTAAAAAATGCTATAAAAAGTGATAGAAAATCTTTATTAAGATTGACGATCGTTTCGTTGCACAAACGGCAACATTTTCAAAATCATTCAACCATAGAAAATATTTTCACATAATTTAAAAATAATAAACATAGTAAACTATGTTTATTGTTTATTGTTTTTAAATTAAAGGTCTACTATGTTTATTGTTTTTAAATTATGTGGAAATATTTTCTATCGTTGAATGATTTTGAAAATGTTGCCGTTTGTGCAACGAAACGATCATCAATCTTAATAAAGATTTTCTATCACTTTTTATAGAATTTTTAACTTTATCTAAACTAGGATAGTTAAGGAAACTTTGGAGAAAAAGTTTATAATCTGAAGTTTTGAACGTTCTGCAGCAGATTTCAGAACAATTTTTAACTGTAGATAAATAAGGTTCACTGTTAAAATTTTTGCTGCATTCTGGCAGGTCATTCGACCGTTTTTTGAAAAAAACGGTTTCATAACCATAATTTAACTATATTCCGATCATAAAATGACCAACAATATGGTCAGAATAGTGTCAAATTACGGTTGTTTTAACCGTTTTAATATAAAACGGTCAAATGACCTGCCTGAATGCTGCAAATTTTTAACAGTGTTGTTTATAAATTCATATAAAATTAAAATAGTGATAAAATAATAAAAACAAATTGCAATTTTAAATACAATTAGTTTTGTAACAAAGGAATAATAAGTGTTTAAGATATTATAGAAAAGATAAACTTTTCACATTATGTGCTTTAAAAAGGGCAATTTTTAAGTAAAGTAAAATTCCCTTTTGAAGCTTTTGAAAAAGTAGCTACATCATACGTTAAACACTAGTGGACGGATTTTCAGGAGGAAAAATGAATTTCAACACAAAATAACAAGCGAAATATTTTCATATTAAGTTATTAAATTAATTTCTCCACAGTCTTTTCTAAAAGTTTGCTATCGACATAACAATTTGCGGAAGTGCACTTCGGCCGCTAACATGAACATAAATTAATAATTTTATTTCCAGATAAAGTTAAAAAATGCTATAAAAAGTGATAGAAAATCTTTATTAAGATTGACGATCGTTTCGTCGCACCAACGGCGACATTTTCAAAATCATTTATGATAGAAAATACTTTCGCAAAATATTTTAAAACAATAAACCTAGTAAACAATGTCACGAGAACAGGGTGCATAATGAAAAATATTGCAACCATAAAATTAAATTAAAATTAAATTAGCTATTTGTGAGCGTGGATTAATTTTCATATAATTTAACAAAACAATAACATGGTAAAACAATGTCACGAGACAACATGCATAATGAAAAGCATTGCAAAATATAAAATAAAAATATTATTATCTTGGCTATTTGCGAGCGTGGATTAATTTTTACTATTGTTACTAAAATTACATAGCATCTCTTTCCAAATTTTAGGTAATTCTATGGACACTGAATCATTGCAAATATTCTTGTTGCGTAAAAATATCTCTATTGATTCTCGGATTATTGATGATAAATAAAATCTTGATGTATAAATTAACTTGCTATTTTTAAAATCGATCTGTAAAGGCTCTTCGCTGGATAATCTGGCCAAAGCTGTGGTTCTTCTGTTGTATTTGATGTCTGCTATATGTTCTTTGATTCTAGTTTTAAGTTTTCTAGTTGTCATACCTATATAAAACTGCTTGGTTCCATCTTCTTTGGTGAAAGGTATTTCGTATACTCCTGATAGTTGGCTTGACTCAAATGGATCTATTTTCTTGCATACTATATTTCTTAATTTCATAGAAGGTTTTGCGACTAGGGAGATATTGTATTTATTGAGTTTATATTTTAGACGTTCGAAGAAACCAGGAAAATATTGTACAGTGGATAACATGGAATTTTGTGAATTGAAATTTCTTTTCTTGTTATTCTTTAAGCTCTTAATTAATTTTTCTATGGTACTTTCTTTGTATCCATTGTTTCTTGCAATATCATATATTTTATTTATTTCGTTATTTAACTGCACGGGGGTACAAACAGTGAAAGCTCTATGAATAGAATGTCTAAGTGCAGAAACTTTGTATGAAAAAGGTGCTTGAGCATTATGAGGGATAATGGATTGACTGGCTATGGGCTTTCTGTAAACAGTGCGTTCTATTCCTTGGTACGTCTTGATTAGTAATACATCTAAATAAGGTAGCGTACCATTTTGTTCTATTTCCAATGTAAATTTAATTTTTGAATCAAGGCTATTAATCTGGTTTAAAAAGTTATTGAGCAAGGTATCTGCATGTTGCCAAATGATGAAAATATCGTCTACATATCTGATCCATGTATGGGGAGTGTAATCCAATTTGTATATATCTATTTCTAGAGGTCGTAATATGAATTCAGCTAGTAATCCTGATATAGGAGAACCCATTGGAGCTCCGTTATTTTGTTTGTATATTTTGCCGTCGAAAGTGAAGTAATTATTATTAACTATAAGATTAAGAGCACTCTTAAGTGTAGTTTTCATACTTTCATTAGTACTCTCCATGCGGTCAATACAGTTATTTATATTTGTAACGGCTTTTTGGGTATCAATAGATGGGTATAAAGAGACTACATCTAGACTGGCTATTAAATAATCCTGAGGTAAATTAATGTGATTTAAATATTGAATGAACTCATACGTTGAATTAATTACATGATCAGAGCTGGGCAAAATATTTTTCAATAAAACTACAAAAGCTTTTTCCATAAAATATGTGGGGCTTGAGCATTTAGTTACTATTGGTCTTATTGGCATATCTATTTTGTGGTCTTTGAGTCTGCCGACAATTGCTGGGATTACGACAATTGCTGGGGAATGTGTTTATAATTTTATTTCCTATAATATGACAGCTTTCGGTAGTACACGTTGCAATATTTCGAGTAAACTAGGATAGTTAAGGAAACTTTGGAGAGAAAGTTTATAATCTGAAGTTTTGAACGTTCTGCAGCAGATTTCAGAACAATTTTTAACTGAAGATAAATAAGGTTGTTTATAAATACATATAAAAGCAAAATAGTGATAAAATAATAAAAACAAATTACAATTTTAAATACAATTAGTTTCCTAATAAAGGAATAATAAGTGTTTAAGATGTTATAGAAAAGAAAAACTTTTCACATTATGTGCTTCAAAAAAGGCAATTTTTAAGTAAAGTAAAATTCCCTTTTGAAGCTTTTGAAAAAGTAGCTACATCATACGTTAAACACTAGTGGACGGATTTTCAGGAGGAAAACTGAATTTCAACACAAAATAACAAGCAAAATCATTTCATATTAAATTATTAAATTAATTTCCCCACAGTCTTTTCTAAAAGTTTGCTATCGATATAACAATTTGCGGAAGTGCCCTTCGGCCGCTAACATGAGCATAAATAAATAATTTTATTTCCCATAATATGAAAGCTTTCGGTAATACACGTTGCCATATTTCGAGTAAACTAGGGTAGTTAAGGAAACTTTATTGAGAAAGTTTATAATCTCAAGTTTTGAGCTTTCTGTTGCAGATTTCAGAACAATTTTTAACTAAATGTAGGTAAATAAGGTGGTTTATAAATATATATAAAAGTAAAATTATGATAAAATAATAAAAACTCATAAATTACAGTTATGAACACAATGAGTTATCTAATAAAAGAATATTGTTTAAGATATTAGAAAAGAAAAAGTTTCGATTATGTGCTTCAAAAAGGGAATTTTTTAGAAAAATGAAATTCCCTTATCTAGCTTAAAAAATAAGCTATTTCCTACATTAAACACTGATGGGTTGATTTTGAGTGGATAAAAATAATTTAAGCACAAAATGGCAAGCAAAATCTTTTATTACTAAAGTTATTAAATTAATTTCTCCACAGTCTTTTCTAAAAGTTTGCTACCGACATAACAATTTGAGGAAGTGTACTTCGGCCGCTAACATGAGCATAAATTAATAAGGTTATTTCCCATAATATGGAAGGAATTTTTTAGAAAAATGAAATTCCTTTATCTAAGTTAAAAAAGAAATTATATCCTACATTAAACACTGATGGGTTGATTTTGAGTGGATAACTAGAATTTAAGCACTAAATGGCAAGCGAAATATTTTATTATTAAAATTATTAAATTAACTTCGCCACAATGTTTTCTAAAAGTTTGCTATCGACATAACAATTTTAGGAAGTGTACTTCGGCCGCTAACATGCGCATAAATTAATAATTTTATCTCCCATAATATGACAGCTTTCGGTAGCACATATTGCCATACTTCGAGTAAAGTAGGATAGTTAAGGAAACTTTGGGGAGAAAGTTTATATTCAGAAGTTTTGAACGTTCTATAGCAGATTTCAATTTTTTTTTTTTTTTAACTAAATGAACACTACAGAAAATCATTTAAGATTAGCTGTTTCAGAAAAAGGAAATTGTGAAAGAATAATGTTCCTAATTTTGGAGTTTAACAAAGCAGCTCTTCAAAAATATTATTGCGGTTTAATGCCACTATGTATCGCTTTAAAGATTCTTATTTCCTTTATCGTAAAGAACCGACAGTAAGCCCTTCCACCTCATTTTTGTAAATTTTTCATTTTTTGAAAAAGTGCCATTTACAAGCACTCGCCTTCAAGGTTTTTTTTTTTTTTTTTTTTTTTTTGTTCCAGGAAATTTTTTAAGGTGTCTCCGGAATCTTAAAGCTTCAAAATTTTCAAAATTTTAATTTTTTTAGATGCTAAACTTCTATCTCTTCTGAACATTTTGATATGATTGTTTCCTTCGAATTCTCTTTATAACAGAAGTTAAGGCTATTAGAATTATACCCGCTCAATAGCTGAAGTGGCGTTTCCGAAACTTTGAAGTCATTTTCCTCCAAATGACGTTTATGGGAACAACGCGCCGGATATCTCAAAACCTTCTGAATATTTTTTCATGAAATTTTCAAAACATTTTAATTAAAAATATATTTTAAATTAAATCAACAAAGTTTATTCATCATATATTAAAAATACAATTAGCTTTTATAAGAAACAATAAAAAAAATTACGTCTCAAGAGTAGATTATGAATCACTTTCCAACACTAATGGAATGGTATTAGGAAAATTCATTGTTACATACAATGAAATGGCATATCCTAGTAAACTATTTAAAATAAATGCAACAAAAACTCATTTTCAGCATTTGCTGTCCATATCTGGTAATGTGTACGAATTCTTTTGTGCAGCCCTGTATATGAATTATAGAATTAAATCAACAAAGTTTATTCATAATATATTAAAAATACAATTGGCTTTTATAAAAAAACAATAACGGAAAATTACCTATCAATAGTAAATTATGAAACACTTTTCAACACTAATAGAATGTTATTAATAAAATTCATTTTTTCATTACTATGAAATGGCATACCCTAATAAACTATTTAAGGGGTCTCAAGACTCTTAAAATGGGAAAAAATGAAAAAAAGACCATTCTCAACGTTTAATATCTTAAAATGCATATGATTTAAAAACACAATTTTTATTGTGATGATACACAATGAAAGATATAAGTATGTTCTTTCATTTTATGTATTTAATAAAAACAATTAAATTTAAAAAATCAAAAAAACCGACTGCGTAAAAAGCGAACTAATTAATTATTTCTCATCAATGTGAAGCTATTTTTTTAATTCCTACTATTAGCTTACACTCTCGCTATATATATCTTGTTCAAATTTTCAATCGTTAATAAAATACTTATTATTTATCCAATCAAGCTCAAATAAATATTTTTAAACTTGTATTGGATGATACTTAATGTTAATCCAGTTTTTTTCAAATATTAATTCATTAATTAAATTAAATTAATTCATTTTCAATAATCGACAGAGCCCTCTTCTTGATCAAGGTATTTTAAGACCGAGAGAGCCTTCTTTTTGATCAAGGCATTTTAAGCGCCACTCAAGATGAAAGAAGAATGGGAGAAAAAAAATTCTCTTACTGACCTAAGTAGGAATTGACTTAATTTTCTTTTTCGTCTCTACCGCCATTTTGTGTTTTACGGCCGACATTTTGAATTTATAAAAACAAAACCTAGCCTATAACCATCGGGACGTTAAGACGAATTGATAGAGACCTCATTCATTAAAATCCATCCAGCCGTTGGGATGTTTCGAGGGTATAAAGAAATCCACATACACAGATACGCGTGAAACACATAACACTTCTTTTCAGTCGGGTAAAAAATGGCAAGATGCAGAATCAGCATTTATAAGGGGCTCCAAACTGTGAGACATTTGGCGAGCGAAAAATTGGTATAATAACAGCTTACGCGCAGGATTACAAAATAAATTTTGCAACTAGAGCAAAAATTTTGTTGCCTTCTTATACGTCAGATTATAGTAATTGACCTGAACATTAAAAAAAATGTATATAAAGTATTTTTATATTTTTAATACAAATTTGTATTTAACTAATACGGAATTTTGAAAAATTCAACAGTATAATCCCCTAAAAAAAAATATTTTCAACAATCAAAAGGATATTTCAGGTTCAGTTTATACAGACTAACATGAAACATACGTTTTGAACATTTCATAAAAAAATATCCTGCGATACCATTGCGATATCCTGCACGTTATGCCGAAAAACGTCATTTGGAGAAAAATGATTTCAAAGTTTCGGAAATGCCGCTTCAGCTATTGTGCGGGAATAATTCTAAGACTAATACTAAAACTAAACTCTAAGACTAAAACTATACAGACTAACATGAGACATACGTTTTGCTATTGTGCTTTAGCTATTGTGCGGGAATAATTCTAAGACTAATACGAAAACTAAACTCTAAGACTAAAACTATGCAGACTAACATGAAACATACGTTTTGAACATTTCATAAAAAAATATCCTGCGATACCATTGCGATATCCTGCGTGTTATGCCGAAAAACGTCATTTGGAGAAAAATGATTTCAAAGTTTCGGAAATGCCGCTTCAGCTATTGTGCGGGAATAATTCTAAGACTAATACTAAAACTAAACTCTAAGACTAAAACTATACAGACTAACATGAAACATACGTTTTGCTATTGTGCTTCAGCTATTGTGCGGGAATAATTCTAAGACTAATACTAAAACTAAACTCTAAGACTAAAACTATACAGACTAACATGAAACATACGTTTTGAACATTTCATAAAAAAATATCCTGCGATACCATTGCGATATCCTGCGCGTTATGCCGAAAAACGTCATTTGGAGAAAAATGCTTTCAAAGTTTCGGAAATGCCGCTTCAGCTATTGTGCGGGAATAATTATAAAAGCCATATCTTCTGTTCTAATGGGAATTTCGAGGAAACTATTATATCAAAATGTTTTGAAAAGATGGGAATTTAACATCTAAAAAAATTTGTACTTTTGAAAATTTTGAAAATTTTGCCTGAGACCCCTTGACAGAAATGCAACAAAACCCCATTTTCAGCAGTTTCTTTCCATATCCGTTAATATGTGAGAATTTACTATTGAATTTACGCACAAAACATTTTAAGTTTAGGAAATTCTGCTTCAGCTATTGTGCGGGAATAATTCTAAAAGCCATATCTTCTGTTCTAATGGGAATTTCGAGGAAACTATTATATCAAAATGTTTTGAAAAGATGGGAATTTAACATCTAAAAAAATTTGTACTTTTGAAAATTTTGAAAATTTTGCCTGAGACCCCTTGACAGAAATGCAACAAAACCCCATTTTCAGCAGTTTCTTTCCATATCCGTTAATATGTGAGAATTTACTATTGAATTTACGCACAAAACATTTTAAGTTTAAAAATGTATACCACATCAGTGGAATACGCATTTCCAGCAATTATCAATTATAGTCAGCCCTGTAATTGAATTCTATTATGCGTCCCTGTAAATGAACAATAAATTTGACACACTTTATAATCTGTAGAAAACATGTTTTAGTGCACCTCAGTGGTAATTTTATAATTCTTCATGTTTGAAGTATCGTAACATCATTAACTCTTTAAGGGCAAGAATTCGTCTTTTTTATAAAGTCGATTTTACTCAAGAATTTTTCAATAATTATTATTCGAATTTTTATTCGAAAACAAGGAAATGCAATTTTACAGAATTTTTCATCAAAGTTACAGAAGTTAAATTCTGGTACAAACCTTCATTAAAAATAAGTGTTTTAAAATATATCTCACCGTCCTTCAAGAGGTTAAATTACACCGCAAGCTATTTTTACCAAATAAATCTTAATACTTTAAAACAGAAATTCTGCTTTTTCAGAATTTAGTGTCGCCCCTGATAAAAAATAAATAAATAAATGTATGCATATAAGTATAGATAGTACAAAACATATTTCAGTTTTAAGACTTGAAACACACACTTTTGTTTTATATAAAATGGTGGCATTCGCATCCGCTGAAGAATTCCACGTTAACAAACCAGTCTTAAACAATATTTACAGAAAAGTATGCATAGGATTTCACTATCGCAGAATAATTCAAAATTCCAACTAAAAGCGATGTCATCATTCAAGAAAATTGAACAGAAAAACCGGCTATGTAATGATTCATATGCCTTCATTTTATGTACCATTAATATAGATACTTAAAATTAAATATACTTTATTATTGCAAATGTATACTTTATTATTGCTCCATGTTTTATCAGAAATCATTCTTTTATATTTTTTTCAAAATAACACTTATTTTAATTATTTTTTTCAGTTGTTATGGGAAAATGGCTACTATTTTCCAACTATTTTTCCTTTACTTTCTACAGAAATGGAGTTCTATAGTTGCTAACATTAATTAATTATTTTTTTTAAACCACAAAAAAAAAAAAAAAAAAAAAAAAAAAAAAAAAATATCTGAAAAATAAATTGGATGCAGTTTTCAAAAAAATTGCACATAAAATTATTTTTTCCACTATACCACAGTATAAAAATTGAAAATGTGCGATGTCTAGAAGTTTAAAAAATTGCAGTAGGGATTATCCCGTACAATGATACATCTGCTTTGTTTTACGGCTGGCTTCTGTAACGGCACGTTATTTTTTAGAGACAACACTTTAATTGCTGGCAGAAAGAAAGTGCAAATCGGCGGGTAATAATGTAATTCATTTGGGCGTCTTTGTTAGCGAACTATAAAAGCAACTTTTTCCATACTCCTAAGAAAGCATGCATTAGTGCATCTCAGGGATGCATATAGTATCTTATACTATAATACGAGCAAAAATTGTGTGTGTGTGTAAATATTATCTTACAAAGAGCTCTAACGATTTTGACTAAATTTTATATTTTACCATTTTCGGGCACGAGAAGACTATTGGGCTATGTCACATGTTCGGGAAAATTCGATTAGTGGGTCATTTTGGGTCATAATGGGTCAGGGTAAAGCTAATTATATCTAAGAAACGGCTCAATCGATTTTGACTAAATTTTATATCCAACCCTTTTGGAGCACAAGAAAACTATTGGGCTAGGTCACATGTTCGAGAAATTTCGATTAGTGCGTCAATTTTGGGTCACTTCGGGTCAAGCTAATTTAATCTAAAAAACGGCTATAACGATTTTGACTAAATTTTCTAATCTACTGTTTTGGATTACCAGAAGGCCAATGGGCTAAGTCACATGTTACAGAAAATTCGATTAGTGGGTCATTTTTGGGTCACTGTGGGTCAAGCTAATTTTATCTACAGGATGTCCATAATTAAACGACGCTACTTTAAAGTTGTCTACAGACGAAGCTATTGGCCAGAAAATTGTGAAATTTTGTGACGGACATAATAAAGAAATGGGAATTTGTTTGAGCGAAAAAAAATTTTAGTTTAAAATTTCGTCACCAGGGGGCTGTTTTAGTGCATTACACATTTTTTAAAGGTTTTACGCTTTATTTTTCTCAGATTAAATAACAGAAATATACAGACCGCCCCATGAAAAAAATAAAGCGTAAAAACTTAAAAAAAATTATTGGTGTTCGAATTGAAAGGACCGTACAAACTCTGAAAAAAAAAAATCTGTCTACAACAGCAGCCATTTTTTTCTCAGAGCTCAGGCCTAATAATCAGTGGGCGGTGACTAAATGTGTAATTTATTTTTAAAAAAGGGCCTCTGGTGGCGAAATTTTGCACTACAATTGTTTTTATTAAACAAATTCTTATTCCTTCTTTATGTCCGACACAAAATTTCACAACGACAACTTTAAAGTAGGGTCGTTTAATTATGGACATCCTGTAGAAAATGGCTCTAATGATTTTGACGAAATTTTGTATTCTATTGTTTTCGGGCACGAGAATACATTGGAATAGATCGCATGTTCAAGAAAATTCGATTAGTGGGTCATTTTGGGTCACAATCGGTCAGGGTCAAGCGAATTGAATTTAAAAGTAGTTGGATGTAACAATCCCAAAACTTTCTTCTATCTCATACATGTCAATACTTCAAAATTCGTTATCACTTTGACAAAATTAAATGGCAATCTATGTTCATCATAAGCATTCTAAAAAGATGAAATTCCGTGCATTAGTGCTTGATGTATGACTATCGTTGAAATCATCTAAATTCAGCAAAATGCAGCATAGCAGCGCCATTTATAGGGTGATTTACAGCAGAACCTAATCATCATCAACTTAAGTTAACGTGTAACTGAATATGAAATTTGGTGAAAATTCATGCATTAGTTCTTGGGATACAGCTATTGTGCAAATCTTGAGAAATGCAGCAAAGCAGCGCCACCTGTTGAGCTATATGCACCAACACATTATCAGCAGCAACTTTAATCAAGGTATACTTGAATCTGAAGTTTGATGAAAATTCGTGCATTAGAGTCTGAGCATTAGAGTCGTGCATAAGAGTCGTGCATTCGTGTCTTGAGTTAGAGCTATTTAGGAAATCGTTCTAAATGCAGCACAGCAGTCCCACCTATTGGGCGATTTACATCAACACGTAGTCAGCATAATTTCATATCAAATACTAACTAAATCCGGAGTTTGATGAAAATATGTGCATTAGTTCTTGAGATAGAGCTACTGCGAAAATAGTGTAAATTCTGCAAAATGCAGCATAGCAGCGCCACCTGTTGGTCGATTTACACCAAAACATATATAGCACTAACTCATATCAAGGAGTAACTGAATCTGAAGTTTTATAAAACTCCGTGCAGTAGTTCTTGAGATAGAGCTATTGCGAGAATTCTGCAAAATGCAGCATAACAGCGTTACCTGCTGGCGATTTACACCAAAAACTACTCAGCACCAATATATGACTACCTGAATATAAATTTTTGTTAAATTCCGTGAATTAGTTCTTGAGATAGAGCGCCCACAAAATTTGTGTCACATACAGACATACAGGCAGACTCACAGACTCACAGACAGACATTTTGTAAAAACATATTTTTCGGAATCTCTGACCCCTAAAACGGGAAAATCCGACAAAAACCGGAAGTCGAAAATTTTCATGAATCCAATACCTTCTTGTAAAGATAGAAGAAAGTAAAAAGGCTTACAACATTTTGGCAAAAATTTGTAATATACCGTTTTTGGGCATGAGATGACCATTGGGCTAAGTCACATGTTCGAGACCAATCGATTAGTGGGTCATTTTTGAGTCACTGGAGGTCAAGCTAAATGTATCTAAAAAACGACTCAAACGATTTTCACAAAATTTTGTATTATACCGTTTTTGGGCATGAGAAGACCTTTGGACTAAGTTACATGTTCGAGAAAATTCGATTAGAGGGACATTTTTGGGCCACAGTGGGTCAAGCTAAGTGTATCTAAAAAAAGGGCTCAAAACATTTTGAAAAAATTTTGTGTCATACCGTTTCTGAGAATGAGAAGACCATTGGGTTTGGTCACATTATCGAGAAAATTCAATTAGTGGATCTTTTTGGGTCACTATGGGTCAAGCTAATTTATCTAGAAAAAGGCTTTAATGATTTTTATTAAATTTTGTATTCTATCGTTTTCGGGTTCAAGAAGACCATTATGCTAGGTCGCATGCTCAATATAATTCGATTAATGGGTCATTTTGGGTCACAATGGGTCAAAGTCAAGCTAATTGTATCTAAAAAATGGCTCAAACATTTTTATTACACCGTTTCCCAGCACGAGAAGACCATTGGATTAGGTCGCATGCTCGATAAATTTAGATTAATGGGTCCATTTTGGGTTACCATGGGCCAAGCTAATTTTATCTATAAAACGACTTTAACGATTTTGACTAAATTTTGTATTATATAGTTTGCACGTACGAGAAGGGCATTGATTAGGTCGTATGTTCGAAAAAATTCTACTAGTGGGGCATTTTAGGTCACTATGGATCAGGATCATGCTAATTGCATCTAAACAGCAAAAATGATACAGTGAGAATAAAATATCGAATTGAACACAAGGCTATTTTGGACCCCGCTAGTATCTTCTTATGTTTAAAATTTCGTGACATTATTAAAATGCTCCGTAAAGGATTTTTCCTCGTAGACCCTAATGTGACAGAATTATTTAGTATGTACTTGTAAGCTAACTATCCTTACTACGCTCTTCATCGTATATATAATAATACTAAGTGTATAACGCTTCCGGAGTGAACTCATCCGGATCCCACTTCGCTTTAGCTTTATCTTATTCCATTCGGCCATTTTTATTAAAAATTATTTTTTCGAATAAAACTTCATAAAAGTTACATTTTTAGAAAGATTATTCAAAATAAATTAACATTTGAGAGATGACTTCCATTTAATTATGTATGTATTCTGAGATAACTTCAGTTGAAATTAGTTTGGCAGCTCAACATTCGTTTGTATGCCATTCATTGTGAACTTTTGTGCTTTGTTGGCGCCATCTTTCAGTAGTTAAAATAAAAAAGAAGTTTCTTTTAAAATTCTTTGAACTCTGAAGACATTGAGGGTAAAAATGAATAGTATTTCTTATAAAATATAATTAGACTATGAGGAACACTTAATGCCGTGTAGTATATATATATCAATGCAAATAAAATTTTGCATTTTTTATTTTGTAGGGAGAATAAATTTGTAATTTAATAAAAGAATTTGAGGGAAAAAATATGTTAATGCAATTAATAGCTTCAGTTTACTTAAGTGATAAAGGATTATATTTAATGATAAAAATTTATTACAGGTTTCTTTATGCAAAGGTTTCTTTATGTTTCTTTAAAAAAAGTCAGGATTTAATCTGAGTTGAACTTTTTAAAATTTAAGTTATATAATTATTATTTTGGAGTCAGCTATTGCAATTAATACGTGAAGGACTCTTACTTTTTTCTGATTTATAAGAAATTGAAGGTTATTGATTTTTTTAAAGCAATGAACGAAGACGAAAGTTAATTGACAATATATTTTAAAATAGCATTATTAGTTCTAATTTGGATGCTTTTTGTGAAGTAGTTCTTCTGATTTTGTCGGTGAAGTTTTTCCTTGCAAATTAAGTTACAATGACAAATGGGCTGTTTTATATAACTACTTTACCCCCACCTGATACTATTAGTCAGATAAGATAAAATTTATTACTTCATAATTCTTTTTATAATACAATGCTATATCATTCTTTTGAAAATGCAAACACTTCATTCTGACGGGCTATCATCTGGTTTTCAATAACAAACATTCTATAGTAACTATCAATAACGTATAAAAAGAACGAAATATCATGCGTACAGCATAGATTATGAAACACTTTCCAACACATTCACAATACTATAAAAAAACTTCACAGTTTACTAAAATGAAAGATTATGTCTAAATGAACAATTTGGTAAATGCATAAGACATTTGAAAACACGATTTCTGGTTGTCGTTAAAACATACGATTTTTTTGTGCAGCCATGTATAAGATTTACAGATATGTATGCATTCTACACAGTATGCTAAAAGTTAATTCAGTTAAACGCTTAGCTCAGTTGAAAATTTCTACTCAGCAATTTCCGCCAATAAACGGATGTTGTTGCGATACTTTTGTGCGACCCTGTATATGATCTATACAATTTACACACACCAAGTAATATTTAAATAAAAAAATAGTTAAATTTCAAAACGCATACCACAACTGAAAATTCACTTCCAGCAATTATTGGTCGTATTCTTCAAAAGCTCAATTATTTCTCATTTTCTTCTATAGCCAAATTCTTTTGTGTGTCCCAGTAAATGAACGATAAGTTCTATGCACACCCATATTCTGTACTAAGAATCTTGCAGTACACCTCAATAATGTATATCAATTCCACAATGTTTAAAATACTGTAATATCATTAAAATACACGGTAAACGATTTTCCCCCATAGACCGTAATGTAACGGAATTCTTTTGAGTGGCCCTGTAAATGAGTCGATAGTGCTATGCACTTCATAGTCAATACCAATCATGTCATAGTAATACCTAATAACATCTATCAATTTCATACTAATCGGACTATATTTACGTGAGTTAGAGACAGATTGACGGGAGACAAACCGAATTCATAAACACTTTTCAACTATGTTGGAAAGTGTTAAAAGCATGGAAATACGAGTATATATACTAACGTTAGAGCACGGACAGACGGGAAGACAGACTGAAGGACAGACAAACCGAATTCATAAATATTCTTCACCTATGTTTGAAAGTGTTAAAAATTGAGACTCAGAACAGAAACTGTGTGTAAGATATTTTTAAAGCAGTCTACTAGCTAGATAGTGTTGATTCAATATTTTTATATTAGATTTCCGGGATCTCAGTTGAAAATATTTAGATTACAATACGAATACAGTCATTAGTTAATTTTTTTTACAGAGAAAATATTTCCATTCGAAGTTTACAATATATGATTGTTGCTGTACTGATATCTCTGTACGTTGTGTTTACATGTCAAATGATAATGAAGATGAATAATGCATAACGCAACGGTTTATATAACATGCAAGAACGTGCTCTGACATTTAGATGGAAATTAATATTATTCGAATTGCACTACTACCGCTTCGAAACGTACATCACAAAATTAGACGATATATCTTTTATATTATATTCACATGTCAAATGATAATGAAGATGAATAATGCGTAACGCTGCGGTTTATATAGCGTCCAAGTACGTGCCGTAACACTAGATTGAAGTAATTTTGCTCAAATTGCCCTACTACCCATGCAAAGGCTACAGCACAAAAATAGGCTTAAATAATATTTTAGAATAACTCAATTCTGAAGTTGCACGTCACCGATATAAACATATAAATAATCATTTGTAATGCAATATTATAACCGCAAATAATAATAGTACATCCCAGCACAAAATAGTACATTTTTGTGATAAACATATTTAAACGTTATAATAATGTATTCCTGTTGCGTGAAATGAAAATATCGCCATTCGATATTTACAACATATAACTGATGCTGTACTGATATCTCTTTACATTGTGTTCACATGTCAAATGATAATGAAGATGAATAATACAAAAGGCGACGTTTTATATAACATGCAAGAACGTAGTATGACACCAGGGCTGCGGAGTCGGTGGGTAAAATGGATGACTCCGACTCTTTCGCTCAAAAATGGGCCGACTCCGACTCCAACAACGCAAAACCTGCTTGTAAAATGGACGACTCCGACTCCGACTGTGAATCTTTCGCTCAAAAATGGGGCAGACTCCGACTCCGAGTCCGCAGCCCTGTATGACACTAGATTGAAATTAATGTTACTTAAATTGCCGGATTAAAATAGTAATAGTACAACGCACCACAAAATAGTGCGTTTTTGTTATAAACTCATTTAAAAGTTATAATAATGTAATCCTGCTGTGTGAAATGAAAATATTTCTATTCGAAGTTTACAATATACGATTGTTGCTGTACTGATATATTTTATATTGTGTTTACATGTCAAATGATAATAAGATGAATAATGTGTAACGCGACGGTTTATATAGCGTCCAGGAATGTGCTATAACACTAGATTTAAATTAATTTTACTCAAATTGCCCTACTACTTATGCAAAGTCTACAGCACAAAAATAGACTTAACTTATATTTTAAAATAATTGAATCCTAAGGTCCCACATAATGGATATAAACATATAAATAATCATTTGTAATACAACCATAATTATAACCGCAAATAATAATAGTACAACACAGCACAAAATAGTATTTACATTTTTCTGATAAACACATTTAAAAGTTATAATAGTGTATTGTAATTTGTGTGGTAGGTCGTCAAAAATGTTAATTTTGGTCTATTAACGCCAGACAGCGTTTAAAATCTTACTAGCTGCATCACAGACCGACGTGTTGCATTTACACTGCTTGAGATCTTTCGACATCTTGTATAAAAAAAAGGTACTTACTTGGTACTTCTGCAATTTGTTCCACTTCCAAGTGCTGCCGTCATAGCTACAATTAAATGTGTATGCCATTAAAGGATTTCAAAACCATATTTCGCCAAATCTCATTTGTTGAGATGTAGGTACCATCTGACTATGAACCTTTTTACGGAAGTTTAACCATAAGATAAAGCCTTTTGAAAATAATTAGAAATCTGTTAACTAAAATTACAGTAGAACCTCGATTATCCGAAGTAATTGGGACCGACGATCTTTCAGAAAATCGAAATTTTCGGATAATCGAGAATGCTTCAACTTTAAGATAAGGAACAAATGTATGCAGTCTTTCTTATTATCATAACAAGTGCTTTATAAAAATAAAGCAACAGCAAAATGGAAACAAGAATAAATTACCTGAATTTTAATTTTGAAATTAAGTACGTTTTACATATTTCACAAGGGTTTTAAACAAAGTTTTGTTTGTCGCTTTGCTTTGCATCTATATCACGAAGGTTTTTTTTAAATATATATACATTATTAGTTTATCACAGTTTTTTTGCTGCTCCAGCCATGCCAAACTTTTTGCAAAACACTCAAAAGCTTCATAATTCCTAATTTGTTCGGTTTTTTCGCCTGCTAGACCACATTCACACTTTTCGGTTGTCCCTCCTTTTACTGTGTTCTAGTTCACACCGCAGTTTACGGGAGCTCAAGTTAAATTCAAAGGAATTCTAAGAATCCGATTCTATATGTACTTGTGGTTCGGAAAGACCGCTTGCGCACAAGGAATGTGATACTAAAAAAAACAAAAAAAAGTTTTAAAAAATGGATTTTGGTTAACCGAGAGTTTCGGATGAAAGAGGTTCTGTTGTATTTGCCTTTTAGTTTGATATAAAATTATTATCAAGATAAATATATATATTTTTTTCATGCTAACTTTCATAAATATGAAAAGTTTCCCATTAAACATATATTAGAGATTAATTACAATCTGTATTGATATGTAAAACATAGAATATATTTAAGTTTATGCACCTCTATAATTTAAAAACACGAGCAGATGAAGTAACAAATCTTTTACGAAATTTAATAAAATTGGTATATTTTACATAGATACGTCCTTCAATACATAATTGAAAGCCATATATAAATATTCACAATTCTGCATAAAATCAATTACGCGGCATTGTTTATGTAGTGTACAATAAACATTACTGTAAAAGCTAATCTCAAAATGTAAATTTATTTAAATATGACTCTATTGAACAAGTAGTTACAAAATTACACCCCATTTCATAAATATTATGTAGACAATGCTTAAGAGAAAGGATTAAACCAAATTTCTGTTACCTATAAAATCTCACATTTTAAACAAATTACTGTTATTTGACTAATAAATATTACAATACAATATTCGTTTATTTAATGATCAGTGTACTACTTTATTTTGAAAACGTTGTTTCAGGGCTTAAAGCTGCAAATGAATTTTAACGTAAATGAATATTAAATGAAAATATGAAAGACAATAGCCTCATAAAATGAAACGACCTTTCTCTTATTAAAATGACGATGCTTAGTGCTTTGGTCCTCATTTTCTATGAAATATTTAAAGTTTATATTTTAAAATGAATCCTATTTGCATTAATTTCATGTTACAGTACAGTGCAATGAATTTACTGCATCAAAAATTTATTTCTTTTCAGCGTATCTCTAGAATGATTATTTTAAAATGGACATTGAAAATACCTGAGAATTATTCAACTTATGTGAATAAATACAAATATTTATTTTACTTATTCTAGAAATACTTTTCATTGATTTGCAACGTAATTAACGTGATATAGAAACGTTACTTATATCTCATTTTTCCCTGACTTTTCTGTTTTTTTACAATACAGTTAAACCTCAACTTACGTCAGCAATTCGTTCCAAGACTAGTGACGTAAGTTGAAAACGACGTAAGTCGAGGTACATTTAGATAAGTTAAAAGGAATAAGTAATAAAAATTCTCCAAAACCCAATTAACATATTCTATTGTATATTACATTTAACATTAGCAAAAAAATGCGTTTGCAAAACAAGAATTTGGAATAAAACAATAAGTTATCAACTTACAATTTATTGTTCAAGCTACCCCGTTCGAGTCTTTGAAGATCTGAAAAAAATCTGGCAATGAAGTTTGAACCGAGATTTTTTTTTCTTTTTTTCTCTTAAAAGCCCTTTCTAACAACAGAGTGGGTTTTCTAAGGGTTTTTTTTTTGTGACTTTTTTTATTTGTCGTTATCACTTGACTGACGCGGCAAAGTTTTCCTTCATAGAACCAAAATTCTTCATTTCAGACCAGGTGACGTAAATACGGGGTGACGTAAGTCGGGGTACTACTGTACTAGGAGCTCTGTCCCCTACAAGCTACGCTCACCAATGCCCGTTCAGACACAGCGAACTCTAAAAGCACGCTAATTTGATCGGCTTTAAAAGAAAATCGGAAGACTGAATTATAATAATAAAAAAAAAAAAAAACACTAGCCATCTCCCTATTAACGGGCTATTTTCGACCTTAATTAAATCAGATCAGTGAAACATTTCAAAATAAGCTAATATAAAATTAATTAAGTAAACAGAGCCTTTGTCTGTATCTTTTAACAATGCTATTAAAATGTTCTTTTAAATGAGACATTTTAAATGTATCGTTTTAAATCTGACGTAATTTTCACCAAAGCTTTCTTTCTCTTAATATTTACGTGAAAATACTTTTGTTGTTAGAAAGGAAATATTATTTGCGCTTTCTTAGAATTCACAACAAAAATTTAAAAGATTATCTCAAAATATGAAATAAATGTCTCGCGCAAATATATTTTTAAATTTAAACTACTATTTTGCAATATTGTTGTTAGGCCATTTGAAATATGACGTAATTTCCTCCCTTTACGAATTTAATATATATTAATGACTTTATTATTTTACAATTATTCTTTCTCTTTTAAAATTCACATATAGTTTTTATGACGTAATTTTCAATATTTTCCTGCCTTTACTCTATAATCATTTAATTCTAATTTGAAAGTTTTATCATTTATAATAGTCACATGCAAATAAATTTTTAAGTTGAAGGAAATATTATTCTTTTCGCGGTTTTAAAATTTGGCAACAATTTAAAATGATACTCTTTACCAAAAGATGTAAAAAATATGTCTCAAAATGCTAAAAATTTGAGTTTGAAATGGAAATAAGTCATCAAAAAATGAGTCAAATTAAAAAAATAATTGCAGTCTGCACACCGGGAACTTCTAAAGTATAAAATGATCTAAAAATGATTAAATTCCCATGCACAATATTTTCTCCTATAAAACTTTTTTAATGGACCGATTTTGACCAACTTCACCATTAAATATATCTTTAAACAATTCTTCGACTTAAAAACTGTCTGCATCAGCGTGTTTATCAAACATTTCTCTATAATACCACCGAATTTCATATTTTTGTATGCAAAATTTACTTAACGAAGAAACACCGCCGGTGACAAAAAAATTCAAAACCAGCGGCGGTGAAAGCATTAGTTACTTTTTTTAGAATAGACAGATTGTTTTACGGTAAAACTTTCATGAAAGAAACCACATGGGCAGCTAATCAAAATTCAACAACGAATGATTATACTGTGTGTTCAAAAATTCGACCGATAAATTCAAAGGGCTGATAGTAGGCATCAAGAGGGTGAAAAATTACCACAGGACTAGAACATGGGTTACAAACCACGAATTTAATTAAAAACTAGGGGGCTCATCCCCCAACGAGCTACGCTCGCCAACCCCCGTTTACACTCCGTAGATTCTAAAAACACGCTAATTTGATCGGCTTTAAAAAAATTTCGAAAGATTGATTTATAATTTAAAAAACAGTGGCGGGTTCTACCTATAAATGGGTTTCTATTCATTTCTCTTTGATTGCGGAATTTTAAGGCCAAATCAGTTGCTGTTAAAAGATATAATGACAGTTTTCGTCTTTGACGAAATAAAATCAGTTAAACATTTCAAAATAAGCTATTGTAAAATGAATTATGTAAACAGTCTTTGTCTCCCGGTATTTTCTGACAAAGCGAAAAGAAAGTTCATTTAAATAAGACATTTTAAATCTGACGTAATTTTCACCAAACTTTCCTTTCCCTTTTTAATATTCACGTGAAAATACTTTTATTAGAAATGAAATGTTATTTGCCCTGAAATAGTTGAAAAGATTATCTCAAAATATCAAGTAAATGTCTCGCATAATTCTTAAATATAAACTGTTTTGCAATATTATTTTTTGTCCATTTTACGTAGTAAGTGCAATGTGACGTAAATGTGACGTAATTTCTCCAACTTAAGACTTCTAACGCATTCTAATGAATTTATTATTTTACAATATCTTTTCTCTTTTAAAATTCACGTGTAAATAGAGTTTTTATGACGTAATTTTCAATAAGTTACCGCTTTTTATACCTAATTATTTAATTCTAATTTTGAAGGGTGTTTTTTCTGTTTATAATAATCACGTGTAAATAAATTTTTTATTTGAAGCAAACATTATTGTTTGCGCTATTTATACAGTTTGCAATAGTTTAAATAAATACCATTTTCTATAATATGTAAAAAAATATCTCTCGAAATGCTGAAAATGTGAACTTAAAATAGAAATAAAACATCAAAAAATGAGTCAAATTAAAAGAATAAATGCAGTCTGCACACGGGGAACTTCTAACGAATAAAATGATCTAAAAATGATTAAATTCCCATGCACAGTTTTTTCTCCCATAAAACTTTTTTAATGGAACGATTTTGTCCAACTTTCGTATTAAATATCTCTTAAAATAATTCTTTGATTTGAAAACTGTCTGCCTCACCATGTTTATAAAACATTTCTCTATAATACCACCGATTTTCATATTTTTTTATGCAATAGTTTTCTTAATATTAACGAAGAAAGATCTCTGGTCACAAAAAATTCAAAACCGGCGGAGGTGACAGCGGTAGTTACTTTTTTTTTTTTAAATAGAGAGATACAGGGTGTTTCATCAAAACTTAATTTGGATTGACGGTAATAACTTTCAGAAAACTGCATTATATTATAATAAAATCTTTAACGGACATTCTCATATTTGTTAGGTGAGTTCGTAATTATATAAATGCGTAGCACCTATAGTCGCCGTTCAGTCCGTCTGTCTGTCCGTCCGTCCGCAAATAACATAGCAAAAACTACCCAACCGAATGGTCTGAAATTTTAAATATATTTTTATTGCATAATTTTGTCGATCCATTTCAAATTTTATGAAAATCGGATGTATAGATTAGTGACAGGGACAGTCAAAATTTTTCCGTTACATTAAGGCCAATGGGAAAAAAATATTTCAAGTGCATTTTAATGATGTTACAGCCTTTCGAACAGAATGAAATGGATATGCATTTATGAAGTGCACTAAAATATACATTCCGTACAATATGCGGTGCAAAAAATATTGATAAAACTAGTTATAGTACGAACGCACCTCATTTGCCATGTTTAGCGAGCAATTTCCAACTTGTTGTAAATGTGATAACGCCAAACAAATGTTGTAGAAGTTTGCATTATACGCGCAGGCAGTATGCACTTGACGCCCCATATTTTGGACTGTGATTATCAGTACATACGGTATCATCGATTGCTTAAACAACATGTTTTTCCAGATCTTTTCGTGATGTTATCATATTTCACACAAAACGAGGTACGTATCGTTGCATTTTCATTGCAATGTTTTTATTTTTCTCGAAATTATGACCGTCAACCTGAGTTCAGTTAGGATGAAACACCCTGTATTTGTGACTCAATAAGTGGTTTGCGACCCCATGTTCTGACGAAACCCTATTTGTCTCACGCCTCTGTCTGTCTGTCTGTCCATCTGTTACAGAGCCCGTTCTCAGAAATTATATATGTTGGGTACTTGAAATTTTGCATATTTATAGCTGAACAGTGAACACCTCACATCAAACAACAAATCATAAAAATTTCAAAAAGTCTTATATTTACCCCTCCGGTCTCTAACTTGTGTATTTTAAGCAATTTTTCTTACTCAGCCCCTAATTAAGGGGCTATGCATATATAACGTTATCATTTTAGGGGGGGAGGGGGGGTCTGGCACATGATATCGTAATATATCTCTAGGAAGAGGGGGTTTTGTCTTTTGATATCGTTATCATTTTTGATCCATTTTTATTTGTAACTTGGTCTTTACATCAAAATAGTATGTTATCTATTTTTATGAAAGTATGAAGTTATTATTAAAATCATTAAATGATTATAAAATTATTCAATTCCAAAATATGGAACATCCCAACGTTTGGCATTCCTATTTTTTTGTCATATGTGTATGCATATATAATCCGCTGTTTGACAAACCATATGCGAAGTATGTTTGAAATGATACTTGTGTTTAATAGTAAATAAAAGAGAAATAATATTGTCAACCTGTTTTCTTGAAAAGAAGTTCTGTCTCCCCCCACACCGTGCAGGAGGCAAGTGCAAAAAGATATTATTATTGTTGAATGCATTATGTAACAAAAATCTATTATTAAATACTTTTAAATAGTAACTATTTCTTTTAAATGTTATTTAATATATAAACTGATATTTTATTGACTTCCTTTATCTGATTCAATAAAGTATGCGAAAAACAAATGTAACCCTATTTGTATATCATTAAAAACAAAAGAAAAAATTCCTAAAAATATAAAGATTTTTTATACATTGATAACGATATCATTACGGGGGGGGGGGGTCAAGGGGATGATAACGTATGATATCGTAAGGGGGGGAGGGGGTACAAAATTTCCAAAAAGTTGATAACGTTATATATGCACAGCCCCTAAGTTGGAGACTTGAAATTTTGCATTCTTATAGAAGAACACTTAAGGTCACACGAAAAATCATAAAATTTTCAAAAAGTCTTACATTATTTACTCCTCCCGATTCTAACTTGTGTATTTTAAGCAATTTTTCTAATCCCCCCCCCCTTTTCACCCTGTGGGCACTTTTCTAGCTTTTGACGACATCTCTTTGACCACTCTTTCATATTATGCACCATAGCATTACATATTTTAATTCCACTTTTTACCACCAGTGTCTGCCTACCTATCTCGTGTACTATGGGCCCGATCCCCTTGACTAATATCGCTACGGCTGATTTTAAAATGGAATTTCGTTCGGATAGAGTTTTGGTTAGAATAGATTGCGCCCCTGGTAGCGAAATGCGAACTAACAGATTTTAAAAAGGATAAAATGTTACAAAGGAATATTAAACGAAACTTTCTGTGTGGCCTGTGATCACACTTATCCACTTGTTTATCCTGTTGATGCCTAATATCACCCATCTGAATCTGTCGGTCGAATTTTTGAACACCCTGTGTATTAGACCCACATGATTCAGTTTCATCCAAAAGTCCCTAGAAATAAATGATTGAGATGACATCCACTGATGTCCTTCAGCCGATGTTAATTGAATGGAAACGATGCATTAGCACATGAATGAACAACTTGTCTGTGGAACCTAACTTCCTCGCAGTTTCATTGTGAAATCTGATAGGATCGACCTCATTTTATGGTGAAATTCTTTTAATCTTGAACTGCATATCGGAAATTGCTCAAAAGGGTGTCAGAATGAAGAATTTTCGTGAATTGTGGATTTGATAAGTGGGTGGCCAATTAAATATAGATGTGATAGTGTTGCAAGGAGTGTTTCGAACTGTTACCTATATTTTTAACATAATTTATAAATTTTAAATATTGCAAATAAAGATATATTTATAACATGTAATCAAAACAATTTGAGTCATTAGATCTTTTTCATAATACTTTTCACTGGTCAAAAATACCCTTTATAATTTTTTATATACAAAGAATCAATAGAAATATTTCTTAGAATCAGGTTGTAAGAGTCTCATTGTACTTTAAAAAACTAGATTTTTTTTTGCTGTTGTTGTTCGTTTAAAAAAAAAAGTTTTACTTTAACAAATAAATGCATCATAATATCGGGGCTTTTACAGGAATTATCATGTGAAAAGCCTTTATCAAACTGCTTTCACAGTACCATTTACGCAAAAGGTTTAACAGTCTTTCTCATTACCAACAATTCTTATTCAAAAATTAAGCTATTTCTATGCTATTAACACTCCCAACGAACAACAACAACAAAAATATTTGCTTTTGTCGTTTTCTATTCGTCACGTTGCGTCAGTTTGCAGGGTACTTGGCCGTGTTTGGGATGGTGTTCCGAGCTATTACGTTACTAGAATAATGGCCATGATCAGTAGCAGTTAACTGCAAACATTTATACATTCTATCAATATGGTGAGAGTTGTTTTTATCGAAATCGTCTTGAGGTTCGATAAAGAACAATTTTTGTTGCGGAGAAAAGAGAAAGGGTATGGATATAAAAGTTTTTTATTTCTTTCTTCTTACTTTTTTTTTGTTTAAAAACATGTAAGTGATTTTTGTACTTGAGGGGCTGGGAATGTAGGAATTTATTTATAATTCATGAACACAGATTTGTGCAGCAAGTCACGTGCTCGATTTTTCCTTGAAAGCTCGGAATTTTTTTACGGAGATATAGCTGATCATATAATCGAAAATGTAGGAGTGCATTTTCATTCTCTGTTACCCAAAAAGTTAGGAATGGCGGATGATGAAGCATCATATATTTTTCTTTTTAATGTGATATTTCAATTAAATTTTATCCCTTCTTTCTTTTTTATTCAAAAAGTTCATAACAGTTTTATCCTTTAAAAGTAACTGCTTTCTTTCTCATGGCCAAATACATTGTATCATGTTTATTCAACGGTCGTTAAATTCTCTTTTCATTATCGCAGAAATAAGTAATAAAAAAATTAAATAGATTGAACCATTTCCGTTACTATTTATTTAACAGATGACTTTAACGTACTTAAAATTAACAAGATTCATGATAGTAATTTCCCATCTCATTCGATATACATCGAA
This sequence comes from Maratus speciosus, assembly GCA_963932465.1. NCBI lineage: Eukaryota > Metazoa > Arthropoda > Arachnida > Araneae > Salticidae > Maratus > Maratus speciosus. The sequence continues at coordinate 11,005,866 of OZ010799.1, forward strand.
GAGCCAAAACATTATGACCATCACCACGTATTGCAATGAACTCGCCTGGATGACGTGGAGGGCACATAATCAAGTGGGAACGGTATTTAAATGCTGCTAGGGAGTTTGAGAATAATTTTTGCCCTTACTTCTGCCTGTGATGGTAAAGGCTGCTGATCTAAGTGACTTTGAAAGAGGGCAGAATTCAGTCGCTCAACGCGCCGGGTGACTGAATTCTGCCCTCTATGGTGACTCAGAACGAGTATCTTCGAAACTGCACGTCTCATGGGTTGCTGATGACATACCGTTGTTAGTATGTTAGTATTTATACAAAGTGGTTGAATGACATTGAAACCATCAGCAGAAGTCATCGCGTTGGACGTTTAGGTGTTATGAAATACAAAGGACATCGGATAACCCCCCCCCCCCTTTGGAAAAGCAAAATCGGCACCTGAGACTGATTCAGCTAACATCCTATTACATTACAGGATCAAATAGAATTCTTTCGGAGCAAACAGTTCATCTGACACTGTTGAATGTGAGACTATGCAGGAAACGTCCCACTCATATGCCTCTGTTGACTAAGCACCATCACCAAATACTCCTACACTAGGCCCGGAAACATCATGATCGGACTATGGATCATAGGGAGAGAGTTGCCTCGTCGAATGAAACACAATTCATTCTTCAACACATCGATGGCGTGTTACGTACGCTGTCTTCTAGGCGAACTGTTACTCCTCCTTATACAACAGGTCATACACAGGCCGGTGGTGTCGATGCTCAGATTTGGGGAACGTTCTCAATCGTGTCTCTGAGAATTATGGTTTTGACAATGAAGGTCATGAAGGCCGCGGACTATCTGAACATCATTGCGGACCATTTGCACTCTAAAAGAGTATGTGTCTTCCAAAATGGAAATTGAGTCTTCGAGCGAGACACTGTCCAATCTCACAGGACTCCAATTGTGCTCAATTGGTTGCAGGAACATAATACTGAATTCCATTTAAGGTGATGGCCGCCTAAATCGACGAATCTTAATCCGACAGTACACATTTCGGTTGTTATGTAACGGCAGCCCAAAATTCAAAAACAACCATTTTGAAATATCGCGGATATGCATGACCGCTGCTTGAACATCTGGTACAATTTATGTCTGGTTATCTACCAAGGACTTGTGGCATCCATGTCAAAGCGGGTTGCAGATGTTTTGCGGGCCAAAGGTGGGTCAACGCAGTATTAGTTAGGTGGTCATAATGCTTTGGCTCTTCAGTGTATTTAACGCTCATATTTTATGTGTAATGTAAACAAACGTGTTAGATTCACAGCTGAGTTTCGGTGTTACCAGATAGTAAATTGGTGATATATACCTGATCATATTTATCGCCAATAATTTAAATCCCCCCATAGCATTTCTGTTAACGGCTAATTTTTGGCGTTCGTTTGAGTCTCAAATTGGCTTTGATTTTGTAAGATATTAGGTGCAATGTTTTGTAAATTTATTAATTCTGCTCGGTACTGTCCTTCTGTAAACACATATATCGCTGTGGGCGGACCACCACATCTAAATCTGTTTTTTCATGAAGTTAAAATAAAAATATCTTAACACGAAAATTTTTGCAGTTGATTATTTCAGGATGAGAGCTCATTTCAAAGGGTTCTGCGTTTAGGTGTGAAGTACTTCCAGCGTACATCCCGGCAAATCTTTTAATTAACAAGTAAGAGAAAATCATGCGTCAAATAGATTATATGCGTCATAGATTATGAAACACTTTCAAACACATTCAGAATAACGCAACAAAACTGCACCGCTTAAAAAATTAAAATATTACGTCTAATTCAACCCTACACTGTTAAAAATTTGCAGCATTCTGTCCAGTCATTCGACCGTTATTTGAAAAAACGGTTTCATAATCGTAATTTAACTGTATTCTGACCGTAAAATGGCCAATAATATGGTCAGAATAGTGTTAAATTACGGTTGTGTAACCGTTTTCGGAAAAAACGGTCAAGTGACTGGACAGAATTCTGCAAATTTTTAACAGTGTATGGAAAAGCATAATACATTTCAAAACTCAATTTCAGCTGTTACCATCCGCAATCGGAAAATTATGCGATTTTTTTTCAGCAGCCCTGTATATGATATAAAGATTTGAATCTATTAAATACATGCATTCCAAAATTTAGTTCACTTAAGGGATACATATACTTCAGAAGAAAATTTACCTTCAGCAATTTCCTCTAATAAGGAGAATGATACGTGAATACTTTTGTGTAGCCCTGTACTTAAGGTATAGAATTTATAAATAACGAGTAAGATGCAAAAAATTAATTAAATTTAAAAGCGCATACCGAATTTTAAACCGTACACTCCAGCAATTATTACTCAAAGACAGTACTGTACTGTGACCGATTTTTTTTTGGTTGTCCTGTATATGAATAAAAAATGCTATCAATGCCCTATTCTAACGTGATCGTAGTGAAATTCAGTGATTTATATCAGTTTGCATATATATGAAATAGCATAATGTCATTAAAATATTCTGCAAACGATTTTTCTCCTATACCATAATGTAATGCAATACTTTTGAGTGCCCCTGTAAATGAACGATTAATCCTACATACTCCATATACAATACCAAACATGCTTTGGTGACCCTAAATAAATGTTATGAATTTCATGAAAATCCGAGTATATTTACGGGAGTTAGAGTGTGGACAGACGGACAAACGGACAGACAGCCAGACAAACCGAATGCCTAAACACTTTTCAACTTTGCTTGAAAGTGTTAATAACCTTTTTCAATTTCATGAAAACCCGAGTATATTTACGGGAGTTAGAACGTGGACAGATGGACAGACGGCCAGACAAACCGATTGCATAAACACTTTTCAACTTTGTTGGAAAGTGTTAAAAATGTGGCATGTGGGGGTTTTCTCCCACTACACACCGCAGTTAGTTTTCCAGCGATGGTTGAATTAGAAAACAAATACAATCGGACACGCTTAAGCTGGCACTCTCCTTAGAGCATATATCTCTCCTGTAGGTAATCGGCCGCCAAAAATTAATCCAACCCCCCGTAATGTTAAGTCTAAGGGCATTTGATGCATTCTTACATCTAAAATATCTCCACGGGAAGTTAATAATTTTTACTTCTTTTTTCTGTGAACTCTTCTTAAAGAATGTCTCTTTTTAGGTGCGTTCGTAATTATATAAATACGTAGGACCTATATCCGTCGTTCAGTCCGTCTGTCCGCATATAACAAAGCAAAAACTATCCAACCGAATGGTCAGAAATTTTAAATATATAATTATTGCAAAATTTTGTCGAGTCATTTCAAATTGTATGATAATCGGATGTATAGTTTAATGATAGGGAGAGTCAAAATTTTCCGTTACTTACGGCCAATGGGAAAAAATATTTCAAGTGTATTTTAATGATGTTACAGCCTTTCGAACAGAATGAAATTGATGGGCATTTATGAAGTGCACTAAAATATACATTCAGTACAATATGTGGCGGAAAAATTATTTATAAAACAAGTTATAGTACGAACGCACCCCATTTGCCACGTTTGACGAGCAATTTCCAACTTCTTTTCCTTTTTCTCAAAATATTTCTAAAATCTATGCTTTATTTTGTAGGGAGTGTTAAAATTTTTCTCACAGTTCGTCCGCTTTTAACCCATAAAATATTAAACGAACACACATTTTAGAAATATTTTGACAACTAAGAAAAAAAAAGAGACATCCTTTAAGAAGAGCACACAGAAAACAGAAATAAAAAATATTAATATCCTGAGGAGAAATTTTAAATATAACAACTTGGAAATTGCTCGTCAAACGTGGCAAATGAGGTGCGTTCGTACCGTAATTATTTTTATAAATATTTTCGATCGCATATTGTACTGAATGTATATTTTAGTGCACTTTAATAAGTGCATATCTATATCCATTTCATTCTGTATGAAAGGCTGTAATATCATTAAAATGCACATGAAATATTTTTTCCCATTGGCCGTCATGTAAACGGGAAACTGTTGACTGTCCCTGTCATTAAACTATACATCCGGTTTTCATAAAATTTGAAATGGCTCGACAAAATTTTGAAACTATTATATATTTAAAACTTTAGACCATTCGGAAGGCTGTAACATCCTTAAAATGCATTTGCAATAATTTATTCCCATTGGCCGTAATGTAACGGAAAAATTTTGACTGTTCCTGTCATTAAACTATACATCCGATTTTCATAAAATATGCAATGACTCGACAAAATTTTGCAACAATTATACATTTAAAATTTCAGAACATTCGGAAGGCTGTAACATCATTAAAATGCACTGTCAATAGTTCATTCCCATTGGCCGTCATGTAACGGAAAACTTTTGACTGTCCCTGTCATTTAACTATACACCCGATTTTCATAAAATTTGAAATGACTCGAGAATAACTTTGCAACAATAATATATTTAAAATTTCAGACCATTCGGTTGGGTAGTTTTTGCTCTGTTATATGCGGACAGACGGACCAAACGACGACTATAGGTACTACGTATTTATATAATTACGAATACACCTGAAAACCTTCTAAAAAGTAGTTTTCCCCACAACGTTCTAAAAAATTTTTGAAAAGGAAGAAGAAGCACGTACTTAGTACGGTCTTTAAAAAATCTAATCTTCTAACATATGCTTTTCCATATAGAAAATGACATAATAGGATGTTTTTTTGGACATTTTAAGAGCTCTAAGTTCCTTTAAAATATGTATAATTCTTTATTCGCCGTTGTTTTGTCCTAAAAAATAAAATTTTATAAGTTGAGATGACAGTTTTAATTTAGTTTACACTTATCTTTTTATTTTTCGAATTCTACTTTTTTTTTTGTAATTCAAATAATGACAAGGAATTTAATAAAAAAGGACTTTTAGCATTAGAAAATTGTGCAAGAAGCATTTTATGGAAAAACTTTAGATTTCATTAACTAAAATTGTGAATATTTACCTTTCTACACCACATGTCGACTCTCTTAAGGTAAAATGTAAGGTAAAATTTGTCCTTTATAATGTTTAAAATGTTTAGTTTGTATTTTCACTCAGTATTTATTACTCAGTTGAAATATTTATCTTTCAAAGAGCAATCCTATTCAACATACTAGTTTGTTACTTGATTTCATTGAAATCTAGTAGTGGCCATCACAATCTAGTTGTGGTCATCACAAAACTTTCTTCTATATAAATCACATCATTTAAATCATTTAAATAGCACAAGAAATTACACCAATTTAGCACAAATTCATATCAAATTATATCTGAATTTGAAGTTTGATGAAAATTCCGGCATTGGTTCTTGAGATAGAGCTATAGCGGAAATTCTGAAAAATGTAGCATAGCAGCACCACCTGTTGAGTGATTTACATTAAAACATAAACAGCACTAATTCATATCAAGGTATTCCCGAATCTGAAGTTTGTTGAAAATCCAAGCATTAGTTCTTGAGATAGAGCTATTGCGGAAATTGCCAAAAAAAATGCAGCATAGCAGCATCACCTGTTGAACGATTTACACCAAAATCTTTAAAACGTCGATTCATGTCAAGGACTAACTGAATCTGAAGTTTGATGAAAATCCGTGCATTAGTTCTGGAGATTGAGTTATTGTGGAAATCGTGAAAAATGCTGCATGGCAGCGCCACCTGCTGAGCGATGTACACCAAAAACTAAACAACACTATCTCATATTCAGGTATACCTGAATCTGAGGTTTGTTGAAAATCCAAGAATTAGTTCTTGAGACAGAGCTATTGCGGAAATTACAAAAGATACAGCATAGCAGCGCTACCTGTTGAGCGATTTACCTCAAAATGTATAGAACGTCAATTCATGTCAAAGACAAAGTGAATCTGAAGTTTTATGAAAATCCGTGCATTAGTTCAGGAGATTGAGCTATTGTAGAAATCGTGAAAAATGCTGTATAGCAGAGCCACCTCTTGAGCGATTTACACCAAAAACTAATCAGCATCAATTTATAACAAAGACTAACGGAATATAAATATTTATTAAATTCTGTGTATTAGTTCTTGAGATAGAGCACCCACAAAATTTGTATCACATACATCCAGACAGACGGACGGACAAACAGACAGACAGACTCACAGACAGAGATTTTGTAAAAGCATGTTTTTGGGAATCTCTGACCCCTAAAAAGTGTAAATCCGTCGGAAACCGTAATTCGAATATTTTCATGAATCCAATACTTTTTTCTTGTAAAGATAGAAGAATGTAAAAATGTTAGACGAAAACGTCCACTTTCCCAAACTTTTTATAAAGCACAATTTACACAAAAATTTCTACCTGTCTAATTTATAATTAGCCAATTCTTATTCAAGACTAAACTATTTCCATGACATCAAAATTTCAAAAGAAGATTTTTTTTTTTTTTTTTTTTTGGTTAGCTGGCGTGTTAGTTCGCAGCATACTTGAACCGTCACTGGGCTGTGTTCTATGCTGCTAACGAGATTAGAATAATGATGAAGAGATTAATTGCAGCCACTATCGCATTTTATTAATATAGCAACAGCTGTTTTCAGCCAAATCTTCTTCAGGTTTGATAAAGAACAAATTTTAGTACAAGAATAGGAAAAAGTGACAAAAGTTGAAAAGGAGTCAAAAAGTTAAAAACCACCTTCTTTTAAAATTTTTCTTTTAGATTATTTGTTTTTAAGTAAACAAAGAATATTTCTGATTTACGTGTCGGGAGAAATTTTCATACAGATTTCAACACTGATATGTGTAGCAAGTCGCTTTCTGCTTTTTAGCTTGTATAATCTGGAGTTCTTTGTTGAGAATATAGCCAAGCCTGTAATCGAAAGCATAGAAGAATGTTTTCATTTGTTGGAACATGAAATTTTAAGTAATGTCAATTTGTTTTTTGAGCAACATTTGCTTTGGAAAAGAGCTAGTAAATAGACATGCCATTGTAAATCCCAATAACATGGTATACGAGTTTCATGGCAATCTGACTATATTTACGTGAGTTAGAGCGCGGACAGACAGATAGACAAACCGAATTCAAAAACACTTCTAAACTATGTTGGAAAGTGTTAAAAAGAGGTTCATAAAAAATTGCATAAATTAAAGAAGTCATTGAGTTCTCTTTTGTAAATCAAATGTTTGGTCTAACTTTCTAAATATTTTTTCCTCTTACAAAACTTATTTTAAAACAAAAGAACCATGCGTGACTCGAATACATTTACATGAATATTCTACAGGGGAAGGGTAAACTTTATCTATTTTTCCGTTGATTTTTTATTACCCTATTACTTCCCTGCAATTTAGTTATTTATTTACTTATTTCTTAAAGTGGAATCATCGATCAGTGCCAAGTGTTTTCGTAGTTCATTTCAATATTCAGTTTATTGGAAAAGAAATTTGAACTTGGACTTTGGTATTGCTTGCATGTATTGCGTTTAGTTCTCCAATAAGAGACTAACGAGTTTTACTTTTATAAACCCTTGTGTATTTTATGATGCATTTTAGATTATATGTTGCAGGTGAGTTGTTTTAAGGTGAATTTATTTTATGAACTTTTTCCATTCTGTGTATAACGGTAAAACTGTGTGTTACTTTAAATTGTGGCTCATAATCCTTATAATATTATAAATGTCAAAGTGTGTCCGAAAGTTTGAATGAAGGCAACATCTAAACGGATGAATTAATGATTTTATATCGTTGCATATAGGAGTATTATAAAACGGAAATGAACATAGAATATATTTTAATTTATTCAAATAAATTTCTTAATAATTCAAAATTTCATTCTTTTTCATACAGAATCAATTGAAATTTTTGCGATGAATTTAACCATATTCTTTTCTTGTTGCTAAGAAAAACTAAATCTGGAATAATAATTTCTCCGCTACAATTAATTAAAAATTAAAGTAAAAAGAATTCAAAAGAAAATAAATATGACGTCATACTTGAAAAGAAATATGGGGTATCTTTTAATATACATGAAGGATGAATATCAGTTATGTTAATAAAAGGTTTTTTGCCAAAAAGGGAGTCCTAATTAGAAGGAAAAAGAATGAAAAAAGAATTACATTATTAATAAAGTTATGGGAACGTCTATTGTTACTCTTTTGACTGTCAGAGCAAATTTCCATAAATATTTCCAATTCTTTAATTACAAAATATATTTAGAATAAATTTGATGCAACCACTTAAAAATACACGTTCTGTACTCTTATAAATCATATGCAATTTGTAACAAAAAGCATTTTACTTGCCTAGATAATGAATGAAAATTTTGTTACTTTTGTGACCCCAAAAAAATGCAATTTTCAAAAATTGTGTTTGACGCAGAAATTCTGTGAATTATACGAGACTATTGAAATAAAATTTACAGAGTATAGCAGAGTAATTATATCTTTTTAAAAAGTATTAATCATTGAACTCATCTGATAACACATGAATTAGTTACATTTGATTTTAAAAAATACTAAGTGTTACTTTTGTGACATTTTGTCCATTTAGGAATTTCCCTAAAAATTATGTTAAAATACTAAACAAAATAATTAAAATAAGTTTAAAAAAATTACTTTTCCATAGAAAAAAACTTTTAATGATGGTTACATTTTAAAATAACAAAAAAAAATGTAAAAAAATTCTAAAATAAATTAGAGTTTGTAAAATCCTCGAGAATTTATCAATTTGAGAGCATTAATGCCAGCCACAATTTGATTCTTTTGTGCCAAATATTGTAGTCATCAGGTTCAAAGTTGAGAATTTCTTATGCTTTAAATAGCTCTTATTACTTTATTTGATAATTATCGTTTACCACTTGATACGTCGTCATTGAGACTGCAGGTTCGGTAAATTCAAATTATTTCATAGTGCATCGAAGAATAAAAACGTCTTAACTTAGTTCTAATATATATCAAATTCGTAACTTGAATAAGTAAACACACTCTACAGTTCAAATTAAACTTCTTTCTTAAAAAACAACTATGTACATTTTATTTACAAATATATAGGTATATTAATGTTATTATTACTCTCATTTGAGAGTTCCATTATTACCGTCAGACCGGTTCAAAACAAACTTTACATCTACACTGAAAAGAAAATCGGAAAACAATAAAAAGGGGGTTGCCACAATGCCGACTAACAGAAAATGGCAAGCATCGCCAAGTTGGCATTCTCAACACCACTTCAATAGTAAGACCATGAATCTTTAAATCTTCTTATTTTAGAATAATTCAGTATAACCACATAGTAACTTCTCAGTTTCTGCTACTGAACAGAATAAATCATTGTCTTCACTATCAATAATATCACTTGCAACTTCTCCTGTATCATTATTTACTTAATGAAACACAAATTCTTTGTACGAATGATGTTAGTGTATGGTTTGTAGTAGATAGTGTCATATTACATAGTTCTAACAAATTGTATTTGTCGAATGCTCTTCGCTGTTGGTATTTTCTCGCAAAGTAAAGAAACATTATTTTTTATTTCTGCATCTGATATATGGAGTATGCTTGCTTTTATTTTTTCATGAACAATTTTGACAAAATAAGCATTATTCTATAAAATTGCTTTTTTAATACGCACTTTATTCCACATATATCATCATACAACGACACAAAATAAATCTACAGTATGTATACCAGGAGTATTTAAAAAACAATATGCCCAATTAAGTTAACTATGAAAGAAGTCTAAGTCATTGCAGGCATATTTGAATAGTTATAGTTTTGTTTAAATTGGAAAGCACAACTATCATATAAAAAAGCAAAACAGATACACTTTAGGAAAATATATTCCCTTAAAGATGCTATGTTGAAATTTTACATACCAGAGCATTTTCAGAAAATTGATTATGAGTTACATTGTCTGAAATAATAGCATAAGATTTTAATATTTTGGAATCATACTAAATAATGGCTGGAAATACAGTCGCTTGTGCATTTAACCAATATGCAGTATTTTGTACCAAAATTTCGCCTTGACATAAAAATGTACAGTTTTCAGAAAATCCACTGGCATAACGATTCTTTGAGAAATGACATTATCAAAATATACTGTGTACAAGTTTGAAGAAATGTGTTCCACAGAAATGGATTTAGTTGCTTTCGAAAATTTTGTAAACAATCAGAAATGGTTTCTTCAACTGTTACTTTTTCAAAACGTTTATCAACGTTTCGAGAAAGTAACAGTTTTTACAAAATGTTGATAAACGTTTTGTCAATAGCAAAACATATCATCATTTTGCTATTTACAATAACTCATAAGAAGTTCTGTATTATGGACTTCCTTTTCAAATAGTTCTTCGATGTTATCTTCGCAAATTAGACATTCAGAATTCATACATTCTAATTATGATGCATCACAGCAGACAAAGTCATTACATTTTTCACAGGAATGTTTAATGCAGAAAATACACCAGTCACTGCATTATGAACTGCTTGAATGTTTTCGTGACAACCACAAATGCAAATGTTCTGATGTATAACTTTCTATTGTCTTATGAAACTAGGGTTTAAAGGTGCAAAGGAATTTCCAATTGTTGGATATTTTTTTCGTTACAGAATCTGAGTGCTAGTTGTCTATTTTTTCCTTTACTTAATATTTTCATTCTCTTGCAGAAGCTTTTGCTGATTCTAAGATTTTTCTTCATTATATCATAATACATTTTGTTTTGTTCCTTTCTCATATCAACATATTCAATTTTAATTCTTATTTTTCCTGTACAATTTTTGGCGCTTAGCAGAAGTTTTCTTGCTCTTTAAAACATTGTCATATATAAGAAGAAATGTTAAAATGTTTCCTTCAAAATATACTATCAGAAATCGTGTACATAAGACTTATTGTAAGAATCTCTGTAGGTCATACAGCAGAATATAGTAAACGAAACTTTACAAAGCCTATAAAATATCTGATGAAAGACCATGTGCTTCAAACCAAAAGAAAGTTCACAAAAATGACACGAGTTGAGTTGTTTTAATCTGTCTTTAATTACTTGTCATTATTATTTTATAATCTTAAGTAATAACAAAAAAGGAATAAAAATAAATCCATTCATAAAAAAACACTAATAAAAATAATGTATCTTCCTTAAAATTTACAAAATAACTTTAATTATGGCTAAAACTATTTCAAGAACTGTTCTAATAACGAAGAAGACAACTAAACTTTAAGCATTCTGTTTGTTTTGGTTGTAACGCAATTTTATGTCAAACTATGGACAAAAGTATTATGTGTTACTCTTGTGACGATCTAGCAGGTCATGAAAGACATCTTACCCTTGTAAGTGGTCTTGTGAGAGACGTGTAGTATGTGGCCAAGTGTTGACTTTTTGATAAATTGCACAGGAACGACTTGATGATATAAGTAGTACTCCCGGCTTCGAAATGTCATCAACATTCCCGCGAGTCGTCAGAGTACCTTACACACGACTAAAGGTGATCGGCTGTCCCAGCAGATCACTCCACAGACTGTCACAACAGGTGTTAGGGCAGTGTGCCGCGCAGTAAGAAATGTAATATTTGATCGCTAACCCTGTCTCCACAAACGCATGCCGTGGTCATCAGTACAAAGAGAAAAGCGAAATTCGTCGCTTAAGATTACTTTTCTGCAGTCAGATACTGTCCAGCTTTCCCGAGGTATACACCAAGCCAGATGACACTATCTATGCTGGAGTGTTAGTGGCAATATCCTTAATGGGTGTCGAGACATGAGACCAAAATCGGCAAGTCGTCTACGGATGGTATGTCTTGATGCCACTGGAACCATGTCAACTGGGTAATAACGTCGAATAGATGATAGCGACACTGTTGTTATAGACGTGCCTGCTCTTCTGATTACTCGTTTCTCTCGTGTATTTGTGACCCAGAGCCGTCTTGAACCCGTGAATCGGCTGATTGTGCCTTCTCTGATCCATTGGTGCAAACACCCTGCAAGACCTATGTCGCTTCGACAACATGCTGGGTGATACGTCTGTTCAGCCAAACCGCTTCTCTGAGGCCTACGATGCCTTTCGAAGTCGGACATGTGTTCCTAGCGTTGTCGAGTAGTACGACTTAAATGGATCTTTATATCAAATATTGTGTATCAACAGTGGTAGTCCACTTCTAATTAACAGTGAATTCAAACATCGGCTCTGTTAATTGCTGCCTGCTGCGCAATTTAAATGCCCGTTGCACAAATCCTTATTAGTCATTTGTGCTGAAATGTTAGTCATTGACATAATTAATCAAATTACATTAGCGAGCCAAATTTCGTAGCTCTGGCTCAATTTTTTTTTTTTTTTTTTTTTGAGTGCATACATGTTTTGGCAACAGAGTGTATTAATCTTATCCATGTTTAAACATAAAGGAATTTTAATTCAAAAATAACAATAAAAATTACTTTAAAAAACCTTAAATTACTTTTTTTTCAGTGATTTCATAAGCCCTTGAAAATTTTCTGTAAGGCTACGTGTGGAATTTGCGCTTTCAAACAAAAAGAAAAAATAAATAAATAATTGAACTCGGTAAAACACAAGAAGGTGTGTTCAAATTTGTATTTTTTTCCTATATAAGTGTAAATTAAATCGCTAAAAATGGAAAGGTGTTGATGTAAACAATAGTAATAAGTCTGAACATATTTATAACTACAAAAGGTCATTGAGATTACAGACAAAAGACTGACATTTCTCAAATTTAGCAAAATGTTTTGTAATCAGGTCGAACTCCAGCAGCTGTAGAAGTCGAACTTTCCTAGAAGCATGGTACACCAGAATTGCAGTGTAAAAAAATATAATAATAAATAAATAAAGTATTTTACAATAAAAGGTGCTGGCACCCCGGCTATCAACACAGTTGCTGTAAAGTTTACAATCTGTTTGTTTTAAGAGTGCTGTAAATTTTTTCAAAGCTGGGGAAAACGCGTTGCTGTTGGCTGCGTGGAATTTTTAATTCACCTGTTGCTTAAATTCGCTTTCACCGCCTTGGTGCTTAAATTCGATATCATAGCACCGGTGCTTGAAAAAATACAACATAAAGCGCAGGAAAAATTACAAAATGTTTTTACAGCGTACTGATTTAATTATCAATGAAGCTTGATCAGTTTTAATAGAATACTCAGCGTTTTTAGGAGCGTTCGTATTTATATAAATATGTATGACTTATAGTCGTCGTCTGGTTCGTTTGTCCGCATATAACAGCAGTAGTATTAGAAAAGCGAGATTTTCATCATCAAACAATGTCAATATCAATCACGACGTCAAGTCGGAGATATATGAATGTTGAAAGATGGATGTAAAAATTGTAAAAGCAAGCATCTATCGTTTTTAAAAAATAAAAAGCGATAAAGGAATAAAAATAAAAAATATAAAAAGATTAGAGAATGTGGAATGAAATAAAATGATTACAGTTTATCACGAAGGTTTGCGTTAAATATTCTGTGCAGTTCAGGTTAAAGCCCAATGCGTGCGAAGTATAGTATGACAGACTAAAGTATGACAGACAAAAACTACCTAATAATATAAGGTTCGGTATAATAATAATAACTAATTAAATTTTAATATATAGAGTCGTTGCAAAATTTTGTGGCCTCATTTCAAATTTTATGAAAATTGAATCAGAACTTAAAAATATATTAATAAAAGTTTTCTTCATTTTATTAAATCCTATCATATGTCATTAATTCAATGATATCCTATGATAGGTAATGATTCTAGGTTGCCATGGTGAGGACGTCCTATTTAAGATGGATTCCTATTATTTCTATATTACTGAATTTAATATAAATAATCGTAATAAATTTTATATTAAAAATGTATGAAATATATGCAAAAATGTATGAAATTTTTGCATAAGAGTGCAACAGCTATTGCACCAAGATCTAAATATTTATAAAACTAGTTATAGTACAAACGTACATCATTTGCCATGTTTGACGTACAATTTCCGACTTGTTATAGCTACAACTTTCACCTTGACTGTCAGATGCAATGTGTTCTATGATTTGATATTTTACAACTGTTTATGTGCAATTTACATTAAACTTTGCTTATGAGGGATTCTATGGAATGCAAAACGACCCTTTTTAAATATTTTTAGAGTTTTTAACATTCTATATATTTGAAATTGCCTGTAATCTCAATGATGCTTTTTAAATATTGCCATGCTTTTTATTTCTTAAATAATTTATCACCATTTCAAATGAAAACCAAATTTCAAATTAATTGTTTAAAAGGCGCTAAGGCCAACCTAGTGAAAAAGATTCCATGCCGGGACTCGAACTAGGGCCATCAGTATAGCTCACTGACATTCTACCGACTAAACCACATGGAACATTACCCAGCTTGGAACTTCTTACTATTACAGGTTGGCAACGCTACAAACGCAGCATAAGATGGAATATTTTCCGTTAAGCAATTAATTTGAAATTTGGTTTTCATTTGCAATATTGTATGCAAGGCAATTTTTTCTGTCTCTGGAAAAAATAATAAAAATCCAAGTATTAATTTATCACCATCTTTAAAATTCTATAAAACCTTAAAATATAAAATAAATTAAAATCTTTAAACTTTAAAATACAGATAATTCACATTTTGCCTACATTTTTCTTTCTAAACCACAATTTCAGCTATCTTTTCAGACAAAATACCTATGTTATAAAATAAAAGTCATTTTCAACACACATTCGTGTGCAAGTGTCATTTTCTTTTTAAACAGTACTTTTCGATTTTCTGTCATTTTCACGGTTTGCGGCAACAGCTAAATGGAGCAGGAAAAGGGATCTTTAGTTTATTCATAAATCTCAAATGAATGTCGAAATAAATAGCGGCTGTGAAAAGTACTTTTTAGTGTACGATAAGCTACGAAATAAAAAGGAAAACTTCCGGAACCAAGATCAAAAGTTTTGAGGTATTACAGTAAGAGCTATAAATAACGTTTCGCCTTTTCGTCTCGGAACTTAGAAGAATTCTGTTGATATTTTCTCGGTGAATAGTTTCAGAAATCACCATAACAAATGATTTGTAAATGGCCTTACCTAAATGATGAAGACCGATTTTTCTTTTAAATATATCCATCTAAAGAAATTTTTTTTGTCAATCTCTTTCTTATCTACACAGAAAAAAATATAAATAGTCGGAAATTGTACTTCAAACGTAGCAAATGAGGTTCGTTCGTACTATAACTAGTTTCATAAATATTCAGATCTTGGTTCACAAATGCATGAGTGCAAAATTTATTACGATCCTATATTTTAAATTCAGTAATACGGAAATAATAGGACTCCATTTTTAATAGGACGTAATCAACACACCAACCTAGAATCATTACCTATCATGACATATCATTGAACTAATTATACATTTTATGATTTAATAGAATAACCACCATGGCAACCGAAAATCATGGGATATCATTGAATTATTTACGTAGGATAGGATTTAATTGAATGAAGAAAAATTTTATTAATATCTTTTTTAAGTGTTGATTCGATTTTCATAAAATTTGAAATGACTCGACACAATTCTGCAATGATTCTATATATTAAATCTCAAACCATTTGGTTGGGTAGTTTTTGTGCTGTTATATGCGAACAGACGGACAGACAGGCGGACGGACAAGACGACGACTATAGGTGCTAGGTATTTATTCTATTCATACTATTAGTTCACACTCTCCCTATATTTATTTATTTATATATTTATCTTGTTCAAATTTTCAATCGTTAATAAAATACTCATTATTCATCCTATCAAGTTGAAATAAATTTTTTTGAACTTGTACTGGATGATAATTGATGTTAATACATTTTTTTTCAAATATTAATTAATTAATTAAATTTTAAATAATTAATTTTAGTTTTGTATGGGAAACAAAATGGCGGCCATTGGTTATTGAAGATCAATGAAAGCATTTTCAATAAGGGGTTAACCATAGGGGGGGGGGGGGGGACCCTGTTCGGTCACCCAAATACCGCCAAGTTTGTCGTCAACTTGGCGATATATCGCCAAATTTGGCGGCAAAAATGAATCGCCAAAAGTGACGCCAACTCGGCGATATCTCTAATATTTCGCCAAATTCCCATAGAGTTCCATTGTAAACCTACTTGCTTATAGAAAATCAACAAATTGAGATATTTTAATGCAACAAAAACTAATATTAGCTTAAGGGATTATATTAAATTTTTCTTTGATGACCTAAGTAGGAATTGACTTTAAAAACAAAATTTTTATATTACTTGTATAATTATGAATGCATCTAAGAAGCTGTGGTGGCTCAGAGCAGGCATACGACTGGAACAGCAAAAAAGCTGTCGTGGCTGAAAGCAGGCAGACCGCAAATGGTTAATCCATTTATGTCTAACGTCCCATTTTGGGGACGCTTCGAATTTTAATAAACATGTATAATTTTCTTCTTCTTTGTAACACGAAAATTATATCTGGGAGCACGGCAGTGCGTCCGCCAAGTTCGCACAAGCCGTAAGCTACCTTTTCCTGAACCATTTCGGCATACTTCTCACCCCCTCATAACGTCGTTTTAGGGAGAGATAAAGAAATTTTTCTTTTATACACATGTTCGTATGGTCAAACTGAAATAAGGTTCCACGATTTCATGTTTCTATATTTAATAGTTTTCGAAATATTAAATTCCGAAAAAGCGCTTTTTTGTCACTGACTCACTTCGCATCATCAAATAACTAAGGTACTTCTAAAAGTCGTAGAATCATGAAATTTCACAAGTAAGTCGGGTTTGTAGCACAATTAACCAGAAAAATCTGAAAACACAGAATTTCCTCCTCTAAATCCTTCAAACAGGGGGTGTTCATTTGGCCGTAACACATTCAATTGTGCCAATGTTGGTCGCCAAAACTCGATTACAGAGTTTTGAAGGGGGTCACGTGATTTCAAGCAGAATAACATTTTATATATATGCTTTTCCAAAAATGTTTGTTAAATAGAAAAAATGAATATACCTAAAAATTTTAATCAGTATAGGTTATGATATATTTACGATATTAAAACAATAAAACATTTAACAAAATATAACCGCAATTCGGTATGTTTCCGATATAGTAGCCTTGGCGAAATACAGAAAATAGCCTTGACGAGAAAAGAAATTTGATAATAACGCATTTTCTGGCAACCAGTTTACTGTGTCATATACACAAGTAATTTTTTCCCTATGCATACAATTTATTTAATGTAAGGAACCCGTTTATTTATTTTTATATACCAACATAAATAATTTGAATATAAAAAAATAATATTTTATATATGTATAAATAAAATGTTTATGTGTATAGAAATAGAAATGCATATATAAATAACATAAAAGTTAATCAGGTTTGTTTTCATAGTTGTTTATATCATTTGGCCACATATCTCACTTTCTGAAGTCCGAATTGCGCCAAGATTTTTAAAAAATGCCAAGGTCCCTATAGTGGAAAAATATCCTAATTCCATATGAAAGTTTAAAAATCTCCTTTTAATTAAATGAAATGTGTAACTAATAAACTGTCTTTAACAATGTGCGACAGATGCGGCGTCCGAAGTCCGCTGCGAATGTTATTATATTGTACTAGCGGCCCTTGGCGACCAGTTTGGTCTCCCTTTAACATATGCTAAGCATTGTATTGCATTACTTCTATACATAATTTAATTTACTTGCTCAATCCTTCGCCAAATCCGAAGATTCTGATACAGAAATCCTGAACTCTGCATTTTTATGTTAGCCAGGCGCAGGTGATAAATCGCCAAACATTGTTCCCGTCGTATTTTTTCGTATTTCATTTAAAATATAGTACTTTCACTCATTTTATTTAAAATGCATAACTTTAATTTAAAACTAAAATATTGAAAATTTATGACTCTCAATTATTGCTTAAAAAAAAAGAAAAGAACATAAAAAAAAAGAAAAGTAATAAATAATACCATAAACCATGACATTTAATGTCAACACCAAAGCTTTGTTTTAATTTAACGCGTGAAAAATTGTTTATAACAGTCGTATGAAATGGGCTATTATAATACTGATGACGTGATAGTTACAATATTTGGCGATTTATCACCTGCTCCCGGCTATCATTAAATTATCAAATTGGCCACTTGGCGTAGTGAAGCGGTCAACCCGGAACTGTTGATGACAGTCACGTGACTTAGGCTTTTATTATATAGATTATTAGCCTACTTACTGTTAATTTATTGTTAATTTTAAATCTGTAAAAGAAAGATTATAGTTATAGATAAGATATGTTGGTCGCCAAAACCCGATTACAGAAAATTAGCCTGAGTTATAAAGGTGTTACATGATTTCAAGCTGAATGAATTTTTATATGCTTTTACAAAAATCTTAATAAGGCAAATCTTTCAGTTTATCTGTCCATATTTCTATCTTTTACTTTCTTAAAACAAATTTTATTAAAAACCGGGAGGCGTCTGCACAGATCATCACCTCATCGAGTTGAAGGCTGAAATTTTAGGATTAGTTAAATATCGATTAGCGTATTGAAATGTAACTGGTCTGCTAAGTCATATCTTTGTGGAAACCACCTACAGACCCGATTTTACGGGTTAATTGGTGGATTTTCCATTGTGTTTTCCTGCACCTCCATGTTTCCAAACTTTTGGATGCAGGAAAATACAATAGTAAACCTATCCGTTAACCACTAAAATTAGGTCTTCAGGTGTTTTCTACCAAGATATGACTTAACAGACTAGTTGCATTTAAATATGCTAATCTAGTTTTAACTAATCCTAAAGTTTCAGCTGTAAACTCGATGGGGTGATGGTGTGTGCAGACGCCTCCCGGTCTACTATAAATGTCGGAATTCTAATCTCAATAGCACTCTGGTCAATCTGGCAATTATCCCTACTATTTATGGAACACTATTCCTTTAAGTGCGTTTTAGTGATATTAATGAACTTATGCATATGCATCATACATATTATACATATGCATATAATGCGTAATACATTTGCATCATACATATTATAGGTATGTGTATAATACATAATACATATGCATTATTATGACGTCAGAATAAACAAAACATTTTTTGTCGCCAAATTTGAGAATTGAGGTGATATATTACCAAATTTGGTGAAACTTTGCTAAATGCCACCAAGTTTGGCGAATATTTGACGCTAGTGGCTATTTTTCAATTAGTTAATTATTAATGCGAGCCACCTATTTTTATTTTTCCGCATATCATCTGAATAGTTAAATTATATAACGTACTAATATTTCCAATGTGCTAATAGTTTCGCCACTGCCCAAAACTCGAGGCTAACGATAAAGACAGGCTACCGCGGTGGGTCCGATTCTTCTTTTTTACAGACCGCTTCAGTCACGTGATGCTCTTTTCGCACACCTTCAGTGGTGCATTCGACCATCACGTGACTCTAGCGGTCTGTAAAAAAAAGAAGAATCGGACCCACCGTGGTAGCCTGTCTTTTTCGTTAGCCTCGCCAAGACCTCTGCTATTGTTATTATATTGTACTGTTATTATACTTACTGTGACTATGCTGTTAATCTGTACACCGCTAAAACTTCTGTATTATATAAAGAGAATTTACGGAAACTATTAAAGCATTGAAACTGCTAGTTCTCCTTATGATTATTATAATTCTATAATATGTAACCTGTTAATCGATATGTATGTTAGAATGAATCTTCTATAATCCGGTTCCTCGCATTTTAGTTTTCAGGTTTCGAATAAAATTAGCTAAAATCTTAAAATCATGGTACATTGACTAATTCTTCAACACGATCAGATGAGAAGAATGATAGTGAGCCGGTAGACCTATTCTTCCGTAATCGAGTCTATTGAAAAGGTTAACGTTAAACAAAAAGATATTAGCATCAATATGGTTTAACGCAAATGCAGATATTGTCAAAGGATTTCATAAGAACCATTTCACTTGTACCCAGTCGTATCAGTTAAAATACAACAATTGGCAGTGAGCCCAATTAGAAAAGATTACTTAATAGGTTTAAAAATTTTCGCATTAGAGAACGAATCGTAACTGCTAAGGAAACATGCATAAGTAAGTTAAGAGACATTTGTCACGAAAGATGAAATACATAACAATATAAAATATATGATGTGCTTCCATGATCGTAAAGAGTTCTTGATTTCTCTATCAAAAGCTACCGACTTGGCGAAAGAATGAGCAAGTAAATTAAATTATGAATAACAATAACATGATGCAACGTTTAACATGGAATTAATACGGTAAATACTACTTGCTATAGGCGGCTAGTACTTTAATATAAAAAGAAATAAAGTATAAATTTGTAAAGCTCAATAAAATAAATTTAGGTATTTTTATGTTAGCCGGGCACAAGTGGCAAATCGCCAAATACTGTTCCCAACTCCATTGTTCATATTGCATTTATTTCATTTAAAGACTTATACTTTTCATTCATCTCATTTAAAATAGATGCATTTCCCTCATTTTGTTTAATAGAATATTTAACATAGAAATAAATAAATAAATAAATAAGAAATAATAACATAAACCAAAATATTTTATTTGAAAATCAAAGCATTGTTCCTAATTTACACATGTGAAAAATGAAAACTGTTATTGGCGAAAAAACAAAAGGCTAATGAGGAGATTTGCTCCCGGCTAACATAAAAGTACCGAAATTTAAGTTTTTTCATATTAATATAGTTTAGAATAACAAATTTGAAAAAACATACAAAAAGTATTGATATCCCAACAAAAAGTTTTCGGTAAAAAAAAAAAAAAAAAACGCGCCAAGTTCTCCTTAATGTTTCGGCCAGAAAAAGTAGTGATATCTGAAGTTCGCACAAGTTAAAAGCCAAACATCCCAAATCTTTCATTGAAAATGGCTTCCTGCGACTTGGCCGTTAATGCCTTCGAGAGAATTTTTCAAATTTTAAAATATGTACAAATGAGTTACATGCCAACTACATTTTTTGATTATTTTAGGTATTTTGTGGCACGGAGTACAGAAATAAAATACACATTTGAAAAAAGCATTTAAACAACTTCAGTCTATTTAAATGCTTAGAAGTTAAAAATAACAAAATACTTGTATTCAGGAGTTAATATCCCTAATTGCTAAAACATAATTAGTATCAGCTTTTAACAGTTTATAAATCGAATACCTCTTAATGTATGCAAACAAAGAATAATAAATGTTCAAACGAAAAAAATCTCTTTCGTCAATACACAAGATTTCAGTATTATACAATAAAATATAATGTAACATATTGTGAGATTTGAAGTAAGTAAATTTTGTTTTATTTCTTGGGTTTTACGTTAATGACTTTAGCTTTAGACAGTACAAAATGCCAATTAAACCACAAGTGGACTAAATGATCTGTAATCAAAACTAATGTTTGTTGAAACTGAATGGTAGTTATCAGAAATCTTTTACTTATAATGTCTTTATGTGAATTTGCCTCTTTGCGTTCTGATATTACTTTTAATATTTAAATAATTCATAAATGAGTAATTTCCAATCATTAATTTTGAAATGCTGCAGAAGGCATTAACGGCCAAGTCGCAGGAAGCCATTTTCAATGAAAGATTTGGGATGTTTGGCTTTTAACTTGTGCGAACTTCAGATATCACTACTTTTTCTGGCCGAAACATTAAGGAGAACTTGGCGCGATTTTTTTTTTTTTTTACCGAAAACTTTTTGTTGGGATAAAATAATTTTCTGTAAATGTCTTTATCTGTTACCGAAAGATGACAGCATAAGATAGATATTTATTTGCTTAAAATGAAGGCTTTTTTTCGGAATTTATAGATTTTGGGTCAATCCATTCCAAATCACCAAGGTGGTGTCGCTTGACATCTTTAATTTTCCTAATCTTTTAACCAAGTGTTCTTCATAGTTTCCTAAGTTTAAAAACATGGTTAATTTTTTTTTTGGACCATATAGTTTTTTGGAGGTGGCCAATTTTAACAAGCTATATAACCATTTTTGGGCGTAAAACGTGTTTTACGGAAAATACTGTAACTGCTTTATTTTTCTATCTATGAAGATGAATCAAAAACCAAAATATTCAGCATAAAATTGTCGACATTTTATGTAATTATAAAATTTTCATTAGACTTAAGGATCTAGGCCAAAAACATGCTTGAAAACCGAAGAAATAAAAGGCCAAACACCACATTTTGTTGCCATTATTTTTTGTAAAGGAGATCCGACTCACCTTAAATATTTTCTTTTTACACAGACCTGTTATAGGACTATTTATTTTTAGAAATTTCAATCCTGAAAACCTTTTCCTTTTCTTTCGTATAGCTCATCAAAAGCTGTGTTAAGTCTGTTTTTGTCAATTTTCTCTACTAAATATCTCAAAAGTGACTGACTAAAAAATTCTGAAAACGGAGGATAATAAACATTTTTGTAATATAAAGTTAAATTGTAAACTTCATGTTTGAGACTTGTTTGGTTTTTTAATAACAGTTCACTAAAAGTACACCCCTCCCCCCTCATTTTCCTTTTTGTTTTGTTCCAGATACATAGCATTACAGTACTTTTTGCTTAGGTACGTTCAAAATGACTATAAAGACACATTTTACGCATTATTGTTTAGTTAAATAAGACAGTGACACACCTTTTAAAAACTTTCTTGAAGGGGGGGGGGGTCTTTAGATTTTATTGTGCACAGCTGTGGAGCACCTGACACAGTTTTATTCTGAGATGTTGTTGAAATTAGCCTAAGTACTCGCTAAGAGGTTACTTCACTTTACGTGAAAGCGAAAACATGCGCTCGCTAATGAAATTTTATAAAATATCACGTTTGCATACTCCAATGCCCCTTGTCTTTTACGAGATATTTTATAACATTTCATTAGCGAGCGGGTGTTTTCGCTTTCGCATAAGTGAAGTAACCTCTTAGCGAGTATTTAGGCTAATTTCAACATCACAGAATAAAACTGTATCAGGTGCTCCTCAGCTGCTCACAATAAAATTAAAAGACCCCCCCCCCCCTTCAAAAAAGTTTTGAAAAGTTGTCACTGCCTTATTTAACTAAGCAATAATGCGTAAAGTGTGTTTTTATAGTCAATTTGACCGTACCTAAACAAAAAATACCTGTAATCCTATGTATCTAGAACAAAAGAAAAAGGAAAATGAGGGGGAGGGGTGCATTTTTAGTGAACTGTTATTCAAAAACCAGTCAAGTTTCAAGCACAAAGTTTACAATTTAATTTTATATTACAAAGATGTTTATTATCCTCCGTTTTCAGAATTTTTTAGTCAGTCCCTTATGAGATATTAAGTAGTGAAAACTACCAAAAACTGACTTTTCACAGTTTTTGATGGGCTGTACAGAAAAAAAAGAAAAGGTTTTCACAATTGAAATTTGTAAAAATATGTAGTCCTATGACACAGTGTTGTAGTTGGAAAAAAATATTTGTGGGAACTCACCTTTTCATAGAGTAGATGTTGATGCTACCGGATTTTTGCTAAGCCAAAATCTAATTTAAAGCATTTAGCCAAAAGTCCGACTTTTTTCAATTAACAGTTACAATTATTACAGTAGACGCCCGAATATCCGAATTAATATGGACCAAGCTCACCTCGGATAAGCACAAAACTCGGATAAACCGGATTTACACAAATCGTCACAAACTAGGGAAAAATGTAAATTCTCATTTTATTCATTCATTTTTATTGTACTAGTAACATTTCTTTGATGCACATTTCCGTTACTTTTAAGAAAAACGGGGAATGAAATTGTTTATTTGAAAGAGCCCTTGATAGTTTTTTGTTTGTTGAATGCCAGTTCTGCTGCAGTTTTTTTTCCTGCAGTATTACGCTACTGCATAGTCACCAATTTCTAAGATTTTTTTTACCACTAAAACTTACCAGTAAATTTTGCGTGATTCAATCGCCGAATTCTAACAATTGTCAACGATTAAATATGAAAATTTTTTTATTAAATTTTAGAAGTAACAAAACCGTACAGATTGGGAGTTATGTGATTCTAGTCATGAAAATTGTGGGTGTAGCCTCTTCTTTCTGCTCAAAATATTAACTAGTTTTTTTTTCAATCGAACTTATACCTTTGGAATGGATCATTTTCTTCTGATGGGCTGATGGCTTCCATTATTAGGAAACAGCCATTATAAATGAAGTGTTAGGTGAAGATGAAAGAGCAGCTTAAAAAGTTAGAACTCTGATTTTCTGGTCAGAATGGGGAAAAAAAAATCGTCATAATTTTTTTTTTAAATTATGGGCATTTTCCCCACTCATTCTGACCGGAAAATAAGAGTTCTAACTTTTTACGGCTGCTCTTTCATCTTCACCTAACACTTCATTTATAATGGCTGTTTCATAATAATAGGAGCCATCAGTCCACCAGAAGAAAATAACTCGGTTAAAGCGGCTTATGGATATAAGTGAAACGGATCTTCTTAAAACTAGCATAAATTACGGTTTCGACTTTAAAAAAAAAATTGTACTCGTTCGCGATTTTTTTTTTTTTTTTAACGTTAACAAACCAAATATTTCTGGGAACGGCGTTCCCACGCGTTCCCGCCCAACTACAGCACTGCTATGACAGGTCTGTGTAAGAAAAAATATTTAATCCTTAAATGCCTGAATTTTCAAAAATCATTGTAATAATGTTTTTCGGCTATCATTTTTAAATAAATCATGGGAAAAATACTTAAAAAATCATATTTTGTTTTAAGTATGGTTTACGGCTAAAAAACAGTTTGTTACTAATCGGCAATATTGGTCTTTAATTGAAAAAATAATTTTCCTTGATAAAATTCTATAATATTAAACACACGAGAATTTTAGGAACTATAATAAGAAATAAATTTTACTTGCTTACTGCAGAACATAATAGGGTATTTCGCAAGCTTCCAAACAAAACAAAAAGAACAAGTAGCAACAATTGAAAAAATAAATCTATCTTTATTCTTAAACAACACAAGTGTTACATGTTGAAAATCGATTTAATAATATTTTCAGAATGTATTTTATTGGCAACATTAGGCATTATAGCTTCAATATTATTCTAATAGTATTTTAGAGCCTAAATTGGGTATGTTGCCGAAAAGCAACACCCGGCATTTAAGGGTTAAGGTGAGTCTGATCTCCTTCATAAAAAATAATGGCAGCGAAATATGGTGCATGGCCTTTTTTTTACTCCGGGTTTTTAAGCATGTTTTTGGTCTAGATCCTTAAGTCTAATGAAAATTTTATAATTGCATAAACTGTCGATAATTTTATGCTGAACATTTTGGTTTTTGATTCATCTTCATAGGTAAAAAAATAAAGCAGTTACAGCATTTTCCGTAAAACACGTTTTTCTCCCAAAAATGGCTATGCAGCTTGTTAAAATTGGCCACCTCCAAAAAACTGTATGATAAAATAAATTTAACCATATTTTTAAACTCAGAAAACTGTGAAGAATACTTGGTTAAGGGGACAGTACACTTTTAACGGTCGTAAAACATGCGAAATGTGTCATGAGTTTAGCAATTTTTTATGAAAAAGTTACGAACTCAAGAAGTACAAAATTTTTAGAGCATATTTAGGTGATATTGAACTACGTTTAAAATTTATTTATTTGGATATAATATAATTTTAAAAAGTTCAAGGGGTCAATTTAAAAGTGCTATTTAAGATTTTAAAGTGGATAACATTTCACTGCGTGCACGATATCTCATGCTAATTGCATTGTATTTGCATACACTTTATCTTAAACTAGTGTAAATACCCGTCCTAGGACGGTGGGTAAAAATAGTGTTTTTCACTTAAAATTTGAAAAACTGATAAAAAAAATAATTGACAATATGGAAGCGCTTAGATGAGCAAAGTTCGGCTAGTTTATGTTCTAATAAACACACAATTAGCATTTACAATATTTCTGGGTAAAATAGGTTTTCCGGCTAATATACTATAACAAAATTAAGATTTCTTAATAAAACAAAAATTTAATAAATATGCAATAAAAGTGCGTAATTAAAACAGTCTGCTGCAACTATCGAAATAATACTATTTTTTTTTAATAACACTTTGAAATTGTATTTTATCGTTTACCCCCCCCCCCTTTCCTCCAATTTTTTTTTTAATATCCTCCAAATATTTTTTAATAATCCTGATTAATAAATAAGTATCTCGGGTTGAATCCCAACCGTCTAATCCCCTAAGCTTCTGTCCTCCTGATGCAAAGCTATAAATCAAAAATTATTAATTTTACTTTTCGTATAAATATTAATTTTTTACTTTTAAAATATTGAATGTTTTTTTTTTGTTTTTTTTTTAAGTTTAAATTTACGTACACCTGTATATAGAAAAGGAAAATATAAGTAATGTGTAATTTAAAAATAAGTTACAAAATAATAAGCCTAAAATATTTAAATTGATTACTTTTTTAAAAGAAAGTCAGTTTTATCAATTTTTTGCAGGAAAAAAAAAGGATATTTTTAAAAATACCATATCATTGTTTTCCGTGAATCACTTTATATGAGAAATAAATTAAAATTCTTTACATGTCGCAAAGAAAATTTCATATGATTGCAACTTAATACTTGAAATAATCTCAAATGACACTTGGCGATTTATTTTGGTGGTGTAATGCGATGTGCCTTGCACTGATTTGTTAGGAAGAAGTGCTTACCACTGCTCAATTATCAGGACTTGTAACCTTGAGAAGTAATCGCGCGATTCTTGTTTCTTGTCAACCAATGGGAGAATGGATCCTTTTCCCCTTGAGTCTCTTCCCAGGAGACTGCGGTAAGATTGATGGATTCGCCCCGCCCAGCGTTACACTGGCTTTTATTATATAGAGATTAAAGATAACACTCTGGTCTATAATTTGAACTAGGATATTTGTAATCGGTTAATTAGATAAGGAGTAATTAACATTTAATTAGAAAAATTAGAAAAACAATGAATTTTTACATGCATTCAATCGCATAATTTTTTTCATACTGAACACAGCTTTATAATTCTAGTTCATTTTCGTGATAATACAAATATTTATGTAAGGCAAAAATTTTAAAGCTCTATTTCAAATAGTTTTGGAGATGCCATGCGCGCAAGAAATGGTGAAATGTAAAAGTATTTGTGTTTTTTCTACTAAAGATCCAAGTAAATAAGTCATAACCTTAGATTTTAGATTTCTTTGAAATACGTATTTTTTAAATTGTGAAATTCCATGTTCAAGCCTATTTTTTATACGCTTTTGTAAAATACAAAATATAGGGCTCTAGGCACGAATGGATACAATTTTTTATTAGCCATTTAGGGGATAGTTATTTATGTAAAGTCCTTTTCCAGATGATTATGAAGCAAATTGTTTTTAAGTGTCAAATGCCATTGTTCTTATTTTATTATTACTAATACTTATAATGTTATTAGTCTCTGTAAAGAAATAAATATATATTTTTAGTACTTCGTAAAAATAACTAATTAAAGTACGTAATATACAATTTAAAAGCTTATTTTATATAAATTTAGACAAAACATACAAATATGCATAAAATAATATTACAAATATTTTGCATATTCCCACATGCATTTTACCAAATAAATACAAAAAAAATTTTAGTGTAATTTTTTTTAGTATTTTTAAAGTTCATTTTGCAACTTTTTAAAGTGGTTTTAGCAACAAATTTGAGAAAAGAAAAATTCCGGCACAAATGGGTTAAGCAATTTTCTCAAATAGGAATATTGGTTTTACGCATGCCATCTACACTCAAGTAAACATTTTCATGTTCAACAAACATATTTAATGATAAACACGATAAATTAAAAGCATTAGCATTAATATTATTTTGTTACTCTTGCCGAAATAAATTCAGTTAGGCAGCTGGAAATGTTTTATTGAGAATGGATAGCAATCTAAAAACAGTTATCCCGATTTACGATAATGTAAAAATCTATTGGAAAAGACTCTCTTTTTACTTTCTTCTGTCTTTACAAGAAGAAAGTATTCGATTCAGGAAAATTTTGAATTCCGGATTTCGGCGGATTTACACATTTTAGGGGTCAGAGAACCCGAAAAACATGTTTTTACAAAATCTCTGTCTGTGAGTCTGTCTGTCTGTGTGTGTGTGACACAAATTTTGTGGGCGCTCTATCTCAAGAACTAATCAACGGAATTTAATAAAACTTTAGATTCAGTTAGTCCCAGATATAAACTGGAGCTGATTACTTTTTGGTGTAAATCGCCCAACAGGTGGCGCTGCTATGCTGCATTTTTCACAACTTCCGCAATAGCTATATTTCAAGAACTAATGCACAGATTTTTATAAAACTTCAGATTCCGTTAGTCCTTGATATAATTTGGTGCTGATTACTTTGTAGCAAATATCGCCCAACAGGTGGCGCTGCTATGCGGCATTATTCATGATTATCGCAATAGCACTATCTCAAAAACTAATGCACGAATTTTCACCAAACTTTAGACTCAGTCAGTCCCTGATAAAAATTAGTGCTGTTTAGTTTTTAGTGTAAATCACCCAACAGGTGGAGCTGATAGGTACATTTATCACGATTTCCACAATAACTGTATCTCAAGGACTAATGTATGAATTTTCATCAAACTTCAGATTCAGTTAACCCTGATATAAATTGGTCCTGGTTAGTTTTTGGAGTAAATCAACCAATAGGTGATGCTGCTAAGTAGATTTTTTTTACGATTTCCGCAATAGTTCTACCTCAAAAACTAATGCACGGATTTTCATCAAACTTCATATTCAGCAACAACTTGACGTAAGCTGTTGCTGATTAGATTCTGACGTAAATTACCTAACCGGTGGCGTTGATATGCTTTATTTTTTAGGAAATATTAACATGTATGAAATAGGAGAAAGTTTTGGAATTACCACATTCGACTAGTTTTTTTTTTTTTTTTTTTTTTTTTTTTGTGTGTGTGTGTGGGAAAAAAAAAAAAGTTCGTTTCACGAGTTATTTCCTAAAAACTTAAACTTTTCTAAATAGTTATCTGAATATGAATATTTAGAAAATGTAAAAGTTTGGATCTTATATTCCGGAACAAAATAGAAATTTATATGCTTTATACATTTCATTTTAAGCTTTCCTGTCTTTTAAATACATATTTTTTTTATTTTAAATACGAAAACACTAACAGGAGAATAAGTGCAGATGACTATTTTATGCAACACAGTCAGTGTGTAAGTAGGAAAGTTTCCTGAAGTGCTCTGTCTTCTGAAATAAATATTCAAAAATGCAAATTTGATGATTTGGTTGCATGTGCTCGTTTAGAAAACTTTAAGCTCGTTTAGAAGAACTTGCTGAATTTTTATTTGTATGAAAGTATTGCTTTTCTGAATTACAAGATTTTATTTTTCTATATATATATATAGACCGAAAAGTTAAATATTTTAATTCAGAAAAGCAATATATATACAGCAGAACCTCGATTATCTGAAGTAATTGGGACCGACCATCTTTCGGATAATTGAGAATACTTCAATTTTTAGATTAAGGATAAATATGTACGCTATTTCTTATTATGGTAACATGTGCTTAATAAAAATAAAGCAATAACAAAATAGAAGCTAGAATAAATTACCTGAATTTTAATTTTGAAATTAAGTGCCTTTTACATATTTTACAAGAGTTTGAAACAAAGTTTTGTTTGTCGCAGTTTTGAATGCATTTGCTTTGCAGCTTTATCATGAAGCATTGATTCTTGAGTGAATAACTTCAACAATTATATTTCACATGTATCACTGACTAATACCAATGAGAAGCAGAACAATATTGTTTGGCACACTCTCGAATTATTTCCTCACTTCTTACTCTCCCACAATACACATTTAATTTATCTTCCGATGAACAGAAAGAACACCTGCTAGACCATATTCACACATTCCGGTTCTTCCTCCTCCTACTGAGTTATAGTCCACTCCGCAGATTACGGGAGCTCAAGTTAAATTCGAAGGAATTCTAAGAAAGGGGATCTCAAATATTCATCTGTACTATACTCGTCCTTCGGAAAAGTCCGCTTGCACACAAGGAATATGATAGTAAGAGAGAGAGAGGGACAGAAAAAAAAGTTTTAAAAATGGATTTCGGTTAACCGAGAGTTTCGGATGCAAGAGGTTCTACAATATATGTATATATCTGAAACTTCTGTGACGCTCCTGTGTAACTACGTAAAGTAGTATAATGAACACACGCTTTAAACTTTACCAACCATCAGTTATTCTTGAGAATAGCCGTATTGCAGTCGTAGGTGGGGATGTGAAGTACAGGACGTAGTTGACATTGGGAAGAATTTCCCTTTCAATAAAATAATAGAGAGGCAGGATAACCTTTATGGTGTTTATTGTAAAACCATCTCATAACAGTTCCATTAGTAAATCAATTAGCTCTCGAATCTATCTGTACCACTTCATATTAAAGCTCTATTATGTTAAAAGGCATTGGAATCTCACAATTTAACCCTTAAATGCCTGATTTTTCAAAAATCATTGTAATAATGATTTTCGGCTTTCATTTTTTAAATAAATCATGGGAAAAATACTTAAAAAAATCATATTTTGTTTTAAGTATAGTTACGGCTAAAAAACTGTTTGTTACTAACCGTCAATACTGGTGTTTAATTGAAAAAATAATTTCCCTTGATAAAATTCTATAATATTAAACACATGTGGAAACTTAGCCTTTTCACAATTTCCACATATAAAAACCTTCATAAATGCTACAGAATCACGTCCTATGGAAACTCCATGTATTCGGGAGTGACACTAGAAAATTCGTCTAAGTCTCAGAGTTTGCCGGTAACATAAAAGTAAATAACTTCAGTGCGATCGATCTTACGAAGATGACACTTTGGAAAATAGTACATAAAATGAGGACCACCTTGTTCCCACTTTGTAACACCGAAATATGCCGGTAAGTGTTTCTTGGCATTGCATACTTTGACAGGAGAGTTTCGTGTGCAAAAAGGGGGAAGGGCCCCCGACCAGCCACTAGAAGGTCGGCTGTCAAAAGGATCTTGACGGGCGAACCAATGACAGCGGATGTTGGAAACTAGCATTGTTTTTTGAGTGAGAAATGAAAGATATATACGAGATCTCTGAGGAGATCAGGAGGATTAGATGACTTTTAGAAGAGTTTAGCAGAAGCTAAACGGGAAAAGAGGTTCTTGAACCTGAAGGAGAGAAAAGTTTCTCTCCAGGCTTTTCACTTGATTATCTTTCGGAGGTCGCTCCGAGGAGAGAGGAGACTTGTTTCTCTCAACGGCAACAATAGCCGATCAGCTGAACTACAGCTGGGAGCATCAGCGTAAAAGCTGAACGCACGGACGACTTTTAGCCCGCACCTTTAACGGACATTTATTTACTTAGAAGGGACCATAGTGTTTCCCAGAGACTCTTGAATATAACTAATCTGGACTCTGATTTGTTATCCGGTCAAGGACTTTTATTAGATATTCCTACCTTACAAAACTTTATTTCATCAAATTAATTTTCTAAGTATTTGTTGTGTCAGTGTTGACATTATATTTAGCCAAGATTTCTTGTTGTTTTTACAAGAATAAAACCTTCAATTTTCATCTTCCTTTGTCCTC
This sequence comes from Maratus speciosus, assembly GCA_963932465.1. Lineage (NCBI taxonomy): Eukaryota > Metazoa > Arthropoda > Arachnida > Araneae > Salticidae > Maratus > Maratus speciosus. The sequence continues at coordinate 11,037,398 of OZ010799.1, forward strand.
ACGCTTCTGAGGAGATCACGCCACGCTACCGCCCTCATCTGAGACCCCACAACTGGTGGCAGCTAAAAAAGAACTTTGATACTAAAATAAAGTGGCGGTGAGGCAGTAGAAATATGATATTGAAAGACCCGTGTGCTAACAAGCGGACAGCAGGACGAAAAAACAACTGCAGCGAAGGACACAACAATCAAGCTCTCCAAGAAAAGGCGAACGGAACTCCAAGAGATCCACTGGGAGTCTAAAGAACAAGCGTGGAGCAAGCATACCGGAGCCAGATCCCCTGGAAAAGGCCTAACGCGAGACGGACAGCGAGGAGGACAGGCGCTACAACGACAGTGCACTAAGATTCAGCAGTGGCCCACAACTGATGATCAACGGTGTCCCGATCAGCCCACAACCGGCAGTTCAGTTGATAACGAGTCGACGCATCAGGGGAGGTAAGCTCATAAAAAAGTTTTTTTGAGTGGCTCTTATTGTTAGAATTGTTTAAATGTGTCAAGTAAATAGCTAAAGTTTTCAGGCAAAAATTTATTGTGTGTCTTAAAAAAAAAAAAGGCATTAAGCTAAGAAGAGTTAAAGTTAACTTAAGTAGCCTAGCCTATTAATCAGATTTAGAATCTGGGATTTATTCGGGAAGAATAAATGTGAAATCTTTTTTTTCTAGTACTAAGAATAGAAAATTTTCAGGATTAAAATGTGCTTAGGGGTGAAAAAAACCCAAAGGGAAGAGCTTTTTAAATTAGATGTGCAAGGATACAATGTTATTTAGAGATTCGTGCAGGAAAATATTTTATTAATTGTTGGTTATTATATAAAGAAATTTTCTAAATTTATGAAAAGTATTGGTAGCACTGGATCAGGATTGCAAGGTGTGCTCAATCTTGAGGAAATTTAAGATTTTTTCAAAAAGTTATATGTACAATTGGTATAAAATTTTCAGATACTTTGTTTCATTTTGTGTGCATAGGGATTTCAAAGCTGAATTTATCTTGCATATTTAACAGAAAGAGAAGGCATTCAAATAATTTTATAGTATATATCAAAGTTATTCTTTATGTTACTGTCTGTATTCAAAAGGTGTTTATAAAAGTATTCATAGCATAATTTAAAATTGATAGGATGAAATTATTTTATTTTTTTTACATGTCAGGTGACAGGATTAAATTCTCTTGGATATTATTGCTATAATTTGAGTAAAACTCAAGTGTGTAGAATATGGCAAAAATTACGGCACTAAAATATTGTAGAAAGATTGATTTTCAAAAATTAGCAGACGAGCTGGGGGTAAAAATTGAGGAAGGCGACACGATTGCAATAATCATTCAAAAAATTGATTAGGCAAATGATTAAAATGAAGAGCTGGCATTGACGCAAACTGGGTACATTGTTCAGGACAGGGAGGAAACTGCAGCTCGAGAAAAAGAAAATGAGAGGCTAGAAAGAGAGGAGAGAGAGAGAAAGAGAGAGAGTATGAGAAAGCAAAACTTGACAGGGAATTTGAGTTAGAGTAATTGCGGTTAACGCAAGGCGCGGAGCGAAGTAGTTCGAGTGCTAGCAACAGATCCGACAGAGGCCCTAAAATCCAAATCAAATCTATCATGCATAATTTTGACCCAGAGAAATCTGACATTACGCTTTTTCTGAATTTATTCGAAAGACAGGCAGAAAGGTCCGGTATTGAATCAAAGGATTTAGTCACGCATCTTTTAGCATTAATGCCAATTGATATAGCGGAACTTATATTACGAGAGGACAAAGAAAAAGCAGACAGTTTTAATTATGTCAAATCAGTTATGCTGAAAAGATATAGATTAAGCTCAGAAGCTTATCGCGTAAAACTGCTTCGGCATCAAAAATATCCGACCAGTCCATGGAAAGATCTAATATTTGAGCTAAACAGCTTTCAAGAGGGGTGGCTCAATGGGTTAGAGATAAATACGATAGAAGAGCTCAAAAGCTTACTAATTACGGACTAAATAAAAAGAAGGGTGCCGACCGAAATGAATGAACATTTCATCGACTCTTGGGCTTCGTACAAGAATCCGGACAGCTTAGTCAATGATTTGGATGGGTATGAAACGATAAAGGGTATCTCCAGAAAACCATGGAATAATAGGACCCCCATCGAAAAAAGATTTGAAAGGCCCAGATACGCCGAAAAAGAGGCAGAAAAAAAACCCGAAAATTAAATTAAATTGGAGGGATAAAAATGAGAATAAAGAAAGGGAAAAGATATTTGATAAACCTAGAAAAAATACTTGTTTTAATTGTTCAAGTCCAAAACATTATAAACGGAATTGCCCAGAATTAAAAAAAAGTGAAAACTCACACAAGACCTTGCATAATATCAGTAAGGAAATAAACTTAGAGAAAGGTTTTGAACCGTATCTGAGTCGGGAGGTAAAATAAACGGCGACACAGGGTCGACCGTGGACATTTGTCCGAATAAATTAGTTAAAACTAATCAATTAACTGGTCAGGTCAGCTGGGTAAGACAGCCATTAGTTCATGATCTGCGCTGTCTTCCTATAGCAGAAATAACGCTAGAATTACCCGATGAAATCACTGTTAATACGACAGCATTAGTGGCAGACAAAGATTCCGACATAAATTATTATATCTTAGGGAATGAAACCCAAAAATTAATCGAATCAAATAAGAGCAAAAACCCAAAATTATAAATGCCGTAATGCCACGGAGCAGAATTAAAACTCAGAGGGAAAGCGAAGGCTCAGGCTGTCAAATTCAGAACGCGAATCAGCTGGATAAAGATCCATCACCGGACAATGGGCAAGGCCCCACAGAGAGTGCAGAAACGGTAGATAACAATAGAGCGGAATCGGACAACGCAGGTGAAGGGGGGGAAGGAGCAGCCAATTTTGCTTCCGGACCTAATCGTAGATGAAGCCTTTTCTTTAAGTAAGGTGGGGAAAAAAGAATTTGCGAACGAGCAAAAGACAGACAATATCCTGCATGAGATTAAAGAAAAAGCACTTAAAAAAAGTCGTTCTTCGAGTACAAAAACTCCTTAATAATAAGAAAAACGACCGATCATAGAGGCTTAGAAAGATTTCAATTAGTTGTACCAACGAAGTTCAGACAGGCTATTCTAAGCGCTTGTCATGAGAATACAGCATCCCATTTGGGAGAAAAAAAACGAAGGACAAGCTTCTGAGATATTTCTTTTGGCCAAACGTCAAAAAGCAAACGGAAGAATTCGTGAAATCGTGTCACCACTGTCAAATAGTTGGAAAGTCGGGAGAGAAAAAAAGCCCCTTTGACACGTGTACCAGTCATACCAGAGCCTTTTTCAAAGCTATCAATTGATTTAGTCGGACCCCTACAAAAGTCCAAAAAGGGAAACAAATATTTGCTAACGGAGTTATGTGTGTTTTCGAAATTTCCTGAGGCAATCCCATTAGAAAATATGCTCTCAGAATCTGTAGTGGAGGCTCTCATGCAAATATTTTGTAGACTAGGCTGCGCAAAAGAGGTAATAACAGATTTAGGGTGGTCTTTTACGTCATATCTTACGACATTATTTTTAGAGAAATTTGGAGTCAAGCTAGGGCATTCAAGTGTATGCCATCCGGCCACAAATAACGTTGAACGGACGCACAGGACAATCATACGGCTGTTAAAATTCATGTGCACAGAAAATGGAAAGGATTGGGAAGAGAATTTGCACCACGCAGAACTAGCATTGAGAAATGCGGTCAGCAACTCAACAGGTTTCAGCCCAGCGGAGCTCGTTTTCGGTAAAAATTTGAGAACACCGGAAACATTAGTATACGAGCAGTGGACAGGTGACAGTCAGGAGCCTGAGCAAGTCACAGAATATGTTTTGGACTAATGAATCGGCTAAAAAGGTGTCAGGAGCTGGCGGACGAAAATATGGTAGGAAGCAGGGAAAAACACAAAGCTTGGTACGATAAGAAGGCGGTCGAAAGGGAATTTAAACCAGGGGACCAGGTACTCGTATTAGTAACTAACAAAGCAAACAAGATGTCAGCGAATTGACGGGACCAGGCAAAATTACCGCTAAGATTTCGGATACAAATTATATCGTAGAAGTCCCAGGTAGGCGCGAAAAATCACAAATTTTTCATGTAAATCTACTGAAACCATATGTACAAAGAGTAGAAAAAATAAATATATTAACACACGAATGTGATAATTTAGAGGACTTAAAAGAGATGGAAATAGCATTTCCTTTAGATGAGCCACACAGTTATAACTTTGGAGAAATTATAGAGGATAGCAAATTAAAAGAGAGATGCAATCCCGAACAATTGCAGCAATTAGAAATCTTACTGGGGGAGTTCAGGGAGATTTTTTCGAATAACCCAGGGACTACGCACATGGAAATCCATGATATTGAAGTCACAGATAACAAACCTATAAGAATAAGACCCTATAGAATGTCGCGCAGACAGGAGGAAATTTTAGAAAAGGAAATAAAAAGAATGCTGGAATTAAATATTATAAGGGAAGGGGAATCAGACTACTATTCGCCCCTGATCCTTGTGGAATCAGCTGGTAAGGATCCTCTCTGCTGCATAGACTATCGAAAATTGAACTCAGTAACCAAAGTTGAATATTATCCACTCCCTAATATTGAGGACAGAGTAGAAAGAGTTTCAGCAGCTAAGTACATAACGGTGCTCGATCTGACTAAAGGATATTGGCAAATACCGATGACGCCCCAAGCTCAAAAATTAGCCGCATTTGTTACAAACACTAGGACATATTCCCCACTGAAGATGCCATTTGGGTTGATCAATGCGTCATTCAGATTTTCTAAATTCATGGCAAAAATGCTGAGAGGGTTAGAGAAGTTTTGTCTGCCCTATCTCGATGATATGGCGATTTTCTCAGAGACATGGGAAGAGCACCTGGAGCATCTTAGAGCGGTACTTACTAGAATAAGACAAGCAAAGCTAACGGTAGAAATAGCAAAGTGCAAATTCGCGCAAAAGACTGAGAAGTATTTAGGGCACATAGTGGGAGAAGGGCAACGGCGGCCGGCTGAAGCGAAAATCAAAGCGATCACCGAATTACAGCCACCAAAAACGAAAACAGAAATCCGCAGATGTTTAGGAATGGCAGGTTATTATTCGCGCTACATAAAAAATTATGCCTCGATTGTAGAACCACTTACAACGGCACTAAAGGGAAAAAAGAAAAAAGAAAAAAGAAAAAATAGTATGGAGCGAGGTAATGAACAGGGCATTTGACACTCTTAAAGAAAATCTTACAGCGGGGCCTGTATTGTATGCCCCCAACTATAAAGCAGAATTTATAATTCAGACAGATGCGTCAAATTCAGGAGCAGGAGCAGTACTCGCGCAGAGAAAAAATTCAGAGGAGCATCCCATTATTTATTTGAGCAGAAAATTTACGGAAACGGAAAAAAAATTCAGCGCGACAGAAAGGGAATGTGCAGCGATAATTTTTTCCATAAAAAAATTGAGGCATTACATTGACGGGCAAAAATTTCTGATCGAGAGTGATCATAACACATTAACGTTCCTAAAAAACAATTCAGGAAATAATCCTCGTCTTCTCAGGTGGGCATTAACCTTGCAACCCTACCAGTATGCAATTAAATATAGGCCTGGCAAAGAAATAGCTCATGTGGACTTCTTGAGCAGGACAGAGTAGTATACAGAAAAAAAGGGACAAATTAATTGTATATAGTAAAATTTTTATAATTTTCTTGTGTTTTGTAATGTGTATTACAAATGGTATTAGTATATAGAATATTGTAAAAAAAAATGGTAGGAAGGAATTCTGTAAAATTTTAAGAAACGGACAGGTAGGCAGTTAAATATAGGTTTTTTTTATGTGAGCCACTCAAAAATATTTTTTTGAGCTGCCCTCTGTGTTCAAATTATTCAGTCCTGCGGCCAGAATATTATCTAAAAGGGGGGGGGGGTGTTGTGGAAACTTAGCCTTTTCACAATTTCCGCATATAAAAACCCTCATAAATGCTACAGAATCACGGCCTATGGAAACTCCATGTATTCGGGAGTGACACTAGAAAATTCGTCTAAGTCTCAGAGTTTGCCGGTAACATAAAAGTAAATAACTTCAGTGCGATCGATCTTACGAAGATGACACTTTGGAACATAGTACATAAAAGGAGGACCACCTGGTTCCCACTTTGTAACACCAAAATATGCCGGTAAGTACTTCTTGACATACTTTGACAGGAGAGTTTCGTGTGCAAAAAGGGGGAAGGGCCCCCGACCAGCCACTAGAAGGTCGGCTGTCAAAAGGATCTTGACGGGCGAACCAATGACAGCGGATGTTGGAAACTAGCATTGTTTTTTGAGCGAGAAATGAAAGATATATACGAGATCTCTGAGGAGATCAGGAGGATTAGATGACTTTTAGAAGAGTTTAGCAGAAGCTAAACGGGAAAAGAGGTTCTTGAACCTGAAGGAGAGAAAAGTTTCTCTCCAGGCTTTTCACTTGATTATCTTTCGGAGGTCGCTCCGAGGAGAGAGGAGACTTGTTTCTCTCAACGGCAACAATAGCCGATCAGCTGAGCTACAGCTGGGAGCATCAGCGTAAAAGCTGAACGCACGGACGACTTTTAGCCCGCACCTTTAACGGACATTTATTTACTTAGAAGGGACCATAGTGTTTCCCAGAGACTCTTGAATATAACTAATCTGGACTCTGATTTGTTATCCGGTCAAGGACTTTTATTAGATATTCCTACCTTACAAAACAATATTTCATCAAATTAATTTCCTAAGTATTTGTTGTGTCAGTGTTGACATTGTATTTAGCCAAGATTTCTTGTTGTTTTTACAAGAATAAAACCTTCAATTTTTCATCTTACTAAAACCTTTGTCATCACGCCTCTGAGGAGATCACGCCACGCTACCGCCCTCATCTGAGGCCCCACACACACATGAATTTTAGGAACTATAATAAGAAATAAATTTTACTTGCTCACTGCAGGTCAAAATAGGGTATTTCGCAAGCTTCCAAAGAAAGCAAAAAGAACAAGTCGCAACAATTGAAAAAATAATTCTATCTTTATTCTTAAACAGCACAAGTGTTGCCATCTACAAGTTGAAAATCGATTTAATAGTATTTTCAGAATGTATTTTATTTGCAACATTAGGCATTATAGCTTCAATATTATTCTAATAGTATTGTAGAGCCTAAATTGGGTATGTTGCCGAAAAGCAACACCGGGCATTTAAGGGTTAAAATCCATTCCGCCAAGTGACAGGTTTTGACTAACAAACGAAAAACGTACAAAATCCTCTCTTCCAGGCCAGTGTAGGCTATTAAATACTAATAAATACTAAAAAGAACGCATAATGCTGCACTGATTTCTTCTACGTTTTAACCAACCCAGAGATGCGACGGGGGAACAGGAGAAGGTAGCGCGATAAGCGATAGGACGAAAACGAAGAAAGGTGTGACGTAGAAACAGGATTCTTCACTACACTTCACTTCAATCACCGAACTTTAAAAAGGGGGTGGGATTAGAAGTGCGAAATATTCGCAAGGCACTATGGGAAATTGAATGGCAATTTAATAAAAGATAAAATGGAGTTATGAAACCTTCGAAAGAAATAAGAATTTAATGCCTCAATATATGAAAGAATTAAATAAATTAGTGAGTTTTTACAAAGAAGTGCAGCTATTAAGAGATGAAGGTTTTTAGAATAAGAAATAAAAGAATGCTCTGAATTAAAGGCATGGGATTAAAATATAAAGGATAATTAAGATATTATTAAAAGACAGGTAAAAACGATAGATACAGTGTAGCCAGTGGGCTACTTTTTTTAAATCCAGATTTCTTGATTGGTACCACTTTTCTTAAATGGTAAAATTCCCCACTTTTATCGTCATAATTAGTATGTCATTAAATAAGGCGAATTTTACTATTTCAAAAAAATGGTGCCAATGAAGAAATCTCAATTAAAAAAAAGTAGCCCACTTGCAACACTGGGTGGATATAATACGAATTTGGAATAAATTAATTAAGGTAAAAGGCGAAATTTTTTATTATTACATATATATATATATATATATATATATTTATATATACGTTTAAATGAAACAGGTGTCGCAAATGCCCCGTTGTTTGTTTTTGGCGCCAGAATGGCGATATTTTTGCACTAGCGTGGTGACGCGGCGATTTTTTCTTCCTATAGTAATCTGACATTTTATAATAAAATATGCGTGTTTTACAATGAAATTAAATGTGTGTATTAAATAAAAATAAATATAACGAATGAAAATAAAATTGTGTGTTATAAATAAACTCGAATGTGTCTTTTTTAATTAAATCAAATGTGAGTAAAAAATAAAATCAAATGTGGGTTTTATAATAAAAATATATGTGATTTATAATAAAATTATTTGTGATTTATAATAAGATTCTGTGGGTTTTATAATAAAATTATAAAACAAAACTAACCTTCTGATTTCGCATACTAGGCCTAACAACTATTAGAAAATGCGGTTTTATCTCCTAATTAGGGGCGAAAAATAATATTGGCAAACCGGTCTGCGGCATCTATTCCAATTTTATAATACTAAAGGATACTTTGATAGAAAAGTAAATATTTACTGCTGTGAAGTATATTAATAAAAGACTTTGGGCGCGTGCGGAGCGCGTGTTTTAGATGGTAAATTGTCAGGGATATCTATTCATGAACTCTATTTACGTTGGAGCGTAAATGGCGGTCCAACACTCTGCCGACTAATCCAACTGGACGACATCACACCTAGACTAGCACCCTTTAGTCGTATATGTTGGTAAGACTACAACCGCAACACAAAATGTGGTAACTTCACAAACCGTAACACTGCGGGAAACATGTGTTCAAATTAATCCAGTATCGATTGATATATATATATATATATATATATATATATATATATATGAAACTCCGGTGAAACTCCGATGTATCTACGTAAAAGTAGTATTGCAATTCATGCTAAAGACTTTGCCAACCCTCTGTCATTCATGAGAACAACTAGAGCGCAGTCGTGGTGAAAAATAAAAGGCAGACTCAAGAAAATTGGAAGAATTTCCCGTTCAATAAATAATAAAGGCATCGCGAAGTTAAACGTCGTTTATTTGTCAGACACACATTATGACAATTCCAGTAGACTAGTCATCGGCTCTCGAAATATAGCCGTATCGCTTCATAATAAACTATATGATGTTAAATAGTATTAGAATCTTACAAATCAAAAGTCATACACCCCAAGTGACGGCTTGTTATTAAACAAACGAAAAACGCAAAAATCTGAGCTCCCAGTCGATGCAACAGTATAAATACTTGAAGGAAAAGGCCGCGAACGGTTACATTACAAGTGAAGAACCAATTTTGTTGAAAGAGCCGGAAGGACGGGGCAGCAGAACAGGCTACGATACTACGAGCTCCGGGTGGAGAGTACGCGTGACGTAGATGAATGGACTTAATATTCTCGGCGTTAGATTTATAAGGTGAACAGAATGCTGGCGGGAAGCTTGCAAGGAATTATGGATATGGAACACCATAGAACATAAATATTAAAAACGTTGAAAGATATAGAATTTACTCTCATAATAAAATGAAAGAAAGTAATTTAGTGGTTTTATAAGAAATGAGTTACGAATGGATTAAGGTTTTAAGACTAATATACGCAGGAATACGCAGGTTTAAAGGCATGAAATAAAAGACAAAAGATATTTAAGATATTATTAAAGATTGGTAAAAAAGGGGTAGATATTAAGAATTTGGAATAGTTTTACTAAGATAGAAGGGCGAATTTTTTTTATTATTACATATATATACACTAATGGCAATTAATGACCGACAACTTTCAATTTTAGACATTTTGTCGAACATTTAGAAGTATACTTGTCAGATTCTTGTGGAATTTCAGGATAAAAAAGAACAGGTATAACCTTATATTTATCAAAGTCGATTTGACAAGAGGGACAATTAGGAGGTCAACAAAAAATCAAAGAAAAAAAATAATACTTGGGATCACCCTATAAAATAAAAAGCACAAAATGATCTACCGCTACCGAATATAAATAAACAGACATTGTGCAATATGTGTATTCATTTGTGTAAGAATAGCACGTATATTAATAGAGATATAGTGATTTAAAAAAAAAATAAAAAACATTCTTGCTTGTTTTTTGCTTATAACATGCAGGGTTTTCAGCCAAATTTAACGCCAGTTTCAGAGAAATTGACACAATGTAGTAGACACAATATAGTGCAACTGGAATATAAATATATTAAATATTTTAGGATATATGAGCAGTTGTATGAAATAGTTTTTATCTGCGCATGCGCGAACGATAACAAGGATCGTTTTACATAATTTAACAGTCAACTCTATGGAGCAATTTATTAAAAAAATCCAGTCAAATATCGTAAAAATTCAAAAAGATATCGGCGTTAAAGAGAGCTAATTTTTAGTTGCTCGCTAAAGCTAGTTGAATGATAAGGGATTGTTCACAAGCTGTCAATTTTAATTTAATTTTTTTTTTCATTTTTTATTGATGCTTTACTGCTTCGTGGATAACCACCAGAACGAGCACTAGAACGTAGAACTCCCACACTGTTCTACGTCACACTGCCCGCACAGCTGGTGTAATGGTCTGGGGGGCGGGGGGGGGCATAGCCTACGATAGCCGGTCCACTCTAATTGTGATTCATGGAAACTTAACGGGCCAATGTTGATGATGTTCTTCGACACCATGTAGGACCTTTCCTAAATGGTCTCCCAGGGGCGATTTTCCAGCAAGATAATGCTCGTCCGCATACAGCAAGAGCCATACCATACCAGCCATATCATTTTACCATACCATGATAAAAAGAAGTATCAAAATCACCATCATTTAGAAAGTAGAGGATTAATGTTACCTAACTTGCATATTTATTTAAAAAGAAGAAATGTATTTTTTATTCTTTTTTTTTTTTTTTTTTTAAGTAAGCTTAATTATTTTAAATGTGGGTTTTAGTAAAAATATAGATACCTTATGATTTATATTTAAAGCAGTAAAATAGATTAGTTATTTTTATTTAGTTTTAAAATATTTTTATAAATAATAAAATAATATTTCCAAAATATGCTTCGATATCTTTGCATGGATATATTTTTATTGTCACGCTAAAAACAATGAATGTATTATTTTTCAATTTCTATTGATTTTAATTGCTGAAATAAACAGAATACAAATTCATAGTAAATACATTTGAATCGGAATAACACAAAATATTTAATTACAGTAAGATGCATCCATTGGGAATGCATATTCAGGGTTCGTACGCATCAGGGGATTCAGGGAATTTTAGGTGTTTTAGTACCAGAAATTTCGTAATGTAATGGTCGCTATATCTGAAGATAGAAAATTTTTCATTAAATAAAGCAAACATTTTTTTACTAAAATTCTGATAAAATGTCCTTGAAGCGTACGAATCCTGATATTATAAAAAATGTCTAGAGAAATTTAATAATAAGTGTGAATTTATTTTTTTTTCAAGTTCCACGAAAAAAGAATATTTTTCATAAACAAAAATATATATATATCAGTTTAATTGTTCCAGCAAGCAGTTATTGTTAAATGTGGAAGAGCTAAAAAAACGGAAATTAAGCTATTTCTGAAACATAAATGTTTAATGGCATTTGAAATATATTTTCGTAAAAAGTAAAATATTAGGAAAAGAAATTTAAAGTTCTGAATTCAGTATAAAGGAAAAAATAAACCTTCTTTAAATTAAATTCCTAGCAATTTAGGTATATTTATTTGTTTTATTATCAACATTTTACTGATAAAATTTACAGATAAAGCCATATATTGTTTTCCATGTGTATAAAAATAGTAAACTCAATGTCAGATACATGAAAACCGATGTTAAATAAAGCGATAGGATTGCAGAATAAATTATATTCTTTTATTATTATTATTATTATTATTATCATCATTATTATTATTATATATTATTATCTGGGTTCGTGTCACGGTCTTTACTCATTTTCATTCAAATGAAAAATTAATTATCATAAAATTTAGAACATGTTTGATTGGATGTTCCCTTGTTTGGACCAAAAAATGAGAAATGCTATTCGATTTTTCTTGCACCTGAATAAGAATATATTTACATTTATGTTTTTATAAATGAAAATGATTTTGTCAGCATAAGTCAAAAAACATATGATATGTATGCACGTATTTTGCCATTTATTATGAGAAAAAAATAATTTTCTTATGTTAAATCGACTTCTGCAGTGTATCATGTTCTCAGATTTTGATAAAATCTGAAAAGAAAATATGTCTGTATTCGGCCATACTAACATATGTAGATATAAGTGGAAATTGTGATTTGTGCAAAATATGGATATGAAATACATATTTCCTTAGCTTAAAGTAAAACTCTTCATTGCCTTATACAATTAAAAACAGAAAACTATTTAGAAGCTTTTTTTTTTTCTCGCCGGGATAAAAATCGTTATCGTGTTCTGAGATAAAGAAAAGTCCCCGTCCCCCTTGTTCAAGGTCGCGGACAACTATAAAGTACGGGAAATTTCTCCGAGAATTAGACTGTACCTTTCCTTCCATTCGTTTTGTCCTTGTTGATAAGTTGATCAGATCAGTCGGTGCGCGAATGAGTGTTCAAAATAATGCTTGCACGATTTGGATTTTTCAAAATATGGGTAAGTCTTATTATGTTGATCCATTAAAGAATTATTAATTTATTTCATTATAATCTGCTGAGTTTTTTTGGATCAATATTAGGCTTGTTTGTTACAGAAAATATAATAGAATGATGTAAGAAATATATTTGTTTTTATGGAATCACACGTATATTTAAATATATTTTAATTTTAGCAAACGCAAGATAATATTTACTTTATACTATGCTATTCACCGATTATCCATTATATTAAAAAATTGTGTAAATTAGGAAAAATAGCTAATTTGAAATTATGAACGCTTTTTGTAAATTGTAAAGTTTGAAAGTTTATCATATTTTCAAATAACAATTGTTGGTTTGACAGTGCATGTCATTAAAAATATCGCAAAAATTTGAATAGTTTAATTTAAGTAAAGTTTATTTTTACTATTAAAGATAAAATGTACTTTCTTTTCACATGTTGGATGTGAGAAAGAGTGTTTACGTGTATGATCATCGTCCTGTGTAAAATTGTGTAAAATATCATTTAATAGATGCTTGTTTAAATTTAAAAAAATCTTTTTGTAGGCGTTCGCTGAATTATTTTAGATATTATGGTTATTGGTTTCATTTTAGATTCTTAAAATAGATTATTTTAGCATAATAATAAAAAATGTAACTGTGAAGGAAAGATTTTTTCTTTTCGTATTTTGAGCGAAGAAAGTCAACAGTTTACCATCGAAAAAAATTTATTTATTAAACAATTGAAATTCTAAAAAATCAGAATAAAATGCAATAAAATTTAGAGAAATCATTCAAAAATTTTGATGACATTTTTAGTTTCTGCAAATAATTCTCAGGGATTTTGAAAAGATTAAAGTAATATATTTTTGTAATATTTGACTATTAAACTATGAGAATAAAATCTGAATGTGAAATTTTAATATATTCAAATGATGCCAAAAATATTCAACAGGTTTCTTAACAATTCTTTAATGAAAAAACATAACATATTGGTAACAGACATACCATTATGTGTAAAAACCAATGGAAAAAAAGTGAAAAAAATCCCAAACACAAACACGTTCTATATAATATAACATATATAACTTATAATTTGTTCTGTAAAAAATATTTGTTGGAAGATTGCTTAATATCTTAAGTGTTTTTGCATAAAAAAATAGTAATAATCATGTAGGTACACTTTTAAAAAATATTATACATTTTCTTATCTTGAATTATTTCGAAAGTTTCCCATACGCAATGCTTGGTATAGTGAATTAATTAATTATTTTATTTTGCAATTAATACTTTAAAAATGTATATGAGATGCAACTATTTAAAAATCGCATTACATATAAATTTTTAAAATGTATAATTGAATAAATAAACAAATTAATAAATTCACTGTCAAATATTGTGTTTTGGAAATTTTTGAAAACGTTCAAGATAAGTAAATTTATAATTTTTTTAAAAAGTGTACGTAAATGATTATTAATACTTTTTTCATGCAAAAGCACTTATCATTTAATTAATCTTCCAACAAGTGTATTTTACAGAACAAATTTTGACATTTTAAAGAAACAAAATCATATAAGGCTTTTTTATGGGCAGCTTTGGGCTATATTTAATTATTGACAACCACAAATGGCAGGACTATGGCTAGCTTCTGGCTAACTTTTATTTTTAATGGCCATTAAAAGAATAAATGTGACCAGTATGAGGCTATTTAGCAGTTTCGGTAAAAAGTTAGTGGTATGATTGTGTCCATATTCATGTATTTACGGCCAATTATATTGTGGCCATATTATGTCCGGCGTGATAGTTTTTTGACGGAGCCGTAACGGGAAATGATAGCGGGCCGCAATCAAACACTTGCAGCCAAGGCTAACGTAGCCGTGAGCGGCCCATAAGTTATGTATTTGTTGGATAATCGTACAAGTTAGGAGAGAGTAGCCATATTTGACCGCAGCTTTAAATGGGCCACCGTAATGCTGCCGTTAATTACAGAAAGAGACGCCTTCTACCGCAGAAATCCTATTTTTCGGAATAACGTCATTTATGATTAGAAGAAACACCGCCATCTACTTGCTGTTTTCAAACAATTTAAAAAAAACCTAAAATTAGCTGTCTTAATGTTATTTTTTCCTATAAACGTAGGGAAATACTTTAAAACTAAAGTAAGTTGTTACGTTTTCGTATGCATATCAAAATTTATGTGTTTATTGCGCATATTTTTTACTTGGATTTGTTTGTTTTCGTTTTTGTTCTTAGCCTTGAGATTATCTGTTTAAAAAAATGCCGTAGTTGCCTTAAATGTACCAATTTGAGTTGCTTGAAATGGACCAGTATACGATTATAAAAGTTTTGAAGAGATTGACCCGCAAGAAGGTTGCAGCTACAAACTCCCAAAAAGCCAAATAATCATAAGGCATGTTACCTCCCTTGCCAAAATCAATTAAGTTAAAGCACAGAGAGAGCCAAAAAACAATTGTGTTAACATTTTCGCCATATAAAGTAAAACTTGAAATGAAAAAACAAAAAAGCGACAAAAAGGATGCTCTCAAATCAGGAAAGCAATTGAATTTCAAGTTTTTAAAAATAGGCTTAATTCGATTGAAATGAAAATGATGGAAGGGAAGAACTACAGACATACAGTACAAAAAAATTCTCTTGCAACACAAAATGCCTAATGATTCAGAAACTAAAAAGAAAAATCAAGACAGTGATGACTGGTTTTGCCTATTTTGTAAGAAAATTAAAATTGCAGAAATGATTCAGTTTTCAGATTGCCAAATATGGTTCCATGTTGTGTGTGCTGGAATACAAAATAAACAAAAGAAATTCATGTGTAAGCCTTGCATCACTTCCTACATGATATTCAAGTAACTGGCAATTAGTTTACATAATTACAATATTTTTATTTTTAATTATTAAAAAATATGATTTATATTTTGAATACGTTTTGATTTAAAACAATTACTCTTACTTTCAGACATTTAATTTCATTACATTTGATTGCTGTTGCTTTGTTTGATTGTTGCATTAATCGCAGACTTAGCTTTTAATAAAATTAGTTATATTCACTACTCATTAAAACAGCCTAATATTGTATGGTCCAATTTAGGAGACTGATGGTGCAATTTAGGCGACCAGTCGCTGAATTTGGACAACGTTTGACAATTTTTTCAAATTGAAATAAAAAGTATGGTTTTAAAAAAGAAACTCTTCAAAAGATTTATTTAGTTAGTAGATGAATAGATTGAACACGTGTAGTGACATTTTGTAGATATTCCAAAAATTAAGTGAGTTACACCTGAAAATAAGTGAAATGGTCCAAATTCGGCTACTCTCCCCTATACATAGGTCTGAGATATTGATGTTTTCTAAAAGAATATTTGGCGTTAAAAAAACACATATGTAATCAAAACTCATCATGTTAATAAATATTCGTTTCCATGTGATTTATTTTTGTTAACAACTTACACATTTGCAAAAATGATTCTTAAATCTGAAGTTGCGAAACGAAATTTTATGTGTTCCAGATCCTAGTTCGAAAAACAAATAAGTAGCTTCTGTATTTTTCGTTTTATGTTTTTCAGTTTAAAAACAAAATACGAAAACAGTAAAAGAGAAATGGCTACAGATGAGAGTTTTATCCAAAATCGATAGCGTATTTGTAAGAAAATGCTTAGGAATTCGCCATTTTGTAACATAAATATTCAAATTTGTAAATTTCATGACCCGGTTATGTATGTCTGGTTAGATGACTTTGAATAACTTACGGAATTTGAACTCATAAGAAGTAATATTTCTTGAAACAGAAGATTTTGTGAATCTGTACTGTATAAATATACAGAATTGCAAAATAAATTTTGTTATGTCTCCGAATCAGAAGATGAATATGTATTTTCAAAAACTGAATACAGATCTTAAAATCTAGGCTCTGAATTACCAAAAAAATGTTTTACTTGGTATGCTGATATAAGGTCGTTAACTTAAATAAATTTTGTAGGTTTATAAAAAAAATGATAATTTACTTTTAAAGAAAAATAAGAATTAGATTGGAATAATATTAAACAAAGAAGTCCATAAAATCATCATCAGAAAGTCCACCCGGAATATCACAAAATTCAACCGTAACCTGCTAGCGATATCCAAAAACACATTTTGATATTTTTGTTTTTACTTTTCGAAATTTCAAGAGAACATTAAATCATTTTTATTTAACGGGATAGTTTTGATAATTTTTGCACTTCAATGAAGGCAGAAAAAATGTTTGTCTGTTTTATGTTACATCAGTTACAGAATTTTGAATTGCAGTTTTTAGGCCGGTGATAAAATTTCGCATTTATTTTGCTTTGGATTTTTACCGGTGGTTGTACTTTATTCAATTCATCCCAGAAAATTCTCATTTTGGGACTGGGGGGTGGGGAATAAAATTTATAATATGTTTAATTGAAGGGTATGATTGGAAAGCTTGATATTTTTATGTTTTACAATAAAATCCTAATAAAAAGACATTGTAAATTACTGTTTACAAACTAAGTTAAGTACCATTATTGCCTTTGTAAATTTTATAATATTATGTCAGTTACACAATAAAACTTACGTCAGTTACATGTGTAAATGCCATTTTTTTATTTTTTATTGTTCAGAAATTTATTAAACAAGTTACTGTTATGATTTGTAATTACTTAGTGTTATTGAGAACATTAAATCACTTTTTTTAACGGGATAGTTTTGATAATTTTAACACTTCAATGAAGGCAGAAAAAATATTTGTCTATTTTATGTTACATCAGTTAAAGAATTTTGAAGTGCAATTTTTTGGACTAAGAGATTGAAATTATCTGCAGGTATTTGATTATTAAGTCCTTAGTAAAAAATATTTTAAATTGCAAAAATTTGTTATAGCTTTATTAGTAAGTTTTCTACATAGTTTTGAAAACAAAATTCGATGATCAAAAGTTACGTCAGTTACGATGGAATTGACCTCGCTCTTAGAGCATTTTATAGAAAATTTTGTACTCTTTCAGAATTTTGGTATGAAAAATTTCATCTGCCGGAAATGTTTATCATACCTATTTTAAGGAGTTGGCCGGTGATAAAATTTCACATTTATTTTCCTTTGAATTTTTACCTGTGGTTACTTTATTTCGAGTCTGGATGCTGCACTCTCAGAAAAACTAAATTTATGAGCGCTTGCTCTTCAATTTTCACGGGCAACAGCCTTATTTGATGAAAAACGGTCTTATCCACTAAAAAAATAAGGTACCACCCCATAAATTTTCCTCCGATAGGGCGTAACCCTTCATTTTAGTCGTGTTTCTAAAAATAGTCACTTAACCGCGACCGAAACATATTTTTTAATCTACCAAAAAAGCGATTATGTGATGATTATCTAACGTACTACGGAACAGTAAGTAAAGTGTTATTGTGTTTTGAAGTGCATTATACCTTTGCCCCGTAAAATTACCGGCTGCACAAAATGATGGGTATGGATTTTTTTTTTACGGGATATGACTGGAATCTCTGCTGCCGGGGAATTTTACAGGGATATATTTAGATACTTGGAAAATTAAGGGCAATCCACATATTCTTGCAGTTCTAGACCATCTGTTAGCAAAAATACGGTACGACCCCATACATTTTCCGCCGCTAGGGTGTACATGTAGACACAAAATGATAGGCATGGATTTTTTTTTATTATTATTATTTTATTTTTTTAAACCATTTGGAAAACTGGTTATTGTCCTCGTCAGGATAGGAAATCAAAAGCATATCTGAAGGTTTTTATTGGTTTAATCATCATTTTATTCATTTTCTGATGGGTCTATACAGTAATCTGTATTTCCCTTTACTTTCAACAGAGATGGACAGGAGAGTGTTGCCACTATGACAAAAAAGTAATAAAAACTACAAAAAAAAATTAATAACTCAGAAACAAATTGAGAGACAGCTTTCAAACAAATTGCATTTAAACGTACGTTTTTTTCTCTATACGACGATATAAAAAGGAATATTGTGGGATGTTTAGAAGTTTAAGTAATAAATTTCCTTTAAAATTGGCCGTCAGATTTCTTGGAAATCTGACGATGGAAAAGCTTTTTCCCGAACAGCCAATGAAATACTTGGATAATACGTAAGTTTCAGGTGGATAGTGTTATTACACGTACAATTCGAAGCGACAAAAATCGCTTGCGACTCGTCAGCTTTCCCATAGCAATCGTACCAATTTTTTCGTTTTCTAAGCTTTTCATTGGCTGTCCGAGAAAAGGCTTTTCCATCGACAGATTTCCAAGCATTTGATAGGCTGTTACTGGCGACTCGCCTCATTTTAGGCGTCAAAAACGCTCCGCCACAAAAGAATCGCTTGCTTTCCAGGCGTCTCTCCTGGAGCCATAGAACAACATTGAGACGCCTGGAATTTGAAGCGACTTTGACTCCTCGTGTAATAACACCATAATACGTACGAGTCGCACGCGATTTCTGTCGCTTGCAATTTTTACGTGTAATAACACTATTAATGTTTAATTCAGGGCGTATGTAATGTATGATCACCTCTGCGTGATTTTTTATGTCTTAAATTTTAGTCTTTGAAAAAATCATTTTCCAAATGGTCGTTGTAATTTGTTAAATTGCTTTTTATTTATTTATTTTTTTTTTAAATTTTTTACGCAGTATGACTAGAATCTCTGCTGCCGTCCTCTGTCTCTAATTTTACTGGGTATTTTCTACAGTGCAACTAAGTGTCGGCTTTCCAAGAAAACGGTAAATCATCACAGCTTTTTAATAATAATCGGCTCCCGGGCTATAAACCTTGAAGGTCCCGCATTAGGTTGTGAACGTCTGGCCGGGACATATGGTGTATGGCTGTGAGCCTCGGGATCCAGGGTCAAGAAAACAGGGTTGGTCACTGCAGACCCTAATTCTTAATGACTCCTAAAGCCATAGGTTTAATATATTAACTTCAAATGCTAAAAGGTGTAAATTAAAACTTTAAAACTGGTAGAAATACGTTTATTTCGACTGTTGACATTTTTCGACTCACCCCGATTTTATAAAAAATATTTATATACTTAATATTTACTTCCTTTCGCTGTGTGCTCTTTTCAATATATCGTCATTTATATAACATGAATAAGAAAAAGCTCTTACCTGTATTCTCGGTAATGCAGCTACCCCCGGTCCCGTCGCCACAATATTCACCAAAAACACCAATATCTTCCTTCTCATAGTCGCATGACACATTTCACAAACCAAGCTAAAGTGTTTAAAAAGAAAATAGACGCTGAATTATTGTGATATGTATTATTCAGAGTAGATTTATGGTTCGACTTATTCCTCCAATTCTTGATTAATAACATTTAATAAAACTTTTGATTAACATATATTTAGGTACCGAGAGATTATCTTCTCAGCACATCTCCAAAAATACAACTGCATGTTACAGAAACGAAAAAGAGTCTGATACAATGTATTAAAAAATATTTAAAAGTCAGTGACGTCAAGGCATTTGCAACCCTTGCACTGTAACGGTATGAAAAAGAGGCGAGGCAACCACAAGAATTTAGTTCTTCTCGAAGCTAGGAAAGTTTCAATGTTGAATAGTAGAAAAAGATTTCTGGTTTTTCACTTTCATGGGTTACAATGTCCAACACCCGAGTCATTTTCAAAAGCAAATAAATAAAGCTATTCTAAATTTGCACGGTCTATGACACGCCATCATTCAGTTTTCCAAGTATTCTTTCATATAATGCACGTTGCATTTTTATTTTATATGGATGAATATTTTATTTTATTTTCATACTTATTGAGTAGCTCGAGCCATATTTTTGGTAAGTGAAATGATACTGCATCGTTACATATTGAGTTTTTGCGTGTTACAATCTCTATGATTTCTTTTATAATGGATGGATAGTATAGACTGGATGGAAAAAATATTTTACTTTTATTGAAATTTACTTGGATGGTTTCTTCTTGATAAAATCTTGCTAGGGCTGTGGTTTTTCTATTATATTTAATATCAGCATATGCTACTTTTGTCTATACTTAAATTTCCTGCTAGTCATACCGATATAGTAATTCTTTGATCGGTTTGCTCTAATAAATGGTATTTCATACACCCCTGAGTAATTTCCGAAACTAATTGGGTCAATTTTAGCGCAAAAGATATTATTCAATTTCGGAGGTGGTTTTGCTATAAACTGCCATAGGTTTAATTTTTATCAGAAGGGCCTTGTAGGATTACTAGTTGAATTACTTACTATATCACAATATATCTTACTTTGATATAATTTCATCAGTGGTAATATTCACCTCCATATTTGGAATTTAGGTGCTTATCCGTAACATTTTCTGTAGTACCGATTCATATTTTCTACATTTAAATGTTTGTGCCAACTTTCGAATTTATCCATTATTGAGCTTAGTAGCTTCAGCATCAAAGACTTCAAAATTATTCAACCTTTGGAGTGTTCAGAATCATATTCTTGTGTTTATTTGCGTTGACTCTTAGCTAATGAATTCCGATGGACAATTTTTATTGTTCAAATGTGTTGTTTCCAATTGAACACCAGTATTTTTGCACAGCAAACTTTGCTACGTCTAATCTCAAAATTTCATTAATTAAATAAAGCAAAAAATGTTTGTAAAAAAAGCTCCGTATTTATTTTTGTTAAACCTTAGCTAACGAATTTCGATGGGAAATTTTTATTGTTCAAATGTATTGTTTCCAATTGAACACCAGTATTTTTGCACAGAAAACTTTGCTACGTCTAATCTCAAAATTTCATTAATTAAATAATGCAAAAAATGTTTATAAAAAAAAGTGGTGCCTAACCAACAATAATAACTGAAAACAACCCTTTTGAACAGTAAAAGAAATTGGTTATCGCAAATATGGCAGCATTCTTTAGTTAAGGGTAAATATGAAATTTTGAAAAATTGAGTAATATATTTATATATATATCTTCATGAAAATTTCGGTTGATCTGATAAATATTTGCATTGCAATCAAAAGTTTTAAGCTATTTTAAATATAACCTAGATAAAAATGTCTTCTTTGTAAAATCTCGTTAAATATTTATATAATCTAACAAATGGATGATAAAAGAAATAAATTGTTTTGAATTACTGAATAACAATTATTCACAAATCCCCTTTTGAGAAGTTTTCAGCTTTTGAATAAAATGAAGGCGAGTAAACATCATGAATATTCAGATGATACGCTTTGTTATTAGATGTAGTATTTAAATAATAATAATAATAAAAACTTTTAATTTGAACAATGTATAAACTGTGTGCTTTTACTAAAATGTTTTGGATTTATTTATTTTACGCGAGTGCATAATTACTGGGTAAAGATAGCAAATATTGTTTTCATTATCTCCTTTTCCACTTGAATGACCTTTCTTCAATGCTTATTCAAAAGCATAAAAAAAATCTATTAACGTAGAAATTATTGATTTTTACTTTCTTCTATCTTTGCAAGAAGAAAGTATTGGATTCATGAAAATTTTCGAATTCCGGTTTTTGACGGATTTACACGTTTTAGGGGTCAGAGATCCCGAAAAACATGTTTTTACAAAATGTCTGTCTGTGAGTCTGTCTGTACACTGTAAAAAAAAAATCTGTAAAGTTACTAAAATATTTCTAGGAAACTGGGAATCCAGGAACTTTTTATGTAACGGCAACAGCAAAAATTTCTGTAACAGCATCTGTTACAGGAATTTTTCTTGTTGCCGTTACATAAAAAGTTCCTGGAATCCCAGTTTCCTAGAAAAATTTTAGTAACTTTACAAATATTTTTTTACAGTGTATGTGACACAAATTTTGTGGGCGCTCTATCTCAAGAACTAATGCACGAAATTTCATAAAAATTTACATTCCGTTAGTCCCTGATATAAATTGATGCTGATTAGTTTTTGATGCAAATCGCTCAACAGGTGGCGCTGCTATGCAGCATTTTCCACGATAGCTCAATCTCCAGAACTAACGCATACGGATTTCCATCAAATTTCAGATTCAGTTAGTCCTTGACATGAATTGAAGCTTTGTACATTTTGGTGTAAATCGCTCAACAGATGGCGCTGCTATGCTTTTTTGCGATTCACGCAATAGCTCTATCTCAAGAACTAATGATTGGATTTTCAACGAACTTCAGATTCAGTTATGCCTGGATATCATTTAGTGCTGTTTATGTTTTGGTGTAAACCGCTCAACAGATGTTGCTGCTATGCTACATTTTTCAGAATTTCCGGTATAGCTCTATCTCCAGAAGTAATGCACGGATTTTCATCAAATTTCAAATTCAGATATACTTTGATATGAATTGGTGCTAAATTGATGTAATTTAAACTGATTTAATTGACGTGATTTATATAGAAGAAAGTTTTGTGATGGCCGTAACATACTAGTTTTTATTGAAGAAAGGTATTATATATGTTTAATAACGACAATCAATTTTTTTTTTAATTAAAAAATATTTTTTTTTTCATATGGAATTATCTTATAAGTAAATATCGTAATAAATCTATAAATACATCACACAAATTATAAAAGAAATAAAATGTTTTAAATTACTGAATAACATTAATTCACAAATTTCCGTTGAGAAGTATCGGATACGTCATGAATTCGTTAAAATTTTAAAACCTCATTAAAACGGAACAAATGATGCTAAAAAACTGCGGCTTGTACGAATAGGATTAGAGGGAAATAGGATTTAATAACAAAAAAGTTGAGGTTAAAAAATTACTGTTGATGGCGCTGAAATACATATTATGAGGCAGATGTATACAAATTAGCCTAATAATAAGAAAGCCCGTTGTAATAGCATATTTTGTGCTATTTTCATTATTGTTTCCTCGGAAAATCTTTGAATTTATGCATAGTATTGAACCAAATTTCATATAGATGTTTTTGACTATGGACTAAAGGTCCCAGTTGAATTTGGGAAATTTTCCCCTGAAAGAGGCCCTGTGATGTCGATTTTTGTGTCAGTTCCGGGGCAAAATAGCGATAGACAAAACTGTTGTGTTGTTGTATACCAGTTGCTCTTTCTTTCTTTCTGATCGATGACCAGGCCCCTACCTGCCGGGTTGCCCCAGCTTAACGGGTTTAGTACCTGCCATCGGGGCGAAAGACCGCCTAATCGCTGCGAAGAGGCAATAAAAATCCGCCATTGCTGCTGGACGATACCTTTTCAATGCTTATAATAAATAAAATAGATTTTTCCCAAAGTTCTGGGAATTTGTTACATATTCTAAAAACTTTTATGAACATTTGCACAGTAACAGAACATTCGTATGTTACCTATTAGCGAAGTTATGGATTTATAGATTATTTTGGTAATTGCTCTCGATGCGTCAGTATGTTGTAGCTCATATTCAAATTTTTTTTTATTTTAAAGTGTAATAATAGCTAAAAAATTGTTGCTGTGGTATTTCTTTGCTAACTTAAAAGCCTCCAGGACCCATCTCAGTAAGTGTTATTGACTTTTATCATGATTAAGTGTCTCCTTTCCTCAATTAAAAACCTCATGTTTTGGCACGTCCGCCAAGTTTAAAGCTTTCCTATGGGACAGATCGTAATATTTAACTTTTTTCATTGCCTCATAATTTAACTTATAAAGCTTATTTGTTTCTTAAAACTGATCATTTCGTGTACTATAATGTCTAAACATTACTCCGCCACCAATTTTAAATTGCTGGCAATAAATTAAGGTACTTAAATGATTTTTTGAAAGACGTAGTAAAATGTTTCAACAATTCAGGTCGCCCATAGAAATAGCATGGGTGACATCATTTTCTAATAGAATTATAAAAAATACTTTTAATACTTTTAGCAATTATTAATTGTATTGGAAAGATGTAGGAGGCTTTAAAGTTCATTTCGCCATAATTTTTACAAAAATATATTGTATGTAAGTGCTATTTTTACTACTCAAAACTTGTACATATTTCCTGTTTTTTGCTCCAAGTTGGCGGATAGGGGATTCCCCAATTCCCCATTTTAATCATTAAATCTCCATAGGAATAAATGTGAATTGAATATTTTTTGAAAATTTATTTAAATAACTCATACTGTTTATTACATAAAGTGGTGTGCATGTATGTAAAGTAGAAAGTTTGAAGTTTCCTCCGCCATAATTTTTATTGAGTTTTATTATGTTATTAAGTGATTTAAGAGCATTTTAAAATATGTTATTTTATGTATCTATTTTTACTCAAGATGGCGGCTGGTTTCGTTCTCGTTACTCATTGCCGCCCAAGTTAGGCAAGGGTTGAGTTGTTTTGGCCTGGGGATGAGTCCTTTGCAGAACTATCCCTTTACATTCTTTAGAAAAAGGTTTTACATAGATATAAAACATGTAGCCAACTAATATAATGATGCCGACATGTTAAAGCTTTGAATATTTAAATCTTTGCTAATCAATGATACATTGTATGATATGCCACAATCTTAAATATAGTACAAGAGGTGCTCAGTTACATTTAAGAAAAGTATTGGGAGTACAAAGTACTCACAATAATGGTAAAAGTTAATGATTGAAAGTTGTAATGAAGATAATTATTACAAAGAGAGCCAGTTTGCTGTATTTCCACAAGGCTAAGAATTGGAATCATCATAGGGTGTTGCCACAAACTAATTAGCACAACGAGTGACGTTTAATAAATAAAATAGATATGGTACAATCTGTACACGGGAGTATTTATAAAGTTAGCATTGAATTATGGGTTGCTCTGGGTGACTGTTATGTTTCCGACACTATTTCACTAACTGAAATACAGAGAATCATGGGTAATTTTCATAAATATTGCTTTCAATTGCTTCAATAAATCACTACTTATTCATGACAGTACATTACACACTTTAGAATTCTGAAGTTCCTAACCACTTGCAGGCACATTTTTACTGAAGTTAGTTATTTAACCCCCTCAGCGCTTCCCTTGTTGTGCAAGTCACTTCGATAGTCTTTTCCATCCTTTATTTCGCAATTGTTCCAAACCGGAACTTACAAAGAGTAATTTGCAAAATTCGTCTTTTTTAAGCGAAATATTACTCGGAGGGTGCCACATGTACGATGTCAGATCCTTTTTGGGACGGAGCAACGATTGGCTATCTCTATAGGTCAAAACTGGGAAATTTCATTAGCGGCCACTGGTCGGTAGAACTAGTTTTTTAAGTGGCCACTTTTTTATTTAAAAATACTAAACAGTAAAATTTCTATAAGTATTCGTCTAAAAGTGAATAGCCCAAATACATATGTAAATATAAATATATTGGAACCAAAAAAAGTAGAATCCTCGATGAAATGCAAGAAAATTTTATTCTCCCCTTGTAAAAAAGTGGCCGCTGATAGACAATTTTTCACTAGCCACTTTTTCTCCTTTACTGGCCCTGTGGCCGGTGGCTAGTGCTAATTTTGACCTTTAGCTATCTCCATTTTTCCACAGCTGTCACCTGGAGGGAACCGGGGGAAGGGGGGGATTTTTAAAATTTTGTCACAGGGGGGTCATGTGACATATCTAAAGTTAGGTCTTGACCTAAGCTCCACATTCCTGACTTTCTTTTTTTAGTTCTTTTTTTAGCCTGCAGGGGGCGTTTTAGGCGTTTTTTAGAAAGTGCTTAAAAACCCCCAAGTTTGGTGTCCACTGAAAGGTCATGACATAAGCTTTTCATATATGATCTCATCCCCTAGTTTAACTCATATTTTAGGCAGTAGTAGGCTCTTTAGGGCAATTGTTCCAAACCAGAACTTACAAAGAGTAATTTTCAAAATTCGTCTTTTTTAAGCGAAATATTGCTCGGAGGGGGCCACATGTACGTATGTCAGATGTTTTTTGGGACGGGGCATCGATTGGCTATCTCCATTTTTTCCTAGCTGTCACCTGGGGGGAACCGGGGGGAGGGGGGTTAAAATTTTGTTACAGGGGGTCATGTGACATATCTCTAGTTAGGTCTTGACCTAAGCTCCACAACCCTGACTTTCGTTTCCTTTTTTAGTTCTTTTTTTAGCCTCCAGGGAGCGTTTTTAGGCGTTTTTTGGAAGGTGCTTGAAAACTCCCAAGTTTGGTGTCCACAGAAAGTTCATGACATAAGCTCTTCATCGATGATCTCATCCCCTTTTTCAACTCGCAATTTAGGCAGTAGTAGGCTCTTTAAGGCGCATTTTCAGTCATTTCTCAAAATCTTATAGAGAGTCGTACAGGAAGCCAGTATTTTAAACTTCATAGATTAAATTCACAATTGCATATGCTACATGCCATTTTGGTATTGTAAGGGGACTCTAAAAGGGTTAACTTTTCAACTTCTTTTAAATAAGCTCTGAAACATGGCAGGTGACATATCAAATTAAAATTCTCGTTGAACACTCATGATCCCTGACGTTATTTACTCCCCCAACTTCCCCCACCATTACTTTTTTATCATACCAAGTTCAGCATGAACTTCTTTCAATCACAGGCAAGCCTTTAAAAGTTCATTTAGTTGTTAATATTCCCTGTCTGGTTTTACTTCAGCGAAAAACCTCAAAACTGCAGGACTGGTCTACAGTTAATATTAGACATTTTGTGAAACTACCTATGGCAAAATGCGTAATTATCAAATGTGAAAAACATTCACAGGACATACCACATATCATTGGTAAGGTTTGGTGGAGAGAAACAGGAAACTTGAATAAACTTGACAACAATGTGTACATAAACGTAAATAAAGATTAAATGAAAAGAACTTGAAAGTAACCAAGAAAAAAATGTTTGTAAATGGCACATCGAGAGCAATGAGGTATATGAGCTTTGAAACTCGTTTTATTTATTTATTTATTTATTTTTACTTATTTATTTATTTATTTATTTATTTTATTTTTTTTTTTTTTTTGGTCAGATTTCTTCAAAATTATGTCCCCTAGTTTATGTAACTTATCTTCCAAAGCCTCTCTCTCTCTCTCTCTCTATATATATATATATATATATATTCCCATTAAGATTACTAAAAACCACCCGCTGTCCGATCATTAATTTTTTATCTTAGTCATTTACGGTGATCTAGGTGATCTAGGGCCATAATTGAAAAAGTGAATTAATTATACTAAGTGTAAACGCTGTGCAAACAGTATAATCAGGACCGAAAAAGTCACAATAGAAGACATAAGCTGATAGAGAAAATCAGAAGTATTTTTATCTACTGATATTATAAAAATATATATTCACAATGAAACAGGGCGATCCGCGAAATGAAAAAGAGTTGCAGTCGCAAAGGAATGATTCCTCTGTCATAACAGAGTCAGATGAAGACGGGGTGAAGTCTAACGACAAAGAAACACAGCTACCACAGCGAGCAAACAAAAATTACCAGTCGGGAGATGAACTGCTGCCATTTGACGCCGAAACAGCATCATGAATGACGATACTGGTTTTAATAGATCAGATGGTTAGACATCAAAAGAAACGCGACAAAGGAAGTAATGAAAACGCACAAAAATACCGAAAGTTTTTGGAAGAGAAAGCGGTGGAAATAGAGAAAGAAAGCGTAAGACAACACGACAAGGATGAGAAGGAAAAACACCAAGAACGAGACACGTTGTCGAAAATTTCAGACCAGGTACTAGAACTCATGCATCAACTACAAACGCAGTTAGCGTCAAACAAATAAGTAAAGATAAAGAATACCATGTTATCAGTAATCAAAAACTTTAAGCAGCTCAAACAACAGACAGAAGAAAAAGATCACTTAATAACGAAACTCAGCGAAAGAATTAAATTCCAAGAAGAGTTAATCAAACAGACAAAACAAGATAAAATCGAAAGAGAAGATCAATTGATCAATGATATGAACAAAATCATACAACAGAACCATGAACAAATGGAAAAAAGACTCGTCGAGCATGTTACCACTCTTCAGGCAGAAAACCGAAAGGTCTCAATTAATCATAGAGAGGGAGAAACAGCAATAGAAAATGACCGACCAACATATGCAGAAATGACAAATTTTCCACCGCTCCCACAAGAAAGACCGACACTAATATTAACACCAAAAGACAAGGAAACAAAAATGCCTATAATAAAGAAAGTTCTCAATTCTATGAATATGGCTGAATTACCACCAGTAGACTGCCAAACAACTAAACAAAATAAAATAATAATAACATGTAAAAACAAATTTGACCTAGAACAGGTGAAAGATAAAATCTGCACTACAGAAGATATGGCGGAAAAACTGGATATTAAAGAACCAAACCCGAAAACAGTCCGAGTGATAGTCTTTGGAGTCCCAGAAGCCCCAGTAGTCACACAGAGAAACGTCGAAAGAGGAGCCGACAGTTCACTGAACAACTTAGAAGAACAACAAGAGCTATATGAAAAACAAGTACTCTATCCGGCTTTGGAAAGAGCTCTGAGTAGGAAGGTGCAATATAAGCTGATAAGAGTATTGAAAGGAAGAGAGGGCGAGGAAACCTCGCACTTGGTGTTGCAGCTACTGGAGAGAGATGCACTGCAACTAATGGCAGGAAAATTGTGCATAGGATTTAACCGGTGCACGGTAAGACGGTATGTCTTCATTCAAAGGTGTTATCACTGTCAGGAAATAGGGTATACAGCAAGAGTGTGCCAGAATGCAGAGGCCTGCGCTAAATGTGGCAAAGGCCACAACATCAAGGATTGTGCCTCAGAAAAAGAAGAGTGTGTTAACTGCAAAAAAGTGCTTGACTGCTACAAGGGGGACCATAGGAAAGCTGGACTATATGAAAAACATCCATCTTACGATCCATCCTGCAGCGTGTATCAACGAAAGAAACAAGCAGCGCTAGCGTCATTGTCTTATAGAGGTAAAAATTCAAATTAATTCAACAAAATTTACAGAATAACAGATCACAAACCACTGCTTTTATGAAATTCCTCTCAGACTCGGACTATTCCCTGGTTTGTCTTCAAGATGCATACCTTTATGAAAATAGACCTCTATCACTTCCTCGAACAACACCATGCTATAGTTCAAGCTCTAAAAAAGCCCATATTTTAATCTTAGACCAAAACTTAAAACATAGTCTCTCTTCTAAACACTATAACTCAGTTTTTATAAATTTAGACGTTAAGCCTTTAACCTTAAGCATTGGCAGCCTGTATAGCCTCCCGAGTGCTGACTTTGATGAGGATATTGAGAACTGGCTGGGTTCTGAAAATTAGAGCCCATTGCAGTTGGTTCTCGGTGATTTCAACGCTCACAGTCAGCTTTGGGGCTATAGGAGTGAAGACACCAGGGGAAAAGTTCTTATCGATAGAGTCATAGCGTATCAACGAGTTATTCTAAACTCTTCATCCAGTCCACCAACGTATGAGTCGGGGAAGAACCTGGGGAGGACAGATCTGTCCATCTGCACGCAGGCTATGTTTTCACACATAAAACACTGGGAAGTAATTCCTTCTCTTTTTGGAGACCACTACCCAATAAAAACAGAACTAAATTTCACAATACCCAAACTACCAAGAAGAAGATTCAAAACAAAGGGAATCCCTTTGACACAATTTTCCGAACAACTAACTCGAAAATGCTCACAGATTAACTTTAATGACATAGAAACTATAGGCCAGTTTAACGAAGAATACGAAACTTTTAAACAAGAAATATTATTACAAGCCAATAAATCCTTTAAAAAGAAAGCCCCCTTCAAGAAATTTAAAATTTCCTGGTGGTCTCCACAATTGAGGGCCCAAAGAAAAAAAGTAGCAGCTCTTTTAAAAGAGCAAAAAATTCAAACTACGAGTCAAATATAAACCAGCAATACAAAAGGGAAAGGGCAATTTATCAAAAACAGATTTTATCGGAGAAGGAAAAAGCTTGGACAAACCTGTGTCGCAGAGAGACGGATCCTTTTGGTTTAACGAAAAAGTTGGCCTTCCAGCGATTCCAGGACTCCCATATCAGTTACCAATTTAATTCTTTGTCACCCACTTCCAGGTCATCAACCCTTTTAAAACTAACGAGAGACATTTTTGGCGATGAAACTCCAAAGCAACTACCACAGCGACTAAACTCGCACGACCAGGCAAAATTCACGAAAAAAGAGTTGCGAAATGTTGTTTTCTCATTCAATATTAACAAGAGGCCAGGACCTGATCAAATTGATCACAGGATGGTCAGGTGCATCTTTTCAAAAATTCCTAATATTCTGTTGGATATGTACAACAGTCTTTTAAAGTTAAACTATTTTCCTGATGACTAGAAATTGGGAGAGCTCGTGTATTTTAGAAAGGAGGGAAAACCCTTGAATGAGAGCTCTTCATATCACCCCATCACTCTATTACCAATATTCGGAAAAATCGAATACATCACGCATTAGACAAAACGAATTTCCTATCGGGTAAGCAACACGGCTACACGCAAAATAAATCTACGGAAACGGCTTTGGAGCAAGTGATTTCATTAGTAGAACAACATAAACAAAATAAACAATACACATCACTGGTGTCACTGGATTTCAGAGGAGCATTTGACAACCTCCCTTGGGACCAGGTGATCATAGCATTGCAAAGACTAGGTATTTCTAAACAACTCATTAATCTTGTCGTTTCCTTCCTTTCGGGTAGGCGAGCTCAGGTGGACTGGATGGCACCATTTTTGTTGTACTTCTTTAGTAAGGGTTGCCCGCAGGGATCGTGTCTGGGTCCTTTTCTTTGGTTGGTTCTGTTGGAGACTGTTGGGGACCTTTGATGTACAGGACTGTGAACAAGTGGCATACGCGGATGACGTGATATTACTGATCTGGGCACAGTCGAGACAGCAACTTGGACAAAAAGGTCAGAAAGCTTTAAAATTTATTCAGAATTGGGCAGAAACCAACAAAATAGAAATTTCACATGAAAAATCCTCATCATTAACTTTTGGCAAACCCAAACACCTTAAGCGGGGCCCCACATTTAAACTTCAAGGTAAATCAATAAAATCAGAAACAACACTAAAATACCTGGGGGTAATATTAGATAAACAATTATCATTTCTCCCACATGTGGCACAAAAGAGAGTAGAAATCATAAAAATAACTCAAAATCTTTATACATTTTCATCAATCTCAGGTCGACTCCTTCCGGAATTTTTTAAGATTTGATACTCGGCGATCTTACAAAGGAAACTGGCCTACGCGTGCGCTGTCTGGTTTCCGCGTATGGCGCAATATCACGGTCGTCAACATTTGCTCTCGGCACAAAGGAAAGCTTTGTTGCTGATAACGAAAGCATATCGCAATACGTCAACAAACGCCCTGCAGGTCCTCACAGGTCTCCCCCCTCTGGATTTGCAGTTGGAGGCGGAGGCGGAGTATTCGGGGACGATTCGTCTCGGCGAGTCAACAGAAAAGGCTTTTGCTCCACTATACTATCCAAAATGCTCAAAATACAAAACCACTAACAAGTGAAATACAAATTTGTGAAATAAACGACTATGTGGGCAAAATTACAATATACACGGACGGTTCCAAAATGTCCGAAGGCACAGCCTCCGCATTTTGTGTGTACGAAAAAAACGAGCAAATCTATACTTGGAGAGCGAAACTGTCCCAGGATAACTCCGTCTTCCAGTCAGAACTCTTCGCGATCTCTTCAGCATTAGAGTGGATAGAGTCGGACAAACATTCTCAATACTTAATCATAACGGATAGCCTATCAAGTTTAAAAGCATTAAACAATTTTGACAATGCAAACTATTTAATACTAAAAATTCTTCAACAATTACAAACAACAGAAAAAGACATATACTTCAATTGGACAAAAGGACATTCAGGTGTTGAGGGCAATGAGGCAGCTGACCAACTGGCAAAATCGGCAGTAACGGATGAAATACTAATACATACATTTTTACCATATCCAGCTTCTTCACTAAAACCACAGACAAAGCAGAATCTGTTAAAAAATTGGCAAAAACGCTGGACGGATTCAGACACAGGCCGATATACGAAGGAATTCTTGCCATTGGTTGACCACAAGTATTTCGTAAACAACAGATACTTACACATATTTTTAACAAATCACGGCCCCTTTCAGGAACACTTATACAAAATTAACAAAAGAGACTCCCCACTATGCATTTGTGGCTTGCCGTCAACATCGTTACACTATGTATTATACTGTACATTAACATCGCATTATCATCTCAAAAAACACACACGTATAAATTTAGCAAGTTGGTGGCGGGATGTAAAAGAGAAACCACAACTACTCAACAAGATCATACAATGCATGAGGTTTATAGAAACAAACGAGTACATCTTTTCAAATCCAGAGCCATTCTAGTCCGACTCCATCACTAGGGTGTAGCATGGAGGGAGAAACGGGTTATTAGCGGGTGCCAGAAACTTCTATCACTTTTGAATTTTTATCTTGTGCATCTCTCCAAACTCTTGTATGCGCAAATTGTAAATAGTAGGTGTGTTGTAATGTGTTTCTAATTGTGATGTTCAATATTGTGTGTTTAATGTACTGTGAAATCCCTGTAAATCCATGAAAAATGTAAATAATTAGGCAATCACATTCAAATGATCCTCATGTAATCACTACATACAGTCATGTAAATAGTAGGTGTTTGATATTGTGTTGTAATGTGTTTCTAATTGTCATGTTAAATATTGTGTGTTAAATGTACTGTGAGGTATATATATCCAAGAAAATTGTAAACAATTATGCAATCACATTAGGTGAAATGATCCTCATATAATTGAGAGTCGGGAGGAGTGGATGTGGTCTACCCCTCGGGATTGCACTAACACTCTAAAGCGAAAGCTGAGTTCCCGAGGTGGTCATCGCTGTCATCGCTGCCTCGATCATCATCCTATCTGCAGTGCCTACTGCTCGTTTGTGTATACTTTGCTTTGCCGGTTACTTAACGTTATATCCTGTTGTTTGGCACCTAAATATTGCTACTAAAGTTTGTCTCATAATTTAGAACCTTGATCAGATGACGAGACCTTCACCTGTCAAGGCACCTCCAGAGGTATAATTCACAGGTAACTTGGAAGACTTTGCACCCACGACGGTTTTTACATGCACCAGGCGCAATTAGCGTACATGGCGTATTATAGCCAGCAGTAGGCCTCGATCCCGCGGTCTTAGCTGC
Source organism: Maratus speciosus (assembly GCA_963932465.1). NCBI lineage: Eukaryota > Metazoa > Arthropoda > Arachnida > Araneae > Salticidae > Maratus > Maratus speciosus. The sequence goes on from OZ010799.1 coordinate 11,071,168, forward strand.
GGATTCGATGCTCTGCCAACTGGGCCACCGCTGCCCGAACTACTGTTGATTGACCTGGGGTTTAGAAGCCGAATTGTTGGTGCAGGCTTGTCGTAAGAAAATAAATTTTGGAAGGGGGGGGGGGGGGAGCAAAAAAGGAAAATAAATGGAGCGCAGCAGATAGACAAGTTGCACCGAAAGTTAATTTGGGGTATACCAGTTGCTCAGAATTCGATGGCCTCGCGGGAGCGGGATAAGCCTTGGATGCGTGATAGATCGGGAAACGGCAGCACAGACATCCCCCTCATCGAGTTTGTGATGATATGTTAATTCGTCATTAATGATCCCCCTTTTAAAATTAAATTCCCCTTTTTACAATTTAAAATTTAATCAATACTTCTTTTCCTTTTCAAAAAAGTATATCTATTTCTTCTCTTTTGCGCTTAATAAATTACATTCACTTTATATCCCAGGCTTACTCAAAACCGCCCATAAAATAAATTAAAAAAATATATATTTTTCTCATCGTTAAATATTACTGTGCGAGCATGCTTTCCTCCAGTTAGCTAATATATATAAAAAAAAGGGAACGGATGTCATATTCGCCCCATATTGGCGCGAATTTTTTCTGTCGCCAATATCATATAGGCAACAGGTACTTAACTTGCGCCAAAGTGTCGTTATTTTGCTTGATGTGGTAACCCGGATCATGTTGTTTACGCTGTTGATGTTTTCGCCAAATTGGCAACCGAAAAAAATCGCGCCAATAATATGGGGCGAATATGACATCTGTACCAAAAAAAGATAATCTTTAATCATATGCTCCTGTTGCTGCAGTAAGTTAAACAGGCATTGTTAATTCTCCGTTTGACAGTCAATTTAAAATGCCTTTTCGGCCTGAAAGATATCCTGCTAATATTAAAATCGGCGGCTGGCATCTGCGTTGCTTCTTCTAAAAATATGATTGCCATTACCCAGCCTTGGCATATCATATTGTTCGTTAAAATTTCAGTTGCTTACGCTAATGAATCGTTGGACTGATTTTAAATTCAAAATGTCCATTAAGTGATGTGTTCTTTGTGGTTATGATTGTGCAAAGTTAAAAAATTTGCGGCTCGATGCACTTACAATCAAGTCTGTCGGGTGGTAATCTATCCCTGGCCGCACTACTGTAAAGTTGTAGCAGTATTTATCTTCTGTATACCGTCATTCATATAAGAACAACCCGGAAATTGTACGTCAAACATGGCAAATGATGTGCATTCATAGTTTTATAAATATTCAGATCTTGGTGCAATAGCTGTTGCACCCTTATACAAAAATGCAGCAATACAAAATTTATTACGCTTATATATATTAAGTTCAATAATACGAAAATAATAGGACTCCAACTTAAAAAATCCCTGCCGGCCCGGCCTACAGGCGGAGGTTAAGTATACTAAGTATTACTTCGAAGTTAAGTATATTAATTGCACCAACAAAAACTAAATCATGATGAGATATAAATCTACTTTAACAGTTTTATCTGGCCGCTTTTGACGAGTTTTTGTTTCATTTTTATATAATATCTGGTTTTATCAGAATCATGTTAAGGCGGTATTAAAAAAAATACTTTTCCATGCTCAACAACTCAAAATTTTCTGGCACATTTTCAGATTTATTTTTAATTGAAAAAATACAAAACTTGCTGACGTGATTTTTGAAAAGATTTATAAGCGACATGTGTTTTTATTTTTCTTTCAATTAATTGAAACTTGATTAATAAGCAATTATTTTCTCAGTAGGGCAATATTTTTCGTTTCTAACATAATCGCTTCGGGAAATTCTGTTCAAAATGCCCAATTTGACATAATTTTTTGAAATATATTCTGCCTCTATCAGAAAATCGATCATTATGGTACATTATATAGTTTCTGAAGAAGAGGAATCTATCAATTGGATGCGTTTGAGAGCAAAAATGAATTTAAAAATGTGTAAGAGAAAAGCAGTTTGGGTTTGAATACGCCCTTAATAAGATGATTTTTTTCTTCAACCGCTGTGTATTTTTAATTTGTTTTTGCTGTAAGAATTGGTCCTATCAAAAACTTGTCATTATAAATGTTGAAGACAATATTAAGAAGGTATATGATAAATTCATGGGGATTTTGTATCATGGGAATTGACGGAGTTATGGTAATTTTTCTTCTTCACCCCCCTTTTTTTGTTTTCTTTTTTAATTTTTTTGCGGCACAAATTGGTTCTATCAAAAACTTGTGAATATAAAAGTTGTAGATAATATTAAGGAGATGTATAATAAAATTAATTGGATTTGATATCTTGAGAATTGACGAAGTTAGGAATTTTTTTCTCCCAAAAACCCTATTTTTTGCGCCCCTTGAGCCCATTTTTAATTTTATCAAAAATCTGTGATACATAAATTTTTTGTCCTATTTTCAGAAGTAATAAAAACTTAAAACTGATTTGATATGTACAAGAATTCAGAAGTTATGGGTTTTTTTCGGTTTTCACAAAACCCCTCCCTATTTCCATCTTCTTGGTTCGATTTTGCCCATTAACGAACTTGACCGAGATTGTATGCCCTTGATTTTATGTATCAGCTTGGAAGATATTTGTGCAGAATTGTGGAAATTATCGTGTCCAGAAGAAAGTGATATATATATATATATATATATATACATATATAAAACATTCCAACATAGAAACGACGCCAATAGGTAGTATTTCATACGAAATCTACCAAAAAACACGCTGTGGTCATATTGATTTTAGCATTGACTTCAACAATAAATTTTGCTTTTATCTATTTTTTCCCTAAACAATATAAGCGCTCGAATAAGCGTAAATGAAATATTAACAACATTTAAATCCCATTGATAACGGCCATGTAATGGCTGAAAACGTTCTGGGTTTTTCTAATGTATTTTAAGACATTTTAAATGTATTTATAATAATTTTATGTATGAAACTGAAAGTAATTTTTGTATATTTATTTGTGCCTTTTTATATGAATTTTAATTATTTAACTCAAGGTGAATTTAGTACTAGAATTTTCATTTTCCTTTATCAAAATGTCTATTATTAGTACTTCGATTGATAAATTCGACATGAGAAATCAAAAATTACATTATAGAAAATAAAAAAAGTCGGTGTGCAACGACGTTTGTTTATTTTTGCGAAAGTTTATTTAAAACAAAAAACTTTCATATAAATACAGTGACATCTTTTACCGGTCTGATTAATTCTCAAGCAGTGTTAAATATATATTGAATCGAAACAGAAATCCACACGTAAAAACGATAGGCTTTGGGGAACAATTTTTTATGAACTATCTCCTTGACCAGGTTAATACATAGAAAATCAAAGCTACTACTGGTGAGAGAAAAAAACTAATTGGCAAAATTTGCGTTACACTAACATAAAAATGCCAAATTAATTAATATTTTATTATGAGAAAAGGAGAAAATAATGTCGTTACAACAGTCTAGGACTTACAACAACGGAGTTAATAATATGCCAAACCATGCCCACTAAAATATGCCAGCTGTATTTAAAACTGCAACAATGAAGCATTTTAAATACTAAAAGATATTAAGTAAAACAAGTGGGTATGTGCGATCATAGATCCCACAGAGGGTTTCGTTTAATATTCCTTTCAAAACGCTTTATTCTTTTGCAAAATCTGTTAGTTCCACATTTCGCGACCAGGGGAGCATACTATTCTAAACAAACCTCTATCCGAACGAAACTCCGTTTTACAATCTATCCGTAGGTATATTAGTCGAGGGGATCGAACCCATAGCACCCGAGATAGGTAGGTGCCCCCTAGCGGTAAAAATTGGAACTAAAATATATACGGCTATGATGTATAATATGAAAGAGTGGTCAAAGGAGTGTCGGCAAAAGTTAGAAAAGTTCACCTCGGGTAAAAAGCGTGGAGGTTAGAAAAAATGCTAAAAATACACAAGTTAGAGCCCAGAGGGGATAGATATAACACTTTTTCAAAATTTTATGATTTGTCGTTTGATGTGAAGTGTTCAGCTATAAGAATCCAAAATTTCAAGTCTTCAACTTAATTAGGGGCTTAGTTAGAAAGAAAAGCTTAAAATACACAAGTTAGAGCCCTGGAGCGCAAATATAAGACTTTTTCAAAATTTTATGATTTGTCATTTGATATGAGGTTTTCAGCTATAAGTATGCAAAATTTCAAATCTCCAACATATATAGTTTCTGAGAACGGGCTCTGTGATGGACAGACAGACAGAGGAGCGAGACGAACAGGGTTTCGTCAGATGAACGAAACCCTAATAAAAATAAAAATAAAAAATCTATTCAAAACAAGTTAGAGCCAAGACGAGTAAATATCAGACTTTTTAAAAATTTTTTGATTTGTCGTTTGATGTGAGGTGTTCAGCTATCAGTATGCAAAATTTCAAATCTCCAACATATATAGTTTCTGAGAACGGGCTCTGTGGCGGACAGGCAGACAGACATACAGGCAGAGGAGCGAGACGAATAGGGTTTCGTTAGATGAACGAAACCCTGAAACAAGTGGGTAAGTGTGATCACAGATCGCACAGAGGGTTTCGTTTAATATTCCTTTCAAAACACTTTTTCCTTTTGAAAAATTTGTTAGTTCCACATTTCGCAACCAGGGGCGCACTGTATTCTAAACAAACCTCTATCCGAACGAAACTCCATTTTACATATTATCCGTATATATATTAGTCGAAGGGATTGGGCCCATAGCACCCGAGATAAGTAGGCGCTCCTGGCGGTAAAAAGCGGAACTAAAATATGTAAGGCTATGGTGCATAATGTGAAAGAATGGTCAAAGGGGTGTCGGCAAAAGTTGGAAAAGTAGTCCACAGGTAAAAAGGGCGGAGGTTAGAAAAATTGCTTAAAATACCCAAGTTAGAGCCCGGAGGAGTAAATAATATAAGACTTTTTGAAAATTGTATGATTTGTCGCGTGGTTCAGCTATACATATGCAAAAATTCATGTCTCCAACTTAATTAGGGGCTCTCTCAGAAAGAATTGCTTAAATTGCATATGTGGTAGCTCAATGGGTTAAACGTAAGACTTTTTCAAGATTTCATGATTTGTCGCCTGGCTTCAGGTGTTCTGCTATAAGTATGCAAATTTCAAATCTGCAATTTAATAAGGGGCTCAGTTAGAAAGAATTGCTTAAAATACGTATGTGGGAGCCCAAATGTTTAAATGTACGAATTTTTCAAAATTTTATGATTTGTCGTTTGATGCGAGGTGTTCAGTTATAAGTATGCAAAATTTTATGCCTCCAAACTAATTAAAGGCTCACTTAGAAAGAATTGTTTAAAATACACATGTGGGAGCCCAAAGGGTTAAATGTGCGACTTTTTGAAAATTTTATGATTTGTCGTTTGATGCGAGGTGCTCAGCTATAAGTATGCAAAATTTCAAGCCTCCAACGTAATTAGGGGCTCACTTAGAAAGAATTGTTTAAAATACACATGTGGGAACCCTAAAGGTTAAATGTACGACTTTTTCAAAATTTTATGATTTCTCGTTTGATGTGAGGTGCTCAGCTATAAGTATGCAAACTTTCACGCCTCCAACCTAATAGGGTTCACTTAGAAAGAATTGTTTAAAATACACATGTGGAAGCCCAAAAGGTTAAATGTACGACTTTTTGAAAATTTTATGATTTGTCGTTTGATGCGAGGTGCTCAGCTATAAGTATATAAAATTTCACGCCTCCAACCTAAATAGGGGCTCACTTAGAAAGAATTGTTTAAAATACACATGTGGGAGCCCAAAGGGTTAAATGTACGATTTTTTGAAAATTTTATGATTTTTCGTTTGATGTGAGGTATTCAGCTATATGTATGCAAAATTTCACTCCTCCAACCTAATTAAGGGCTCACTTAGAAATAATTGTTTAAAATACACATGTAGGAGCCCAAAGGGTTAAATATACGACTTTTTCAAAATTTTATGATTTTTCGTTTGATGTGAGATATTCAGCTATAAGTATGTAAAATTTTACGTCTCCAACCTAATTAGGGGTTCACATAGAAAGAATTGTTTAAAATACACATGTGGGAGCCCAAAGGTTTAAATGTACGACTTTTTCAAAATTTTATGATTTATCGTTTGATCTGAGGTGTCCATCTATAAGTACGCAAAATTTCACGCCTCCAACCTAATTAGGGGTTCACATAGAAAGAATTGTTTAAAATACACATGTGGGAGACCAAACGATTAAATGTACGACTTTTTGAAAATTTTATGATTTGTCGTATGATGTGAGGTATTCAGCTATAAGTATGCAAAATTTCACGCCTCCAACCTAATTAGGGGTTAACATAGAAAGATTTGTTTAAAATACACATGTGGGAACCCAAATGGTTAAATGTACGACTTTTTCAAAAATTTATAGTTTGTCGTTTGATGTCAGGTGTTCAGCTATACATATGTAAAATTTCACGCCTCCAACCTAATTAGAGGCTCACACAGAAAGAATTGTTTAAAATACACATGTGGGAGCCCAAAGGCTTAAATATACGACTTTTTCAAAATTTTATGATTTGTCGTATGATGTGTGGTGTTCATCTATAATGCAAAATTTCAAGTCTCCAACATGTACAGTTTCTGAGAACGGGCTCTGTGACGGACAGACAGACAGACAGAGGAGGTGCGAGACGAATAGGGTTTCGTCAGATGATCGAAACCCTAAAAAGTAACTAACACTGTCACCGCCGACGGATATGATTTTTGTGCGACCGGGGGTCTTTCTTCGTTAAAATTCAGAAAACTGCTGCATGCAAAAATATGAAAATCGGTGCCTTTATAGAGGAATGTTAGATAAACACGCTAATGCAGACAGTTTTCAAATCGAATAATTATTTTAAGAGATATTTAATGATAATGTTGGTCAAAATCGTTCCATTAAAAACGTTTTAAAATTTCATTCTCAATTAAATGTTTAATTAAAAGAATTTCGGCGCCAGCACTCATTAAGTTTTGATTTGACATTGATACGCATTTTTCTTCTTGTATATTTATTCTCCAAACCAGATAATTATTTTAGAATGCTTTGATATACTATTTACGATTTGAATTCGAGCATGTTTACAGATATGATGCGAGAGTGATATTTAGATTTTTGATCCGACCTTGATAGATATTGATTTTTTTTCTTCACTATATTTCCGCCGTGCGTTTATTTAACAGCCCAGTATTAAAAACACTTTTCACGTGGTTTTAGGGACGAAATTTGCATTTAAGTACGCTTTCTGGCAGGACAAACAAAAAGATATTGCAACATCCAAGCTGTTTGAAATATCCCTTCACCCCAACCCCCTCCCTTATGTCACATTTTTTTTATCCATGCAGTTTTCTGAATTTCACAGACTCCTTAATTTATTCAGCTTCGCCACAAAGCGATATAAGTAAGCGTGCAAACTTAATACTCGAATCGGGCGTAAATTAACACAGTTGCGCCACCTTGTGGGCTGGGTGATAATCCACATATGCGGGCATTTAGTGTGACGCCATATATGATAGGATATCTACGCTCTGCGCATATTTTCTAATCTTTAGTCACTTATGGAACTTAATTTTGTTTACCACATTTATTGCAAAATAATGGCGTTGCGAGAGCGGCGTCCAGATGCACTGTACACTACGAAGTTTTCTTCCCCTTGTCAGAAACATATCAGCTATCAAGGTGAAAAAAACTTTATAATTTTCGTGGTGTGAAGTAAGAAAACAGTTAGGCATCTTCCTGTAGTTTAACCCCGTCCGCTACGTGGCGTGCGAACTTGATTGATGTGACCTCGCCTTTAATCTTGCTGTTACCTCTCCCATTTAAAATAGGACGCTTACTTATATCGCCTTCGCCATCGTTATGCTGTTGCAGTTCTTTGGTTTTTACTGGAATTAACTTTATTCTATAGCAAAAACACTCACGTAGGCATAAAAAAATAAAAATAAATAAACCAAAGATGTACTTTATAAAGACCCATCTATTTTATGCGTCATACCTCATTTTTTATTTTATATTTTTTTAAAGAAATAATTCAGCGTTTTTTTAACTTTATGTATACTTTATACTTTATATTTTTTTCTCCATATTTCTCTCTCGAGTAACGCAACGGCCTAGAATATGTCGTGACTTGAATATACTGAATAGGAAAGTTTTAGTTCCTGGTTTTAAAAATGTTCCCAAAGAACAGACTTCGTTCTAGGAATGTGTTGTGATAGAGAATGGCAGACGTTCTTTTTCTGAATTATGTCAGGATTTTTGGGATAAATGGAAAAATCTTGAGAATCTAGAAAATCTAAAACCTTCACACGGCAGAAAATTTATGTTTATGAACTTGAAACTCGAGCGTTTTAAAATCAGAATAGTTGTATTTCATTTTGCTTCAAGGAAGGCTTTAAAATATATTTAATACTAGATTAGCTTAAAAAATCCATATATTATCCCCTCTATATATTTCTCTTACGATTAATGAAATGTTAAAAAATATTTTCAAAAGAAATGGCAGGAGAAAAATATCTGAATTAGATATAAGATAAATAAATAAGTAACCCAAAAATATACTTTAAAATTTCCAACTATTTTAAGACTCTTATCTCTCTCTCTCTCTCTTTTTACCCAATTGCCAAGAAGGGTTATGTGTGTCACGTGTATCTGGGTACGTGGATTTCTTTATACCCTCGAAAAATCCCAACGGCTGGATGGATTTTAATGAATGAGGCTCTACTGATTTGTCTTAACCGTCCGATGGTTATAGGCTAGGTTTTGTTTTTATAAATTCAAAATGGCGGCCGTAAAATACAAAATGACGGTAGAGACGAAAAAATACGCACTGTATTGTGTCGCATATCATTGGATATGTCTTTCAAAATGAAGATGATGTATCATTGACTATTTTACAGCCAGAAGCTCCGTTTAAATATTATACAACCTGGAAGTTGTGTAGGTAGGATCTCTAGCTTTACTGCAACTCTAATCTTCATAGACATCTATAGGCCTCATCAAAACAGTGTTTATAGATAGGAACTAACAATTAAACACAACTTAAAAGTCATCAATACAAGTAAATAAAAAAATAGGTAACTAATATAAAAATAGTTTCACATTGATGAAAAATAATTAATTTGTTCGCTTTTACGCAGTCGGGTTTTTTGATTTTTTAAATTTTGTTTTTACTTGTTTAATGAAGTAATTCAGTGCTTTGTAACTTTAATGTGCTTTATATTTTCTATATATATTTTCTCTATAAGCAACAAACAAACTCCCTATAAGCATTAGCGACTCCAGTTTATGCTTTTAATATAATCTTAATTTATGCACACCATTTTTAAATAATTGAGTGTGAATACAACAAAGTGTTTAAAAATATTAAATATTACCAGCGCATTTTTCCTGTTTTTTATTTATTTTTCATTATTCACCCAAGTTTTAAAAGATAACATTAGTTTTAGTACAGGCACTGTAATCAAGATTTAAAACGTTTCCGCGGTACGTTTATTTAGCAGCCTTGCTGTAAAAACGCTTTCCACATATCTTTTGTGAAAAATTATGCATTTTAGTATCGGTTTCTGTTATGACGAAAAAACAATATTGAAATGTCATCACCAACTCTTATCCAAATTGTTTGAAACATGTTTGAAACATGTTTGAAACCAGATAAATATTGTTCTAAAGAAAAAAGATACGACCCAGCAAAGAAAGAAACAGTGGGCCATCAGCAGTAAAGTGCAATGGTGCCATTACTTAAACCAGTACAAGAGTGTCAGTGCGAAATGTAGCTGGCCCATCAGTGATGGCCAACAGCAGGCCAGCATTGGTATGCCATCACATTACTTCGATCCGGCACTTTTCCTGCAGTGCTAGCACCTATCCCACTGCTATTCTTTTGCTGGCCCAGCACTTTCCCTTACAAAAATTTCTTATAGAATTCTATAAAAAATCAAAGTATTATAGCTCTTTTTTCTATAAGCTAGTTTCACCAACAGCTATAGAAATACCTGTAGAAGTATCTATAGAAATATTTGAACTTGCAGCGGTTTTCATGTGGTCACCCTCCCAAGCACTAACCGCGCTCGATGCTGTTTGGTTTTCGTGATCGGACATGAACAAGTACTTTCAACGTATGCTACGACCGCTGGTAGTTTTCAAGCTCTCATTACACTATTTCAAGTTTGTTTCTTTTGTGATTTACGTTCCCAAACATTAAATTGGTATAGAAATTATTGTATTGTATAGAAATACTATATATTTCATACGCTTTTTTATTATTGATTCTGAACTGTGTAAATTATGAAAACCGAAATCCTTTGTAATTTAGTAAAACCAGATTTAAGGAGAAAAAAAAGTGCGTTGAAATAAAGAATTTATTTATTTATTCATTTACTTATTTATTTTCTTGGTGGCAGTGGTGCTATATTATTTACAGTTAAAAAAAAAATTAGCTTCACAGCTTAAATTGTGTTAAGATATTACTTTCAGATTTGTGTTCAAATACTCAATGTCTTCGATATTCGGAACGCCACCTAGCGTAAGGGTTCCCGCAATAATGCTGCAAAAGTTCGTGCACTTCCATATAGTGGTGGGCCAGCGCACGAGGTAAAACGGAAGCCCGCCAGAATTTTATCTGATGATTTCCAACAACAAAGTTGACTGAAGCTGACCAGCAGTGGCCATGCAGTAGTAGACCATTAGCCAGCACTTCTCCATCATTGCCAGCACCTATCTTGCTGCTGGCCAGCAATTTCCTCTTTACTGGGGAAGTAAATAATTAAAAATTAAAGATTAAAAAATAAAATAAAAATAAATAAATTCATAAACTTAGATGTACTTTATAAAGACCCATTTGTTTTATGTTTCATACCACAAATTTTTTAAAGGAAAAATTCAGTGCTTTGTAACCTTAATGCACTATATATTTTCTATTGATTTTCTCGCTCTAAGCAACAAACTAGCGTTAGAGATTCCACTTAAAATCTATCCTATTAAAATCCGCGCTGGTATCTATGTAACCTATAAAACTTGGAATCCACAGGTGGTCAGGGCTACGAAATTCTGCACACGAGTTGCTGGTATGGGGCTCATGAACGATTGGGGAAAAAATTCGAAATTTTTAAATGTATTTTTTTTATTTTATGTTTTTGACGAATTTTTGCCCTTTTTTATGTCCAACCCGTAATCGCTCCAGTTCTAACCAGTACTGCAATGTGAGATATACATATTACGTACGCCACACTGCAATATTAAGAAGCTGTAGCGGGTATTACGATAATTCATTTATCTCACATGCAAATTATTAGAGATAATTTAACTTAATTATGACCTTTTGAAAAAATAAAGAAAAACATTTTATCGCAAACATCAACAAAACTTTTCATCCTATTTATTGCCATATAGTTTTATCGTCTGCTGCCATAGCAACATGATAAATTAATTTCATTTAAAAAATACACAGTAGTAAAAAAATATATTTTTTAATCGAATAGTTATTTTTTATTTTGGTTTTAGAATTAAATTCATGAACTCCCGTGCGCACAACGGGTTAAACAGCTAGTATAATCTTAATTTGTGTCCTTCATTTTAAAGAAAATCAGTTTTGACCATAGAAGTGTTTAAAAATCTTACCTATTATCTGTGCGATTTCCCTTTTTCCTATTTATTTTTCTTTACTCACTCGAGTTTTAAAAACTATTATTAGTTTTATTACAGGCACTGTAATCAAGATTTACTACGTTTAAGTACTATGTTTCTTTAATAGCCTGGGAGTAAAAACTCTTTCCACGTATCTTTTATGACAAAATTTGAATTTTAATATTGCTTTCTGTTACTACGGGAAAACAATATTGAAGTTGAAGTTGCAGCAACAACTCTTAACCAAACTGTTTGAAAAATTGCACACCAAACATTACATTTTATTACACATTACACATTTTTTTTTACATTATTCTAATGTAAAAAAGATGTGAAGTAAATAAACAAATAAATAAAAGTTTAAAAAATAAATAAAAATAAAGAAATAAGTGATATAAATAAATATAAATAAATAAATAAATAAAAATTAAAAATTAATGTATAAATAAATATAAATAAATAAACAAAAAAACTTAGGTGAAATTTATAAAGACCCGTTTATTTTTTGTTTCATCCCGCAAAAATTTTTAAAGAAAAAATTTAATGCTTTTGAACTTTAAGTATACTATATTCTTCTATTTTTTTCTCTATGTGTAATAAACTAGCATTAGCGATTCCAGTTTATCCCTTGATCTAATCTTAATTTGCGTCCTCCATTTTAAAGTCAATGAGTGTGAATCCAGCCAAGTGTTTAAAAATCTTTCACATTACCTGTGAGTTTTCCCTCTTTCCTATTTGTTTTAGTTTACTCATTCGAGTTTTAAAAGCGCACATTAACTTTAGTAAACTCACTGTAATCAAGTTTTACTACATTTTCGCCCCACGTTCATTTAACAGCCTAGGAGTAAAAAACACTTTCCAGGCGCCTTTTGCGACAAAATTTGCATTTTAAGATTGTTTTCTGCTACGACGAAAGAAAAATATTGCAGCATCCAAGCTGTTTTAAATATCCCCTCATTCCCCCCCTATCGCCTGTGTCAGATTTTTCATGCATGCAATTTCCTGATTTTCTTAGAATCTTTATTTTTTTCAAGTGCGCCATCATTATGATGTAGCTTTTATTCGGTATTTACCTTTTTAGCCAAATAGTTTTTATTCTAAAGGAAGATCTCTGAAGTAGACAAAAAATAAATAAATAAATAAATAACCCAGATATGCACTTCAAAATATTTAAATATTTTATGCTTCATATGTCTTTTTTTAAGTAATTCAGAGTGTTGTAACTTTAATGTACTATATATTTTGCATTTATTAGGGTTTTGTTCATCTGACGAAACACTATTCGTATCACTCCTCTGTCTGTCTGTCTGTCCGTCTGTCACAGAGCCCGTTCTCAGATACTGTATATGTTGGAGACTTGAAATTTTGAATACTTATAGCTGAACACCTCACATCAAGCGACAAATCATAAAATTTCGAAAAAGTCTTATATTTACCCCTCCGGTCTCTAACTTGTGTATTTTAAGCAATTTTTCTAACTCAGCCCCTAATTAAGTTGGAGACCTGACATTTTGCATACTTATAGCAGAACACGTGCGATCACACTAAACACTTTTTAAAAAGTCTTATATTATTTACCACTCCGGGCTCTAACTTGCGTATTTGAAGAAATTTTTCTAATCTCCCCCTTTTCACCCGGGGGACACTTTTGCCAACACTCCTGACGTGATATATCATTGCACAGCCCTTTGACCACTCTTTCATATGCAGCTTAGCCTTGCATATTTTAGTTCCACTTTTTACTGCAAGAGGCGCTTAATTATCTCGGGTGCTATGGGCTCGATCCCCTCGACCAATATATCTAAGGATAAGCTCTAAAACGTTGTTTCCTTCGGATAGAAGTTTGTTTAGAATAAAATGTGCTCCCTGATTGCGAAATGTGGAACTAACAGATTTTGCAAAAAAGATAAAGTGTTTTCAAAGGAATATTAAACGAAACTCTCTGTGCGATCTCTGATCACACTTACCCATTTGTTTTTTTTTCTATGTAAGCAACAATTTAGCATTAGCGACACCAGTTTATGCCTTAATAAAATCTTAATTTGTGTCTTCCATTTTTAAATTAATCAGTGTGAATCCAGCCAAGTGTTTAAAAATCTTACATATCAGCTGTGCGTTTTCCCTCCTCCTTATTTATTTTTCTTTGCTCACGCGAGTTTTAAAGTTAACATTAGTTTTAGTTCAGTCACTGAAATCAAGTTCTTCTACACTTTTGCCCTACGTTCAGCTAACAGCCTAACATTTAAGAAGTAAAATAGGAGTAAAATACACTTTCCACATGCCTTTTGAGACAAAATGTGCATTTTAAGACTGTTTTTTGCCACGAAAAAAAAAAAAATTATTGCAACATTCAAGCTGTTTTAAATACCCCTCACCCCCCCCCCCCATCTGCTGTGTCATTTTTTTTTAATTACACACTTTCACCTACCATTTTTTTAAATCAATTAAAACAAGTACTTAAAATAAGAGAACAAATAAATATTTTGAAAATAATTAAATATGGTAACTTTAAACTACAGGCTTGAAATTGTAAATGTCTCTTAGTACTGCAGCGTAGCGTACGTAATACGTATATGTCTCACATTGCAGTAAAAATTTCATTTTTTGAATGAAGACATTCATGGTTTTTTGAACAAAACATTTTTATACGTATAATTCCTAAGTTCTGAAATAATTTTATTGTAGCTTCCTCATCATCAGATAACTGCCAAATGGTAAAATCCATGTCAGTATCAGTAATAATAGTATTATTATTAATAATAAATGTTTTTAACTAGCCGCCTCTGGCGACCAGTTTGGTCTCCCTTAAATGTATGCTAAGTGTTAGGTAGAAAAAAAAGAAATATTAAAATAAAGGGAAGAGAGGATTTTTATAATTTAAAATTATTAAAAATAGGATTTTACAAATATATTATGTGATTTTTAATATGAATTAAAAGGAGAAAGTTTACTATTAATTATGGCCAAAAGATCCTTAGTTGTTAATAAATAAAGTACATTACGTATAAAAAAAGATGAACAAACGTAAACTGATAACTTCATGGTGAAAATACAATAATGAAATTCAACTCACCTGAACCAGCTCAAGATAACTGATCAATTTAATTTATCAGACCTAAAATCGTGATTTCTTCGAGCATATTTAAATAATATACTACTTTACTGTTTAACTTCATATTAACTTGACATCAAATAATAAAAACGATGAGAATTATATCAAAATAATAATATTATATCTATGGAAATGAACACTCAAACAATTATAGGAACACATTTGTTTATTACATAAAATCAAAAGTAAATAGAAACTGCGCAGATTTCCTTTACAAGGAAAATTTATATAAGTTAGAAGATTAAATTTTTATATAAAATTGATTAAGAATTTTTAGATAAATCATAACAAATTATTCATCTATTAAAATTTTTGATTTGCAAGCAAACTTGTATACAGGACTTGGCAATATGTTATACGTTAAAAGTTCGCAAAATGTAAAGTATCTGTGAAATCAGACCTCTTATAAAATTGATGTACGTTTTCATCATCAACATACCAATCACGATGATAATATATATCAAACCAAACATATTCAAATGGAAAGGATAGTTGCTGTTTACTTGTCATGGGATCGAGGATAATTCGATGTTGAAACTCATATATTTGAACACACACTTCTCCACGAATTGAGGTTTGACATCGGAGACCACGCCAAAGCATCACAGCATATTCACTATATATTAATCTCGCTTTGAGATTGAAATGCATCATTCTTTCATCACTTAACACACTGGATTCTTGTCTTCGATATGATTTATTTTGACACAATGAAACATCTTGAGAGAGGATGAGCAATGATATATCCTAGTATAATAATAGTTGATTTTCGCTGTCGACCCAAAATCATCGACGTTCGTTGGATGATAATGGTGTAAAAAAACACAAAATTTCACAGTCCATTTTGCATAAACGTAACCTTGAATTCAAGTAAAATATAATAATCGAAGAATACATTACAATTAATGGTTGAAATAAACATCTTTGCGACGTTTAGGAAATAATTATACCAACGGTAAAAAGTTACTTTTACGGAGCGGCGACGTGCCCTTGTTGGCGCATCACCGTCCAAAACTCAAGAGAGGGTGATGACGCTACGAACCAACGAGCATTCGGCGCGAAAGACGCTGATTGGCTGATTTAAAAACGATACCACACAGAGTGTTAGAAGTTTGAATTAAAGATCGTTATGCGATAATTTGAATTTTATGTTTGTAAAATATTATAAAAATATTCTATTTCGGAAGAAAGTATTAATATTAATATTTATCATTTTATTATTGATAATTTTTAACGATCTTTTCTGTTGAATAAATTAAAATTGTTTTTAAGTAAAATTTAACTGAAAACGATAATTAATGAATATTTAAAGGGAGAATTTAAAGTTTTAAAGTAAAAAGGATTATTGATTCAATTTAAATATTTTAAAATAATTTTTTTAATTAATTTTTATTGGAAAGGATGTTATCACATAACACTAAGCATTACATCATGTTACTTTCATTCTGAAACTAATTGACTTGCTCAATCCTTTCTCGAGTCCAAAGATTCTGATAGAGAAATCAAGAATTCTTTACGAACTTGATAACATTTCATACATTTTTGTTGTTATGCGAATTTCGTCTTTTTTGACAAATACATCATAATTTCCGTAGCTGTAAAAACGAGTGAAACTTCAAGTGTTTAAACTGAGATTTGTTCATAAATTACCTAAATTAAAGTTATTCTACTTAAACATGCTGTACCTTCAATGTTATTTTTTAATATTAATAAATTTATTTAAATATTGCAAATCATACATTTATAGTTTTTTTTCATTACTTAATAACTAAATAATGAATAGATATGCTTTTTTTTTATAGATTTGATTTCTGAGTTCATAAATATGACTATACTAACGTAACTAAGAGAAATAGCAAAATAAAACCCTCGTGAATGCAAGCCGTTAACAAACGTTAGCGCCGCCAATTTACCTACTATGACGTCATAAGAATATTGTCCATTCATTGTTGGAGAACCTGCTTTGCGAATGATTACCTCCTTGGTCTAATATTTTCGACCATTTATATGATGAATGAATCTCTTGTGTTTGTTCACTCTATGAAGGGAAATAGAATGCTGTCAACTTAATTTCAATTGAAATCAATTCTTGGAATATATATTTACTTGAATGTAAATTAGAAACAATACTTTGATGTTGAAATGAAATATTTTAGTTTATGTTATTATTATTACGATTAATTGTTTATTTAGGTACTTTTCCATTACCGGGGCCGTGGCATTTTCCTTTAAGCTTGGCTCAATTCGAGCTTCAGACCGTGAAATACGTTGATAAAATATATAAATAGCTATGAAAACAAATCTGGTGAACTTCTATATTTATTTATATGTATTTATTTGCATATAAACATTTTATTTACACATAGGTATACAATATTTCTATACATATAAATTACTTCTGTTTCTATATAAAAATAGATTATGGGCTTCTTTAGATTAAGTCAATTGTATACACATGGAAAAAATTGCTCATGTATATGAAATCAATGCAAAAACCCTTGACGGGTTAAAAGTTTCTGACGCAGCACTTTATCTTATGCTCTAAGAATTTTAAATATGGAACTTAAAAATACTGATATCAAATTTTGAGTGACGTTATGCTATTTCTTAAAAAATATATTTGTATTTATTTCACAATTTTATTTTTGTTTTATTTATAATCGCATGGGCAAAAGTTATGTTCAACATGAAAAGCTGCATAAAATTTTATTCGCTGTTGCTTTATCATTTACATCTCCCATAAATTCAAAATATGTGTTTTATAAGATATGATATAAAATTTAAGTGACGCCTTGATGTGACTTTAAAAGGTTTGTTTTTTAAAATTCAATTTAAATTATTTTTGACTTGGTTAAAATATTTTTTTTACATCTACACAATACTTTTAATTTTCCAATTCACTGTTAAATATATCACTTTCATTGAATCTATACTATGCATTGAAATGTATTTATTTCAATAAATTGATTTATCTTTTATGTCACGCTATTCAAAATTGTGAGTAAGATTTATGTAAATGGTTTATTTGCGTCAAACTATCCTTTTTCATACATTTCATGTAGTTTGGACACAATGACGCAAAGAAACCATTTACATAAATCTTACTCACAATTTTGAATAGCGTGACACAAAAGATAAATCAATTTATTGAAATAAATACATTTCAATGCATAGTATAGATTCAATGAAAGTGATATATTTAACAGTGAATTGGAAAATTAAAAGTATTGTGTAGATGTAAAAAAAATATTTTAACCAAGTCAAAAATAATTTAAATTGAATTTTAAAAAACAAACCTTTTAAAGTCACATCAAGGCGTCACTTAAATTTTATATCATATCTTATAAAACACATATTTTGAATTTATGAGAGATGTAAATGATAAAGCAACAGCGAATAAAATTTTATGCAGCTTTTCATGTTGAACATAACTTTTGCACATGCGATTATAAATAAAACAAAAATAAAATGGTGAAATAAATACAAATATATTTTTTAAGAAATAACGTCACTCAAAATTTGATATCAGTATTTTTAAGTTCCATATTTAAAATTCTTAGAGCATAAGATAAAGTGCTGCGTCAGAAACTTTTAACCCGTCAAGGGTTTTTGCATTGATATCATTACTTTTTTGAGGTTAGGGATAAAATGATTAAAAAAAAGATACTTATGGAATTTAATGCAGATTTAATTTTTACTATTTTATTACAATTTTCCTTATAGCAGTTTGTATATAAAAACAACTGGGTAAGTATAATCGCAGATCGCACAGAGGGTTTCATTTGATATTCCTTTAAAAACACTTTATCCTTAAATTAATAAATCCAAAATGTTAATTTATAATTATTAAATCCTTACATAGATGTAGCACCAATAGTTCCAATTTTCATAGGGCAGGGAACGCACTCTTTTAAACAAACCACCTTCCAATTGAAGTCATCAAAAACCAAGCTGAATAAGCCAGAGCCCGTTGTGTTGTTTGACAAACAGCAGTCTCATGTCCCCTCCTTCCCCCCTTTTTCAAAATTTTTCAGACCAGTACCTAAGAATGGAACCGAAATAATTTTTTCTCTTTAGAAATTACGATAAAAAAATAGTATGCAGTACTCATAAATTTACTTTAATGCTATATAGGGTGATTATAAAGTTAATTATAACGTTTGGAATGTGTTGCATTGATGTCCGCAAGGTAGTTTCTGAGTTATGGAAGCTGGACCCATAAGGCGCCATAGAGGGGCGAAGCCTGCTAGTGTCTATCATAATTATATCTTCCATGTAGACTAATTGCGATATTTAATCAAAATAGCCCCCCCCCCTCCTCATCCCCGGAAATATAACAAATACAAAATGTGTCTTTATAAACCTATCGTCAAATAGGTTTTTATTTCTTTTTCCCTAAAAAAAACATGATTTTTATATCCGTAACGTAAATAGCGGACGAAGGACGACGCTAGTTCCTATCATAATATATATTTTTAATAATTTTATATAGTCTATAATAAAAATCAGACTTAAAATAGTCTAGTTCCATGAGTACTTGTAGTGTCAGTTACATGCTACGATTTTTGGATACCAGTATTTTAGAACGGGAAAATGTGACTTATTTTATCGGAGATATCTCATTAATTGAATAAGGTGAAGCAAACTTTTTGAAAAAAAGGTGGCCAACAAGCATGGCAGTTATCAGCAATGTGACTTTGTGCTAAAGTCCATTAATTTGATCTGCTTTAAAAAGATTACGGAAGATTGAATTATAGTAGAACCTGGATTAACCGAGCTTCGATTAATCGAGGTTTCTGTTAACCGAGCCGATAACAAAGTCTGAGTTTTTTTTCCCTTTTGAATGAGCCTTAAAAATAACCACACTCTTTAGCTCACTGTCCGTGCTATACAGGCCCTTCTGACCCCAAAAGCCCTCAACTCCAAAGAAACATTGGACCCTGAGAAGTCAATAGCGAACAATGCTTTGTTTCCAGTGGCTGTGTGAACTTTCGTAAATTTTTCAATTTGCATTTTAAAATTTACTACTGGTAGTTGATTTTCTTTTTAAATTTGTTAAGCTGTGAAACAGAACTTTAAATATATTTACTTTTATTATTTAAAAAACGTTCTATATATATTTTTAAAAGAGATGTTAAATTCGCAAGCACGGCGAGTTTTTACACACAGTTTCTATTAACCGAGATTTCCGATTCCGATTTACTAACAGTCCCAATTAGCTCGGATAATCGAGGCTGCTCTGTATAATTAAAAAATCAATGGCGATCTTACTGTAAACGGGTTTCCCTTTTACTGAGGGATTTCAAAACTGAATCAGCTGATGTTAGTTGCTGTTTCCCTGCTTGATTAATTAAGATTAGTTAAACATTTGAAAATTACCAAATATAAAAGGAACTAAGTCAACAGAGTCTTTGCTTTATGGTATTTTTTAACAACGCTATAAGAAAATGATTTTAAATAAGAGATTTTAAATGTAACGTTTTAAATCTGACATAATTTTCACCAAACTTTCCTTTCTCTTTGTAACATTCAACTGAAAATATTTTTATTATTAGAAAGATAATATTATTATTTGCGCTACCTTAAAATTAGCAACTATAGTTAAAAATATCATCTCGAAATTTGAAATAAATCTCTCATATAAATATATTTTTTAATTTACACTGTTCTGCAAGATGTTTTGCAATGTGTTTTGTAAACTGTTTTGGCCACTTTGGCCAATATGACGTAATTTCCTCCATTTACGACTTTTAACACATATCAATGAATTTATTATTTAAAAATTTTCTTTTTCTTTTAATATTCACGTGTAAATATAATTTTTATGACGTAATTTTCAATGTTTTCCTTCTTTTAATGCGTAATCATTTAATTCTAATTTGAAAATAATTGATTATTTTATAATTTTCTTTCATTTTAAGTAAGCATGTGTAAAAACAATTTTTATGACGTAATGTTTAATATTTTCCTGCTTTTAACACGTTATCATTTAATTCTAATTTAAAAGGATTTTTTTCTGTTTATAATAGTCACGTGTGAATAAATTTTTAATTTAAAGGATATATTATTCTTTGCGCTGTTTTAACATTTGGCAACGATAGAAAATAACCTTTTCTAAAATATGTAAAAAATATCTCTGGAAATTCTGAAAATTTTAATTTAAAATTGAAATAAACCGTCAAAAAATTAGGCAAGTTAAAAATAATAAATGTAAACTTCGAGTTTCTATTGAATGATTAAATTGAATGAAAATGATTAAATTCCCATGTATATTTTTTTTTCCTATGAGACTTTTTTAATGAGACAATTTTATCCAGATTTAACATTAAATATCTCTTAAAATAATTCTTCGATTTAAAAACTGTCTACTTCAACATTTTTATCAAACATTTCTCTATAATACTACGCAATTGCGTCAAAAGATGGCGACACCAGAATTCTGATATGCTTATTATGTAAACTGTAAATATTGCAAAGTTAAATACAGTAAATTCTGTCTAAGGCGGACTCTGTATAAGCCGGAAATCTGTCTACCGCGGAAAATTTTCAAAGTCCCATCGAACCCATAGAAAATTACATTAATCCATGCTGCATAAGGCGGAATCTGTCTAACGCGGAAACGGAAAGGATTTTAAGGTCCCACCGAAACCAAAATTTTGCATAAGGCGGAAAAAGGATAGTTTAAAAATGAAAGGCATTTTGTTTATTAAACTTTAAAACTGATAAGTCAAATAACTCAATGTCGAGCACGTTAGTTAAAATTCCGTAACCTTATAAAAAAGTTAATTCAAAAGAACAGAAACTTTAAATTTTAAGAAATTTATGCTTATACCATTTTTTCATATGCAAAATTGCATCTAAAAGTTAATATTTCTAGTAAAATGAACATTTATCAAAATACATATTTTCGAAAGTACAATGTATTATACTTTACGATTGTAATCAAATTCAAAATTATAGCGTTCTGTCCCATCCTCGAAGTTTTTTTTTTTTTTTTTTCTGTGTGTGTGTGTATAAATTTCCAATATGAGTGTATTACAGCAGTACTAAGAAATTGAATAACGTTTCTCATTTATCTGTAAAAACAAAAGATCTTTCCGAATTTCAGTTTTCAACCGATTTTCGAGTCAGGAAAATCAATAAAAAATCATCAAATTCGAGAGATTTTTTTGGGGGTGGGGGTGGGGGGGGGAGTTTTTTTGCATAAGCCGGAATATTGTCTACCGCAGAAAATTTTCTCAGTCCCGATCGATTCCGCCTTAGGCAGAGTTTACTGTAAAAAGAATTGTCTCGGGGTTATCAAACTTCATTGATATTTTTAAATAAAACATTTCAACTAAATTATTTATTATAAAAGAATTATTACATCACAATAGCTTTTATGCAAGGAAAATAATAATTATAATAATAATAATATTATGGATGTCAGTGATTATATATTGATTGACCGTCATAATAATAAAAAATGATATTATAAAAAGAAGAGCTGAAATGAATTTTTTTTTACGTTTCTGATCGTGTGATTTATATTCAAATAATAATTATTAATGTATATTTTTTGTAAAGTGATTGAAATTAAATATATTTACAAAATTTATGGTAATATTTTTATTGTTGAAAAATTGCCAAGAAATAATCATCATCAAATTGGCGTCATTATAATTGTAATTTTATTTAACTTAATAGCAATTAAAAAAATTACAAAGGAACTGAGAATAATGGTCAACTAGCAGACTTTAAAAAAAAAAAAAAACATTCACATGTGAAAACACGTACCAAACAGTATCGAACTGCCTATCTTAAGGTCAGTAAACGATGGCCCTTAGCCACTCAGCCAGTGGGAAGACAAAATTTTTCTCCCCAGAAGTGGTTAAAAAGAAAGCATGTGTATGAATACAGTGTCATGCATTTTCGGTGAAATTTCCATAGAATGGCGAAGAAATATAGTCCGATTTTTCATGCGCATTATAAAACGAACAAGAGTCTTGCTGGAAACAAGTAAATTGTTATTTGGTTCATCTGAAACATATTTATTTGATTTTTAAAAAATCGCCCGTGTCATTTTCGAGAGAAAAAAAAATCGAATTATTTAACGAACGAGAGTTTTCCCAGAAAAAAGAAAAATGTTATTCGCCTCGCCTTAATCACATTTATATTATGTATCAATTTAAAAATAATCGTTAGAACCGTTTTCGAGATTTTCAAATTAGGAACTTCCTCGATATTATACCAACGTTTTCACTTTAAAAATGGTTATTTAGATCTCAAAATATACTGCACGTAGAAATGCAAAAATTTCAGTATACGATTAGACTGCAGATATAAGACTGTTCTAGAAAATTCAGAACAATAAGACATATATCTGCTGAGTTATTAAAAGGCGGCTTTTCGCGTTTTCTTTGATGTCGAGTTAGCTGTATATATGAGTTCCGCCATCTACGAATTCTATGATACGATACGATACGATTTTAACGACACGATACGATACGATTTTAGGCTTAAGGCTGCGTCACTCGAAACACTACCGTCTTCCATGATAGGATATAGATTGCCGGAAAATTCGTTTCCATTTTTTTTTTCTCTCCAAGAACCTATACTGGAAAAATATTTATTTATGTATTTATTTATTTATTAAATTTTAAATGAGGTAAATGAAAGATGCGTATTTTAATTGAAAGTTAAGTATTTTAAATGAAATGAGTGATAGGTTTGTATTTTTAATGAAATAATGGTGATGGAAGAATATTTGGCGATTTATCACCTGCGCCCGACTAACATAAAAGTACCAAAATGGCCGTTTGGCATATAAAAAGCAAAGCGGTCAGCCCGGAACTGTTGATGACAGTCACATGACTTCGACTTTTATTATATAGATTCAAAAACTAACAAATTAAAAAGTTTTGCGAGATACGATTGAATAATACTCAAAAAAAAAAAAAAATATCACGTTCAATAAATCGCAAATGTTAATGTTTGACACGGTTTGTCAATAAAAATCCCTTGCATATTTAGGGTTGGAATAAATGGTGTGATACTATGCGTTTTGGCATGGTGTTGGTAAAACAAAAAAGTACCAAAGATTTTTTTTTCTTTTAGTTTTTGAGGCGTTTATAAGTTTTTTCCTAACATAGTTGTTTTAATTATTTAACCAAAAAATAGCTTAAAAAATTATTCAATTTAAATTTCTTCCCTTCCTACATTAACAGATGTATTTTTAGTAATTATCACTTTTAAATTTGAGGTTTTGGCGCGAAAAAAGAAAAATGTGAAATATCTCATGAAATATTAGACTTAAAATAATATGGTTTCCACCATTCAATTCAGCATACAAAAATACACTAAAATATGTTATCAGTTGAAAAATAAATATAAAATCAGATATTTGATGAATTTTTTAAAAGTTCGTTCTCTTTTTTACCCCCTTTAAAGTTGGAATTTTAGAAAATCCTTTCTTAGCGGCACTCTATGTCATAAGAAGTATTTTTACTCCAATTTTCAAGATTTTACGTTCAGTAGTTTGGGCTGTGTGTTGACTAATCCCCAATCCGGACTTTCTTTTATATTTATAGACTAGCAGGCTATGCCCGCTACGCTGGTCTGCTTATCCAAATGAACCTTGAATTAAACAAAATGTATCATTGAATTTGACATTGTGATTTAAAGCAATATGAAACCTTACCTGGAATGTCCTTTTGCACTGCTGAAAACGATAAGAACGCCAATGTGATATTATATTTTCTAATGTGTAGACAAATTTTCAGCTATTAAGGTCTTAACCCTTTTAGTTGATCAATAACAGTAGGATTGGTAAAGAAAGATAGTACAATACGAAATGCAATAAAACAAACCCTGAAAAATTATATAACTACTTGTAATAATGCAAACAAACAAACGGACAAAATCCATCCAGTAAAACTTTTTTTAAAGGTTGATCTTTCATAAGGGGTCCATCTGATTATAGAACTTTCCCCCATAATTCTATAACTAAGCAACGTAGAATGATACGCAATAAACTAAAACCTCCGCAAACATTGTCTTATCAACAAAGAAAGTATTATCAATATCCGCCATCTAGAACTTTTTGAAAAGTCTAATCTTTCATAATCGGTTTCATATGATTATGGAACTTTCCGCCATTACTTTATGACTAAGCAACGTAGAACAATATGCAAAATACTAAAACCATGTCTGAATAGATATCTAACTAAAATGAAATTCCTATCAAAATCCGTTCTGTAGAACTTTAAAAAATGTTAAACTTTCATAATCGGGTTCAACTGATTATAGAACTTTCCATCACACCTCTATTATTAAGCAATGTAGAAGGGTATAGTATATACTAAAACTCTGCCTGAAAAATTATTTAACTAACAGTGAAAATTCAATCGTAATCAATTTGGCTGAATCTTTTAAAAAGTTTAATCTTTCATGATCGGGTTCGTCTGATTATATAACTTTAAAACATAATTGTATGTATAAGCAACGTAGAACGATATTTTATATGCTAAAATCTTCCCTGTAAAATTATCTAACTATCATTATGATCAAAATCCATTCAGATGAGCTCAAGTTATATGCAACCGGGACGAATTTCCCATTTCCATTTTACTCTAGTATATAAAGTAGAAGCAGAAGTAGATAGATAGATAGATAAGAATATTGATTATTAAAATTTATGAAACTGCAAGTTATTTCTCGTTGTCTCTGCTGAATAATTTTAAAGACTTTTCAATCGGCGAGTATTGAGATTTACTATTATGTCTACAACAAATGTATTTCATTTTGTACCAAAACATTGTCGTTAAAATGAGCCAATTTTCTGTGGGTTCCGATATTATAAAATATTTTTTTTTTCAAAATCGCCAACTACGCGCATGACATTTTAAGTGTCTCTTGGCACTGCAGTAAACATTTACATGTTTTATCCAGCGAAAAATGAAGTTATAACTTAATTTTACTTGATAATAAAAAATACTTCCACCTTCAAAAAATAGTAAATTATTTTTTGCAGTGTTACGAATAAATAATAATTAAAGCCAAAAGAAATTCGCGTTCAATAAATATCAAGCTCGAAAGTTTGGCATCGTTTGCAATAAAATTTGGTACTTTTCTTTTCCACTACAGGCGCCTTGACGTTTTTTTAAAAGCTTGGCACTATTCGGGCATCAGAAAGTGAGATTTATTGCCAATTGATATAAACAGTTAAGAAAACAAACTTGATGAAATTTTTTGTTTGTTTATATATGTATATTATAAATGTTTTTTATATACAAATTACTTCTGTTTCTAATTAAAATTAGATAAATTGCATCTTTATGTTAAATAAATTGTATAAACAGAAAAAAATGCTTGTTTATATGAAATGAAGCAGTGAATAGGTTGCCAGAAAATATGTTTCCAAATTTTCTCTCCGCCAAGGCTATTTTCTCTGTTTCGCTAAGATCCCTATACTGTAAATTACCAAAAAAATTTGCACATTTAGGATTGAAATAAATGGCGCAATAGCATACAATTTGGTATGGTGTTGGTATAACGTAAAAATAGGAAAAGGTCGCCAAAAAGTTTTCTTTCAAATCACGCCAATTCTGTGTTAATTCGGTTATTAGAATAACTCCGCTTTAAAAACACAGAATCAGTTTAAACCTTTTCCAAAGTTAACTATGCGCCAAACCACGCCAGGTAACATACGCCAATTGTCAGTAGACTCAATTATGTAACTTATCGGTACCAAATAAGCCAATTGTCTATGGATTCGATAACGTAATTTATCTCCTTAATTTATGCATACTTTACAAACTACATCTACTTTCCAATTTTCCTGATTTTAAGATCAATGGGTACTGTTAGATGTTAAAAAGCTTGGCGCAATTCGGGCTTAAGAAAGTGAGATTTGTGGCCAAATGATATGAACAGCTATAAAAACAAATAAAATGAACTTTAAGCTTTTTAAAATATGTATCATATATATATTCCTATATAAATTTTTATTTATGAATATTAATATTTTTGTTATTTATATACAATTTACTTCTGTTTTTATATAAAAAAGAGATAAATGTATTCTTTATAGTAAATAAATTATCTAATTACTGAACAGAAAATATGGATGAAAACTTTCCTTGTCTCGTTAAGCCCATTTTTTCCAACTCGCAGCTATATTGGAAAATTACAGAATTTAACCCATTGCTCTATGACTAAACAGTGTCGAACAATATATTATATACTAAAACTATCTCTGAAAAATTGTCAAACTAATAATGCAAATTCTATCAAAAACCGTTTATTTTAATTTTTAAAAAGGCTATTGTGATAATTGCATACACTAGACTACAGAATTTTCCCAAAAACGGTATGGCTGAACAATATAGAAGGGCATGTTGTATACTGAAAACGCTCCTGGAAAATTATCTAATTAACAGTCCAAATTCCATCGAAATACATTGGGCAGAATCATTTAAAGAGGCTAATTTTCCATTATCAGGTTCATCTCATTAAAGATCTTTAAACCATAATTCAATACCAAGAAACGTAGAACGACGTGTTATGTACTAAAAAATTCCCCGAAAAATTACCTATCTAACAGTGTACGTTCAGCAGAACTCGAGTTATAAGCAGCGGGAATGAAATTACCATTTGAATTATATATATATATATATAAGTAGAATTGGATATTTCCAGAAAAGGCTGTCGTTTATTGAGAAATAACCAATATTGTGAACGTCGCTCAAACCGATGGCACGCTCATGCATTTTTGGCTTAAAATTAAATCGTTTGGCGATAAAATGAAATCGCAAAAAACATACAATATGTAACTCACAAGTATCGTCATTTTTATAATTACATCTGCTAGTTTCTTCTGTATGTCACATGATCGTCGAGTTAAATAAAAATAAAAAGTAAATTTAAAAGAAATCATAAACAAAAACAAAATTGTCACTCAGATATTATTTTATAAAATTTTCTGATGCATTTTATTTAACCGGACGCAAGAGATAAATTGCCAAATATAATTTAAAACTGCAATCTTTCATATTGAATAAATTTTTAAGCATTACGAACATTCTCTTTCATATTTAAATTCGATATTTTCGTTTTCCAATATTACCACTCGTCAATTTTTTTTTTCATTTTCTCTCTTCTTTTCTTTTTTTTTTCCTTTTAAGGGTGTATTCCGATCCAAACTGCTTATTTTCTGATTCATTTTAAAATTCATTTTTGCTCTCAAACGCATCAAACTGAGAAATTCTCTCATTTAGAAACTATATAATGTGCCGTGCTTCTTAATTTTTTGATAAATGCAGAAAATACTGTAAAAAACGCTGTCAAAGTTGACGTTTTGAACCGAATTTTCCGAAGCGGGCGATCTGGGAATGAAAAAAATGGTCATACTGAGAAAATAATTGTCTAAAAATCAAATTCTAATTAATTGAGCTGAAAATGAAATCACACGGCATGTTAAACATGTCTTCAGAAATCACCCCAGCAAGTTTCATGTTTTTACTTTTAAAAATGAGTCTGAAAATGTATCAGAAATTTTCGAGTTGTTGAGGGTGGAAAAATATTTTTTCGAATACACCCTTAAATAAAATTAGTAACAGTTTTTTTCCGCGATGTACAGCCATTTCAATTCATTTATCAAAAAATTCATCGCCAGTAAAATAATGGTAACCCTTTCGCCCAAAATAACAGAACTTTCCGTCATAATTCTATAACTAACCTACGTAGAACGATGTGTTATAGCTTAAAACCTTCCCTGAAACAATACCTATCTAACAGTATAAGTTCCGTCAAAATCCATGCAGTAGAATTCGAAATGTAGGCGTTTGGAACGAAATTTTCGTTTGGATTTTATATATATAATAGATAGAATAGATAATAGATTATGTGTTATGAACTATCTCAAAGTTTAAAACAGATCGCATTGTTAGATTTCCTAATTTTAACAATATCGCGTTATGTTAGTTCCACATTCCATCACCAGGGAGCGCACTATATTCTTAACAAAAGCGTATCTGAACGAAACTCCTTCATGCAACCTTTCCGTAGATACATGAATCGGGAGGGTGGCGGTCTTAACCAATAATTTAAGATAATTGCGGAAATTACTACGAAAAATATTTTAAATGGGCCCTACGCGGGCCCCTAATAGAGTTAGAGGAAATCCGAAGACGGCAAAATAATCGCGGGGAAAAGTTTGCTTGGGTGCTTCGGAGCTACTTTTGGCGCGAGATCTAAGCTCTACGACCAATAGGAGCCCAGAAATTTAAGGAAATATGAAGTAACAAAGTCCAAAATAACAGAACTTTCCGTCATACTTCTATAATTAACCTAGGTAGAATGATGTGTTATAGCTTAAAACCTTCCCTGAAACGTTACCTATCTAACGGTATAAGTTCCGTCAAAATCCATGCGGTAGAACTCGAAATCTAGGCGTTCGGAACGAAATTTCCGTTTGGATTATATATATATAATAGATTTAATTTACTTGCACTCCCTTAAATATAATTAATATAATCCCTTAAGTAAATATTAATTTTTGTTGCCTTAAAATATCTCAATTTGTTAATTTTCTGTAAGCAAGTAAACCCTATTGGTTTACAATGGAAGTCTATGGGAATTTTGCGAAATATTAGAGATATCGCCAAGTTGGCGTCACTTTTGGCGACTCATTTTGATCGCCAAATTTGGCGATACATCGCCAAGTTGGCGACAAACTGGATGGTATTTGGCGACCGAACAGGGTCCTTCCTATGGTAATCCCCTTACAGGTATGGAGATGCATTAAATGCTGTTCAATAAGCAATGAAATGCGTTTAATTCGGGCGTTGCATTAAACAATTAACAAATAATCGCGATTTTTGTGCCACGTACGCTAGCGTAATATACACAGTCGAACCTCGTTATACCGACATTCTAATGACCAGAAAAAAAGTGTCGTCATAAGCGAAATGTACGGGTAACCGGGTAACCGGAGAAAATATGTTTATAAAAAGCTGTATTTTTAATTAATTTTAGGGAATTTTAAATTCACAACTGTTCTTGTAGTTCTAAGCAATAAAACATTATTATTAAACAAAATAAACACAAAAACGAAATTGAAAAAAATAAAAATCAGATTTATGATGACTTGTTTTTTTTTCCTATTGTTACATGAAATATTGATGAATAAAGGATTGCTTATCCCCAGATGTGCTTCCTACAATTTTTTTTCAATATTATGCAAAGCATCGTAATCAATATTCGTTGTTTCAGAAATGAATTTTAGATAATTTCTGATTGTTTCAATGCAATGCAATGCTTCGGTTTTAGTCAAAAAGAAAACGCCATGTAACCACACAGAAGCGCCGCCTGACCAGAACAAAAAGATCGCGAGTAGATTGATACGTCTATCTGGAGCTTATGTAGATCATTCATAGTGTGTTGGTTTATTTATTCAGATAAAAGATTAAAGTAAAATTTCTCATTTATCTCAATGGGTATTTTAGAAACTTTTGTGAAAAGTTTGGCTAAGACATTTCTTACCGCTTAATTTCCGTGCTTATAAAATGAATTATGAAAAATGGACAATTTTTCTAAACTGTCGGGATATCCGGAGCTAAAAATTAATCACAGACGTAACATCCGGAGTTTTTATTATTTACATTAAAATCATATACAGAAAATCGGGACTTTGAAAAACTGACGTGATAAGCGGAGTGACGGGAAAATTGGGTGTCGGGATAACGACATCCGACTGTATATAGATTTTTTCTCTGTAAACAACAAACTATAGCATTAGCGACTTCAGTTTATGCCTCAATGTAATCTTAATTTGTGTACAGTAATCATTCAGTGTAAATTTAGCTAAGCGTTTAAAAATCTTATGTATTACCTGTGCATTTTTCCTCTTTTCATTTATTTTTCTTTACTCACTCGAGTTTTAAGCGCTAACATTAGTTTTTAAACATTCACTGTAGTAAAGTTTTTATATATTTTCACGCCACGTTCATTTAACAGCCTAGGAGTAAAAACACCTTCCACGTGGCTTTTGTGACAAAATTTGCATTTTAAGATTCCGTTTACGACGAAAAAAAAATATCGCAGCGAATAAGGCAACTTCTTCATCGCTTCTCACCGAATTTGTTTGAAATATTTTTTCATTCACGCCTATTCGCTGTCTCAGATAAATTGTGTTTACAGTTTCATGATTTTAATAGAATATTTTAATTTATTCAGCTTCGCCATCATCATGCTGCAGTTCTTCTTTAGTTTTTACCCCAAAAAATCACTCTAAAGAAAACTAGTCTGATGTGCCAATCCCAAAACTTTCTTCTATCTCATACATGCTGATACTTTACAATTTGACACAATACCAAAACTAAATGGCAATCTATACCGATCATGAGAATTCTAAAGCTATGAAAGTCCGTGCATTAGTTCTTGATATATGATTATCGCTAAAACCGTGTAAACCCTGCAAAATACAGCATAGCAGCGAAACCTGTTGTGTAATTTATACTAAAACTTATTCAGCAACAACTTATGTCAACGTGTAACTCAATCTGAAGTTTGGTGAAAATCCGCGCATTAGTTCTACAGGCAGATGTATTGCGGAGATCTTGAAAAATGCAGCTTAACAGTGCCACCTGTTACGCGATATACAACAAAACATAATCAGCACCATTATCTATCAGGTATACCCGAATCTGAAGTTTGATAAAAATTCGTGCATTAGTTCTTGAGAGAGATCTATTGCAGAAATCTAAAAAAATGCAGCGTAGCAGTGCTACCTGTTGTGCGATTTACACCAAAACATAGTCAGCACCAACTCATGTCAAGGACTAACTGAATCTGAAGTTTGATGAAAATCTGCGCATTAGTTCTTGAGTTAGAGCCATTACGGAAATCTTGAAAAATTCAAAATAGTAGCGCCACCTGTAGAGCGAGTTGCACCAAAAACTAATCAGCACCAATTTATATCAGGGACTAACTGAATATATTTTTTTATTAAATTCGGTGTATTAGTTCTTGAGATAGAGCGCGCAGAATATTTGCGTCACATACATACAGACAGACAGACAGACAGAGTCACAGACCCACAGACAGACATTTTGAAAACACATGTTTTTCGGAATCTCTGACCCCTAAAACGTATAAATATATTGAATTTTCACGAATCCAATACTTTCTTCTTGTAAAGATAGAAGAAAGTAGAAATAGGTATAAAAATAAATAAATGAGGCAGAGATGTAGTTTATAAATACCCACCGTATTTTGTGCATCATCTATATATTTAAAAAACAAGGCTGTTTTTTCAGTCATCTGTCCTGGGCTTTTAAACCGATTTTGATAATAAATTTTTTAATGAAAGCTCTTTATGTGTAGATGTGTCCGCAATCGTAATTTTTTTAGAACAATCCCATTTTTACCCGACTGCCAAGAAGGGTTATGTGTTTCACGCGTATCTGGGTATGTGAATTTCTTTATACCCTCGAAACATCCCAACGGCTGGATGTATTTTAATGAATGATGTATCTGTGGATTCGTCTTAACTGTCCGATGGTTATAGGCTAGGTTTTATTTTTTAAATTCAAAATGGCGGCCGTAAAATACAAAATGGCTGTAGACACGAAAAATTTTTTTTACTCACCCTATTGAGTGGCATATCATTGGATAGATCTTTCAAAATGAAGAGGATGTTTCATTGACTATTTTAGAGTAAGAAGCTCCGTTTAAATATGACACAACCTGGAACTTGTTTAGGTAAGATCTCTAGCATTACTGCAACTCTAACCATTATAAACATCTATAGACCTCATCAAACCAGTGTTTATAGATAGGAACTAACAATTAAACGCAACTTAAAAATCATCCATACAAGTAAATAAAAAAATAGGTAAGTAATATAAAAAATAGTTTAGCATTGATGAGAAATAATTAATTAGTTCACTTTTTATACTGTCGAGTTTTATAACTTAAATTTTTTTTAGCACGCATCTTTTTCTTTTCTATTTTTATCGAAAATTTGGTAAATCTGAATTTTTTGTAATCCGAACAGGCACCGGTCACAATTAGTTCGAATTAGCTGGGTTCTACTGTATTCAGCGCGATACGGGATTTTGTATGGCACAAAGAAAAAAATTGGTTAAAAATCCTGACAATAGAGGGCGCTACTGCAGATAATTTCATGGAATAATTACATAATGCCCATACAACGCAAGATTTGGATACAAAAACATTAAAGAATACTGCATTTAAACATTTTTGTAAAAACAAATTTTCCGTTGTGTAAGCAATATGGAATAATTCCATGGAATTATCTGTAGTAGCGTCCTCTATTGTCGAGATTTTTAACTAATTTTTTTTGTTGGTGTCATACAAAATCCCGTTAGAGGCTTAATATTTGTCTCCAAACCGCATGTCGACCCATAGATATTTTATTATTGCGTTTTACTTTCGCACTGAACTTTTGAAAGACCCGGTATACTTTATGTTTTGGATTTTTTTTCTCTACATAAACAACAAACTAGCATTAACGAATAAATAACAAAACTTTGTGTGAATCACTGTAAAACAAAAGAACACACAAGTCGCTTTTCGAATCGAAATTTTAACAGCCCGAGGAAAGTGAATGATAGACAAAATTAACCCTTCTTTGCATGATTTTTTCTTTATTGGTGAAATAAATCAAGGTGATATAATTCATGTTCAAAATTAAAGGAAAAATGGTTAAAAAAATCTTAGTATATATTTATAGTATAAATGTAGCAAAAAACAATACGATGGAAATTTCCATCATCATGCAAAGTTAGTCATCAGCTTAGTACTAAATAGAAATAAAAGAGGACATCATTGGATATTTTTTATTCTTTATGATAACTAACAAAACAATTATTATTTTTATTTAGACACAAATTGACTCCACATTTACTACAAGAAATTGTAGAATACCCTTTACATTTAGGATACTTGCACCGGAGTGACCCACCCACTGTTGGCCAACGTTCAGCACCATCTGTTTTTATATCTTTTGGAGGTGGAGGAGCTGGAGAAGCCTTTTTTTGACAGCTGTGTTTTTTTTTTTTTTTTTTTTTTTTTTTTTATGCAATGGACATTAAAAAGGTATCCAGACACGATCAACTTAAAGTGAACTTGTTCTTTTATATAATTTTTGGGCATACAATGTTATGATGGAAATTTCCATCATCATGCAAAGAAGGGTTAACAGAAAAGAAAAGTGTAAATGAAGTGAAAAGAAATAAACAAAACAGTATAAAAATAAGTAAATAAATAAAATGAATGAAGTAAATTAAAAATAAAACTAAAATAGAAAACACAAGAAAAATATAAAAAATTAAATTTTTCTATGATAAAATGAAAAGAGACAAAAAAGAGAGGAGGAAATTGAAAAAGGTATTTCCAAGCTGAAGAGAGAAAAGGAGATGATGAGAGATCACTGATAAGTTTGTCGGAATTTTTAAAAAGAAATATTCTTCGTGAAAATCCAAAGAGTCCAACAAGGCCAGACAATCGAATATTTTGAAATTTCTTGATTTGATGTATACCGTCAACTTTTTGATATATACTTTGGGCCAACTTTTCCTGGTTTCAGTCACATTTCCATTATAAAAAAATATCATATGTGATTTTTCAACATCGAAATGGAGTTGTAAACAATTAACATGAAACAATGAAGCAAACTGTATGGCTTTTAAAGAGGCACTTTTTTTATAACTATTTTTAAAGTTTTGGAATAAAGTAGCCCCTGCTGGGGGCTTCGTTGATCCATTCACATAGTTTTATATAAAATGAATACATTTCATATGTAAATGAATACATTTTTATGGAAACTCCCTTGCAATAGCATTTGCTAATAAAGTAACACTGAAAACTCGATAAACAATTTTTTTTTCTTTTTTTTTACTTTTAAACACAATAAATCCATTGTTAATATTAAAGAGAAGAAGTAGTTTTCATTATGTTATCCTCAGCAACTGGATCAAAAACAATTAATGTAACATTTTGCTACAGTAACATTTGAAAAAAAGGTTACTTAAAACATGTTTTAAGAGATTTGGTTGTATAAAATGCATTTATAAGTAATTGGGGCTATTTTCGGACCAAAAAATGCCTCGCACAAAGTAGCCCCGAAATACTAGTTTTCATGCTAGCTTTAAGAAAACGCGAACATTTCCTCTCAAAATAAAAAGTTAAAGGAAAAACTATGATCACACATGGGTTACAGGTTACTAAAGGTAATATTTTGACACTTACCTTATTTGTAGCTCTTATCCACATCGTTTCACTGTAGAAAGTTGGAGACTGGAGAGTTAAAATTTACAAACGAAAACAGTTGTTTGCATACACATCCAGTGTTGCCACTAAAAAAATTAAATTACCTCCAAACTATTCAAATACCCTATAGTAGGATATAAAATATTTGTCAAGGGCAAAATCTCCAAATTATCTTCTATTGTTTGTTCAATACAAAGAATAAAAAAAATTTGTTATGGGAGGGAACAAAGTAACACCGCAAGGACCAAAGTATGTACCGGTTGACGGTACCTCAGATGCTCGCTTAAAAGGTCTTGTACGTTTTAAACTCGCTGAATATCAACAAAAACATTCAAAGTTTGAATTAGTGCATCTTCAAAGACTTTTTATGTAGGAGAGGGTCGTACACGGTGAGACGAAAATTATTATTACTTAACAAACGGCGACGATTTTTATGAATCTCTTGAAATAATGTTTGCTACATCTTTAAACTACATAAATGCGCTACACATTAATATATAAATGGTTTTAAAAAAGTTATTATAAAAGCACAGAAGCAGCATAATGGAGTATCGAAAATTACCACAAGTAGTACACAGTGAGACATGTATATATTTTCATAAATCCTACATTTTTACACTCTATCAATGATTTTCAGCAGTTTATGATTTCTAATTAATATTTCTAGATTTTCAAAATATTAAAAATATGAGCCTCGGGTGGACAATGGCAGACCTTTGGCTACCTTTATGCAAATTTTCAGCCTCTTACTTTTAGTAAATTTCCCTAGCCATCGCACGCCCACACGCACATAGAGAGAAAGAGAGAAATACCTTCTTTTATTAATAAATAACTTTTTTAACATCCGAACTACGTAGTAGGTACACAATAAGACACGTCTCATTGTGTACCACAGCTGTGTGTCTCACCGTGTACTTTCATTACGTTGTAAAAAAATGGATGTCACATCTGTTACATCAATTTCATCCCTTTAAAAAGTTTATGGCTTTTGCCGAAATAGTCTATTATTAGATATAGCTAGGTTTGGTTAAGTAAATATGTGTCATATTGAAGGAAATAATCTCTAAAATAGACGTTTATGTAACTTTAACCACTATAAAATAAGGAATTATTTACTATTTTGTCGGACGAGTAACTGAAGTGCCGAAACTACATATTCGCGTGTTGCATACGAGGAGGTCGTTATGTGTGTGTGCTAGCTTGAAGAAAAATTTACAACTACATGTCAAAGTGGCTGCTGTCTCACTGTGTACTCCCCTACCCTATAAATATGAAATTTTGACTATTGATAAAACTGATTTTTCTTTTTAATATACTACCATTAGTCATTGCGCGCATATCTTCAGAACGTATGTATGGATTGTCGTAAAATTGGATATAATTAATAAAAACACATGTACTTTTAAAATGATCTACTCTTAGGTCAAAAGTATTTTATTGTGAGAAAAAATCAATTTTTTTTTTATTTTTAATGAATAAAATTAGTCATAACTAAAAATCTTACCATTGTAAATACTTAAAAGTAGGTCCTATTAAATGCACAAATGTGCTTATCATCTATTTCAAATTTTATAGCAATCCATGTCCAATATGTTCTCAAGATATCGTGCACCTAATGACTTACAGTGTAATAAAAAGAGTTATTTTAATTTCAATAATCCACAACCGATTCAATAATCCGGCCCGACTGATGAAAAAAAAATTCGGTCCGACCCGGCCAGATACAAAAACTAAAAGCCCGCTCCGGCCCGTAGAAAAAAATTGGCCCGGCAAGTAGAAAAATAATATTGACCAAAAAGTAAAAATCTCGGTTCGAGGCCGGCCGGACCCGAGTGAATTTCTATAAAACATTGATTTTTACGTCGATTTGGTTAAAAATTGGTCTCGTAGGAGGAGTTCTGACCATAAATATTTGTCTTAAGTTTTTTTTTTCATGTTTATAATCTTCATTTTTATAGAAGTGCCGCAAGCTGTGATATTTATTTTTTTAATGAATCTCTCTATTTCTTGTATGTTAATGTTTCAGTTATCATTAATATTGTTAATCCATTTTCCATGTATTGAAGTGTTAAAAATCTGAAAAATGCTATACAATAAAACCTACTAAGACGGAACTGCATAGAAAAGATAAAAATGCGTGATAGACAAGTTCCCTTCTTAGCAAGAGTAAATGTATTAAACATTCTTTTCTTATGTATTAGTATGTGAATTTTGCATGGATAAACACGTTTTACAGTTTGAAACAAGGTTCCGTAATAGGCAGGTTCTTTTTCAGACATTTTACTGTATTGCAATAAGCGTAATTCTTTAAAAAGAATAAATTTTAATGTTTAAGTGTAGAATAATGGCGATTTAAAAATGTATGCATTTTTTTGCAAAAATTTTTTGGCCCGGCCTAATTTTACTGTCCTTTGAATGGGCCAGACCACGCTGAGACAATAATTTTCATACGGTCAAAACTAGGACTGAAAATTTTGGGCCGTGAAGACTAGGAATGAAACCAGTCCCGGATCTGTACAGAAAATATAAGTTAGGACTGGCCCGACTGAAGTGAATGAAAATAGGCCCGAGCCCGGTCCGTGCAGATCTCTACTTTAAAAAGCTTACTTTAATTTTAGTAGAGCACTGTAATCAAGTTTTACTATGTTTCCGCCGTACTTTCTTTTAACAGCCTAGGAGTAAAAACACTTTTTCGGTGGCTTTTTTGTCGAAATTTGCATTTTAAGATGGCTTTCTGTTACGACTTAAAAATAATATTGTAGAAAATAAGACAACTTCATCATCGCCTCTCATCCCAAGCTGTTTGAAATCCTATTCCTTTATTCAACCTCATCCACTGTGTCAGCTTTTTTGGTCATGTAGTTTTCTCATTTTTTTCGAATCCTTTAATTTATTCAACCTCACCACCATTATGTTCCAGCTCTTTTTCGGTTGTTAACTGAGTAAGCTTTATTTATTTATTTTTTTTTAAGCATTGAAGTTTAAAAAAAAAAAAATAAATAAATAAACCAAAAAGGCACTTTATAAAAAACCATCTACTTTATACTTCGCATCTGAATTTTTATATGCGTTCGAAATTATATAAATACGTAGCACGTACAGTCGTCGTCTGGTCCGTCCGTCTGTCTATCCGTTTGTCCGTATATATCAGCGCAAAAACTACCCAACCGAATTGTTTGAATTTTAATATCTATAATAGTTTCAGAATTTTGTCGAGTCATTTCCATTTGTATGAAAATAGAATTAAAACTTAAAAAGATATTAATAATAGTTTTCTTCATTCTATTCAATCTTATCATATATAATTAATTTAATGATACCCCGTGATAGGTAATGATTCTAGGTTGCCATGATGTTGGCGTCGTATTTAAGATGGAGTCCTATAATTTCCGAATTACTGAATTTGACATATAGAATCGTAATGAATTTTGTATTCATGCATTTTTGCATAAGAATGCAACAGCCATTGTACCAAGATCTGACTATTTATAAAATTAGTTATAGTACGAACGCGCCTCATTTGCCACGTTTGATGTACAATTTCCGACATGCTATTCTTTTAATGAAAAATTCAGTGCTTTTTAATTTTTTGTGCACTTTGTACTTCCTTTTTTTCTTCAATATTTCTCCCTCAATTATGGCAACGGCCCCGAATATGTCGTGACTTGAATATATTGAATAGAAAAGTTTTGTTTACTGATTTTTAAAAAAATGTTTCCCGAGGGACAGACTTCGTTCCAGGAATGTGTTGTAATATAGAATAGTAGAAGTTCTTTTTCTGAATCATGTCAAGATTTTTGAAACAAATGGAAAAGTCGTGGGAATTTAAAAAACTAAAACCTTCATGCGGCGGAAAGTTTGTGTTTATAAACTTAAAATTCGGTCGTGTATAAAATATAAAAGCTCTCTTTAATTTTGATTTTTCAGTACCGAAGTTTTTAACATTTATTTAATTAAAGATTATTTTTTTTAAATATATGTATTTTTTCCTGTATATTTATCTCTCAATTATGGCAATGTTCCAAAAATTTTTATCGAAGAAAAGACTTCATTAAAGGAATGTTTGTAATAGAGAACAGTAGAAGTTTTCCCCTTAATTATGTAAAATTAACAAACGAAATAAAACTAGTTGGATGTGCCAATCCCAAAACTTTCTTCTATCTCATATATTTTAATATTTCAAAATGTTGTTACAGATGTCAATATTTCATTTTTATTAGTTTAATATTATATCAACTGTGAATTTCATCTTCAATCAATTAATCGGAATAAAAACGAGTTAATCTCGATCATGATATTTATTCAAATCACGAATAGTCGCGAATAATCGGCTTATCAGGATGGGAAGTTCCGTCGATTCACGAGCCACTGGTGTACAATAGAACTAAGAAAAATTAAGAAAATTACACAAAAATCGTTATTACAGCGCACTCTTCAGGCGGAATTTTTCCACATTCAGGGAGGACCTTCTTGCCATGGCCAAAAACATACACCAAAAATTTCGTTTAATTCTATTAAACCGCTAATCGCTATTACAGCGCCCCCTTCCGGTGGATTTTTTTTCCAATTTAAGGCAGTACCTGCTTGCTATAGCCAAAAACTTTTTAAAAAAGTTCAATTCTATGCATAAATTTATACACTTTCTCATAGTACAATGGAGACAGACAGACGGACACACGGACAGACAGACATTTTCTATAAACATGTTTTTTGGAATCTCTGACCCCTAAAACATATAAATCCGTCGAAAACCAGAAGTTGAAAAAAAATTTAGATTACAATACTTTCTTCTATTGAAGATAGAAGAAAGTAAAAATCATGAAGCTTTAAAACATGAAAAAGAAAAAAAATGTCACAGCCATAAAAACTTGTGTTTATGAAATTGAAACGCAACTGTGTTAAAAGGTAAAAGGAAAAAAAAAATCTCTCTAATCCATTTGGTTTTGTAAACAGAAATTTAGAAAAATTCGCCTGTTGTTTAAATAGTTAATAATTTATTCATTTGTTGTATAAAATACCAAAATTTACGGATACTTTATTTTTATTCGATGCCGTAAATAAATTTTTTGTATTTGCTTCAATTGTTTTTTTCTAGGTTCATTCTGATAAGGTACTTCCCTGATTAGTTTTACGGTTCATTGATTAAGTAGAAAGGGGGGAACGGGGGGCTAATGCCCCATTAATTTAGATTAATGAGTTTTTGATGCAGAATTATTCGATTTGCTTCAAATTTTATATACCGGTTTATTCTGATAAGGCGCTTCCTTTATTAGATTTGAAGATTCATTGGTTAAATATAAAGTGGGGAAAGGGGGTTATCCCCTTAATTTAGATAAATGGGTTTTTCATGCAGAATTATTCGATATGCTTCAAATTTGGTATACCGGTTTATTTTGATAAGGAGTTTTCCTGATTAGATTTGGAGGTTCATTGGTTAAGTACAAAGGGAAAAAAGGGGTTACCCCCCCCCCCCCCCCACACCCACCGCGACCAAAAAATTAGATAAATGGGATTTTTGAGCAGAATTATCCGATTTGCTTCCATTTTTTTTTTTTCTAGATTCATTCTGATAAGGATCTTCCTTGATTAGATTTGAAGATTCATTGGTTAAGTATAAAGAGAGAAATGGGGGAGCTAATACCCCTCTCCTTAATTTGGAGAAAGTGTTTTTCATGCTGAATTATCTAATTTACTTGAAATTTTGTATAGAGGTTTATTCCAATAAGGCGCTTCTCTGATTAGATTTGGAGGTTCATTAGTTAAGTATAAAGTGGGGAAACAGGAGTGGCTAATCCTCCTTAATTTATTTTTTGAGGCGCATTTCTCTTTGAAATAAGAGTATAATATACAATTAGTGTGAGCTCAATGATATCAGTTTAACTGAACACTTTTCTTTTCTATTATATTTATGTTCCTTTAAAGACTATAGTTTTAAAAACTAAAAATTAGTTTTAACATAGACACTGTAATAAAATTTTTACATTTATGTTCCGTTCTAGACACTAGCTAAAAATTAGTTTTAATATAGATACTGTAATAAAATTTTACTACATGTCACTCATGCATTTTTAAACAGCCTAATAAGAAAAACACTTTTACAGAGTACATTTTGCGAAGAAATTTAAGATTGCTTTCTGGCAGGACGAAAATATAATAGTACACCATGCAAGCTGTTTTGAATATCCCTTCATCCCTGCCCCCATCTCCGGAGTCACATTTTTTATATGTGCAGTTTCTGATTTTTTTTTTTTTTTTTTTTTTTTATTATTATTACGCTGCAGCTCTTCTGCCGTTTTTACCTGAATAAACTTTATTCTAAAGAGTAAAGCTCTGACGTAGACAAAAAAAAAAAAAAAAAAAAATAAAAATAAAAATAAATAGACCCAAGATTTAATTCATAAAGGCCCATCTATTTCAGGATTCATATCTCAATTTTTATTTTATTTTTATTTATTTTTTTAAAGAAAAAAAAATTCAGTGTTTTTTAACTTTATGTATACTTTATATTTTCTATTTGGATTTTCTCAGTAAGCAACAAACTAGCATTTGCGGCTCCAGTGTATGCCTTAATATAATCTTTATTCGCATTCTTCATTTTAAAGCAATTTATTATAAATTAAGCCATGCGTGTGAAAATCTTATGTATTACCTGCGCGTTCTTCCCCTTTTTAGATGCTTTCTGCCTGTCCGTCTGTCTGTCCGCATGTAACAGAGCAAAAACTACCCAACCGGGTGGTCTGAAATTTTAAATATATAATTGTTGCAAAATTTTGTCGAGTCATTTCAAATTTTATGAAAATCGGATGTATAGTTTATTGACAGCGACAGTCAAAATTTTTCCGTTACATTACGGCCAATAGAAAAAAAATATTTCAAGTGCATTTTAATGATGTTACAGCCTTTCGAACAAAATGAAAATGATATGCGCTTGTGAAGTGCACTAAATTA
The DNA here is from genome assembly GCA_963932465.1 of Maratus speciosus. Taxonomy (NCBI): domain Eukaryota; kingdom Metazoa; phylum Arthropoda; class Arachnida; order Araneae; family Salticidae; genus Maratus; species Maratus speciosus. The sequence continues at coordinate 11,113,131 of OZ010799.1, forward strand.
TACATTCAGTACAATATGCCGTGCAAAAAATATTTATAAAACTAGTTATAATACGAACGCACATCATCTGACACTTTTAACGTGCAATTTCCAACTTGTTATATTTATGTCCCTTTCGAGACTCTAGTTTTAAAATCTCAAAATTACTTTTAATAGAGACTGTAATAAAGTTTTACTACATTTCTGGCGTGCATTTAATTAACAGCTTAGAAAAAACACTTTAGCAACGTACCTTTTGCGAAGAACTTTGCATTTAAAGATTGTTTTCTAGTAGATAGAAAAATGAATATTACAGCATACAAGCTGTTTTAAATATCCCTTTATCTCTCCGGATCCATCCTCTGTGTCAGAATTTTTATATGTGCAGTTTCCTATTTTTCAAGTGCGTTCGTAATTATATAAATACGTAGCAACTATAGTCGTCGTCTGGTCCGCCCATCTGTCCGTATATAATAGCGCACAAACTACCCTACCAAATGGTTTAAAATTTAATATATAGAATCTTTGCAGAATTTTGTCGAGTCATTTTAATTTTTATCAAAATCGAATCAAAACTTAGAAAGATATTAACAAGAGTTTTCTTCAATTTATTAAATCCTATCATACGTAATGAATTCAGTGATATCTCATTATAGGTAATGATTCTAAGTTATCGTGGTGATTACCTCCTATTTAAGATGGAGTCCTATTATTTCAGTATTACTGAATTTAATACATAGAATCTTTAATAAATTTTGTATTCATACATTTTTGCATAAGAGTGGAACAGCTGTTGCACCAAGATCGTAATATTTATAAAACTAATAGTAGGAAAGCACCTCATTTGTCGCGCTTGACGTATAATTTTCTGCTTGTTTTTTTTTTTTTAATCTTTAACTTATTCAGCTTCATTATTATTACATAGCAACTCTTCTACGGTTTTTAAAAAGAATAAACATTACTCTAAATTGGAAAGCTCAGCCGTAGACATAAAAAATAAATAAAATCAAATAGGCCAAAGATTTACTTCATAAAGACCTATCTATTTTATGCATCATATCTCAACTTTTATTTTTTTTAGAGAAAATTTTTAGTGCTTTTTAACTTTGTGTATACTCTATACTTTCTATTTTTTCTCCATATTTCTCTCTCTAGATGGCAACGGTCTCGAACATGCCGTGATTTGAATATACTGAATAAAAAAGTTTTAGTTTCTGGTTTTAACCCCTTGCATGTGGAATATATTTGAGAAAAATATGCCAAAAATGGATTTTTTTCCCTCTGTATGGTTTGAATGAAATTTGGGAAGGACTGCAAAATTACAAATATCCGACAAATGGTGCGAAACTGCCGAATTTTTCACGGGAAAGTACCGCCATCTATTGGGAAAATGGTAAATTACATATTATGCATTGGACGAACTGAGTTCGGGCTTCACGGAATTGAAACACTGATTTCTTCTTGCCCGAACTCAGGTCGGGCATTCAAAATAGGCGCATTTGCGTTACCCGAATTGAGTTCGGGCGACCCCACAGGCAAGGTATTAAAAATCTTTCCCAAAAGGACAGACTTGGTTCCAAGAATGTTTCGTAAAAAAGAACAGTTTCCTATTTATTTTAATCCTTAATTTATTAAGTTTCTTCATTAATAAGCTTGAACTCTTCTTTGGTTTTTTTTTCCCGAATAAACCTATTTTAAGAAAGAAGCTCTGACGTAAAAAATAAAATATAAATACATAAACCGAAGATGTACTTTATAAAGACCCCTCAATTTTATGCTACATACTTCATTTTTTTGCAAAGAAAAATTTCAGTGTTTTTTAACTTTATGTTTACTTTATACGTTCTATTAGGTAGCTTTCTTTACAAAAAAGCTACCTATTGCAGCCGTTCGGAGGAAAGCGATTTCAAAAAATTTTGGTATATTTTCATCGATCATGACCCCCAGACCCCGAAACCACCCTCCGTTCAAAATTGATATATATATATATATCTGACCTATGTCACACTGTAACTCCCGTAATTATGAACCGATTTCGATGTAATTCGGTGTGTAGATAGTACATACCAATGTCTCGACCGAGTTCGTTGGCCAGCTTCATCCGCCGTTTTGTTTCAAAATGGCGGCCATTTAAAATTTAAAAAAAATTAAAACTTGAAATGTGGTACCAAAAAATTAAAAATGGAAAAATATTTTTTTCTTATGTATTTGACCTTTATACAAAGATTCCGGAGCAGTTTTTGTTTCGTCTATATCTTAAAAAATGGCTGAGTTATAGCATTTTGAATTTCTAGCGTGGCTGACATTTTGAAACGTCCAGAATTTTGTCACGCGATAAAAGGCGTATTTATGAACCGATTTGTATGTAATTCGGTGTGTACATAGTACATACCAATCTCTCGACCGAGTTCGTTGGCCAGCTTCATCCGCCATTTTGAAACAAAACGGCGGCAATTTAAATATTTTTAAAAAATTTAAAATTTGAAATGTGGTACCAAAAAATTGAAAATGGAAAAATATTTTTTTCTTATGTATTTGACCTTTATACAAAGACGCCGTAGCAGTTTTTGTTTCGTCTATATCTTAAAAAATGGCTGAGTTATAGCATTTTGAATTTCTAGCGAAGCTGACATTTTGAAACGTCCTGAATTTTGTCACGCGATAAAAGGCGTATTTATGAACCGATTTGGATGTTACTTCGTTTATACATAGTACAGACCAATGTCTTGACCGAGGTCGTTGGCCAGCTTCATCCGCCATTTTGTTTAAAAATGGCGGCCATTTAAAATTTTAAGAAAAATTTAAATTTGAAATGTGGTACCAAAAAATTGAAAATTGAAAAAATATTTTTTTCTTATGTGTTTGACCTCGATAAAAAGATTCGGGAGCAGTTTTTGTTTCTTCTATATCTTAAAAAATGGCTGAGTTATAGCATTTTGAATTTCTAGTGTGGCTGACATTTTGAAACGCCCTGATTTTTGCCACGTGTTAACAGACGTATTTATGAAACGATTTGGATGTACCTTGGTGTGTACATAGTACATACAAATAACTCAACCGAGTTCGTTGGCCAGCTTCATCCGTCATCTTGTTTCAAAATGGCGGCCATTTAAAAAAATTAAAAAAAATATGAAATTTAAAATGAGATACCAAACAATTGGAAAATGAAAAAGAGTTTTTTCATATGTGTTTGACCTTAATACAAAGATTCCGGAATAGGTTTTGTTTCGTCTATATCTAAAAAAATGGCTGAGTTATAACATTTTGAATTTCTATTGTGGCTGACATTTTAAAACGACCTGAATTTTGTCACACGATAACAGGCGTATTTATGAACCGATTTGAATGTAACTTGGTCTGTACATGGTACATACCAATGTCTCGACCGAGTTCGTTGGCCAGCTTCATTCGCCATCTTGTTTCAAAATGGCGGCCATTTAAATTTTTAAGAAAAATTTAAATTTGAAATGTGGTACCAAAAATTGAAAAAATATTTTCTTCTTATGTGTTTGACCTTGATAAAAAGATTCGGGAGCAGTTTTTGTTTCGTCTATATCTTAAGAAATGGCTGAGTTATAGCATTTTGAATTTCTAGCGTGGCTGACATTTTGAAACGTCCTGATATTTCTCACGTAATAACAGGCGTATTTATGAACCGACTTGGATGTACCTTGGTGTGTACATAGTACATACAAATATCTCGACCGAGTTCGTTGGCCAGCTTCATCCGCCATCTTGTTTCAAAATGGCGGCCATTTAAAAAAATTAAAAAATAAAAAAATTTAAATGAGATACCAAAAAATTGGAAAATGAAAAAGATTTTTTTTGTATGTGTTTGACCTTAATACAAAGATTCCGGAACAGTTTTTCTTTCGTTATATCTAAAAAAAAATGGCTGAGTAATAGCATTTTGAATTTCTCTTGTGGCTGACATTTTAAAACGACCTGATTTTTGTCGCGCGATAACAGGCGTATTTATGAACCTATTTGGATGTAACTTGGTCTGTACATAGTACATACCAATGTCTCGACCGAGTTCGTTGGCCAGCTTCATTCGCCATCTTGTTTCAAAAGGGTTGCCATTTAAAAAAATTAAATTTAAAATTCAAAGTGAGGTATTAAAAAATTGGAAAATGAAAAAGATTTTTTTTATGTGTTTGGCCTTGATACAAAGATTCCGGAGCAGTTTTTGTTTCTGAAAATTTGTTCTATTGTTGATATCTTAAAAATGATTGATTTATAGCACTTTGAATTTCTAGCATGGCTAACATTTTGAAACGATCTTGTATTTGTCACGCGATAACACACGTATTTGCCTATTTCGATGTAAGAAGGCATGTGGATAGTATATATCAACACCTCGACCAAGTTCGCTGGCCAGATTCATCAGCCATCTTGTTTCAAAATGGCGGCCATTAAATTAAAATATATATATATATTTAAAATGAGGTGCAAAAAAATTAGAAATTGAAAAAGGTTTCTTTCTTAAGTATTTGATCTTGATATAAGGATTCAGGAGCATTTTTTGTTTGTCTTTACCTTAAAAAATGGCTCAGATATAGCAGTTTTAATTTCTATTGTGGGTGACATTTTGAAAAATCTGATTTTTTGCATGCGACAGCACTCCTATATATTAACCGATTCCGATGTGAGTGAGCATGTGCACAGCAATCACTAAGGTCTCGACCAAGTTCACTGCTTAGCCTCATCCACCATGTTGTCTTAAAATGACAGGCACTTTAAGAAATTGCCGAATTTGGCAGCCAAATATAAGTTACTTTAAAGAAAAGCAGCTTGGATAAAGCTGACTAATTTCGCGAAATTCTCATTCATTATATTGATAAAAATTAGTATTGAATCTCCTATATTCGGTTTCCACTAAATTGAGCTTCGTGTGTTTGCATGATATAAGTTGGCTTTTTTTAAATAAGGATTATGAAAGCTACCTCTTCCTCCCGGCACTGGCCGGAAGGACTTTTTTTCCCTCCATATTTCTCAACAGTTTCCTCTTTTGTTTATTTTTTAATCCTTAATTTGTTCAGTTTCTTTATTAATAAGCTTCAACTGTTCTTCGGTTTTTTTCCTGTATAAACTTTATTTTAAAGAAAAAAAGCTCTGACGTAAAAAATAAAATAAAAATAAATAAACCACAGAGGTACTTTATAAAGACTCAACAATTTTATGCTTCAAATCTCAGATTGTTTTAAGGGAAAATTTCTGTGCTTCTTCTGTATGTATACAATATGCTTTCTATTTTTTTTCTCCACATTTCTCTCTTAAGATGACAACGGTCTCGAATATGTCGTGACTTGAATATACTAAATAGAAAAGTTTTTCTTCCTGGTTTTAAAAATGTTTCCCAAAATGGGCAGACTTCATTCCAAGAATGTTTCGTAAACAAAAAACAAAAAAAAAAACTTCCTTTTTTTTTTTTTTTTTTTTTTTTTTTTTTTTTTTTTTTTTTATAATTAAGCTTCAAATCTTCGGGTTTTTTTTTCCCCGAATAAACTTTATTCTAAAGAAAAAAAAGCTCTGACGTAAAAAATAAAATAAAAATAAATAAACTAAAGATGTACTTTATAAAGACCCACCACTTCTATGCTTCATTCTTCAAATTTTTATAAAGAAAAATTTCAGTGTTTTTTAACTTTATGTTTACTTTATAAGTTCTATTTTCCCCTCCATATTTATCTCTCGAGTATGGCAACGGTCTCGAATATGTCGTGACTTGAATATACTGAATAGAAAAGTTTTGTTTCCTGGTTTTAAAAATGTTTCCCAAAAGAACAGACTTCGTTCCAAGAATGTTTCGTAATACATAACAGTAGCGTTCTTTCTCTGAATTATGTCAATGTTTTTGAAAGAAATGGAAAAGTTGGGAGAATTTGAAAAACATCCCTTCCACCCTTTCCCTCACAATCCCTGTGTCAGAATTTTTATATGTACTGTTTCCCTTTTCTTTTTTTTTATTAATCCTTAATTTATCCAGCTTCGTAATTCTTACACTGCAACATTCCTTGTGTTTTTACCGGAATAAACTTTATTTTAAAGAGAAAAGCTCTGACGTAGACATAAAAAATAAAATAAAAATAAATAGACCCAAGATGTTCTTTATAAAGACCCACCAATTTTATGCTTCATATCTCAAAAATATTTTAAAGAAAAATTTCAGTGATTTTTAACTTTATGTATTCTTTATACTTTCTATTTTTTCCCTCCATATTTCTCTCTCGGGATGACAAAGGACTCGAATATTTCGTGACTTGAACATACCGAATAGAAAAGCTTTGCTTCCTGGTTTTAAAAATGTTTCCCAAAAGGACAGACTTCATTCCAAGAATGTTTCGTAAAACAGAGCAGTTTTCTATTTTTCTTAAATCTTTAATTTAATTCAGTTTTTTATTAAAAAGTTTCAACTCTTCTTCGTTTGCTGTGGCGTAAAAAATAAAATAAAAGTAAATAAATCAAAGATATACTTTATAAAAACCCATCAGTTTTGTGCTTCATATCTCAGATTTCTTTCTTTCTTCTTTTTTTTTTTTAGGAAAAATTTCAGTGTTTTTTAACTTTATGTATACTTTATACCTTCTATTTTTTTCTCCATATTTCTCTCTCGGGATAGCAACGGTCTCGAATATGTCGTGACTTGAATATACTGAATAGAAAAGTTTTGCTTCCTGGTTTTAAAAATGTTTCCCAAAAGGACAGACTTCGTTCCAAGAATTTTTCGTAATAGGGAACAGTAGACGTTCTTTTCCTGAATTATGTCAGGTTTTTTGAAAGAAATGAAAAAGTTTGGAGAATTTAAATAACTGACACCTTTGCACGGCAATTTTTGTGTGTGTATGTGTGTAATTCAACTGAAACAAGATTTTAAAGGTAATTGTTACTATAGAATAATATATAAAATTTCGGTACAGCATAAAATATATATTAAACATTTTAATTAATATTAAATCTAATAAATATTAAATATAATAATGGACATTATATTGCATAAAATGAACTTAAGTAAATGTTATTACAGCATAGTATATAAAATTACGTACAACATAAAGTCTATTAAATGTTTTAATTAACATTAAATGTAATGAATATTAAATATAATAATAAAAATCATATTGAAATAATTGAACTTATGTTCTAGAAAACATTTTTTTATAAACAAATTACTTACATAAATATAGTTGAAAATTTTAAATTATTATGATCATTATGCATTTTATTTAATGCAAGTGATTTTACTTTTTCTTTAACATCAAAATAATTAAATTTAAATTTAAATATTCATTTATTCTTTTTCTTTGACAGCGTAAATTACTTTTAATTTTGTTTTCGCGGAAGATTTCAAACATTATTTTCTCTATTGATAACAATGTATTTTCATTAAAATACGTGTTTTTTAGGTTTTATGAATTAAAAAAGTTATTAATTAAAAAAATTATTTTGAATATTATTGTAAATAATAGAAAAATTATACATCGAAATAATATTTATATTTCAATGATAATATTTTTTTTCACAAGTTTATAAATATTTTAAATTTAATTGATAAATAAAAATATCTGTATTTTTTTAAAAAAAGTGCAATATTGAAAAATTTACATAAAAAAATTGTTTGCCCTTATTTCATTTTTATGAAAAGTAAGTCGATTAAATAAACATACGAAGTGTACAAACGGCAAAAAATTAAAACAAGTTGAAAAATGCATGTCAAAGGGGGCAAATGAGGTGCGTATGTTGTACTGAATGTATATTTTAGTGCACTTTATAAGTGGACAATTCAATTTCATTCAGTTCGAAATGCTGTAATATTATTAAAATGCATTTGAAACAATTTTGTTCCCATTGGCCGTAATGTAACAGGAAAATTTTAACTACCCCTATAATTAAACTATCCCGGCAAAGAAAGTAACAGTAAGCCATCAGCTGGAAAAAATATGGCAGCCAGCACTGCCATCAGCGGTAAAGTGCAATGGTGCCATTACTTATACCAGTACAAAAGTGTCCGTGCGGAATGCAGCTGGCCCATCAGTGATGGTTAACAGCAGGCAAGCATTGATATGCCATCGCATTACTTCAATCCGGCACTTTTCCTGCAGTGCTAGCACCTATCCTACCGCTATTCTCTTGCTGGCCCATTCAAAACTCCCTTACAGAAATTTCTTATAAAATTCTATAAAAAACTTATAGAAAAAGTACTATAGAATAATGTCCCGTTTTTCTATGAGCTAGTTTCACCAACAGCTATAGAAGTGTCTACAGAAACATTTGAACTCGCAGCTGTTTACATTTGGCCACCGTCCCAAGTACTAACCGCGCTCGGTGCTGAAATATTCGGATCGGACATGAACAAGTACATTCAGCGCATTCTACGACCGCTCTTTGTTTTCGAGCTCTCATTACGCTACTTCAAGTTTGTGTCTTTTGTGATTTGCGTTCCCAATCATTAAACTTGTACAGAAATTATTGTTTGTATAGCAATCCTGTATATTTTATACGTCGATTGATTCTCAACTGTGTAAATTACGAAAATCGAAATCCTTTGTAACTTAGTAAAACAAGATTTAAGATGAAAAAAAAAGTGCGTTGAAATAAAGAATTTATTTATTTATTCATTTAGTTACTATTTATTTTGTTGGTGGCAGTGGTGCTATATTATTTACAGTTTCAAAAAAAAAAAAAAGCTTAACAGTTTAAATTGTGTTAAGACATTCATTTCAGATTTGTGTTCAAATTCATTAATCTGCCGCGGGGTGATAAAATTAACTCTTATTTTAATATGGACTTGACAAAATATTTAAAAGTTTAATAAATTATCATTTGTTGAACTCGAAACGTAATTGTTTAAATATTTTTACACTTCAGATTAAAATATTTGAATAAAAATTACAATTAGTGATTTTTTTTTAACTTAGATGAATTACGCCACCTAGAGTAAGAATTCCCAGCAATAATACTGCAAAAGGTCGTGCACTTCCATGGTGTGGTGGGCCAGCGCAAGGCATAAAACGGAGGCCCATTAGAATTTTATCGGATGATTTCCAACAGCAAAGTTGACTGAAGCTGTCCAGCAGTGGTCATGCAGTGGTAGACAATTAGCCAGCACTTCTCCATCATTGCCAGCACCTATCTTGCTACTGGCCAGCAATTTCTTCTTTGCTGGGATACATCCGATTTTCGTAACATTTGAAATGACTCAACAAAATTTTGCAAAAATAATATATTTAAAATTTCAGACCATTCGGTTGGGTAGTTTTTGCTCTGTTATATGCGAACGGATGGACAGACGGACAGATAGTCGGACAGATAGACGGACTGAATGACGACTATAGGTGCTAAGTATTTATATAATTACGAACGCACCTAAAAAGCATCCTCCATTCTAACGCAAAACATCGTAAAAAAATACGACCTATACCAATCGATAAGTATTAATGTCCATTAATTAATTCTAAATTTTAAATATCCTAAGATAAGGGGTGCGGTGCGGCCGCTTACATTAAAATTGCAGCTGTTAAAAATTTGCAGCATTCTGGCAGGTCATTTGGCCGTTTTTTCCAAAAACGGTTACACAACCGTAATTTTAACATTATTCTGACCATATTATTGACCATTTTATGGTCAGAATATAGTTAAATTTTGGTTATGAAACCGTTTTATCAAAAAACGGTCGAATGACCTGCCAGAATGCTGCAAAATTTTTAACAGTGTAGGAATGCGGATTTTTGAAAGTTTCATACTAAAAGCTAATTTCAACAGCATATTTAGATTCTTTTGTAAATTTTACCTTTGGATATAGACGGAAAGACGTTCGGTTAATTAGTTCAATGAAACTTTGCACGTTTAAAATTTGAAATTCATAATGTTAACTTGCTTCTTAATCGTTTCAAAATAAAATATAATACGAGTATTTTTTTAAACATAATTCAAAACCTACACTGTAATAAACAAATGAATTTAAAAAATCAAAAAACCCGACTGTGTAAAAAGCGAACTAATTAATTATTTCTCATCAATGTGAAACTATTTTTTCAATTCCTAACTATTAGCTCACATTCTCGCTATATATATTTTGTTCAAATTTTCAATCGTTAATAAAATACTTATTATTCATCCAATCAAGCTCAAATAAATTTTTTAAAACTTGTACTGGATGACACTTGATGTTAATACAGATTTTTTTTCAAATATTAATTCATTAATTAAATTAAATTAATTAATTTTCAATAATCGAGAGAGCCCTTTTCTTGGTCAAGGTTTTATAAGACCGAGAGAGCCCTCTTCTTGATCAAGTTATTTTAAGCGCCACTCAGGAAAGAAGAATGGGAGAAAAAAAATTCTTTTATTGACCTTAGTAGGAATTGACTTATTTTTTTTTTATTATTACTTGTTTATATTACTTACCTATTTTTTTTAATTTATTTGTATTGATGACTTTTATATTGTGTTTAATTGTTAGTTCCTATCTATAAATACTGTTTTGATGAGGTCTATAGATGTCTATGAGGGTTAGAGTTGCAGTAAAGCTAGAGATCTTACATGCACGACTTCCAGGTTGTATAATATTTTAACGGAGCTTCTGACTGTAAAATGGTCAATGAAACATCGTCTTCATTTTTAAAGACCTATCCAATGATATGCCACGCAATAGGGTGCGTAATTTCTTTTCGTCTCTACCGCCATTTTGAATTTATAAAAACGAAACCTAGCCTATAACCATCGGGCCGTTAAGATGAATTGATAGAGACCTCATTCATTAAAATCCATCCAGCCATTGGGATGTTTCGAGGGTATAAAGAAATCCACATACACAGATACGCGTGAAACACATAACCCTTCTTTTCAGTCGGGTAAAAAAGAATCTGTAATTCTACTGATGTGAAGTTACGGAAATCTGTATGCTTACTAAATTTTCATCGGTACACTATACAAAGAAAAATGTAAATCTACAAAACTAGTTTATGTAAAGTTACAGAAATCTGTAGCTTTACAAAATAATCTACTAAAATTACAGTAATCTTACTACAATTTTATCTGTAACCCGGGTTGCAGTTACATAAAAAGTTCTAGGCACCCTAGTTTCCTAAAAAAATCTTAGTAACTTTACAGGTTTTTTGATTTACAGCGCAAATGTATAGCTGTTATACGAATTTTTGTTGTTGCCGTTTCATAAAAAGTTCTAGGAATCCCAGTTTCCTAGATAAAGCTTAGTAACTTTACAGATTTTTTTTTCAGTATACTTGACAATACGCATATTGGAAGCTTTTAGAAATCAATCTCTATTAAAAAATTAACAAGTTACCTTTCATATTTTTATTTATTTATTTATTTATTTATTTATTTTTTTTTTGGGGGGGGGGGGATTAAATACAAAATATATATAGTTTAGAATTTGACAAGAAAAAATATGAGTGATAGCATGTGACTTTTTTCCCAATAGAAATCCATTTCTTGGAGCTTTAAATATACAAACCGAAAATTACAATTTCTTCTACTATCGCGTTTTTGCGTTACACATTGCAATTTATGTTGAAACGATAGAAAATTATTTTAACATTAGGAGTTAAAAAAAAGGGAAATAAAAGAAAAGAAAAGAAAGAAAAATCATGCGTTAGCATAAATTAGCATAGATTATGAAATACTTTCTAACACTTCCTGAATGCTGTTAACAAAACTTAGTTATTTAGGGAAATAAGGTAAATAAGATAACTAAGCAAACATTTTAGAAAATGCATAAAAAAAGAAAAAAACATTTAAAAAACTTATTTCAGCAGTTACTGTCCATAGCCAAACATGTATTTCAATTCTTTTGAACAACCCTGTGTTTGATCTGTAGATTGGTATATATACTATATAATGGAGAAATTTAGTTTAGAAACAAAACGCATAACAGGTTGAAATTTCTCTTTCAGCAATTGATATAATAGATGGAAACATACTTGAATACTTATGTACAGTCCTGCAGTTTACTAAGTACCTTTATTACATGCCACTATTCATCTAAAATTTAATTCAAACTAAAAAACTCTTAAAACTACTGAAATCACATTTCCAGAAATTATCATCCATAGACGGCCATGTATCCAATTCTTTGTGTGACCCCGTATATCATTTTATCTATATTGATATAATAGATGGAAACATACTTGAATACTTTTGTACAGGCCTGTAGTTTACTAAGTACCTTTATTACATGCCACTATTTATCTAAAATTTAATTCACACTGAAAAACTTTTAAGACTACTGAAATCACATTTCCAGAAATTATCATCCATAGACGGCCATGTAACCAATTCTTTGTGTGCCCCGTATATCATTTTATCTATATTCTACAAAAATATTTCTCGGTAAACTAAATGCAGTTCAGCGTAAAAATGCATACCTCATTTAAAACAAGTTGGAAATTGCTCGTCAAACGTGGCAAATGAGGTGCGTTCGTACTATAACTAGTTTTATAATTATTTTTTGCACCCCATATTGTACTGAATGTATATTTTTTTGCGCTTCATAAGTGCATAGTCTGTAACATCATTAAAATGCACTTACAATAATATTTTCCCCATTCCCCGTAATGTAACGGAAAACTTTTGACTGTCCCTGTAATTAAACTATACATTCGATTTTCATAAAATTTGAAATGGCTCGACAAAAGTTTGCAGCAATTATATATTTAAAATTTCAGACCATTCGGAAGGCTGTAAAATCATTAAAATGCATTTGCAATAATTTTTTTCCCATTGGCCATAATGTAACGGAAAACTTTTGGGTGTCCCTGTAATTAAACTATACATCCGATTTTCATAAAATTGGAAATGGCTCAACAAAATTTTGCAGCAATTATATATTAAAAATTTCAGACCATTCGGAAGGCTGTAAAATCATTAAAATGCATTTGCTATAATTTTTTCCCTTTGGCCGTAATGTAACGGAAAACTTTTGGGTGTCCCTGTAATTAAACTATACATCCGATTTTCATAAAATTGGAAATGGCTCGACAAAATTTTGCAGCAATTATATATTAAAAATTTCAGACCATTCGGAAGTCTGTAACATCATTAAAATTCACTTGCAATAATTTTTCCCATTGGCCGTAATGTAAAGAAAAACTTTTGACTGTCCCTGTAATTAAACTATACATCCGATTTTCATAAAATTGGAAATGGCTCGACAAAATTTTGCAGCAATTATATATTAAAAATTTCAGATCATTCGGTCGAGTAGTTTTTGCTCTGTTATATGCGGACGGACAGACAGACGGACGGACAGACGGACGGACAGACGGACAGACAGACGGACTGAACGACGACTATAGGTGCTACGTATTTATATAATTACGAACGCACCTAAAAAAAACCTTTAAGGAATTTGCGTTCATACCCAGTAACCTTTACGAGTTCTTTTGTGTAGCCCTGTATATGAATTACATTATTCATACACACCATACAGTATGCATAAATACAGTGAAACATAAAAGCGCATATCATAATTAAAAATACATTTCCAGCAATCATCGCTAATGTACAGTATTTCGGTTACAGTATAGTATCTGAAACCTTTTGTGTGTCTCTTTTCGTATTATACATGAAGTAACTTATAGTAAACCTCTGCGAAGTATATCAATTTCATTATAGGAGAAATAGTTTAACATAATTTAAATACGCCGCAAACTACCCCACCCCATATCACTATGTAACGGAATTATTTTGTGTGGCCCTGTGAATGAATAATAACTATTCTTTACACCACATGTTCTACAGAATGCTCATTCTATTGCACTTCATAAATACATATCAATTTTATTATGTTTGAAAGTGTGTCACATCATTTGAAATCATTTGAAACGATTTATTCTCATTGGCCGTAATGGAACGGAATACTTTTGACTGTCCCTGTAAATGAACTAAACATGCTACAAACATCATTTAAAATAGGGATCGTGCTATGGTAAACGTCAATAACATCAAAAAATGTCAGGGCAATCAGAGTATATTTTCGAGAGCTAGAGCGCGGACAGACGGACAGATAAACTGAAGTCATAAACACTTTTCAACTTTGTTGGAAAGTGTTAAAAAACCTACGTAGGTCCTTAATTAACTGATCGAATAACTTTTCCGTTTTGTATTCTAAAATATAATCCATATATCATGTCAAAAGTAAGAGAAATAAGATAAGTGTAATAAGAGAAAATTTTCAATTGAATTATTAAAGTATTATTAAATTCAAATGTATGCGCAGTCGAATGATTATCATAGTTACAGTTTATTTTTATAAATATTCCTTTATAAAAATTAGTTGCAAAATGGAAATAGTAATAAACTGTAACACTTTTAATATCTGGCGTTTTTTAATGAAAATTAAAGCCAATGGATACTCCCCCCCCTCCCCCCCCCCAAATAAAGAAAATAGACAATGTTCTGTAACCGGGGATGGCGGGGTTGGGTACCCGTATTGATTAGAAAATATTAAACGTTGAATTATGAAATGACTTTCATTTCAATCACAAAATTATTAAAGTATTATTAAATTGTAATGTAAGCGCAGTCGAATGATTATCAATTACAGTTTATTTTTATAAATATTTCTTTATAAAAAATTAGTTGCAAAATAGAAATAGTAATAAACTATAACACTTTTAATATCTGGAATTTTTAATGAAAATTAAAGCCAATGGATACCCCCCCCCCCAAAAAAAAAGAAAGAAAATTGACAATGTTCTGTAACCCGGGATGGCCGAGTTGGGTACCCGTATTTATTAGAAAATATTAAACGTTGAATTATGAAATGACTTTCATTTCAATCACAAAATTATTAAAGTATTATTAAATTCTAATGTATGCGCAGTCGAATGATTACCAGTTACAGTTTATTTTTATAAATATTTCTTTATAAAAAAATAGTTGCAAAATAAAAATAGTAATAAACTATAATACTTTTAATATCTGGCATTTTTTATAAAAATTAAAGCCAATGGATACCCCTCCCTCCCAAATAAAGCAAATAGACAATGTTCTGTAACCCGGGATGGCCGGGTTGGTTACCCGTATTGAGTAGAAAATATTAAACGTTGAATTATAAAATGACTTTGATTTCAATCACAAAATTATTAAAGTATTATTAAATTCTAATGTATGCGCAGTGGAATGATTTTCAGTTACAGTTTATTTTTATAAATATTTCTTTATAAAAAATTAGTTGCAAAACAGCAATAGTAATAAACAATAACACTTTTAATATCGCATTTTTTTTAATGAAAATTAAAGCCAATGGATACCCCCTTCCCCAAAATAAAGCAAATAGACAGAAAGTCCTCTAATTTTAAAACACTAATGTTTGCACAGATCAGCAAAGAAGTAACAAAAAAAAAGTAATTTAACAAATTACAACGACCATTTGCAAAATGATTTTTTCAAAGAGTAAAATTTAAGACATAAAAATCGCACGGAGTTGATCATACATTACGTACGTCATGGATTACATTTTTCGATACTATAAATTTTTAAACTTCTACGGAGCTGGTCATTCATTATGTACGCCATGGATTAAACATTAATATTCCTGGACTAATTTTAAATGAAATTTCATTCTTAAACTTCTAAACATCCCACAATATTACTTTTTACACCGTCGTATAGAGAAAAAAATGTACTTTTAAATGCAGTTTGTTTGAAAGCTGTATCTCAATTTGTTTCTGAGTTATTAATATTTTTTTGTAGTTTGTATTACTTTTTTGTCATAGTGGCAACAGAAGTATCCAGATCTATTGAAAGTAAAGGGAAATACAGATTACTGCATAGACTAATCAGAAAACGAATAAAATGATGATTAAACCAATTAAAAGATTCAGATATCCTTTGGATTTCCTACCCTGACGAGGACAATAACCATTTCTCCAAATGGTTAAAAAAATCAAAATTAGAGAATAATTTCGAACGTTATGTGTAAACATGCAAGAAATATCAAAATTTGCATTTAATAAAATAACACATCTGAATTTAACATTTTTACAGCTGAATATTAACATCTGAATATTGGTTTTAACGTTTAAAACCTTTTAATTGTTTTTTAGCACCTATTTTAGTAATAAAAACTGAGAATCATTTAATGTATTCATGTTTTAATTTAAAGTATTAAGGTGAATTTACCGTTCTATTGCATATAGTTTCCAATATATTTAATAAAATAATACACTAAATCTAAGAATTTACGTCGTATTGAGATTTAGATCTTTTGAGGGTTCGTACAAGTACCGTTATTTTCAAGGCCAAATATCAGTATTTTTTTTAGAAAAATAAATCTAGTTTAAACGGCGAAATTTCGCCTTATGGAGAGATTTTTCATAAGAAAATACTGTTACCGAAGAATTTCTTAGTCTGGAAATTCAAGGACCTGCACGAAACCAGTTTTTAGGTGCGTTCGTAATTATATAAATACGTAGCACCTATAGTCGTCGTTCGGTCCGTCTGTCTGCCCGCATATAGCATAGCAAAAACTATCAACCGAATGGTCTGAAATTTTAAATATATAATTGTTGCAAAATTTTGTCGAGCCATTTTAAATTTTATGAAAATCGGATGTATAGTTTAATGACAGGGACAGTCAAAAGTTTTCCGTTACATTAAGGCCAATGGGAAAAATTTATTTCAAGTGCATTTTAATGATGTTACAGTCGATCGAAGAGAATGAAATTGATATGCACTTATGAAGTGCATTGAAATATACAACTATGCGGTGCAAAAAATGCAGTGCAAAAAATATTTATAAAACTAGCTACAGTACGAACGCATCTCATTTCCAACGTTTGACGTGCAATTTCCAAACTTGTTATAAAGTTAAATTCCCATTTGTGAATTTCTATCGGCATAAAATAACATTTTGATGGAATACTGAAATCAAACTTTTAAAAACAACATAAAAATACTTGTTTCCATTTCCTTTAGATTTGTTTTCTAAAGAGATCTACACGCAAATGCAGATTTTGATAAGTTAATACCAAGAGAAGCAGGAAGAACGCCCTCGAAACCGCTGCTGTAATTTAACATTTGAATGTGACTTGTGAAGAAGTCTCAGGATAGGTTTGACTTTCGATTTGTGGGAACACATTTTTCGTAGCTTTTCCGGTTCAAGTTAACCGTGAAAGAAATTTGTAATGTTAGAAAAATACATCAAGATGCATTAGTGTGCATGTGTTCTACAAATATTTTAAAGTTAAACATTTTTCTCTATCGCAAGAATTTTCGCAAACAAAATATTTATCGTCAGCATGAAAATAATACAAAAAACTAGCTGGATGTGCCAATCGCAAAACTTTCTTCTATCTCATACATCTTAATATTTCAAAAAGTAGTTACGGATGTTAATACTGTAATACTATTAGTTGAATACTATACCAAATTTTATTTCCATCTTAAGTT
This sequence comes from Maratus speciosus, assembly GCA_963932465.1. Lineage (NCBI taxonomy): Eukaryota > Metazoa > Arthropoda > Arachnida > Araneae > Salticidae > Maratus > Maratus speciosus. The sequence goes on from OZ010799.1 coordinate 11,130,525, forward strand.
TCTGCTTCAGTCAATTAATCGGAATTAAAACGATTTATTAATCTCGATCATGATATATATTAAAATCAATAGTGCTTAGTTATTCTGTTTTACATCAGCTGTTTACGAATATCTGGGTTAGCAGAACGCGCGTTCCTGTCGCTGCACGAGCCGCCTATGGACAATAGAACTACGAGAAAATTAACATATATTCATGTAATATAGGGATGATATAAAGATAAGGCCTTAGTTAATGAAAAAAGGAGTTTAATGATTCTAGGTTATAGTTTACATATTAAATAGAAATTATATTTACAGGTACGGGAGGGTAGGGGTTTTCTCTGCAGCATACGCGCCCGCAGAATCATTGGAGTTCGGCCTCTGCTCTCGTCTAGAGCGAGATATGCCTACCATCGGCCGCGTCAGAATGCAATCTGCTCCCTGTTGTCACTTGTTTCCAAGCGAAGAGAATGCTAACTGCATATCAGCAAATTCAGTAACATCTGCTGTTCTGTGGTAACAAGTTCTCATGGAAAACTGCTGACCATATCTGTTGCTATGAGTAGGGTTTTATGGGAATCTAAAACCACAACTCACACTCGGCCATCTTGTCCGCTTGTCGACCTCGACAGCGCGTTAAATAAGCAACAAGATATGTCAAAAAACAAAAACAAACTATCTAAAAATAATTAAAATCCAAAGGAAAAAAAAACGGTCATTAAATAATTAAGAGAATTGAGCTAAATAATAATAAAAAAAAATTTAAGTCTAAATTTTATGTAAATTAATGCTGAGCTGCCGTGGGGTATCTCCAAAAAAAAAACAAAAGAATAAAAAAAATCTCAGGATAACATCAATCATGAGACCGTCTTTCTCATGAGCCATCATCAGGGATGAAAAATATAATTTGAAAGGCCGTCTGCCCATTATATTATCATCAAGAAAACATACTGAAATCTGCCTCATCTTAGGTAGAATTTCGTAAAAAAAACATCTTTATCCCAACGTCATTCGGGAATAAAAAATAAAAAAAAGAGGTTTGCCTCGTCTAAGCAAAAAAAAAAAAAAAAAAAGGATTTCCCACCAAAAGGTTTTTTTTTTTTTTTTTCGACAGCCAGCTCTTACTTCTGTAAAAAAAATATGCGAGGGGGGGGGGGGACACATACATATATATAGCAATTCAACAAAAAGTTTACACATAAAATACAGTTTTAAAAATATAAATGCAGTTTTAAAAGTATAAATACAACAATATTCTTTTTCTTCTTGTCAAAAGTGAGTGTTCAAAAAAAAAATAATAAAGTCCTGTGTAGATAGTCATCTTAAATAAAGTTGTTGTTTACGCAACATAAAAAAAAAACACGTGTTGCGAAACAGGCAAATGAAAAAAAATAATGCACCATTTACAGTCCGAGAGAAAGATAACTTGACATGCGCAAAAAAAAAATCACCGCATGGGTTCAATAGAAAAGTTTTGAGCAGATATATATCGCTCAGATTTAAAAAAAATGTTGAACAGGACTTCGGAAAAAAAGGCACATAAATTCTGTTAATATGAGCTGAAAAAATAAAGAATCTGTTGCATATTCCACAAACTAAGGATAATTTTAAAATAAACACTGTTGATAAAAATGCTTGGTACGCGATAACTTCTTAAAAAAAAACACTTGAAGTTTATCGCACTGAAGAATGGCATGACACACAAAAATACGAAGAAGAAAAAAACGTTCTGTGTTGCAGATTTTCATCAATGATTGGACTCTTGAAATGGTGAGTTACACTGGTAAACACCTCATTCTAATGTTTCGTCCAGAAAAAAAATAATCGTGGATGCTTGCTGCAATCGTAAAAAAAAAAAAAACGAAGATATTGAAATAAAGTTACTAAGAAAGTCACAGATAGTATGTAATATAGGGATGATATAAAGATAAGGCCTTAGTTAATGAAAAAAGGAGTTTAATGATTCTAGGTTATAGTTTACATATTAAATAGAAATTATATTTACAGGTACGGGAGGGTAGGGGTTTTCTCTGCAGCATACGCGCCCGCAGAATCATTGGAGTTCGGCCTCTGCTCTCGTCTAGAGCGAGATATGCCTACCATCGGCCGCGTCAGAATGCAATCTGCTCCCTGTTGTCACTTGTTTCCAAGCGAAGAGAATGCTAACTGCATATCAGCAAATTCAGTAACATCTGCTGTTCTGTGGTAACAAGTTCTCATGGAAAACTGCTGACCATATCTGTTGCTATGAGTAGGGTTTTATGGGAATCTAAAACCACAACTCACATTCATGTTTATAAAAGGAAGATTAATGACATTTATGAATAACATTTTCAAATCATATAACATTTCATCAATAATATTGTCATATCAAATAACATTTCATCAATAACATTTTTTATGAAAATTTGAGACATCGATGGAAATAAAAAGAGCAGCAAATCCTTTAATTTTATAATGCAAAATTTACATGCATCAGCATCAAATTAATAATAGGTTAATGATCTTTTTCTATCACAAGAATTTTCACTAGTAAATGATTTATCGTCAGCATGGAAATAATAAAAAAAATAACATCAGCATTGGAGAATCGTTTCGGACGTTATATGTAAGCATACAATAAATATTGAAAACTGCATTAAATAAAAAAAAATCACACTAAAACTAGGAATTTGCGACATAATGAGATTTAAAACTTTTTATAACATTAATTTTTCCTGCTCGAATATCTATCCTGCAGATTTTGAAAAGTTAATACCAAGAGAAGCAGGAAGAACCCCCTCGCAACCACTGCTGTAATTTAACATTTGAAAGTGACTTGGGAAGAAGTCTTTCGATATGTTTGACTTTCGATTTGCGGGAACACATTTTTCGTAGCTTTTCCGGTTCAAGTTAACTGTGAAAGAAATTTGTAACGTTAGAAAAATATATCGAAATTCATTCGTGTGCGTGCGTTGTACAAATATTTTAAAATTTAAATAATTTTCTTTATCACAAGAATTTTCGGCAGCAAAATATTTATCGTTACATACAAAGAAGTAAATATTTGTTTAAAATTTGTTAATAATTGGTAAATAATTTGTAAATAAATATTTGTTAAATTTGTTGTATTTAAAAAGTTATAATAGCTCAAAACCACATTACTATTGAACTGGCAACGGAGATTTTAAAAGGTATGCTAAAAAAAAAAAGCTGACAGTACATTAAACTTTTGTATCACCGCGTTGCATACCTGTAACATACACAAAAGTTAATGTTACTTATACAGTGAGATTTAAAAAATGATGTTTTTATTGCTGCTATCTCCCAATACATTATTTAACATAAATTATTCATAGAATTCTCAACAGATGGCTATACTGAGTTAATTTTTCATCCCAAAGTTTTATTAACCATTTGGAAATGGATGTTGTTTTCGGTCGAGGATGGGGCAAAATGATGCTCGCATTTTATTTTTTTTAACGAAATTTAACGATGTTCTTTACTTTTAGAAGTATTTTTATTTGAATAGGTAATAAAAAGGCATAAAATCGTTAAAAATTATTTGAATAGGTAATCGAAAGGCATAAAATCGTTCAAAATTGAAAAAGTTACAAAATGGGTAGGCGCAAATTATCAGATATGGAAAAATCCAAAGCCAAAGAGCGATGCCTAAATGAAAATCGTCTTGCAAAGCAAAAATCGAGGTCTTCAACTCATTATGTAGGCCATAAAAATCGAGGTCTTCAACTGATTATGTAGCCCATGAAAATCGATTACAGAATAAAAGACAAACGCGAAAAAGGAAACAATCTAATGTTTAATCGATTGATAGCAAAAGGCCATGTCTCGAGGGGCTCCAATCCACTAGCCACGGCGTTTTACAATCGGTCGATTCTAACCAGGAAAAATTGAGCTCAACGTAGGTAATTTGTCGCAATCTGTGGATGATTCGGTGGAACTGCTTTCGATTTGTAAATTGTTTTCCTTCTCGAAACGGGACTTGGAGAGTTAAACGATGAAGCGTTTTGGTCGTCTGAAGTTTGATCTTTGCGATCTGTTGTTGAAGAAGATGCGGCGGAATTTGGTGGACGAAATTTAGATTTTTCGGCTAAATTTTGTTACGAAGGTGATTTGTCGCGATCTGTGGATGATTCGGTGAAATTGTTTTCGATTTTTATTTATTCGATTATTAAAAAAATTCCAAATGGTCGTTGTAATCTATTAAATTACATTTTTTTCGTCATTTGAGCAAATTTCCATATTTATTGCTAAAATGAATTTCGTAAATTTTGTACAATTAAAAAGTCTGAAAACGTCCCAAAATAGGTTTTTTATAAAGGTAACTTCGTAAACATTACAATTTTGTATTTGAAAATCGACTTTTTTTATGAGAAATATGCAAATGAAATACATATAAAAGAACAAATAAATGTACAAAAATAACTGTCAGGTGCACACATATAATATAAAGAAATTTAAAATACATTAATCCCTTAAGGTATCCGAATACCTTTAAAAGCCAATTTTCGGCCAAAATATCAATTTTTAGATTTTGGTATAATATGATAGACGGATTCTTTATCTTTTCAAATCTGTTTGAATTTTGTTTATATCTCATTTAGAAGTCAAGTTATTGCCTTTTTAAAATTACTAAGTATCAGTATTTTGAAACCGAAAGTATCGTTCTGCTCACCGGAAGTTCACCTCTACTCACCTATGTTTTTCAATGCTAAGTAAACACAAAAGTAAAGAAGCAGAGATAGTTATTAAAAGAATTTGAAAAAGAAAAACAGCAATTGTTTTAAACAAAATAGATAACATAGTGTATAAATTGAGTAACATATTAAATTTACTTTTCAAAATTTTATGTTTACGCAAAACATCATAATGGAAAAAATTATGGATGAATCTCTTTCAATTTTTTTTGTATGCTTTGCAAAGTGTAATAAAGGGAATGAACTACACTCCTAGCAGTAAGTGAATTAGTTTTTTTTTTAAATTATTGATAAAGTTTCCGATTTGCAATAAATTTTTAGTAATTGTTGCTTCATCACTGATTAACTTTCTATATAGTTTTAAATATTTGACTCACAAATACGAGAGTAGTTCATTCCCTAGAAAAAGGTTTAATAATTATAATAATGTTTAGAAAATAAAAATATCTTGATTTAAAGTTGAGTTATGATGTTTTGCAGAAGTCATTATTTTCGCTGTTTTTTACTTATTTTTTCCCCCAAAATTAAAAAAAAATAATTTGAAATGTATAACTTTTTCTGTTTTATTTTACTTTTTTAATCATATCGTGATATACAATGCAAAAAAGTCATATTTTAAAATAATTTTAAAAAAGACCTCCGAAGGTACTCGGATACCTTAATTCTCGCTCCCGTCAATATTACGGGCTGAAGTGTCGTTCATTATTTTTCGTGCCCGTCATATTTCCTGGCTGGAGATTTATTGCTGGAAAAAACTTCTGAAACCAGAAAAATTTAACTGGCATTTCGGTGTGAGGTCTTTGAATATTAGTGTTTGGGTTTGGTTTTTGGCACTGATTGTGATGTTGAACTTTGTATTGCATATTTCGAAATATATCCCACTCAAAAAAAAAAATGATTAATAATCAAATAATAATGTATATTATACTATTTCAAATATTATTTGTAAAAATTTCTTTGATGATGATAAATAAAGATCTAAGATGTGAAAAATAAAGGTCTTATTCGCATTAATTTGTGTGGTGTAAAACAAACATTAAAACACAGAATTCTGGCATGATGGATTTTCCATAAATGTGAATTTGTTCTATAACACTTTTTTTTTTCACCTTAAAAAAATTAATTACATATTTTATGTAGTAACCTTATAATTATTCTGTAATTAAAAAATAGGTACTTTTTTGATGGTTTTTACAAATATTAAGCGATCATTAAGGATGTTCTTAACTGCTCTGCTCAACAAGCGAAAAACTTTTTGACACATTTACAAATTCATTTTTTAACGGAAAGGTATACAATTGGAAAGCCTGGCCATGAATTTGGAACTGCCTGGAATTGGATTTGGCCTGGAATTGAACTGTTTTTTCCATTTTTTGATCCATCAATTACCTATTGAGTTATAAGGAATTTTTGATCACGTGACAAACCCGTTTTTCGCCCGCTCTTGAGTCTCTTCTTCATTCGCGCGGAAATTCCGTTCAAAACGCCCATTTTGACACTATTTTCTGAAAGATCTATTGCATTTGCAAAAAAAAATGGAAAAAAACAGCTCAATTACATAGTTTCTGAACAACAACACCAGCTAGTTTCATGCACTTTCGAACAAAAATAAATAATTAAAACTTATGTCAGAAAGTCGCCCTTTTGGATTTGAGAACACCCTTAAGGGGTTAAAACTATCAGAAAATACATCAGAAACCCAGAATGTTTTCAACCATTACAAGGCCGTAATTTAAATGTTGTTATGATTTTCTTTGCGCTTATTCGAGAATTGTCTAGAAGAAATCATTGAATTTAAAGGATGTACGTCAGATGAGATAATCGATAAAGTTATTCAAATTTTCAAACAAAACGAGCTTTCATCGATTATGCAGTAAATCTCTTCATATACTATGGATAGGGTAAGGTGCCCTATTATCGTCCCCCAGTCACTTTTAGGCCCTTGGAAGTTGTAATTTTCAGTGAAAAACTACCAAATTTTGATTTTAGATAGACTAACTACCCATGCACATAGAAACATAGGCAAATATCGTACAAAACAATTTTAACAATGCGAAAAATTGTTTTTTCAAAAGTATCTAAAAAATGCAAAGGAAAAAAAATGGTCCCAATTTCGTCCTCCCAAAAAACCAATACGCCGAGGCTTAACTTAGAACTAAATCAAAATTTATTTCTAAATGAGTAAGTAATTTAATTTACATTAAAGTAAGGCACAAAGAAATGTACTAATTATCAGTGAAAGAATAACATAACGAACCATTAGCCATCCAAACATGAGGAAAGAAATTGAAAAAAATGTCATGAAAAGCATTCCTAATTTCGTCCTCGGGACAAAAATAAGAACTGCAAGGGGGACGAAATTGGAATCACGCTACTTCCCAATACGACGGAGCTTCAGTTCCCGTAAGATGAACTGAGCGTCCTAAAACTCACTGTATGCTACTGTCAGCATATTAACAACGTAAAATACATGCAATGAATAAGAAATAAATACTTACACTACAGTAAATAACGTTCTAAAAACGGCGTAATAAGAACTCAGGTCTTCTAAAAATAGGAAATTTGCCGTCTTTAATTTATGTATGCGTCTTGGCGAACGAAACTTTCAATACTGACCCTTTTTACCTTCCGTCCCCTGTGCCTTGCATCATAAGTGGCGCCACTTTCGCAGAAGCGGAGACGTTAAGAGGGACGAAATTAGGAGAGGGGACGAAATGTGGGCACTTTACCCTATCGTAGGGTATCCTGTTGAAAATGTTCTGGGTTTTCCTAATGTATTTTATGATATTTTTTATGTATTTTAAATATCTTTCTATTATATGTATGCACCTGGAATTAATTTTTGTTTAATTATTTCTGTTTTTATATGTATTTTAATTATTTAACTCAAGGTGAATGTAGGACTAGAATTTTAACTTTCATTTATTAAGAAATATACAATTTTCTGTTTATTACATCATATATCGAAACAGCACTTCTTTGGTCAATAATTTTTTACTTTTATGTACTCTCTTTTTATTTTACATTCTTAAAATATGTGTTCTGGGCAATTCCATCGTAACTGACGTAACATTTTATCATCCAATTTTGTTTTCAAATCTATGTAGAAAATTTACTAATAAAGCTAGAACAAATTTTTACAATTTAAAATATTTCTTGTTAAGGTCTTAATACTCAAATACCTGCAGAATATTTCAATATCTCTTTGAGTCCCAAAAATTGCAATTCAAAATTCTGTAACTGACGTAACATAAAATAGACAAACATTTTTTCTGCCTTCATTGAAGTGTAAAAATTATCAAAACTATCCCGTTAAAAAAAAGTGATTTAATGTTCTCAACAACACTAAGTAATTCAAAATTATAACTGTAACTTGTTTAATTAATTTCTGAACAATAAAAAACAGAAAAAGGCATTTACACGTGTAACTGACGTAACTTTTATTGTGTAACTGACGTAACATTATGACTTTACAAAGACAATAATGGTACTTAACTTAATTTGTAAACAGTAATTTACAATTCCTTTTTGTTAGGATTTTTCGATAGAATATAAAAATATCAAATTTTCCAATCATACCGTTAAATTAAACATATTATAAATTTGATTCCCCCCCCAAAATGATGATTTTCTGTGGAATTGCCCTTATAACACATGAGTTTTTTTTTTTTTTTTTTTTTTTTTTTTTTTTTTTTTTTTCAAATCGGAGTAATAGTCACAAAGGGTTAAATAGACAAAATAAGAAATCCAACTTTCTAAAATTTTTCTGTTGATCACATGAAAAAAAGAGGCTATCTCACGAATTCTATCTACTTCTTTTTATTTAGAAATACTTCTTCCAACGAAATTGTGTATGCAGGAAAAAATAAGAATAATAATAGTGCTCGTAAGAAAAAAGAAATGGGAGTCGAACTGAAGGAAACACAATCTCGGGCAACGTGAAATTTTCTGACAAGATAGAATTTCAAAGTTGAGGAAATTTTCACCTACTGAAGAATTGGATTTTTTTTTTTTTTTTTTTTTTTTTTTTTTGCCTTTTTTATATATAAATTGGATTTCGGGGAACCCAAGAAATTTAAACCTCTAAAAGATTAGTTTCTAAGCTGGAAAGTCAGAACTTTGCAAAATAATTCTTATTTATTATTAGGGCTTACAAGTTTTTTATCTTTCTTGTCTGTGTTTTACAATGTTTAAGTTTTTCTTTTGGAAAAAGGGTAGATTTTATTTCGTGTTGTTGTAATTTTACATTTCAGTTTGTAATTTTGTTTTAATGAAACTCAGTTTTTCTTTTCATGGGGGACGAGGGACTTTTAAAGTCAATTTTTATTTTTTGTAAATTTCACTTTAAATATTATTCAAGGGTACATTATAAGCATTATGGCATAAATTTATCACTAAAAAAAATTAATTTTTTTTTGGAGAAAAATAAAGGAATTTTTCGTAATATTTTAGAAATTTTCAAAATGCCCCCTGCGAACTGAATATCAATGAAAACCCCCAATATTTTTTATACGAGTTTCGTTTATATATATAAATAAAACTGTACATCGAATGTTATATATTTGAATATAAAGGTAAGAAAAAAAATTACATTCTAAATTTTTTGAAATTTTGAGCCTCAAAAGTTCTGGAAAACTGGGTGCTCAAGCAATCGATGATACCGTATGAACTGAAAATCGCAGTCAAAAATGTGGAGCGTCAAGTGCATACTACTGGCGCGTATATTGAAAATTTCACAACATTTTATCTAACATTATCACATTTACAACAAAGGTGAGAATGTCTAATAAAAGTTGTATTATAATGTACTCCAGTTTTCTGAAAATTATTACCGTCAACCCGATTGTAGTTAGGATGAAATACTCTGTATTTCTGACTAAGTAAGCTGTTTGCGACTACATGGTCTATGGTCATTTTTCATCTTCTTGATGCCTATACTATCTATCATCCCTCTGAATTTGTCAGTCGAAGTTTGGACCACTCTGTATACCACCAATAGCACCCCCCTCCTTTCAAAAAAAATATATAGGTCAGTAATACCTCGACCTATGTCAGCAATTTTTTCCAAGACTAGCGACATAAGTCGAAACGACCTAGGTCGAGGTATATTTAGATAAAATGGATAAGTAAAATGGATAAGTAATAAAAATTCTCCACTATCTAATGTCATATTCTATTGTACAGGGTCATTGAAAAATAATGCCTAGATTTAAAAAAATCGTAACATCGAAACCTTTTATATTAAATGAGTAATTCTTTCCCTATACGATAACTGCTAAAAGCAAGTTTGGTTTTATTTCATCAGAATTCGTTTGCGTGTCTGTGTTATGCGCGGATTAGTTGCGCAGTCGTCAAGGTCAGACGACCCGCCAGACTGAAGCTGTTCAGTACGATGTTGACCGTGCAACAAAAAGCACAGTGCATGATTTGGTATGCGGGTTATTTCATGACAAAATTATTGGACCTTTCTTTTTCGAAGAAAAATCCATGTACTGAGCAGCTGCAGTCTGGCGCGTCGGCTGACCTTGACAACTGTGCAACTAATCCGCGCATAACACAGACACGCAAACGAATTCTGATGAACTAAAACCAAACTTGCGTTCACCAGTTATCGTGTAGTGAAAGAATTACTCATTTAACATAAAAGGTTTCGATGTTATGATTTTTTTAAATCTAGGAATTATTTTTCGATGACCCTGTATTTAGGGATTATGTTACATACATTTAATAATAGCAAAAAAAATGCATTTGCAATACGAGAATTTGGAATAAATCAATATGTTGTTAGCGTAAAATTTATTGTCCTTCTAGCTGACTTATTCGAGTCTTTGAGAATGCGAAAAGATCTTGCAATAAAGTTTGAACAGGCAAATTTTTCTTTTTGTCTCTAATAAGCACAGCATAGTGAGTTTTCTGAACTTTCTCTAGTGACTTTGTTTATTTGTTTGTCACTATCACGTGACTGTAGCAGGAAATTTTCCTTCATAGAACCAATTCAAAGTGCATGTTAATTAAGGAAATTTTTTTACAGGCCAGACGACGTAAATGTGTGGTGACGTAAGTCGGGGTACTACTGTACGCATATAGATAACGCAGCTATAAAACGGAAGATATTTTAAGTGCAACTAATGTGCTATATAATTCAAATATTCATCCTGTATTACTTATTGTAGTACGTTCGTAATTCTTTTAATTAAAGATATTGAAAGAGTAAAATCAAACTAGTGTCAAAATTGACTTTCAAAGTCGTTCTTTGAAGCACTTGGGAGCTTTAAAAAGTCAAAAACATTTTCTTTTCTTCACTTATGTCAACATTACAGAGCACAAGTTTAAAGAACTATTTAAAATTTAAACAGGCTATCACACGTTAAAAATACTACCACAGTTATTTTTTTTATTAACTTGCAGTGTATTTAAGCGTTATTCTTTTAAAAGCTTTAATACAACACACTTAGCTTTCCCTAATTTTTCTATGGGAATACCCATGTGTGTTTTGTATGCTAAAAAATAATTTAGTTTTTTTCATAAATTTTTAAAATATGCTGCGGCGTAGTATTGTTAAATCTATATTTTTAATTCTTTTGCCTTTAGTTTTTGTTTGAAAAAAAAATTGTAGAATGTTAAGTGACTTTAATTAACTCTATTTGCATTTTGCATGAGTAGGTCATGTGGTGTAGCGTCACGCGTTCAGAATAACCCAAATTTAATACGTTAATGCTTAACTTTTTTCATATTTCTTTATGTACATTTAAAATATTAAAGCCAGAAGTGCCATTTTTTAAAAATAAAATTAAAACTTGTTTTAATTTTATTTGTATATTTAATATGTACTGTAAAAAACTTGTTTTGTTAGTTTTATATTTAAAAGTCAACGTAAACTTTTACTTAGGGGAGCGTATGTGTATGCTGCAAATTTAATTTGGGATTTTATATTTGGAAAGTTTAAATTTTCTGTCAGCACAAGCTAGTACATACAGTCGGACCTCGTTATTTCGACACCTAGTTTTCACGTCACTCCGCTTATCAAGTCAGTTTTTAAAAGTCCCGATTTTCTGTATATGATTTTAATCCAAATAAACTCCGGATTCTACCTCGTTGAATAATTTTCAACTCCGGATATCCCGACGGTTTAGGAAAATTGTCCATTTTTCATAATCCATCTTATGAGCACAGAAATTAAGCAACCAGAAATGTCTCACAAGTGTGTCTAAAATACACATTGAGATAAATGAGAAATTTTACTTCAATCCTTTATCTGAATAAATAAACTCGCACACTCTGGAGCTATCTGAATAATCGTCTATCTGAGATAGACGTATCAGTCTACTCGCGGTCTTTTTATTCTGGTCAGGAGGCGCTTTCTTGTAGTTACACGGCATTTTTCATCCGAGTAAAAACGAAGCATTGCATTGCATTGAAACGATCGGAAATTATCTAACACCCGTTTATAAAAAAACGAATATTGATTACAATTCACTGTATAATATTGAAAAAGAATTGTAGAAAGCACATCTAGGGATAAGCAAACCTTAATTCATCAATATTCCATGTAACAATAATAAAAAAGTCATAATAAATCTGATAATTATTCTTTTCAATTTTGTTTTTGTGTTTATTTTGTTTAATAAGTTTTATTCCTTAAAACTGCAAGAACAGTTATGAATTTAAAATTTTAATTAAACATACAGCTTTTTATAAACATATTTTTCTGGAACTCAGGTTACCGCGACTCTCCGCTTATGACGACACTTTTTTCTATGCATTAGAATGTCGGGATAACGAGGTTCGACTGTATGTATTTTATTTTCTTTCGTGTTTAGTTTCAAGTTAATGCGAATATTTTAAGGGGTCTCAGGACTCTTAAAATTGGAAAAAAAAGACCATTTTCAATATTTAATATCTTAAAATGTATATGATTTGAAAACACAATTTTTATTGGGATTAAAAGATGTTTAATCCCAAACATCGATGTATGTTCTTTCATTTATGTATTTTAAAAATTGCAAGATGCAAAATTAGCATTTATAAGGGGCTCCAAACCGTCAGACATTTGACCAGCAGAAAATTGGTATAACACCTTATGCGCAGGATTACAAAATAAATTTTGCAACTAGAAAGAAATTTTTTGTGCCTAATTATACTTCAGCTTGTAATAAATATCCTGAACCTAAACAAATTTGCATTTAAACATTTTTATATTTTTAATATATAGTTTTGTTTAGCTAATACAAAATTTTGAAAATTTCAACAGTATTATCACATTACAAAAAAAAAAAAAAAAAAAAAAAAAAAAAAAAAAAAAAAAAAACACTTTTTTGAACAATAAAAAGGAAATTTTAGGTTCCGTTTATACAGACTAACATGAAACATTATATGTTTTGAAAATTTCATGAAAATATATTTAGAAGTTTTTGAGATATCTTGCGCGTTATGCCCAAAAACGTCATTTGGAGAAAAATGACTTCAAAGTTTCGGAAGCGCCGCCTCAGCTATTGAGCGTGTATAATTCTAATAGCCATAACTTCTGTTCTAATTGGAATTTCAAAGAAATAATCATATAAAAATGTTAAAAAAATATAGAAGTTTAACATGTAAAAAAAATTATAATTTCGAAAATTTTGAAGCTTTACGAGTCCTGACCCCTTTAAAAGCTAAATATTTTAAATAAATATATATTTGCTTTTCTATTTTTAAATAAAAATCTGAGGTACACTATATAGTATGATACTGCTCGCAATATGCTCGACTGGCGTATTTTCTCTATTATAAGGTAGTCATTATTAAGGTTTTTTAGGTAGTCATTATTAATTCTGCAAACTATTAAAAGCACTATGAAAATTATTATATCGTTGAAGAATTGTTATTGCGTTACACTTTAAAGTAAATATATAATTTAAAATTATCATTTTTTGTGCCATTTTTGTTATGTAATTCCGGTGTGACATTATGACATTATGTGCAACAGAAACATAATAAATTTTTTCACTATTTTCTAGTAGTTAAGGCTGTTCTTAACTGCTCTGCTCAACAAGCGAAACACGTTTTGACACATTTACAAATTCATTTTTTAATGGAAAGGTATAAAATTGGAAAGCCTGGCCATGGAAGCGATTTAGAATTGACCTTTTTTTTTCCATTATTTGATCAATCCATTACCCATTGAGTTATAAGGAATTTTGTTCACGTGACAAACCCGTTTTTCGCCCGCTCTTGAGTCTCTTGCTTTCTTCGCGCGGAAATTCGGTTCAAAACGCCCATTTTAACACTAATTTCTGAAAGATCTATTGCGTTTGCAAAACAAATGGAAAAAGCAGCTCAATTACATACCGGGTGTCCCAAAAAGGACTGACTGATTTTAAAATTCAATAACTTGCAAACGGTGACAGATATTTAAAACTTTCTTGCAGGAGGTTTATGCATAAGGTCAAAAGTTTTATTACAGTGATTTTCAATTTTAGTTCGAATTACAAACAATAGATGGCGCTGTAAGCAATAGTCGCTAAATACAGGTTCGATTTTTGGTCCTTTCTCTTGTTTCATGAGGAAAAAGGAGATGGAAATGTATTATCCGGGCCACGAAGTACCAAAAATCGAGCCTGAATTGAGCGTCTATTGATAGCAGCGCCATCTATTGCTTGTAATTCAAACTAAAATTGAAAATCACTGTAAAAAAACTTTTGACCTTATGCATAACCCTCCTGCAAGAAATTTTTAAATATCTGTCATCGTTTACAAGTTATTGAATTTTAAAATCAGTCAGTCCTTTTTGGGACACCCGGTAGTTTCTGAACAACAACACTAGCTAGTTTCATGCATTTTCGAACAAAAATAAATTAAAACTTATGTCAGAAATTTGCCTTTTAGGATTTTTTTCCCTTAATTAACTAATACAGCCTGTAAAATAACGTTTTACAAACAAAATAAAAAATCATGCATTAAAGGGTTAAGCCAAAATACACATGTGACGAAATATAAATATTTTTAATGCGCTTTTCATATGTTTAAGTGATTTATTTTTTAATGCGTGACTTTTCCTTTGTATTAAATGTTCCTATTCGACATAACTATTTTTTTACAGTTCTTACATTGGAAACAAACTATTATTTACAGGTTGTATACAGGGTGACATCATGTTCCATTGACGGCAGTAGTTAATTCCCCAACCTTTAGTTTTAAATGATATAGTACTTCATTTGAAAAATATTTCAAGTGTTGTCCCCAATCATCATGCAAGCTGTTTAATTCTTAAAAACCTCATATACCGCTGTCCAAAACCTCTTGAGCCTATCCAAATTTTTTGAGAGATACTATTATTAGTTTTTCATTTTATTTCAACTAGGGGGCTCTGTCCCCTACGAGCTACGCTTGCCAACACCCGTTCCGACACCACAGATTCTAAAAGCAGGCTAAGTTCATCGGCTTTAGAAAGATTGAATTATAATTTTAAAAAACATTGGCGATCTCCCTGTAAACGGGTTTTCATTCATATTCCTTTGATTAGAGATTTTTAAGGCGAAATCAGCGTTTGTTAAGGGATACAATGGCTGTTTTCGTCTTTGATAAAATATATATATATATATATTAGTTAAAAATTAGTTAACACATTTGAAATATATCGTTTTATATCTGACGAAATTTTCACCAAAGTTTTCTTTCTCTTTTTAACATTCACATGAAAATACTTTTGTTGTTAGAAAAGGAACATGATTTGCGCTGCCTTAGAATTTACGATAATAGTTGAAAAGATTATCTCAAAATATGAAATAAATGCCTCGCGCAGCTATATTTTTTAATTTAAACTGTTTTTCCAACTGTCAATTATTTAGCCTTTTTAAATATGACGTAAACTTCCTCCATTTGCGACTTTTAACGCATAATAATGAATTTATTATTTAAAAATTTTCTTTCTCTTTTAAAATTCATGTATAACTATAGCTTTTATGACGTAATTTTCAATATTTTCCAGATTTTTAACACGTAATCACTTAATTTTCATTTGAAAGTTTTTCTTCTGATTGTAATAGCCACGTGTAAATAATTTTTAATTTGAAGGAAATATTATTCTTCGCGCTCTTTTTAAAATTGGTAACAGTTTAAAACAATATCCTTTTCTAAAATTTGTAAAAAATATCTCTCGAAATGCTGCAAATTTGAATTTAAAATGGAGATAAATACTCAAAAAATGAGTAAACTAAAAAAAAAAAATGCAGTCTGCACACCGGGAACTTATAATGTATTAAGTGATGTAAATTTATTTAAATTCCTATGTATAGTTTTTGCGCATATAAATATTTTTAATGAAACGATTTTGACGAACTTTAACATTAAATATCTCTTAAAATAATTATTCGATTTAAAAACTGTTTGCATCAGTGTGTTTATCAAATATTTCTCTATAATAGCACCAATTGTCATATTTTTGTATGAAACAGTTTTCTTAACATTAACGAAGAAAGACCCCCGGTCACAAGAAATATGGATGCCGATCTAGGAGTGTACCGGAAAGCTCTACGCAGAATTTTATTGGTCCATTTCTAAATCGTTACATTTTTTTTTCATATAGAAGGATAACTAATACTGGTATAATCCCCCAAAATTCAGTGAATAAATATTGAATACTAAAAGCCATTTGAATAAAAATATTCCCCATATAAGAGCCATATTTCACATGCATTAGCTAAAACAAATATCAGGTGTTAAAAATTGAATTAGTTTTAAATTTATAACATATTAACCCGGCAGTAGTCGCATGTCGGTCTTTCTGCCGTCCATATAAATTATCTTTCCCTAACTCGTATCCCCTTACAAATACAATGGAGAACTACCATGCAGCTGGCTTTAAATGTTTATGCATCACCACAGTGAGGTAACAAGACATCTCTGTTTTTCCTTCAGGTACATTTTTACTGGCAAAGTTGAAATAGGTGGGAAAGTCTACGCAACGATCCCTAGTGTCAGTTCATTTTCCAGCTTGTGTAATATTTAAACGAACCTTCTGACTGTAAAATAGTCAATGAAACATCGTCTTCCTTTTGAAAGACCTATCCAATGATATGCCACTCAATAGGGTGAGTAAAAAATTTTTTTCGTCTATACCACCATATTGTATTTTACGGCCGCCATTTTGAAATTATGAAAACAAAACCTAGCCTATAACCATCGGACGGTTAAGACGAATTGATAGAGACATCCTTCATTAAAATCCATCCAGTCGTTGGGATGTTTCAAGGGTATAAAGAAAATCACATACCCAGATACGCGTGAAACACGTAACCGTTCTTGGCAGTCGGGTAAAAAGTCATTTGAATAAAAATATTCCCAATATAAGAACAATATTTCACAGGCATTAGCTAAACCAGATATCAGGCATTAAAAACTGAATTAGTTTTAATTTTATAACGTCTTAACCCGGCAGTAGACGCGCGTCGGTCTTTTTGCCGCCCATATAAATTATCTTGCCCTAACTCGTATCCCCTTACAAATACAATGGAGAACTACCATGCAGCTAGCTTTAAATGTTTATGCATTCTGTTTTTCCTTCAGGTACATTTTTACAAGCAAAGTTGAAAAGTTTACGCAACGATCCCTAGTGTCAGTTCATTTTTACTTTTTCCTATTATTCGAAATCTCATTAATAAGATGTACAATTTAAGTACACTGCAAATTTATAACTTCATTGAAATGTAATACAGTAGAGCGCCAGTTATCCAAACATGTCGGGACCGACCCTAGTTCGGATAAGCAAAAGTTCGGATAAACGGACAGACAATTTAAGGGATGTTTCTGACTAATACAAAATCTTTCACGCGTTATCTAAGTTTAGGACTAGTGGCACCATTTAGTGCTGGCATGTTTTATTTTATTTTATTTTATTTTATTTTATTTTATTTTTGACTTTTTAATTTTTTTTTGTCTACATTTTTATCATTAATTTTTTTTTCTTCTCTTTTTATCAATTCCTGAACACCATAGTGATAACAAAAGCAAAAAAGCTTTGCTTGCTTCAACGAAGACATTTTTTTCAATGCCACCATATCTCTAATTCTTCTTAAGTACTTTAGTTGAATAGGATTAACGTTCTTCTGCCGTTCGAGACGTTTCATAGCTGTATCCAAACATTCAAAGGCCTCTTATGTGATGGACCTTGGTTAGTTTCAGAGCATTCGTTTTCATTTTGTTCAATGTCTTTTTCATCATGAATCTCATTCAAAATCTCATCATCATTTAAAATCTGCAATCCAGGGTCATGTACTTCACTATTTAACCACTCTTTAATTTCATTTTCTTCATACTTTAGGATTCTACCGATCTGCTTTATTGTTTTACATTCCTCATTTTCTGATCCAGTAACAGTTTTTTCTTTATTTAAAATTTTATTCCAAGCCAATGGATAGTTGGGAGCTCGGTTAAAAATTATTTTGGGAGAATTAGGCTGTTCGGATAACTGGAAGTTCGGTTAAAATAATTTTTTTTGGGGAGAAATAGCCTGTTCGGATAATTGGAAGTTCGGTTAATTGGAGTTCCGATAATCGGCGCTCTACTGTATTCGAATATTAAGTGAAAAATATTTCCTATTTTACATTTTCTGTGTGCGAGGTGACGGCGGCAAAAAGACGCGACTAATAACGTTCTGAAAAAAAAAAAAAAAAGACGTGACTACTATCGGGTTAAAAACAAAATATGTTAAATTCGTTTATTACTTTTTAATGTACACCAAATGTTCTGCAGTACTTCTCTATTTGTTGTGAAATGACTGTTTTCCTTATAACTATTGCCTGAAGATGGCAGCACCAAAACTGATTTAGACTATATTTACAGTTTGCAGTTCTTTTAATTTTGAGTTTTTCTTATATCTTTCTTTATATCTTTTGTATATGTGTGCAAATTGTATCATTAATGTTTCTTAATTTCTGTTTCAGTGTAGATTTAATAATTATTAATATTCTGTTAAATTATTCCTTGATATGTGATAATTGTGTATTATTTAAGATATTATTTTGATTCTTGCCGGTAGATGGCCTGGCGAGCCCAGGAATCATGTTTTAGAAATGTACGTGTTTTTTTTTTCTGCTAGCTCGCAGAATGTAGTAGGAAGATGGCGGTTCGGAGAAGTAAGTTTGCTGTGCTGTGAAATATTGTAGACAGTTAAAAATGTGAAGGTGAAAATATACATGGGGCGAAGATTTGTGTGTAAGTCCCCGTTGTAGTGTAAACTAACCGATATTTAATACACATAGTTCGAATATATAAACATTTGTGTTAGTTTATTTGTGACTGTTCGTGTTTATTTCTTCTGAAGAACGATGCGGGCTGTCCACGTAAGACGTAAGTACTATTTTCATTGTCTGATTAATTTTCTTTATGTGCAAGTGGAAGAAGTGTTGGGGTGTTATTTAAAGTAATAGTTCCAATATAAAAACAGAGAGTTGGCCCATTTTACCTCAATATAAAACTGGTAGTTTTATTTAGTTTAAATAAAATGTTTAGAACAGTAGTAGCCTTAGTATAATTTTAAGTTTCGTTTTTCGCTATTGTTCTATCATTAGTGGCGCCCGAACAGGGACTGGGTTATTCTATTATTGTTCTTAAGTGTTCTTAGGCTCTCTATGTATTTTTAAGGTACTTTATTTATTGAATTTATTTGTGATATTTTTTATAAAAAATTTTTTGAAGAGTATTATTGTATTATTTTTTGTATTATTATTATGGAAGCTTTAAAACTCAAAAGAACCGGCGTTCGCTCGTCTTTCACACGCACAGCAAATATTCTGAAAACAGAACTTGTAAAGGATGATTGTGACGTAAATTTAATTAAAGATAAATATGCAAAATTACAAAACATACAAGCGGAATTAAATGATTTAGATAATAGAATTTTAGATTTGATAACCGCTGATGGGACGGCCGCGGGACAAATTGTTTCTAATGAAATAGAAAACAGAGAAGCTTATTCGGATGATTTCATCACGCTGACTCGTCAGTTTAATGAAAAATTTATAATCACAGAGGCGAGACCAGACGGTGAGTTCAGCGTTACGGGCAATAAGATAAAGTCTTATAAGCTTCCGAAAATAGAATTAAAGAAATTCGACGGAGAATTAATTAATTGGCTGCCGTTCTGGTCCCAGTTTCAAAAAATTCACGAAGACCCAGATTTACATGACAGTGATAAATTTTCCTATTTAGTACAAAGTATGAAAATAGGGTCACCCGCTAAGAAATTTATCGATAGTTACCCGATTACTTCTGATAATTATAAAAATGCAGTTGCGGCGCTGACAGAACGTTTTGGGAAGCCCGATTTATTGATCGAAGTTTATGTAAGGGAGTTGATTAAATTAATTATTTCGAATGTAAAAGCTGACAATAGAAGTAAATTGCCCCTTGATAAGCAGTACGATAAAATTGAAGCCCAGTTGAGGGCTCTAGATTCATTAGGCCTAAAATCGAGTGAAAACACATCGTGGTTGTATCCGATGGTTGAGTCTAGCCTAACAGAGGATGTCCTGAAAGCGTGGCAGAGAAGTCCATTTTTCAATCAACCCGAGGAAACAGATCTCTCTCGCCTCAATAATTTAATGAAATTCTTAAAAGCGGAAGTTGAGGGTGAAGAGCGATTAAAACTAGCACGCAGCGGTTTTGAAAATAACAATCGTAGGGAAATATATCATGAAAAAGTAAGAGGTGAGGTAAGGGATAAATTCAAAAAACACAATATTCCTACTGCATCAAATTTCCTAACGATTAAAGAGCGTTCGTGGATTTTTTGTGATAAAAACCATGAGAGCAAAAATTGTTACGAAGCCCGTTTATTAACTTTAGTGGAAAAAATCGCTAAAGTTAAAGAGAAGAGGTGTTGTCTAAAATGTTTAGAACCTAATCATGTTGCCAAATTTTGTAAGCAATTTGTACGTTGCTATTCGTGTGGCAGACCTCATTCGATTTCACTTTGCCCAGAAATGCATAAAAAAGGGGAACCACCGAAGGAAAAGGCGGTAACAGAGCATGCACAAATGACCGCTGCCAGGCAAACTTGCACCGCGGAAGTAGCATTAATGACTTTGCAGGTAAAAGTCGCGGGTGCGAATAAAGTGAAAAAAGTCAGAGTACTTCTAGATTGCGATTCGCAAAAGTCATATATTTTAGAGTCTTTGGCAGTCGAGTTGGATTTACCAATTATTTCTAAAGAAAGCATAGCTCATACTTTATTCGGGGGTGCTAGAACTGCTCCGAAGTTGCATAACAAATATCGTGTAAAAGTATGCTCACTAAATCAAAAGAAATATCCAGATTTAGAGTTTGATTTTTTGGACCAAGACGTAATCTGCGGTGACATTCCGCGTTTACCTAGAGGACCAATTTTAAGGGAATTGAAACGTAATAAAATTTGGTTATCTGATATGGGTGCAGATCATCCTAAAATTGAGATGCTTATAGGTAGTGATATATATGGGAAAATTCTCACGGGTCTAGTTAAGCAATTAAAAGGAGGATTGACCGCAGTTTGTACAAAGATGGGTTGGACCGTTTGTGGTGCGTTGGATGATTTTTCTTCTCCTAAAGAGCAAGGGGCTACAACTTTGTGTACGAATTTGGCTATCAGAGATTTGAAAATTTCCGATCTTTGGGTTTTAGAAACAATCGCAATATTAGATACGCCACAAAATTTGACTAAGGCTGACGAAGAAGAAATGGCCCGGGAACAATTCTTAGATTCTCTTTCTCGAAACGAAGAGGGTCGTTACTGTGTAGGTTTACCATGGTTGGGAACCAATGTAGAGTTACCATCAAATCGTCATGTGGCCGAAAAGAGGCTTTTCAGTGTTTCCCGAAAACTTAAATCTTTGAATAAATTTGAGGAATATAATAGGGTTTTTGACGAATGGATGGAAGAGTGTGTAATTGAGGTAGTACCAGAGGCAGAACTAGAGAGGAAAGGGCATTATCTTCCCCACCACCCAGTGTTTAAACCAGATAGTGCCACAACTAAGATAAGACCTGTTTTCGATGCGTCATGCAAAGTGGGTAGAGCTCCCTCTCTCAATGACTGTTTATTTAAAGGACCAAATTTAATTGAAGAAATTCCTTCTATTTTGTTCAGATTTAGGGAAAAATGCATCGGGGTAACTTCCGATGTTAGACGTGCATTTTTGCAAATAGAATTAAGAAAAGAAGATAGGGATTTTTTGAGATTTTTATGGTGGGAGAGAGAAAATGTTATAAAAGTATTCCGCCATACTAGGGTAGTTTTTGGGGTTACCTACAGCCCATTTTTATTAGGAGCGGTTATAAGACACCATTTGTCACGGGTGCCACCCGAAAAGAGGTTTTTGGCTCAGAAACTAGATAAATCTTTATACATAGATAATTGCGTAACATCCGTTGATAATCAGCAAGAACTCGAAGACTTTATAAAATATTCTACCCAGGTTCTCGCCGAAGCGAAGATGGAGCTACGCATGTGGACCTATAATTCAGTAGGGACAGATATCGGTGCAATGTCACATGTTTTGGGTACAGGATCCGGTATCAGTTTTAGGAATTATGTGGGACAGGAACGAAGATAACCTGCGTATTAGTATTAAGACTTCACCGATTTCAGAGAATTTGTCAAAAAGAGAGATTTTGTCCCTAACGCAGACTATTTTTGACCCATTAGGTTTCCTGACACCTGTTTTATTGTCTGCAAAGTTATTGCTTCAGGAAATTTGGACTATAAAAGTAGATTGGGATACCCCTTTACCTGAAGAAATTAAAGTTAAATTCTTAAAGTGGTATAATATTTTGGGTATACTCACGGATTTGAAATTGCCGCGGCGCATAGGTTTTGGAGATAGGAGTTCCTGGTCACTCCATGTTTTTTGTGACGCAAGCCAACACGCCTATGTGACCGTTATTTTTTTGAGATGTGAACATAAAGAGGAAATAGTCGTAAGTTTAGTTATGGCTAAAGCGAGAGTCGCACCATTAAAAAAGGTTACAATCCCGAGACTCGAACTTATGGCGTGTGTTTTAGGGATGCGTCATTCTAAATATGCTACAGAAGCTCTTTCGCTACAGGACTGCCCAAAATATTTTTGGACCGATTCCACCACCACGTTATCCTGGATTAAAAGAAATGATAGTTGGGGAACTTTCGTGGGCAATCGGGTGAAGGAAATTTGCGCTGTCACAGAAGTAAATCAGTGGTCTTACGTTCCGAGCCAATTTAATCCGGCAGATTTGCCTTCTCGCGGCTGCTCCCCTCGTCGGTTTAGGGAATGTAAATGGTGGTATGGGCCAAACAGCTAAAAGAGCACAAAGACAACTGGCCAAAGCTAGAAATAGAGCCAGATGAGACTTTAGTTTTTTCTGAACGCAAGAAAAGGGTAAATGTAAATTTAAGTTTAAATATTATAAAGGATCCTAAAGAAATTAAATGGTATGAGAGATTCTCTAAATTTTCAAAGATGATAAGGGTTTTAAGTTGGGTAAAAAGGTTTATCAGTAATTCTTTAAAACGTAACATTAATAAAGAACCGTTTCTATCTGCTTATGAAATTCAAGAAGCTAAAACCACACTTCTTTCACTTGTTCAGACGGAGAGTTTCTCAGAGACTGGAGATTCAGTTCATGGTCTCCTGACGGAGAGAGATCAGAGGGAAACACACTTAGAGTAAAGACAAAAATTATAGAACGTGATGATCATTACGCTTTTAGATATCCTGTTTTGCTACCTTCCAAACATTATATTGTCCACTGTCTAATACGAGATTATCACTTGAAAAATTCTCATGCTGGTATTCAGACTCTTATGGTCATATTACGTGAAGAGTATTGGATCATAGCCGCTAGACGAACTATTAGATCAGTAATAAAGAAATGCGTACCATGTCAAAGATTTACAGTAAAGCCGCCAACTACTGCACCCATCCAATTGCCATTGGACAGGGTTCGTGATGCCTTTAGGTTTGAAATAACAGGAATCGATTTATGTGGCCCTCTGATTCTCAAAAATAAAGTAAAAGCGTGGGTAGTTCTTTTTACGTGTGCTGTGTACCGATGTGTACATTTAGAACTTGTCACTTCTATAAGCACCGAGTACTTTATACAAGCTCTTCGTCGATTCCTTGCCCGGAGAGGCCGTCCTTCTGTTGTGTACACGGACAACGGAACCAATTTTGTCGGAACGTCGACAGCACTGAAGAAAATTGATTGGGAGAAAGTAGTCTCTTATGAAACTTTAAATCCCATAAAATGTAAATTTATTCCGCCTACTGCTGCATGGTGGGGCGGATGGTGGGAGCGACTAATCCGCACTACGAAAAATCTGCTTGTTAGAGTGCTAGGGCAAGCATCAGTAAATTATGAGGAGCTGCTCACAATTATTTGTGACGCCGAAGATGTTATCAACTGTAGACCACTCACTTACGTTTCAAACGATACGGAAGATTTTGCACCGTTGACTCCGTCGATGTTTTTACGCGATCTTCGAACATCAGGTGTAGTGGATTTGGACTTCGTCGATAACAACAAACTGTTTGTTCGCCAACGTCGATGTCAAGAAATTCGTGAACAATTTCGGAGGAGGTTTCGCCAAGAATATCTTGTCCAATTGGCACAAAAACATGGTCAAAAGGACTGTGATATCCACGAAGGTGACATTGTGCTTATCGGTTCAGAGAACACCAAACGCATCAATTGGCCAATCGCTCGAGTACAAGAACTGTGTACGGGTCGAGACGGACGTGTAAGAGTAGTTAAAGTTAAGACAAAAAATGGCACATTAGTGCGGCCTGTGCGCAAGCTTTATCCTTTAGAAGTGTGCTCCTGTACTAAAGATACAGAAATTAGTTTTTGATTTGACTCTCACCAAATCAAAAGGTGGGAGTGTTGTGAAATGACTGTTTTCCTTATAACTATTGCCTGAAGATGGCAGCACCAAAACTGATTTAGACTATATTTACAGTTTGCAGTTCTTTTAATTTTGAGTTTGTCTTATATCTTTCTTTATATCTTTTGTATATGTGTGCAAATTGTATCATTAATGTTTCTTAATTTCTGTTTCAGTATAGATTTAATAATTATTAATATTCTGTTAAATTATTCCTTGATATGTGATAATTGTGTATTATTTAAGATATTATTTTGATTCTTGCCGGTAGATGGCCTGGCGAGCCCAGGAATCATGTTTTAGAAATGTACGTGTTTTTTTTTTCTGCTAGCTCGCAGAATATAGTAGGAAGATGGCGGTTCGGAGAAGTAAGTTTGCTGTGCTGTGAAATATTGTAGACAGTTAAAAATGTGAAGGTGAAAATATACATGGGGCGAAGATTTGTGTGTAAGTCCCCGTTGTAGTGTAAACTAACCGATATTTAATACACATAGTTCGAATATATAAACATTTGTGTTAGTTTATTTGTGACTGTTCGTGTTTATTTCTTCTGAAGAACGATGCGGGCTACCCACGTAAGACGTAAGTACTATTTTCATTGTCTGATTAATTTTCTTTATGTGCAAGTGGAAGAAGTGTTGGAGTGTTATTTAAAGTAATAGTTCCAATATAAAAATAGAGAGTTGGCCCATTTTCCCTCAATATAAAACTGGTAGTTTTATTTAGTTTAAATAAAATGTTTAGAACAGTAGCCTTAGTATAATTTTAAGTTTCGTTTTTCGCTATTGTTCTATCACTATTTAACCACTCGTTAATTTCATTTTCTTCATAGCTTAGGATTCTGCCGATCTGCTTTATTGTTTTACATTCCTCATTTTCTGATCCAGTAACAGTTTTTTCTTTATTTAAAATTTTATTCCAAGCCAATGGATAGTTGGGAGTTCGGTTAAAAATTATTTTTGGAAAATTAGGCTGTTCGGATAACTGGAAGTTCGGTTAAAATAATTTTTTTTTTTTGGTGAGAAATAGCCTGTTCGGATAATTGGAAGTTCAGTTAATTGGAGTTCCGATAATCGGCGCACTACTGTATTCGAATATTAAGTGAAAAATATTTCTTATTTTACATTTTTAGTATGCGGGGTGACGGCGGCAAAAAGACGCGACTAATAACGTTCTGAAAAAAAAAAAAGACGTGACTACTATCGGGTTAAAAACAAAATATGTTAAATTCTTTTATTACTTTTTAATGTACACCAAATGTTTTGCAGTAATTGATTTTCTATTATCATTTAATGCCAGTATACCCTTAAGGCTGTTCTCAAATTCAAATGGGCAAATTTATGACATTTAATTTTTTTTTTTTTTTTTTTTTTTTTTTTCGCAAACGCATAAAATTTGCAAGTGTTGTTCAGAAACTATGAGATCTGGTATTTTGCATATTTTGCAAATGCAAAAGGTCTTTCAGAAAATACAGTCAAAATGGACGTTTTGAAAACATTTCCAAACGAAAGAAGGAAAATCAGTCACAGAAAGGAGAAAAACCGGTTGTCATATATGTCATTGATGTTTGTCATGTATGTTTGCCATTGCATTGATGTTTGCCATGTTGTCATGTATGTCATGAACAAATATCTTATGACTCGATAAATAATTGATTGATCAAAAAATGGAAAAATCATATAATATCATAAGATGAAACGCAATTTTTCACCTTGATTCAACATAAAATAAATAATGTGAACATTAAAAAGGTCCCCAATCTTACTTAAAAAGGCGACTAATGTAATGAAAAAGATATTAACATTTCAAAATATACATTTTATTTAAAACTTCTTAGTACTTTCGAGCCTCCCAGGCTCATCATCTCAGAATATCTTAATAACTAAATGTTTTTAATTTATACAAATACGTCACTTTGTTTTGAAATTTTATTTTCTTCTACCCATGGAAAGTGAAGTATGAGAAATAAAGTGATGTCTTAAAATAAATGGAACTGCAATTAATAATGATAATATATATTTCCTCTAATTAAATTCAATCCACGAAACTTCTACTGCTACTTCTACTTTCGACTCTAGTAATTATTGGTTCTCTCATTTTCAAAATAAAGTGACGTATTTGTATAAATAAACAACATTTAGTTATTAAGATATTCTCTGATCATGAGCCTGGAAGGCTTGAAACTACTAAGAAGTTTTAAATAAAATGTATATTTTAAACTTGTAACAACTTTTTCATTACATTAGTCGCCTTTTAAGTAAGATTGTGGACATTTTTAATTTTCACATTATATATTTTATGGAAAAATCATTTTGATTCGAAATAGCTTCACTAGTCAGCCCTGCCAATTTTGTGCTTTTACGTTTAAAAGTAAGTTAGTAAACGTGTCAGAAAGATCCGCGCTTGCCGAGCAGCGCACTTGCGAACCACCTTATGCATAAGTTAATTAATTAATTCCGTAAGTAAAATTATTAAATTTTTAAATAAAAATTTTGCGATAATGCAGCGAGGATACGCATGTAATTCAACAAAAATGTTTTCTATTTTCCTGCTTTATGTAATTTAATAATGCATATATTATGATAGTAATCATTCTCTTTCACGATTTATTTAACAACTATTTCAAACAAAATATCACTTTTTTTAAGGTCAGAAATGCTACAGAAATGTTCGGGATCGTAGAATATTTTGAAATTGCCATCGAAAATGAAAACAAAAATGAAAGAAAAGATGCAAACATACTTCTGTTTTCATAAATATGTAGTAGCTAGATTTGTTGTATAAACAGAAACGATGTATACGAAATGCGCTGTTTATACACAAACTTTCTTTTATTCTTCTTTCTCTGGATAGGCAAATGTTTGTTGTTTCTTGTATTTGTCATTCTTAAAATACTGAAATAAATAGAAATGAATAGATACGCTTTTATTTTCGAAACATTATACATGTATATGATGTTTTTCACCCAAATTCTGTAACCCGGAAAGCCCGGGTTTATCCCCTTGTATGATACAAAAACGGTTTTCTTTTTTAATATGGAAAACATTGTGTATTCAGATTATCAGGATATTTAGTGAAATATTACTCGCTTCCCTTACCAATTAAAACAAGTTGGAAATTGCTCGTCAAACGTGGCAAATGAGGTGCGTTCGTACTATAACTAATTTTATAACTATTTTTTGCACCGCATATTGTACTGAATGTATACTTTAGTGCACTTCATAAGTGCATATCCATTTTATTCTGTTTGAATGGCTGTAACATCATTGAAATGCACTTGAAATATTTTTTTTTTTCCATTGGCCGTAATGTAACGGAAAACTTTTGACTGTCCCTGTAATTAAACTGTACACCCGATTTTCGTAAAATTTGAAATGACTCAACAAAATTTTGCATCAATTATATATTCAAAATTTCAGACCATTCGGAAGTCTATAACATAATGAAAATGCACTTGTAATAATTTTTTCCCATTGGCCGTAATGTAACTGAAAACTTTTGACTCTCCCTGTAATTAAACTATGCATCCGATTTTCATAAAATTTGAAATGACTCGACAAAATTATGCAAAAATTATATATTTTAAATTTCAAACGGGTAGTTTTTGCGCTGTTATATGCGGACGGATAGACAGACAGACGGACTGAAAGACGACTGTAGGCGCTACGTATTTTTATAATTACGAACGCAAAAAAAAAAAAAAAAAAAAAAAAAAAAAAAAAAAATCATCACTTTTTTGGCAATCACATAATTGCATTTCATATCACAAAAGTTGGAAAACTGTCAATCAAATATTATATATAATTTAATAATATATAATTTATTATATTATATAAGAATATTTTCTTTCTTTTTAAACTTCAGGCCGAGTAAAAACGGGATAAAACAAATCGTAGTGACAAATTCTGCCAAGTCCGAATATTCTAGGGATAATAATTAATTGTAATATATACGAACCCGAGATAACTCGGGATAATATAGGAAGCACTTAAATTATGGTTCGATCACCTATTCGTTACACATATTCCTGTCCCTTCTCTAAATATTAAATAGATCTATTTTAACACTAGAACGCCAGAAGGAGTCGATTGGACACCTTCCTGGATTAAATGTTAATTGCAACCAGAAATTTTTTCATATAATAAGTTAAATTTAAACCACGCTGATATACGTTAAATGAATCAATTAAATAATTTTAAATAAAAATTCTGGTGTCAAGTATTTTTATGAAACTTGAGCAAAATTTCTGGGCGTTCTAGTGTTAAATCTATTAATTTCAAATTTTATTTTTTCGAAGAATAGCTTATAGTAGGGGAGATGGGGGGTGAATGGGACATTTTCACAAAAATATTTTTTTTTTTTTATTATTTAAGTTATTATCAATATTATATATCACATTTCATACATTAGGTATTTGACAACATATATGAACAATATTTATTCTAGATTATGATTTATTCAGAAAAATATTATGAAATCAAAAAAACGTTCCTCTCTGTCCCAATCATCCCCACAGCAGGGATGAATGGGACACTAATAGGGATGGATGGGACATAAAGATTTTCCTCCCTGTATTCAATTTTACCAAATTAAAATTTATAATGATTTTACAGCACGAATCGATATGTTTTTTTTTTTTTTTTTCAATAACTTCTTTTATTGCAGTTTTAACTTTTAATGCAGACTTCGGCTATCAATCTGTTCTTTTTTCCCACTTATGAGGCATTTTAGATTTGAAAAGAAAATGCAAATTGTCTTTTAAATACGGCATAGCTAAAAATTTTCAATCATAACTTATTAATTAATATTAATTAAATGTATCTTAGGAACATGCAGAACGGAAATTATTGGGTCGATCGGAAAGTCGTGTAATGTTGGGAAAATCAGTTCGTAACGGAAAATTCTGCCCGGTAATTATTAGACATTAGATATCGGAATCAATGTCTAATAATTAAATGATAGAATTTCTTGGTACGAATTGATTTTCCCGACACGACTTTCCGATCGACCCAATATGTCAGGGGTGGGTATTTATTTGTGCAACATTTCAAAATTCAATATAATTTCCCCCATTTGATCAATAAACATATACTACTTTAAACAATTTTATCTATTTTGATTAAGTTTTAGTACCAATTTTTTTATAATCCATTAATAATTATTACAATACAATAAATAACACTCAGAAATTTTAAACAATAACAACTCATATAATAGACCAATTCGTTAGGTGGCAACGAGTCACGTGATGTCCATATTTTTCCATGTTTTTGACGTCATCACCGCTAATGGAGCAGGAGATTTGGTGATTTTCTTGGCGATTTTCTGGCAGCCTCGTATACTTTTGTTGACATACTAAAATTGTAAACAAGAAGCTATTAACCAGGATAATAACTTATAAAAAACATTATGTAAGATAATATATTTAAGAATATTAATAAAAGCAGTGTTACAAATTATCACCTAAATAATTATTAAATATACAGTGGATAAAAAGGTTCCATTAGCAGCTATAATCATATAATAAAAAAATGATTTTTCACTCAAGATTATTTATTATAAAGTAAATGAAAATTTGTAGTTACAAAAAATATAACGATTGATTGACATATTGCGAACGGAAACTTTCATATTTATTAAATGTTTCAATCGTAACGCCTATTGTATATATGTATTATATATATATATATAAAACCGTATTTTAAAATACTAGGCTGTAATGTCAAACCAGGATGCATTTTTTTTATTAATAATAATAAAAGCGTGACACACAGAAATTGTATTGTATTTAAATTTCTTGTTATTTCTTTATTTTACTGTATTAGAATTTATCAAATTACAAAACTAATTAAATACTAATGTAAAATCAATACTTAAAATAAATGATATAATTCAAGAAATTGAGCATACATTAATATTCATTAGCAATATTCACAAGTCATAAAATGTCAGCTTTTTAGCTTTTCCTTTACAGCATTTATCACTGCTCTAAAAAATTAAGCATTCTTTTAATATATTAATTAACATTGACAAATTGAATGTGTGCTGTAGATGTTTTTTAAAATAAATCTGATGGCACATTTGAAACTCTGAAAAATGTTTTGAAAGTTTTTACAGATTATGTTTGTTGTTTTCACAGATTTATTTTACTTTAAAGTTTATTATTAATTGTTAAGTTAATAGAAAACTAATGTACTAAAACTTGTTAAGACAAAATCGCTAGAGACGAAGGGAAATTTTCATTTTAGATAGATTTCACTCAGCAAATATAATTATATGGTATTTCTTTCACCAGAGCCATGAAATTTTTGTATATAATGAAAAGACTGTCTTTACCAAAATCCTGCACTAATGAATGGTCTCCTAATACACAATAAAAACACTGGAGAATAAGATTTTTTTTTTTTTTTTTAAAGTACCGGACTCTATAAACTCGGCCCCTAAAATAGAGGCCGTACCCGACTCGACCAGATAAAATGAATCCAAACTTTGAAATCGGCTGGGTCAGCAGAATTAGTACAGTTTTTTTGCTGAGCCAGGTTGGGAGATAAACAAAATAAACGGTCCTGACCAATATAACAAATTAAGTGGGACGACTTCCGCACCATAAATATTGGGCCATTTTGCTCACGCAAAAACACCGACTCGTTAATGTAAATCCTAAGAAAGATATTTTTTTTTAAATATGTCGTTCGCATATCATTATTTTTAAATGATCTTTTTTGCATTGGATAGCTGAGGTCGGTCTCTACAAAGAGTCATTTTTACTTTTTTGATTGTGTTTATAGGTTTTTTTTTTTTTTTTTTTACTAGAATACTTTCCCTTATGAAACTGATTCAGAAAATCAAAGTATACTATGAAAAAACATCTGTAAACAAAATCGAAAAAGGGTCGAGATTGACCTCAGCTATTTGACGCAAAAAAAATAAATCATTTAAGCATATTGAAATGCGAACCATGTATTTAAAAAAAAATTCTTCCATAGGATTAACATTAGCGAACGGCCGTTTACCCTTGAGGGAAGTAGCTGATCCATAGGGGAAAAAAATCGGCCCGGCCCGTACAAAAAATAAATAAATTAATTAATTAATGGCCCAGCATAAAAGTTAAAAGTTTGGCCTGGCCCGGAAAACATTTAAAATCTCAGCTTGATTCGACTGAATTTCTTCAAAACATTGATTTTTACGCTGATATGGTTAAAAATTATTTCGTAGGAAGAGTTCTCAACAAAAATACTTATTTTATCTTTTTTTTTTAATGTTTATAATCTTTATTTTTAAAGAAGCGCCTAATAAAATCACTCAAGTACTCATTTATAACTAATAAACAAACGTAATT
Organism: Maratus speciosus; assembly: GCA_963932465.1. Taxonomy (NCBI): domain Eukaryota; kingdom Metazoa; phylum Arthropoda; class Arachnida; order Araneae; family Salticidae; genus Maratus; species Maratus speciosus. Next base: position 11,162,413 of record OZ010799.1, read on the forward strand.
TTGTCAAAAAAAAATGGCCATAATTTTTTTTGCAAAAAAAATTATGACCATTTTTTCCCCCCCATTCGGACCAGAAAATCAGAGTTCTAACTTTTTACGATTGCTCTTTCATCTTCACCTAACACTTCATTTATAATGGCTGTTTCATAATAATGGAAGCCATCAGTCCATCAGAAGAAAATAACTCGGTGGAAGCAGAAACTCGGATAGGCGGGACTCGGTAAATTGGGACTGTACTGAATATGTCATTTTAAAAATGATCTTTAGAATATTTTTGTTGATGTTCAGAGGGACCACCCCCTTGGATCCGCCACTGTAGATTATGTAGTTCAGTGTTACATATTTTAAATTTTAAAATGAGTCGTCTATTATAAAATTAGTAAAATTCTCTTTGTAAATAAACTTTGTGGAAGAGGGGGGGGGGGGGGGGGATACACCAAAATCCATGTTTGAGCCGGGTGCAAAAAAGGCTAGTTTCGGCCCTGCAGTTATCAATAGGTGAAATGCTAAAAAAAAAAGAAAGAAAGAAAAAAGGAGTGTTTCTAGTTATCCTAAAGTGTTTTCGGCAGTGTGAGATCTGCACGGGCCGGCTTTTAGGCACGGGTCATACTCTTTTCTGAAGGTTCTGTCCGGGCCGGGTTAAGGCATTACTTTTTTCCTGAAAGATCGGGCCGGGCCGGACCTAACTTATTTTTTCTGTACAGAGCCCGGACTGGTTTCATTCCTAGTCTTCATGATCCAAAATTTTCAGTCCTAGTTTTGACAAAGCCCGTATGAAAATCATTGTCTCGTCGTGGCCTGGTCCGTTCAAAGGTCAGTAAAATTAGGCCTGGACCAAAAATGTTTGCAAAAAATGCATGCATTTTTAAATCGCCATTATTCTACAATTAAACATTAAAATTTATATTCTTTTTAAAGAGTAGTAGATTTCATACGCTTATTAAAATATAGCTAAGTTAAAATATAGTAAAACGAGTGAAAAGAACCTGCCTATGATGGAATCCTGTTTTAAATTGAACAACGTGTTGAGGATCTTGTCTATAACGCTTTTTTTTTTTCTTTTTTATACAATTCTGTCTTAGCAGATTTTACTGTATAACATTTTTCAAATTTTTAACACTTCAATGCATAGAATATGGATTAACAAAAGTAATGATAACTGAAACATTTACATACAAGAAATAGAGACTCATTAAAAAAATAAATATCACAGCCTGCGGCACTTCATCAATGTTTTGTAGAAATTCAGTCGGGTTGGGCCGAGATTTTAACTTTTCCAAGCCAGTCTTAGGCCGAACTTTCAACTGTTATATCGTGCCGGGCCGAACTTTTAAATTTTTTACTGGGTTGGGCCAATATTTCTTTTGTACGGGCCGGACCGAACTTTTAATTTTTGTATCGGCTGGTCCGTGCTGATTTTTTACTGCGAGTCGGGCAGTCCCGGGTCGAATTTTTTTCTATGAGTCGGGCAGTCCCGACCTAGAAATTTCAGGACGGGCCCGGAAATTTCGGTCTGTGCAGACCTCTAAGTGTCTCTATACGATATTTCAAGACCTCTAAAATCTGGAAAAGCAGCGGCCGAAACGATTCCGGAATTGAGATTGTACAAATATCAGTTCCTTGGGTGCGGCGCTTACGTCGATAAACTTTTTTTTAAACAGATTTTCATTGGTGTGGCGCTTACGGTGGGTATTCCTGAAAATACTGTATATATCATTTTCTTTTTTCTGGGCACTGTTTTAATTCCATATTCAGTAGAACAGGAAAATAAAAATGGGAAATATAATAATTAATTTAATATGCTATCTCAAAAAATGCATTTTTCAAATTCTTTTATTAAAAAATTGATTGTTATTTACTTTTATATTTAAATTTTTTATGTATTTCTTTTAAAAAATCATTTTTGGACCCAGAATTTGTAAATTTGCTTACATTCATTAAGCAATGCGAATTATAGAAAATTGTGGATTATAGATCCTTGACTGTATTTTATTACTATAATAATAGTTCTTTGAGAAAAACTGTATTTTTTGTTAGTTAGGCACAGTTGATAAATTGACAAATAGTGTTCTCGTCACAATCATTTGTACTGCATTCATTTCATTTAAAATATAAATCTTTCACTTATTTTATTCAAAAATAAACGACCAAGTGTGTGTACTACTCGCGCTCAGAGGATTCTGTACAATAAATCTATGAATTATTAACTCTATTATTTAAAAAAATCATTACTAAAAGAAAAATAAAGCTTTGTAAAAAACTATACAACATAGGGTTTGATATAGCTGTATATATACTAGAAAAGTATGAATGGGTATACTGTAAATGTTCAAAGAGATGTGAAGCCTAAATTCTATCAAATGTTTCTATTTTTTATAACAGTTATTTAAATAAAATTTGCTTTTTCTTTTTGTGTGCAAAAATTACCTTAAACGGGTTTTCAGGAGGGCAGAGACGATTTTTCTTTTTGATTTAAGTGTTCAACAATTATTTTAAAAGGGGGTTCTTTTTACTTTTGTATGTTTGCAGCGATATAAAGATATGATTTTACATTTAAATAACTTTATATCAGTTAACATCTAAAAGAGATAGTTGCTATTTAAAAGGTATGACTATTTTGATGTAAAGAAAAAAAAATAAATAACAAAAAAATATATTGTTTGGATAAATAAATAACAATTTCAAAAAACAATACCCTTTTCCCCAGAAATATCTTATGACAACCAAGTGTCAGACTTCTCCCCCAACCTAAAATGATTATATATGCACAGCCCTTATATCATGCAAATCAGCCAAAAAATGTAGATTTGTATAAACGCTGCAGCAGCAAAAGGAGGTTGCATTTCAAAATTAAAATTTCTCCCAGAGTATTTAAAAAACTGATAAGATGTATTAAAAATAACTTATGTTACGATAAAAATATGTAAAAACCAATGTAAAGAAAAGCATACGTAGCACAAAACGTTTATAATTTGTTTCAAGGCTTTATAAAAGGAATCTTTATTTCAACACAAATTTAATGAAAGAAAAAGTTAAGAGCAATATGGCTAATGTTAGGAGTAATTATCAGTGTGTTATTAATGTGGGGGCTACTTGATTATCCCGTCGACCAATTTCACCAAATTATACAAATTTACATAATTTTATTTTAAATAACGAAAGAAAAAATAAATTAGTAAAACATTAATAAAAAACAAAAAAAAGTAGAATTAAAAATCACTTGATGACATAAACACTTGTATCATGTTTAATGTCCAGTGAATATGACATTTACGATCATCCATTATTGGCATTTAATCTTATAGTTTGATGACAATTTTTTGGTGGACGGGATAATCAAATGGTATTTTAATGTGTACGGGGCTGTACATGTATAACATTAGCAATATTTAGGTAATTTTAGCCCCTTCCCCCTCACTTACAGTATCATATGTTATCATTCCTCACCCCCCCCCCCCTCCATAATGATATCATTATCAATGTTTAAAAATCCTTTTTATTTTTATATGTTACTACTATTGTTCTTTCCCACTCTCTTTTTTTTTTCCTCTTTGAAGATTACAGCGGCTTTTCTATGAAGCCTTTAAACACATTAATGCTAAACTTATTTTGTTTGTTTCGGCTTTTAGTCCAGTGGTTAGGGAGTTGAATTCGGAATTAATTAGGGGAAGGCTGGGAATTATTTTAATCCCTTCAGTTTAGGTCTAGAATGAATGTGCTATGTTTTCCCCCTCGTACTAGGTGAGCGTTAGGAAATATGTACAGATTTACAGTCAAAAAACACATTTTTTTACATACCATAACAGTTCCTCCAAACAACTAACTCTGTCAAAAACATTGTCAATACAACTGTTGTAGAGCTTAAAATTCTGAGTAAAATGAGTAACTACACTTAATATTTTTGTTGAACATTAGGTCACAATTCCAGTTTAAAGTTTTAGACCTGTGGTCAGGGGGTTGAACTCAGAATTAAATAGGAGAAAACTGGAAATTGTTTTAATCCCTTCAGTTTAGGTCTAAAATGAACGTACTATGTTTTCTTCCTCGTACTTGGGTGAATGTTAGAAAATATGCACATATTTATTTTCGAAATAGCCCACATTGGTTTTTATTTGTCAGATATTGTATCATGCAAGGAGTAACAATTCTCCAAAACCCCTTCCAAATAAGTATATTGGCTGCACCACTGGTATAAGGAATATACACACAAATAATAATTATGAAAAATTAGGCATAGATTATGAAATTCTCACCAACAATAGCTAATAAGAACTTTATTTTTTTCATACAATGAAATGAAATATATTAATGAGCCATTTAAAAAAACATAACTGAGTAAAAATCTATTTTCAGCACTTGTTGGTTTCATAACACTTTTTGATGCATTATATTTATTGAATTTTGCATTTAAATAGCACACAATGGACCTCATTAACATTAAATAATTACATGGCGATCCCAGTATATTTATGAGAGTTAGAAAGTGGGAAAATAGACAAACCAAAACTATTCAACTTACTGAATAAATAAAAAATTGTGTTAAAAATGAGAATATTTTCTCATTGTTTTATATCTTAGCCATTTTGTTATTAAAAATAAATAGATAATTAAAACTGTTAAATGAAAACAACAAATTTTTAATAAATTTCTTTTATTTGACAGTACAAGTTACAGAAACAAAATAAAACTTCTTTATATTATAAATATTATTACATAACAAAATTTATTATTGAATATAATGATTACTACATATAATAAATAAAATAACATTGACACAATGCTTTGCAGTATAGGTGAAAACTGGGAAATTGAGTTAGTAGCCAGTGGCCGGTAGACTCAGTTTCATTAGTGGCCACTTTTTAAAGTTAGTGGCCACTATAATGTTTCAAACTTTCTTGACATCTAAATAAATTATAATCGATGTATATATACATATTTTTCTACAAGTCAGAGTGTTATAACAGCCAACTATTCATGATAAGAATAGGGAAGCAGTCAAAATTCAAGAAAATTACTTTAAAACCACAAAATCTGTTACATTAATTTTTTTAGAATATATCTTTAGATTATTTGTATATGTTCATAAACACTATTATCAATTTAAATTACTATTACTTTCTTTATGTAAAAAATAACTAAATCAAAATTACAACAGTTAGGTGTATACAATTAAAAAAATATCAAATAAAGCACAATAAAATGTTATTTGGATTTTATTTAATAAGTAAATGTGTTATTAATATACTACACACATTACATACAGTTGAAATCTAAGCTGATGAGTGTATTCCGCTGGATTAAACAGTATCTCATGAAGAAAAATAATCTAACTGGTGAGCATGTGGCAGGAGTCGAAATATTGAAAATACTGCAATGTCCTTAAAATCCACTTGCACCCGGTGAAAAAAAAAGGAATAAAATATTTGAAATGCATGTGGAGTCAAAGCTGATGAATATATTTTGCAGAATAAAACTGTATTTCTTGAAAAAATAATCCAACTGAAGAGCAATGGCGAAAAGCGGAAATATTGAAAATACAGCTAAATCGTTGTAATCTGCTTGCATCTGGTAACAAAAAGAATCAACCACTTTGCTAATTAGATGTAACCAAAGTAGAAATGCATATTTTTATGAAAAAAGCTATATTTCACATGGCAATCGATAACAGATTTTTTATCGCCACTTGGAAAGTGGCGACTAGGGTGGCGATTGATGGGCGATTTTTTAATCGCCACTTTTACAACTTTAATCGCCATGTGGCGAGTGGCGACCGCCAATTTTCACCTATACTTTGCAGAAAATTTATTGATCTGCAGAAACAGATATTTACATTTTAATTTAAAAGAAAGATAAAGCATTTGTAAAAATTGAGTAAAAATAGACGGTACTTTTCTGTTATATGGACACCATTGTTGCCAAGCATAATAGTTGACACAAAAGGAAAATCACGTAAATTGAAACATTTGAAAAATAAAAGAAAAAACAGTGTCAATAGTAAAGTGAGCTTTTTTAAAAATATAACATTTGAAAATTACAGACTTTTAAGAACTATTTTATTAAATCACCAATATATACTTAAAATAAATGAACAAATAACTGTTATACAATAAAGTAATAAAATAAAACTCATATTAAACTACTGGTATAAAATTAAAAATATTTTTTAGCATTGCAATAAACATTTCATTGATCAAAGATCAGGATAGAAATAATTGGGACATTAAGTACCAAATAGACTGTATAACTAGCGAAATTGTTAACTATTAAGACAGGTTTTATTTTATAAAGAAGTGGGATAATCAATTAATAATTTTCAGTTCGTATAATAATTAAAAAGTAATAAATAGTACATCAAAATTAAAAAGCATGTTTCTTGACATACTTAAACAAAAAAAAAAAAAAAAAAAAGAGGAAAGAAAGAAAATTTCAGTTGATCAATTGAAATAAACAATAATTGGTAAATAATATTTAGTGAGACAAAATGAAATAATCCTCATTCAAACTGCTAAGAATATCAGCAGATTTGAAGACATCAGAAATGCAAGTGATTTACACTCCTGTTCTATTAAAAAGAAAACATTTATGGTTTACACATCAAAATTTCTAAAAACATTACAATAATACATTTAGAATACTGTATTTCAGGCTCGGACTGGCCCGCCGGCCCATCGGCCCGAGGGCCGGTGCGCCCTCGCCCAGGGAAAACGTCGCGCCCCTAAGTGCCTAAGCCGCTCCAATATTTTTTCACTTGTTGTATACATACATTCTGATTAGTGTACTAAATTTCGAGAATTCGTTTAGGGATCATCATCAATTAATAGACAGCACAAGAGATGTATTTTTTATTATTATCACGAAGAAATTAAAGATATATCGTAGCAATTTCAGGATCGGAAACCAAAACAGACATCTTTGCATGCGATTGAAAGAGAAAATATGCACCCAACGAAAGCTTTAGTAGCCATTGCACCCTGGACGAAATTTTTTTCATCGTTTCTTTTCATGATATGTTTTAGAATTTACATATTTTCAGTCCTTTTGCTTTTAGTACTTTGCGCCCCCTTTCCTTATAGCCGCCCCTGAATGCACATATAATGGTGCTTTTTGAAAGAGAAAAAAAAATAGAGAGACGTTCAGAAGGCAAAAAACTTTTTGTATGGATTTTGTTTTTGATTGGAAAACACGATGATCTTTCTTTTCGGGAAATACAAAGTTGATGATACTTTTGGATTGCAATCCTGGAAGCTGTGGTATCTCGCGGACAGCGTTTTCTCATTCACAAAATCTGCCGTTATTTTCGGATAGTAATCTCGCGCCTAGTTCAGGAGTAATCAGTGAAAATACATAAAAAAAATACATATGCGTCGAAATGAGAACCTCCTTCTTTTTTTTTAAAGTCTATTAAAAAATAGTGGCTATATACCCTGCAGCTTGCATGAATACAATCCCTGGGGCACTTACACTCAAGTACGGAAACTTAAATATTTCCCTTGATCTTTAACAATGATAAAAGTTTTGCAATCATGGGAAGAGTGTGCTGGGAATAGTAAATTTACTTAATTGTTTTAGGGATTTTAGACTAACAAAGCAATGTTTTAGGGTGTACTTTTTCTGTAGAAACCTTTTCATAATGAGATATCAATTCAGTTCTTTATGGACGCATAATAGTAATTTTTTAAGGATAAAAAATACCAATTATTTTCACAAACAAGTATTATTTTCACATTCAAATAGCTTTATATTTCAGCATTCCAATACCCTATAATACGTGGTACAAAAGAAGCTTGAGATTTAGTTTTCAAAATTTCTATTTCCAAACGGAAAGTATATTTTTGTTCTAATTATAAATATTTTTTAAACGAAGTTTGCATACCGAATGTTTCTTGTGTGTTGAAGGAGATATTTGTAGATACCACATGTAAATATGCTACTTGGTTAATAATATGAATAATAACAAAACAGTAGATAATAAAAAGTAGTGGCTTTCAGATTGTAACAGAAATTGAATTTATGACATTTTAAACTGGCTTGATAACTAATTCCTATTACATTAAAGAAATATGTTTTAAAAAAAATGTTGAAGCCCTTAGCAGCACCGCAGCAACCCTATTTGGCGCTAGGTGCAAAAAACAGTGTTAGCTTTTCTAAGGATCCTCAGTGCATCAATGGTGATAGTGGAAAAAAATGTGGTTTACAACTTACAAATTCTGCTAAAAATAATCATAAAAAAATATGTAGGTACAAATCAACTGAAAATAATATCTACTAGTTATTGTTATGCATAAATTATGTTTTCGAAGTCGTATACTTATTGAGAATTCTACCAACTTTTATTTTTAAAGCAATAATACCCCATTTCTGACACATTATTTGAGTTTCTTGGATCGAGACAGCCCGGAAAAAGGCATAGTTTATATGCATTAAATTAAATCATGGTAGAGTTAGAAGGGTTTAAATTTGAGGATGTTAAAGATAAATCCATTTCAGAAACTTAGTTTTTAACTTCATAAAAATTATCTGATGATTTTTTATTAATTCATTAGAGATATAGTGAATAGACCCAAACTTATTTCAAACTTTTTTTCTATTCAAAAACTTTTCTTAATTAGAAATTATTAACAAAGTCATTTTAAAAAATATATATTATGAACTAACCACAATTGTTAAAAACATTGATGTGTACAATTCATTTGAATAATTGGTTTTGGAGATATAGAGAAATTTTTCCTTTCCATAAATTAAGGGGTCCGTATTCCGCTATCAAAGGAGCCACAAAAAAATCGTAGAAACTTACAAGAAATATTTTGTAGGATTTTTTTAATGTAAAGTAAGTTTTTAATAAATTTATTATTATAGTAAAATTTTACTGGGGACTAATTGAGAGTTTTTGGTACTTTTTCTTTTAAGATCTTCAATCTTCAATTTATTTTCTGAAGTTTAGGGATAAACCCCTAACGCATTTTCTTTTATAACAGTATTAAGATTTAAGAAAAGCATATAAGCTATATCTCTTTCCTGGCTGGAAAGGAACTCAAACAGGGTGTCAAAAGTGGATGTTACCATTTGAAAAATCAACGTTCGTGTATTTAATATGTAGACAGCCTCCAAAGCAAAATTTACGAAAAGTATTTAATAGTAAATATTATTCCTAATCAATTGTTATCCTAATCAATCCTATGTTTTTTCATACAGTGATTTTCAGGAAAATTGGTAGGGGCGATGATTTTTTTTTTCTGCAAGGTGTCTATCGATAGAAGAAAATAAGAAAGCTCTAGTCTTGATATCAGTAATCTACTACAAGTTAATCTGTATTCAACTTGCTGCTTTTAGATGTTATGTGATGTGGTTTAAAAAATTGCGTAATATTGTGTAGGATTGATGGAATTTTAAACATGCACGGAGAATATTGCGAAGTCTTCTATCTAGAGTTAAAGATTTAATTGAAGCCATTATCCTTTACTTGGTGCTATGTAAGTGTGTTAAACCTTGTCAAGCCAGATACAACACAAACAAGTCAAATTGACTGGAGTTCGTTTTTTGAATTCGAGATTTTTGCGCCCTCTGAAAATCCAAGGTCTGCGCCCTTTACACTGACCCAGTCCGACCCTGCTGTATTTACTACTCATAAGTAAGAGAAACTTACTGTGTGGGCAGAATATAGGCAAGACAAAATAGCTTTTGGACTATTGGTGTTAAATATTTATATAATTAGATACACATCTAAACAGAGCTTAAAATTATTCAGTATCTGTATTTACTCAAGTAAGATGGAGTGATGAAATCAGAAAAGTAGCCGGTGTAAATTGGATGACTAAGGCACTACACAGGAAAGAGGAAACATTGGAAAAATCTGGGGGAGACCTACATCCAGCAGTGGATTGAAAATGGTTGCTGTTGATGATGATATCTCATTATGTCACATGCCAAGAGATAACAGAAAAATATGATATATTTGAAAGTGTAATATAACCTGAAGACATTTTTTTTAAAATAAGAAGAAAGATAGAAGTAAATGTCTTACAATTGCCCCCAGAACATTGTTTAAATGCATATTACAACTTTTTAAAGCAAAATTAAGAACAGACTCATTTATTGTAATCAGAAAATTATTATAAAGTACAAATAAACAGTAAAAATTACAAACAAGTACAAATAAAAAGTAAAAATTATTTAAAAGTATTAACGGGTACAACTTACTTTTTTTTCAGGCAGGGGGGAGATCATGAATAAAAAGAGGGCTACATCTGAATAAACAATGTAATGCAAATAAGAAAAATGATAAGTGAGGCTAGTTTTCATGTTAAAATGGCTATGAGTCGCCTCACAATAAGAGCCTATGATAGTAGTAACGGGAGAACACAAACTAAATGTTAAACTAATGGCAGTGTTCTTTTCAAAATTCTTATCTGCATTTCGATACTTTGAATTTTTTTTTAGGCCTAGGTTAACTGAGGCTAATATCTAATCAAATATCTTTACTTTTTTTTTTTTTATGTGCAGTTTTTTTTCTCTGAGGGCACTTTTAATTTTGGAACAGGATCTGAAACTGAAATTTTCCTCTGAAAAACTGTACCTGAAATAAAGAGTAAAAAGATACCAAATTAGACATTGACCACAAATATCTCATGCAAAACAAAAATCATTTTAAAATATTGAAATGTAAACAAGAAATTTATAAAGAAAGTTGCCATTGGTTTAATATTAGTTTGCGAGCATCGTTGCATAACTAGCATAATTCGCATTGCATCCATTTAATTTTAAATATAAGTCATTCACTCATTTCATTTAAAATACATGTTGCATACATTTCAAATATATATGCCTTTCACCCATTTCAATTAAAATACAGAGAAAAATAAATACCATAAAATTATCATCAAAATATTGTTTCTAATTTAGTAAAAAAAAGCTGTTATTGGCAAGATTTGTGTATGACTAACATAAAAGTACCAAAAATACTCTAAAGTTGTTAATAAGCATTAAATAGTTTAGCCAGCATGAGTATAATAGTCATTGTAGAATAATTTAAATTGAAAAAATATGAGAATATGCTTTCCACAAATAGAAGGCTTGAATAAAATGCAATTATTTATAAAGGTTTTTTTTTTTTTTTTTTTAAGGAGTAGGAAGAGATAATACAGCTGATGTGCAATATGTGTTACAAATAAGAATCATTATTTTCTATGCTGAACTTAGCTTATAAACTGTATACTAATTACAACTTAAGAAAATAACCAAATTATATGAATAATATCTGTGGCAACTATGGTCACTTAAATTTTTCCACACACTTTTGAACTAAATTCTGATTCAATAGCTATTAGCATTAACATCTCAAAATTAATCTTCTGAGCTAAAAAGAAACATCATGTGATATACTTAAAATTTCTTAGTTAATTCACATATTTAAAATAAAGTATGAAGTTACCCTTTACTTGCAAAATATATTATAGGGAAAATATAAATTCAGTAAGCTAAATCTAAAAGCATGGCTTCCAATTTCATTGAATTTTTCTGTAACGAATTTTAAAGAATTCAGTGATGCAAAAATTTAGAAGACTCTTTTCAAACTATAGCCTTTTATGGCATTGGATATCATTGGTGCACCCACGAGAGAGCTGAAACCCCTCCCAGACTAGACATTTAATTTTCTTTTAATTATGGAAGAGTTATTTTTTAATAGGTCCTTAAAAAATCAGAATTTTTGAAAAGATATTCATTTTGACACATATTTTTTTTTCTCTTTTATTTATTATGAAATCAAAATATTAGCATGTTTAAAATTTACTTAAAAATTTAAGGTACTTCTTAATTATCCTGTCGACCAATTTCACCAAATTATATAAATCGCCAAACCACTCGCCAAAATTATACACATTGACATAATTTTTATTTTAAATGACGAAAGAACAAATAAATTAGTAAAACATTAATAAAAATACAAATAAAGCATCGAATTAATGGTTTTAATGGCCATTATTGGCATTTAATCTTACAGTTTGGTGACAGCAATTTGGTCGACGGGATAACTAAGAAGTACCAAATTTAATACCCGATGCAACTTATTGCTATCTTTAACCTTCATAATATTTTGATAATTAATAATAAAACTTTAAATTGTTTGATTGCAAACACAATGTAAAACTATTCAGATGCAGAAACACACCAAAAAATCACAAAAACTAAGATATATTTTAGTACAGTTATTTCATTATGTAATATGTTAAAAGCATTCAGAATTAGCCCCACCAAAACTTTCCAGAGCTTTATCCGACTCTGCTCAAGTCAGCAGAAAAAATTTAAGTCAGGACCTCATCCGGCACGGCTTATCAAATCAAATGAAAGAAAGAGCTCGGCAGCAGGCCAGGCCAAATCTGGGCATATATAGGACTCTAAAATATTCGTAGCCCCCTCCAAAGCATAATCCTGGATGCGCCACTGTTGGATATGTATATTAATTCTAATTTGCGGAGACATTGAAAAGTAAATTACAAACATTGACTGAACAAAACAAACAATGTCACTAAATTTTATTTTCAAGCTCAGAGATCTTTAAAAATGAATTACTATATTGATATTGATGCATTTTAACAGAATTCTAAAATACACATATGCGTCTGATAATTTCAATAACTTATGCTAATTAAATAAAAAATTCATCTCACTTTAAAAAATTGTAAATAAACAACCTAAATTATAACCTTGATAATAATGGCAATACATTTTTTAGATTATTTCAACATTAGTAAATATTAAATCGAATACATTATTAGGTACATATGCAGCTTAATAATTATTAGGCAAATGAAGTTATAATGTTAATAATATAGATAATACATTTTAGATTATTTCATATTAAATAGACTAATATATGCAGCTTAATAATTATTAAGCAAATGAAATTATAACCTTGATATAATCATAATACATTTCAATATTAGTAACATTAAATGATTATATATATATGCAGTCTGATAATTACTAAGCTGATATTAAATTATAATTTATAATTATCCAGGGACACCATTTCAAAAGTTTCATTGAAATGGGGAGAGTTATAATTTAATATTATAGTATACAACTAAGAAGCAATCTACATAATTATATTCAAATATATATATTTTTTAACTAGCCAAAGCAGTCATTAGATGATAAAAGTACCAGATTTTCAGAATATTGTTATATCAAGGGTTTATGAAATAATTTTATGAACCTTAAACTTCTCATTTAATGCTATGATCTTATTTTAAACAAATCTGATAAGTTATTTTAGTTTTAGTGTAATTTCAGAATATTTTTTTATAGCTTGTGACACATTTTTTGAAACATCAAATTCCTTGAAAAGAGTGTGTGTGCACGGGGAGAGAAGAGATTAACTGTTCCTCTCTAATATGATACTCATACACTTAATTAAAGGTCAAAACAGGGAAATTTCACTACTGGCCAGTGGCCAGTAGTACCAGTTTTATAAGTGGCCACTTTCTTTAAACTAGCAGCCACTTTTTTATTTAAAAATACTAAACAGTAAACTTTTGTTAAAATTTTTATTAGTATTAATCTAAAATTGAATAGCACAAATAAATATGCTAATATAAACATACTGCAACCAGAAAAAATAGAATAACATGATGAAATGCAAAAAAATTTTACTCTCTCCTTGTAGGAAAGTGGCCGATGACAGCCGATTTTTTAATAGCCACTTTTTCTCATTCACTGGCCCTGTGGCCAATAGCTAGTGCTAATTTTGACCTTGACACTTAATGTTTTTATAAAATATAGCTTGCTTATACATAACTACACGCTTTAAAAAAAAATGATCATTTAACACAATTTTATAAATCTGAAAGCTAATGCGAAAGAAACCTTGGTTAAAAAATTAATTATAATAAATTATAATTACTTGTGTTACAAATTGACATAGCTTTAAGTGATTCTCTAAGATGCAGATCCATTTTATGGGAAAAATGACTTTATATAAAACAATATTTATAAATATACAATGTAGTGTTTAGAAAAGTAACTTACTTACAAGCATCATACTTACAAGTACCTATTACTGAAAATGCATATCATCAAAAACAAGCATGAAAAAGTCCCTTAACAGGATATTTACAAAAGTGAAAGCGGGGTCAACAGGTAGTAATCAACAAGCATACGCATAATTCTTGAAAAAGTCCCATTGAAAACATTCTATAATTTAAATAAATAAATAAATTATAAGAATCATAATAAACTGATTAAAACAACATGAACAATGTAGAATGCATTTTAAAATTCCCTTTTCTTAGGGAACAGAAAATGTATTAAAAAATTACATACTTACAGTCAGTCATAATAAGTTATTACTTACTGGTCGAGTAAACATTTACGACTGTTCCTGATTGACGAGTTTCAAAAATAGCACATAGTTGAAAGGCATTGGAAGAAATTCCACTTTCTTGCAGAAGACCACAAATGGTAGTCGTTTTTTATACAAAACTACACACCTGTGTTCCCCTGAGAGCAAAAAACATCGTAAAATGTGCATCTATCCTGACACCAGCAGATTCTCCAGACACTCTGTATTAAAACTTTTATGGATTTTGAAAGTTTTTCAAACTCATTCTGAAAAAAAAAAATTATGAATTTTTCCAATTTAAGCCACCCTTGGTCTGGAAAAAGGCGGGGAGGGGTGAAAAAAATTCATATTCTAGATTTTACAGTTTTAATTATACTAGTACTACTGAACAATTATTAAAGAATTTCAGAAAAATAGCATCTCAAATTTTTAAAAAGAATAAGGGGTTTATTAATAGTACCTAGTAATAATAACTAATAGTAAAAACTGTTTATTTAAAAAACAGGTTTGTTCATTTTAACAGAAGTTAAATTTTATATCATCAATTTTTTTTTTTTTAGGGGGGGTGGGAGGATTACACATTTATTTATTTAATATCTCCTTATTTAATAACATCTGCATTTCTAATTAAATAACTCACGGTTAATTTTAGAATCATCAAATTGATACATTTCCCGTGAATAAAATCAATTTTGACTGTAAGAAATAAAAGTTAATACTCACTATTTTCCGATGAAGAAAGATTTAAAAGCAAATTTAGAGCAAAACTATTATTTTATACAGATGAAACATTAATCGAGGCCCATAACAAGACTCCAATAGCCACAGGGCCCTGGGCAACCACCCTTTTTGCCTGATGAATGTGCCAATCCTAACAGTAAATATAATTCATTTACTACAATGCATTTTCAGGGAAACATTTTAATAAAAAATTAAGATTGATAGCTATACATTATACAGCAAAGGAAAGTTTAATATAGAACTTAAAGCCATGGTTACATTTTAAAAATGGAAAACATGGAAATGAACAATTTTCTTCTGTTTACTGCTATACCCTGCAGTTTTATAAAGGCTATGTAAAATTCCATCAGCCTTTTTAGAAAAACTACTCACTGCTGGTAAGCACACTGAAGAAGTTCCCAAATCTGATCAAAGTGACAATTTTAGTTATGAATTTTTCCATCAATTTTACATTGCAATAAAAATTATAAAATCAAACACATTAAAAAATTGTTTTATTTATTTTTGGCCTTAATATTTTATTTAAGCTAGCATAACACGAAAGCTAAATAATAGTGCAGTGTAGAGAGAAGGATTGAACACATTAAATTTTTTTCAAGAATAAAAAACTGGTCAAACTATTAAGAGTTGTTGTTTCTTTCACACAATTATAACTGGCGAGAGATAATAAAAAAAATTTAAGAAGGAAAAAACTCAAACAATTATTCAAAAAAGCACAAGGAATATTTATAAAACTAAAAACAATGCGGGAATTTGAAGATACGGAGAAAATTTATCAATGATCAATTTTACATAATACGAAACGGTCCAGTGTTCTAATTTTTTTTTTTTTATGGTGATCTTCAAAAAAGTGTTCCACTTTAATGTGTAACACATGATAAACTAATGACAATTGCCGTCATTTAAGCACAACAACAATTTAGTATCTTCATACCACATTAAATACTAACAAAAAGATTAAAACAAACCAGAAATAAAATGATCTTTGCATATCCAGAAATTTTTTCTTTTTGATTCTGTTAAAGCATCTATTTTCAAGGCAGCCAACAACTTTGAATGTCTGCTGTACGTTATTTCATAGTGACTTTTTCTAATCCCAGGAAAAGCAAAAACAACATTATTTTCAGTATTATCATTATTATTACTGCCTTGAAAGGAGTCGAGAAACGCGATATTTACTAAAACCGCTTTAAGCCTGCGTAAAATGTGGATAAATTATAGCACACTTGGCAATGCTATCAAGTGAGATAAAGAAGCCAATATGGTAAACAGAAGTACACTAAAAAGATGCTCACAAGACGTCATAAGATGGGCAGTAGATTGCGCAGATAGGAGATTTTGGTGTCCATGTTTTTGACGTCATACCAAAATGCCCTATACTATTTAATGCTATTAATTAACGTAAATTATTAATTTATCAACATATATAATACTATATAGTTAATAAATAAAACTTTCAACATCTCTAGGGATTAATGAGAATGTCCCATTCATCCCCATTTGAAATGTCCCAATCATCCCATGATGCATATATTTCCTTCTTAGCCATTTTGCTTCAAAAATTATTTTGCCACAATGGTTACTATTCATTCATTTTAATTATCGATATTGAACCTTAAAATAAACAACTACAACATAGCTTAATTTTTTATATTGTATATAATATTTCACATCTTCAAATGTGAAAAAAACTTACTTTTAAGCAGAGATTTCAGAAAATGCAACTTTGAAGGAAAATGAAAGCAGCAATGTGGTCCTACTTTTAGTTCTGAAGCACACTGTGGTTGAGCCTTATTTGGGGATAGGAAGCAATTTAAAATAAATGTTTATTGCCTGAAATATTGAGAATATCCCATCCTTCTCTTCTCCCATTCATCCCCTAGTTCCCCTATATGCTTTAAACTTAAACCTTGGATTACGGGCAAAGACTGGCGAGTATTTTTTTTAATCAATCGTACAACAACTTACAAACAGTTTCCTTCGTTTTAGATTTCTCTTGAAAATATTCTAGTATGACAGATATTATGAGAAACATGATACATATTAACAATATTAACATTAACGTTGAAATTAATATTTCTTTTTACTCTTATATCTAGAAATTCAGTTACGAAACTGAAGTGTTTAATTGGAGCCCAAAATAACAGATATTCCGGTTGAAGAAAACCAATTAATACACCATTTCTAATTGCCAAAAGGTGTAAGATTAACGCTTATCCTTTTATCGGGTGATGGGATTATACTTCCCACTTAATTTTTATTGTAAACTGATCAATTTACACCGGAATGTTTAGCAAAATATTTTGTTTTTATATTGCAAGTGACGAAAAATCGTTTTTCATTTGCAAATCAATTTGTTTTTTGATTCTGGTGGCAGTGAATCTTTTCAACATTTCAAATACAGAATTGTCTTGCCCGATAAAGGGTTAAATGTCTAATATTTCAAAAATCAATTTAAAAATGTTTTTCGGCTTTCAATTTTTAATTAAAGCATGTGAAAAATACTTTAAAAAATCATAGTTTATTTTAAGCATGTTTGCGGCTGAAAAACTATTTGTTGCCAATCGGCAACACTGGGCTTTAATTTAAAAAATAATTTTCCTTTATAAAATTCTATAATATTAACCCTCTGTCTACCAGAAGGGTCCAATGGACCCGACATGTACATTCAAAATATTTATTCAAACCAGAAATTTCTTCAAAACAAACTAAATGTATAAATCAGACAATAATAAGTTAAATAAACAAATTAAATAGTTTTAAGTAAAAATTCTGGTGTAGAATGTTTTTATAAAACTTGAGTAAAATTTCCGGTAGTTCTAGGGTTAAACACACATGAATTTTAACTCTTTGCACTCGTATGTACAGCCTGACTGGACATCATCCTTCTTTGCAAGATTTGTTTTTGGCGCCAGTAATAAAGGAAAATAAAATTTGCCTTTTTTAATTAGAACATTTTTGAAGTTGTGTACTTGAAGGAAACTTCATTTTAAAAAGTGGTGTCAACCGAATAAAATTTGTTTAAGAGACGCCCGAGTCCAAAGAATTAAGAACTATGATATGGAATAAATTTTACTTTTTCATTGGGGAACAAAATAGTATATTTCACAAGCTTCCAAACAGAACAAAAAGTAAATGTAGCCACAATTGAAAAAATAAATATATCTTTATTCTAAATCAGCACTAGTCGCTGCCATCTACTTGTTGAAAATTAATTTAATAATTTTTCCTGTTTCTATTTTTCAGGCAACATTAGGCATTAGATCTTCAATATTATTCTAATAGTATTTTAGAACACTAAATTGGGCATAAAGACGAAAGGCAATACACGGCATTTAAGGATTAAAACTTTAAAAACAGATTTTAAGTATTTATTTAGTATTTTATTTTAGTATTTTAATAATTATTAGTAACAGTATTTTTTACCATATATTAAAGTACACGGATCGAAGAATTACTATATTTGCATGACTAGCAGGAAATTTAAGTGTAGAAAAAAGGAGCCTGCAGCTGATATTAAATATAATAGAAAATCCACAGCCCTAGAAAGATTATCTCAAGAAGAAATCATCCAAATAACTTTCAATGAAAGTACGGAAATAGAAATAAACATCCAAGTAAAATTTAAAAAAAACATAGCGTGCGTTTGACCCTCTCGCTGTGCAACCCGAGAGTTTCTCGGGCAACGTAAAAGTAGCAAAATTTGTGCAACCCGAAATTTCATCAGGGATGCATTTTTCTGTCTAAGTGACTCTCCTTGATCATTCCCACCAGTTATTTTGTCATTCTAAATTTCGCCTTATCTAATGGGAGAAATTTCCCGATTGAATCAGACGAAAATTTTTGTTCTGAAAAACTGGTGGCAAAAGAATAAAAAATTTTAAAAGACCATCGTCGCGAAGGAGTTAAATACGCAATTTTTGAAGCTATTTTGGTAAAACAATTACGCAGCGAGAGTGTTAATAGAAGGGTAAGTGAAAAAAGAAAATAACGGCGTTTCAAATCATTGCATCATACGTCGTGCAATTTTAGAATACAGTAAACTCTCTGTAAGGCGGACTCTGTGTAAGACGGAAATCTGTCTAACTCGGAAAGATTTTCAAGTCCCTACAAATCCATAGACATAGACTAAAATTTGTCTAAGGCGGAATATTGTCTACCGCGGAAATTTTTCTTGATCTCGACCGATTCCGCCTTAGACAGAGTTTACTGTAGTTTTACTTATTTGTTTTGAAAATGACTCGGGTAGAGTCGAAACATATAAACAGTTAACTAAAATTATTTTTAATGTTTTTAACCCCTTCGCTACCACATGGGATAACTCTACGGAGCACTTATCCGCTAGTGGACACACTGGTAGCTTAGGGGGTTAAAGGTTTAATCGTGCATCTTTTAACAATTAACGATAGTATATTATTACGAGGTGTTAATTTATTATATATGTATCGAGGAATACACTTTAAAAACTGTTCGAAAATGTTTCCGAAAATCTGTGGAAGCTAAAGAAACTTTGTTTTTACAAATACTTCTTTAAATATAGAAAAAATATTGGTTTTTGAGATTTCTAAAGATAAAACACGTTTATTGGAATCATGATTGATTGGGAAGAGGTTATTGTATATTTTCGTTCCTAGTTATACTGCATTTTCGTAGGTTAAAAATATTTGCCTTGTTTACAATGTAGGAGACAAAATAAAACATTCTGGACACGATAATACGGAAGACGAAGTTGAACTGTTATGAAACAAAATTTTGCCTTTGAAATAAAAATATGCACTGCTGGCTAATTTATCTAAAAGATCATTTATTACTGTTATTTATTACTAGGGGATCCAACCTTGACGTCGCGGGTTGGAGAATATAAGGTAAATATATTAATATATTTTTTTAGATTGCCCACTGACAACACCCAAAAAAGTTTTTTTATTTGAATCTTGCATTCAAATAAAGTTTTGAAATTTATTAAAAGCGATACTTTCGTATCAGTTAATAGCCGAAGAAATCGTCAAAGATTTCGTTACTTACAGCAGTCCTTTTTAATTCTGATCATTTCAGTTGTTTAACCGTCGGTCGCAATAGGCCTGACAGGCACATCACAATTATTTATGTTCTTTTCTCTTCCATTAAAGGGCGCAATAAACGCGAGTGTAATAAACGAGGATTCTTCATTCAACTTTTAAATATACTCTCTTTGTACATCTTAATGAAGGTCACTGATCACTTTTAGAGAGTTAGAATTGCGTCGATTAATTACTAATGATGATTTTCTAACAGGGACCTATCAGGCGCACTGCGCCTGAACTCGGAAGTCCATTGTTGTGACTGACGGAAGGTTAAGCGCGTTCGATTACATGTTTGTTAAATTTCTGTTTATAAAAATTTATTGGTGAAATTTTAACTTCGTTATGAGATATTACACGGGGAAAAAATGCTGAACTATTTATAATGACTTAAGTGTAAACGGATTTTTTTTTTTTTTTTTTCATAATTGTCTGCAGGCGATAGAGAGAGATTAAAAAAATAAAATCATGCTTGAAATTGTTTTTAAAAGCCTAAAAAATTAGTAAGACAATTGGATACGTGTGCGTGGCCATTACTAATCATCACACGGTGTACCCGGAAGGGACAACTACGACGCCCAAGCTACCAAGAGAAGCATAATTCCTTTCTCATCGGATTCGTACACAAAGGCTCGCTACCTCCCTTAGGACACACGACTGAGGTTGTGGTCCACTCAGTGGATGAATCAATTTCCGGTCATGAGATCCTGAAGGCTGGGGCCACACCTTAGGCCGTCTTCCAAGCTCACAAGCACCCGGAGGACTACGGACCCACATGTCCACGTGGGTTGATATGATAGCTCCCCGAATGTTACAAACTTGACATCCCATTGCCACGATAGCTGCCTCGACACTCGGCACATTCAACTAACCTGCAACGTAAGGCCCTCATCTAAGTACTCATGTTGCAACTCACTTGGGGAAAAAGGAATAATCCCTATAGGGATTTCGGTCTCATCGTCCCGTCCCGAGGGAAAAACATTTAGAACGTACTTGGATTCCAGCGAAAGCTGAGGTGCTCTTGTTTGATTATGTGATCCAGCAAAAAGGCCGTGTATTAGTTATAAATAAGTTTGTGTCGTCTTTTAATGTAATATGTGTTTGTGTTTAATAAACTGTTAAAAGTACAGAAGAGGACCTTCTTCAATTACGTGTAGTGATTTTCGAAATAATTAAATTCTGATCGAATAATGCCACGGTTCTATCAACTCGTCCATACAGAGCGATAATCCACTAGACTCCCGACAAAGAAGACCTGCCTAACTCGTCGACCACACCCTCAAATTGGGCTAATACCCTGTGAAATAAAGACACTTACAGCATTTCATCTCCACTATTAAAAAAAAAAAAAAAAAAAAAAAAAAAATGTAAAATGTAAAATGCGATACTGTTTTCAAATAAATTACAGTATAGTTTTGAAACAAATTGCATTTATAAGTACATTTTTTCCCACATTCAACGGCATGACATTGAAAATACGTGATGTTTAGTAGTTAAAAAAATTACAGTCAAAGTGGAATTTTGTCGTCTGCTGTTGACGTTGTGAAAATGACGTCAGCGTTACGCACGAACACGTTTGTTCTTTATAAGATAGATTATCAAAAACACCATCCTAAAATAATTTTTGAGTTAATTATTTACGTATTTTCACAAAAAAAGGAAAAGAAAGAAAAATAAAAAGCAAGAGAGAAAGAAAGAAGAATAGTTGATTAGATCTTGTATTGTTTGATAATTCATTTTCTTTCTCATTTTTTTTTACCCATTTCATTTTACTTGAAATGTAAAGTTCTGCCAGATGTAAAGTTACCGATCATAATGAGGTTTACATGGAAATTATTGGCGTTAAAATCTTCTTAAAGAAAAAAAATTAGTTCTGCAAATAATCCATAGTTGCCGCTGCAAAAACTATATATATATCAGACATTTCATTGTATTTGCATTAGATTTTTTTTTTTCTTTTTGACCTTATAAAACTTTCTCTCTCTAATGTCCCATAAAGATAAAATGTGAAGAACATTGTGAAGACATTTTGAAAACAAATAAAAGAATTTCTTTCAAATATTTCGTATATCTGTTTATGAGTAGTATGATCGTAAACTTTATATCTTGAAACTAATATTATGCGTTTGTTTACTTTCCTCTCTTATAAGAAAGGAAGCAGAGAGATTTAGGGTTTGAAGTTTGGAAAGCAGTCTAAAGATATTTTGAGTGTTTGAGCTGTTACATTTTCAGAGTATATTCTTCCACATAATTCCACAAAATTATGGATTCTCGTTATTTATTTTCTTTATTTTTGTTGTTATTTCATATTTTTATCGACTTCATTAATAGAAGATTACCGATTAAAATCGTTTATATCTAAGGAAGCTCTTATCTTAAGGAAGCAAAGAGATTTAGTGTTTGAAGTTTGGAGAGCAGTCTAAAGATATTTTGAGTTTTTGAGCTGTTACATTTTCAGTGTATATTCTTCCACAAAATTATGGATTCTCGTTATTTATTTTCTTTATTTTTGTTATTTTTTCATATTTTTATCGACTTCATTAATAGAAGATTACCGATTAAAATCGTTTATAACTATATTTTTAATGTATGTTTAAAATAACGAATGTATCTATAACTTCTACGTTTAATTGCAGATTTCTCCGAGTAAATAAGACCCTACCAAACGCCGAGAGGTGTTGCTCTCAAAGCTGGTAGACTGGAGGTGCTGGGTTCGAACCCAATTGCGCTTGCTGGCCTAATTGTTCAAAGTTTTCCGTGGTTTTCTGCGAACCTTGGATTACCTTGCGTAAATACGGGTTAGGTTCCCTTAGATAGACTTCCACAGATTGCGCCCCCCACCCACCTTCGGACCCATATCCCTTGTATAGATGATTGGTCGTCATAAACAATACCAAGTACGTAAATCAAAAATTAATATTCAATTTTAATGCAAGAAAAAAGCGTAAAATTTGGCAGCGGTAGCTAATGCAATTGCTTCAATGCTAAGAGATTAACTACATTTTCAATAGCTGCGATATTTTCATCTTTGCTAACTCGCTAAATTATATTTGAGGACGTGAGTTTCAAAACTCGCCTTATCCAAAAAATCAAATTATGGGAAATCGCGAAAAACCTGTAACTCCGACCCCGTGCATCGAATACCTCCAATTTTTTGTATACTTATAGCTAGTTGCTCTGTGATATCATTGTGTTAAGTTGGAAAATCTACTTTAATTCATTTAATTAATTAATTGAAAAAAGTTTTGGATAAGAAGAGTTTTGTTGCCAACCTATGGATAAGAAGAGTTTTGTTGCCAGTCTCTATCATACTTGCTGAAAGAAATTAATAGTTTCAATTTTTGGTTATCGGATGATAATATTTTGGATTAAAAAATAAACCTTACGGGAGCAATAAGTATGATTAAAATTTAGTAATACGTTTTATTATACAAAAGCAAACTTATCAATAATCAAATAAAACTTATCATAAATAGCTTATAATTAAAATAACTTTTTTATAAAAAGAATTTAATATAATATAATCTATATAACATATAATATTATATATATACACCTTCTCCTTCTGTTCTGGTTCCTTAAAAATAATATTTTTATAGAAAGTAAGCACTTCCATTTCTGACCAGTTTTCATCAAAATGTTTTTTTAACAATCTGTGGACATCCTTAAGTTTCTCTTGCTTCACGGGGACTCCCTTTCCCTTCTTTTTAAGAAGAAAGTTCAGTTTTAGATGCCTCTAGCAAAACTTTTACACTCTGAATTTTGATATTCCAAGAATCTTCCGAAATACACTTCCACAAATTTGAAGATGGCCATGGTTCTTAGTCTTTATATAGTACCTTATCGTAATATCTTTGAAAAGCCCGGAAATGCCTTAGGTTTATGCCTGAGAATAAAAATTAAATCTTTTAACATCTTCTGACAGTAAGAAATATAGAAAGCGATTCCCCATTTTTAACTTACATTTTAATCTTCTTTTGCGTGTATTCTTTACTAGCCCATGTGTTCGTATTTCTTTTTCTATTCTTCACCCTTCCACTACAAAATGCAAGAGTTTATTCACTGCCCATTACACATAAGACATGCTGTAAAACTTATTTAATTAGTTTGTATGAATAGAACAGGTAAAATCTTTAAACGAAAATAGCAACAGGTCACAGAGAAATGAAGGGAAATTACTGTAATAGTAGCTGATAAGCTAGCCGTTCGTTGGTCTTACGCATGCCCAAGGATAAAGCTAGTTTTTTTGCCAACTCCCTAGTGGATAAGGCGAGTTTTGAAACCAAACCGATATTTTAAGAACCCAAAAATAAAGGATAAAAATATTTTTTTTTACAGTTTATAGTGGTTTTCCTGTGCAGGTTTACCAATAGAATAGATCGGTAGAGAAAACTCGGTTTTTAAATTTTGGATAAGGTGAGTTTTGAAATTCACGTCCTCAATTATATTATGATTTTTTTTTTTTTTTTTTTTTTTGTAAAGTGGCAACCAAATAATTGTAAACAAATAAAACTAATTGTTAAATTCGTCATACCATAAATTAAAAATTCCGAGGAAATTCTTAGATATTTGGCTGAATTTACATTTCTAAAATTAAAATGCGCCAAAACATGAAAAAATGTTTTTGCTTAATAAAGAATCAAAAATAATGTAAAAAATATTGTTACTTTTAAATAATTGTCTTATTAAATAACGCTTCGCGAATCTAAACAAAGCATGGCTTTTGCTAGTAAGTACCGTCAGTAGATAAAGTGTTAAAAATTAGTGGTGCACTATAGATGCATTTACCTTGAGATTTATTAAATCCTGCAACTGACAGAATATAAGACGCATTTGGAGAACGCAAAATGGCGAAACAGAATGCATCTTAAAATAGTTCCTCATGAGCTTTAATCGTACTTTGTAGATATTATAGATGAGGAAAAGGCTGCAAAGGAAAAGGATATATCTGATGTCATTCTAAAGAGAATTGCTAAACATTTTCTACTCAAAATAAAAATATAAAAATATTTTCTGATAGTAAAGAGTTTCAAAGTTCGCCAATAACTACACAGTATAAAAAGACAAATGATTCTTATGGGGTCTCAGGACTCTTAAAATTGGAAAAAATGTAAAAAAAAAAAAAAAAAAATGCAATTTAACAAATTACAACGACCATTTGGAAAATGATTTTTGCAAAGACTAAAATTTAAGACATAAAAAAGCGCACGGAGATGATCATACATTACGTACGCCATGGATGACATTTTTCAGTACTGTAAATTTTTAAACTTCTACGGAGCTAGTCATACATTACGTACGTCATGGACTAAACATTAATATTCCTGGACCAATTTTAAATGAAATTTGATACATTACGTACGCCATGGATGACATTTTTCGGTACTGTACATTTTTAAACTTCTACGGAGCTGGTCATACATTACGTACGCCATAGATTAAACATTAATATTCCTGGACCAATTTTAAATGAAATTTCATACATTACGTACGCCATGGATGACATTTTTCGGCACTGTAAATTTTTAAACTTCTACGGAGCTGGTCATACATTACGTACGCCATGGATTAAACATTAATATTCCTGAACCAATTTTAAATTAAATTTCATTCTTAAAACTTCTAAATACCCACAATATTACTTTTTACACCATCGTATAGAGGAAAAAATGTGCTTTAAATGCAATTTGTTTGAAAGCTGTATCTCAATTTGTTTCTTAGTTATTAATTAATTTTTTTTGTAGTTTTTATTACTTTTTGTCATAGTGGCAACAGAATCCACCTCTGTTGAACGTAAAGGGAAAATACAGATTACTATATAGACCAATCAGAAAACAAATAAAATGCGGATTCAACTAGTAAAAAGCTTCAGATATGTTTTTGATTTCCTACCTGGACCGAGGACAATAACCATTTTTCCAGATGGTTAAAAAAAAGACCATTATCAACATTTAATATCTTGAAATGTATTTCATTTTAAGACACAACTTTAATTGGGATGAAAGATATCCGTATGTTCTTTTATTTCATGTATTTAAAAATTGCAAGATGCAGAATTAGCATTTACAGGGGGCTCCAAACTATCAGATAAAGGCAAGCGGAAATTCGACATAATAGATTACGCGAAAGATTACAAATAAAATTTTGCAACTAGAATAGAAATTTTGGAGCTTATTTACACTTCAGATTGCAATAATTAGCCTGAACCTAAATGAATTTGTATTTAAAGTATGTTTTTATTTTAAATACAAAGTTTTATTTAGATAATGCAAAATTCTGAAAATTTCAACAGTATAATCACCTAAAATAATATTTTTTTGAGCAATAAAAAGGAAATTTTATGTTCAGTTTATACAGACTAACATGAAACATACGTTTTGAAAATTTCATCAAAAGGTATTCGGAAGTTTTCCAGATATCCTGCGCGTTTTGACCAAAAACGTCATTTGGAGAAAAATGACTTAAAAGTTTCGGAAACGCCACTTCAGCTATTGAGCGATTGTAATTCTAAAAGCCATAACTTCTGTTCTAATGGAAATTTCAAAGAAACAATTATATAAAAATGTTAAAAAAAATAGGAATTTAACATCTAAAAAAGTTAAAATTTCGAAAATTTTAAAGCTTTAAGATACCTGAGACCCCTTAATTTTGGAAAATATAATTTAACCGTGAACGGAAATATACAATAGCCTCTTTCACGATTATGGAAAAAGTTTTTTATGGTTAGAAACCGCAGAAACCAATATATTTTAGTACCGTATATTTCCGTGTATAAATCGAGTATACGACTTTTCAGTAAAAAATCGCCCAAAATCGGAAACCCGTATATAAGCCGATGGTTAAAAAAGGTGATGAAAATTTCATTGAACCAAAGCTAAATAGAAAAGCTAAATAGAAAAAAATTGCGCTCTCCCAAATTATTGATTTCTCCCATTCTGTTTTAGCAAGCTGCCAAATCTGCTTAAGGTTACCGGGAAAGCCTTATCTTTACCATATTAAATTCGCCAACTTTATGTACCTTTTTTTAAAAATGGTGAAAGACATAGAGGTCTAGATTTTTTAGCGTAGTTTGAATAACATGTTTTACACTAGATTAATATTAACACAATTATTCTAATTGGTAAACAAATCATATTAGATGTAAATTTCCAACTGGGCGAAAAATGTCCGGACCAGGATTCGAACCCGGGACCTCCTGGCTGAAGCCACCAGTGCTCTGCCATCTGAGCTATCCCTACAGCAAATTTACATCTAATATGATTTGTTTACCAATTAGAATAATTGTGTTAATATTAATCTAGTGTAATTTCGTGTCCAGCGATTTCTGGAGTTCCAATACCTGAGATTTATTCTGTTGAGCTGAACCAGGTTTCAGACCAGATGTTGTAATCATCAAGGTTAGATGGGTGAAAAAGTTCGACCAGAATCGTCCGGGATAGCTCAGATGGCAGAGTACTGGCGGCTTCAGCCAGGAGATCCCGGGTTCGAATCCTGGTCCGGACATTTTTGGCCCAGTTGGAAATTTACATCTAACATGTTTTACCTATTTTAACAGACCATTTTCTTTCTAAGTGAAACTGAAAATAAATTATTAATTATTTATTGAAAGACAATTTTATATTAGCATTTTTGGTAAGATTTCACTGCCTAAAATAAATAATTCTCAACAAATCATGAAACCCCTGTGTTAAACTATACAATATAACATAATAAAAGTATTAAAAAAAATCTGAGTTCTTAAGTTTAATAGATATTGAAAAAAAGGAACACAGACATGAAAAATTCAATTTAAAAAAAAAGTCAATTAAAGATTTTAATGGACATTAAGCTGTGAAGTACTCTTAAAGGGAATGAATAATTCCAACACTTCTTTTTTACAAATAAACATGTGTGACATATCGTTGAAAGATAAAAGTTTAAACAATTTAATGATATAAAAAAGTAAAAATCGATTTTCCCCCCAAATTTCGCTTACCTGGTCCCCTTAATTCGGTTCCGCTGGACCAGCGATACTCAACCTTTCTTCCTCGCGGGCCGCAAACATGTGTTTGTATCGTTAGGCGGGCGACATATAGGAACGTTTCTACAGACTCACTTTGCATAATCACTGGTGTTCCACCGTTGTATATAAAGTTGAAAATGATATCGAATAGATATGAATTATTCCATGGTAAGCGAAGTATTATGATTGGTGATCATGGAATTAAAAGCGACAACTTAATGCAGAAATTAAAGACTTTTGAATTTCCTAAGTATAATAGTCTTAGGAATCTTTATTCCAGCCGGGATGTAAAGGACAGAGTTCCAGATTCAATATATCCTACAATTTATACTGATGGCTCAAATATGGCCCAGGGTACATCCTCCGCTTTCACTGTAATGAATGGTGACAGGGTAATTCATGACTTTGGAATACGTTTGCAACACTATAATACAGTATATCAGGCAGAACTGACTGCTATTGAATACGCAGTAAAGTGGTTCATTGACTCATAATGTTCGCATGATAGACTGTACACTGGCAGTTTGTCTTCGGTATTTTCTTTACAAAGACTTTTTCCGATGAACATTATTGAAAATTTTACATACATCTGAAGAAATATTTTTGAACTTTTGGTTAAAAATCCTTGGAAAACTCTTTTTATAGGCTGGATTAAAGCCCATGTCAGTCTGACAGGAAATGATCGAGCTGATGCAAACGAAAAAGCAGCTATGATTTATGACTGCCCTAATCATAATGATACGGTGCCTTTTCCGATATCATATGTGAATGCTCATCTGAAAAAGAACCTTATGCTCGAATGGCAAGAACATTGGTCAAATTCCGACGTTGATCGCGATACTTAGATCATTTTTAATAAAGTAGACAGTGAATATATTTGCTCCCACGAAAAAATGCAGTTTTACATCACTGCTCACGGATCTTTTCCGGCATTTCTCTACAAAATTTGCAAGAGACCTTCTTCTGTGTGTGTTTGTGGTGTCCACGGCGATGTGAAACATTACCTTTATGGAAGATGTAGACTCTGGGTGCATAATTTTTGTTTTAATAATGAACGTTGAGACAAAATCTTAAGCGAACATTGCTTAATCTTGACTATTACCACAAATTAAAGGGCAATTATAAAGCTTTAAACGAATATTTTTACTTCATAAGATATAAATGCTGACTCTTGTGGACACTTGTTGAACATTCAGAGTTATTTCTGGACATTTTGCTTATAGTCGTTTCTAACGCCTGTCTGAAGGATTTTAATACAGTCGCCTTTGTGCTTTAGTAGTTTCCTATCAAAATGTGATAGTCATCTGTGTTTTTACGCGACTGTCAAGAAGGATTATGTATTTCACGCGTATCTGGGTATGTGGATTTCTTTATACCCTCGAAACATCCCAGAGGCTGGATAGATTTTAATGAATGAGGTCTCTAACGATTCGTCATAACCGTCCGATGGTTATAGGCTAGGTTTTGTTTTTATAAATTCAAAATGGCGGTAGAGACGGAATTTTTTTTACGCACCCTATTGAGTGACATATCATTGGATAGGTCTTTCAAAATGAAGACCATGTTTCATTGACTATTTTACAGTCAGAAGCTCCGTTTAAATATTACACAACCTGGAAGTTGTGTAGATAGGATCTCTAACTTTACTCCAACTCTAACCTTCATAGACATCTATAGGCTTCATCGAAACAGTGTTTATTGATAGGAACTAACAATTAAACACAACTTAAAAGTCATCAGTACAAGTAAATAAAAAAGTATATGTAAGTAATATAAAAAATAGTTTCACATTGATGAGAAATAATTAATTAGTTCGCTTTTTACGCAGTCGAGTTTTTGATTTTTTAAATTTAATTATGTATGTTGTAAATAAGACTACTAGTTATTAGTTTAGAGTATATTCGTCGTCTGCAAATAGGTTATAGTTTAGATTTTAGTTATTTTTGTTTTAACTGTGGGCTCTGTCGCCTCTTATTTGTGTAACAGATTACTTATTATGTGATTATGGTTTTAATATATGCCGTTGAGTTCCGCGCCTGGTTCCGTTGGATGGCAGCGGAGAACTTTCCCCCCGGGACATTCTCCCATAAACCTCGCGGTTGGGGTCCCGTTGGCTAATATCCGAACCCTCAAGCGTACAACACGTTTGGCGAAAGTCCAAGGGCGCCAAATGATTTGGCGAGAAGAGCGCTATTCCGCGCGTATTTTTATTAAAAGTAAAATATTGATTTTCAATTTGTCGATTAATTGATTGACTGATATAAGGTAAATCCAGATAATTTATTAAAGAAATAGTTAAATCGAAAATATTTTTGTTGGCCCTGTCACACAAAAAAAGGTATTTTTAAAGATTCATGAAAAAGATCTTGATAAATTCATTGTTTAGTAACATAGTATATTGTTAACACGGAATGAATTTTTTTAATTCACTTTTTTCATTCAGCAATAAGGCCTAGAAGTCAATGATCATATATTATAATAGATTCAGATTTATCAATTTATATTTGTGTTTTTAAAATATCAATTTCCATTTTATATGTGTGTGAATTGTATGAATCATTTTACTAAAATTGTTACAGGCGAAGAAATTGTAAATTTCCATAAATCTGAATGGTTCTCTAATTCTTCTTATAAAAAGAATATTTTTAAAAATGTTATATCTTTATTTCAAGGGATGTAAAACCGTAAGGAAACGTTTTTGAAAACAGAATAACATTTGAATAAACTAAAATTCAATTACACTGTCAGTAATGCCAATGAGTGTATGAGCGGAAAGCGCACTTCTCACAAATTTATTTGACACTCTCTGAATTTCGCCAAGGTATTGTACGCTTGAGGGTTTGGATATTAACGTCCCGGTGGGGTGCCTTCTGTTTTTTCTGTTGTTAGACCGGCCACAACACACTTCAGAAAGCAAAAAAAGAGTAATAAAAATACTAAGATATCATAAGTAGCAAGGGTGGATCGAAACAGGTTTCTAAGACTGAAACTGAATTTCAGTAATCTTCCTATTTTCGGCCGAAAACGAAAACGAAAATGTACAAAAATAATTTTAAGTAATTAATACATAAATAAATATGCATAATTATTAATTCAATATATGTCTTTATTAAATATACATAATTATTAATTAATTATACATGAGGCCCAAGTTGGCTAGTATTAGCTGTATAATAAATACAAAACGTAATAATATAAGAATATAGAACTGAATTTCTACATTAAAAAACAAGTAAGAAAAATCATGCGTACAGCATAGATAATGAAACACTTTCCAACACTCCTTGAAAGCTTTAACGAAACTTCGCTGCTTAAAAAAATATATTATAAATTCAAATCATTTTTTTTTCGTATAAGGAAGTTATGAATATTAAATTTAAAAAAAAGAAAAATAATTTTAAATCATAAATACAAAAAAAAAAAAAAAAAAAAAAAAAAAAAAAAAAATTTTTTTTTTTTTTTTTTTTTTTTTTTTTTATTTATGATTTAAAATTATTTTTCTTTTTTTTTAATTTAATATTCATAACTTCCTTATACGAAAAAAAAATATAAATTCAAATCATTTTTGAAAAAGAATTTGAATTTATATTTTTTTTCGTATAAGGAACCAAAACTTTCTTCTATCTCATACATGTTAATACTTCAAAATTCGCACTGCCAAAATTAAATGGATGCATCTCATGAGGATTCTAACGATATGAAATTCCGTGCTCTTGAAAATCGTCTAAATTCAGCAAAATGCTGCCTCCTAATCAACAACAATTTATGTCATCTGAAGTTTGTCCGTACATTAGTTTTTTGAGATAGAGCAATAGCAAAAATTTCTGCATAGCACCTATTGGGTGACCAAAACCTAATTAACAACAACTTATGTCATCTGAAATTAGATGAAAATTGGTCCATTAGTTCTATTGATAGAGCTATTGGGGTGGAAAAGGCAGCAGAGAAGCGCCACCTGTTGGGTCAGTCATATCAAGGACTAACTTAATCTGAATCCGTGCATTAGTTCTTAAGACCTGCAAAATTCATCATAACCTTTTGGGCGACGTCATCAATTCATATCAAGAACTAACTGAATATCAATTTTGATCCGTGCATTAGTTTTTGAGATAGAGCTATTGCGAAAATCGAGAAAAATGCAGCGCCACCTGTTGAGCGACCAAAAACTAATCAGCATCAATTTGACACTAACTGAATATCAATTTTTATTAAATTCCGTGCATTAGTTCTTGAGCGCCCACAAAATTTGTGACAGACATTTTGAAAAAACATGTTTTTTGGACCATTCGAAAATTTTCATGATACTTTCTTCTTGTAAAGATAGAAGAAAATGATTTGAACTATTTTTTTAGTAGAAGGAAGTTATAAATATTTATAACTTCCTTCTACTAAAAAAATGATTTGACTATTTTTTAGTAGAAGGAAGTTATAAATATTCATAACTTTAATTATCCGTGGATTTATGAAATGTTTTCCGCATTAATAAATATCTTTTGTATGTGATTCACATAAAAAAAAATACCTGTTTTGTATAAGGAAGTTATGAATATTAAGGGAATAAGGTAAATAACATAACTAAGTAAACATTTAAATATCTGATTTCAGTAGTTACCGCCCGTAGCCAAATATGTATTCCAATTCTTTTGAACAACCATGTATTCGATCTGTATGTTGATATGTATACTATATAATGGGAAAATTTAGTTTAGCAAGAAAATGCATAACGGGTTGAAATTCATCTTTCAGCAATTTATACTAATAGATGGAAACATACTTGAATACTTTTGAACAGCCCTGTAGTTTACCTAGTACCTTTATTACATGACACTATTTAGCTAAAATTTAATTCAAACTAAAACACGCTTAAAACAACAGAAATTACATTTCCAGAAATTATCACCCATAGACGGCCATGTATCCAACTCTTTGCGTGGCCCTGTATATCATTTTATCTATATTTTACAAATATTTCTTAGTACACTAAATTCAGTTCAGCGTAAAAAAGCATAACTCCTTTAAAACTCACCTTTAAGCAATTTATGCTCATATTCAGTAACCTTTACGAATTCATTTCTGTAGCTCTGTATATGAACTATAGCATTTATACGCACTTTATAGTGTGCATAAATATAGTGAACAAGTAGATACCGGGTGTCCCAAAAAGGACTGACTGATTTTAAAATTCAATAACTTGCAAACGGTGACAGATATTTAAAAAATTCTTGCAGGAGGGTTATGCATAAGGTCAAAAGTTTTATTACAGTGATTTTCGATTTTAGTTCGAATTACAAACAATAGATGGCGCTGTAAGCAATAGTCGCTAAATACAGGCTCGATTTCTGGTCCTTTCTTTTGTTCCATGCTGAAAAAGGAGATGGAAATGTATTATCCGGGCCACGAAGTACCAAAAATCGAGCCTAAATTCAGCGTCTATCGATCGCAGCGCCATCTATTGTTTGTAATTCGAACTAAAATTGAAAATCACTGTAAAAAAACTTTTGACCTTATGCATAACCCTCCTGCAAGAATTTTTTAAATATCTGTCACCGTTTGCAAGTTATTGAATTTTAAAATCAGTCAGTCCTTTTTGGGACACCCGGTAAGTGTGATCACAGATCGCACAGAGGGTTTCGTTTAATATTCCTTTCAAAACACTTTATCCTTTTGAAAAATCTGTTAGTTCCACATTTCGCAACCAGGGGCACACTCTATTCTAAACAAACCTCTATCTGAACGAAACTCCGTTTTATATACTATCCGTAGATGTATTAGTCGAGGGGATTGGGCCGATAGCGCCCGAGATAAGTAGGCGCCCCTGGCGATAAAAAGTGGAACTAAAATATGTAAGGCTATGGTGCATAATATGAAAGAATGGTCAAAGGGGTTGTCGGAAAAATTGGAAAAGTGCTCTCCCGGTGAAAATGGCGGAGTTTAGAAAAATTGCTTAAAATACACAATTTAGAGCCCGGAGGAGTAGATAATATAAGACTTTTTGAAAATTTTATGACTTGCCGTGTGGCCTGTGGTATTCAGCTATACGTATGCAAAAATTCATGTCTCCAACTTAATTAGGGGCTCTCTTAGAAAGAATTGCTTAAAATACATATGTGGTAGCTCAAAGGGTTAAACGTAAAACCTTTTTCAAAATTTTATGATTTGTCGCCTGGCCTCAAGTGTTCTGCTATAAGTATGCAAAATTTCAAATCTCCAATTTAATAAGGGGCTCAGTTAGAAAGAATTGCTTAAAATACGCATGTGGGAGTCCAAAGGGTTAAATATACTATTTTTTCAAAATGTTATGATTTGTCGTATGATATGTGGTGTTCAGCTATAAGTATGCAAAATTTCACGCCTCTGACATTAAATAGGGGATCACTTAGGAAGAATCGTTTAAAATACACATGTGGGAGCTCAAAGAGTTAAATGTACAACTTTTTCAAAATTTTATGGTTTGTCATTTGATGCGAGGCGTTCAGCTATAAGTATGCAAAATTTCACGCCTCCAACCTAAATAGGTGCTCACTTAGAAAGAATTGTTTAAAATACATATGTGGAAGACAAAAGTGTTAAATGTACGACTTTTTCAAACTTTTATGGTTTATCATTTAATGTGAAGTGTTCACCTATAAGTATGCAAAATTCCACGCCTCCAACATTAAATAGGGGATCACTTAGGAAGAATCGTTTAAAATACACATGTGGGAGCTCAAAGAGTTAAATGTACGACTTTTTCAAAATTTTATGGTTTGTCATTTGATGCGAGGCGTTCAGCTATAAGTATGCAAAATTTCACGCCTCCAACCTAAATAGGTGCTCACTTAGAAAGAATTGTTTAAAATACATATGTGGAAGACAAAAGTGTTAAATGTACTACTTTTTCAAACTTTTATGGTTTGTCATTTAATGTGAAGTGTTCACCTATAAGTATGCAAAATTCCACGCCTCCAACCTAATTAGGGCTCACTTAGAAAGACTTGTTTAAAATGCACATGTGGGAGACCAAAGGGTTAAATGTACGACTTTTTAAAAATTTTATGATTTGTCGTATGACGTGTGGTGTTCAGCTATAAGTATGCAAAATTTCAAGTCTCCAACATGTATAGTTTCTGAGAATGGGCTCTGTGACAGACGTACAGACAGACAGAGGAGCGAGACGAATAGGGTTTCGTCAGATGAACGAAACCCTAAAAAAGCGCATATCATAATTAAAAATGCATTTCGAGCAATCATTACTAATATACAGTAATTCGGATACAATATAGTACACTGTAAAAAAAAAAAAAAAAAAAAAAAAAAAAAAAAAGGACCAGATTTCCTGTAGGAATAGGAAAAATAGTTGCCCTTATCGTACCGGAAAAATTTCCGACCCAGCTCGGAATACAATCAGTAAAATCGGAATAAAATCCGTAAAATTGGAATAAAATCCGTAAAGTACCGTTTTAATGAATGTTTCCTTTTTTTTACGGATTTTATTCCGAGCTGGGTCGGAAAATTTTCCGGTATGATAAGGGCAACTATTTTTCCGATTCCTACAGGAATACTGCTCGGACTTTTTTACAGTGTATTTGAAATCTTTTCAAATACACCGCAAACAATTTCCCCTACACCATTATGAACGGAATTCTTTTGTGTGGCCCTGTAAATGAACAATAACTATTCTTTGCACAGCATATTCAACAAAATGTATATTTTACTGGACTTCATAAATGAATATCAATTTTTCTATTTTTGAAAGAGTGTAAAACCATTAAAAATCATTTGAAACGATTTTTTCCCATTGGCCGTAATGTAACGGAAAACTTTTGATTGCCTCTGTAAGTGAACTAAACATGCTACAAACTTCATTTGAAATAGGGAACGTGCTATGGTAGAGGTCACTAACATCCAAAAATTTCAGAACGATCCAAGCATATTTAGGAGAGTTAGAGCGTGGCCAGACGGACAGACAAGCCGAAGTCATAAACACTTTTCAACTTTGTTGGAAAGTGTTAATAAAAAGGGTCTTTTTTAGTAAATCAATCTTTTGCTTAATGAAAAACCTTTCATTATTATTATTATTAATGGTAGAAATACAGAGTACACATTTTATTAATTTAGAATAATGTTTGATTAGTGTTGAAAATTAAAAAATCTATGCATCACTGTAGCACAAATAGGACTACATATAAAAAAGAACTTTTCGTCTGAGGATACTGCATTTATGTGTTAACATAATTTTAAATTAGTTATAAATAACAGCGGAAATTTTGTCTGCCCATGAAAATATGCAAAATTCAATTTTTTATATGGATTAATGATTATGTGGCTCGGGCGCACAAAAAAAGTTCTCCATGTCACATGCGACCCGCAGGCCGCAAATTGCGTATAGCTGCGCTGGACATTTTTCTAAATGAATCGCTTACAGACAAGCTGCGTTCGAAATGAACTGTTGTATATCGTCTGGAGATGCAGCTGTGACAAATAGCGGTAATTTAAATAAAGTTCACATTGTGGCTATCTCTGAATGGCTGAAAGAATATTGGCTTGAATTGCCACAAGAAATGATCGTCCGATCTTTCAAAAAATGTTGCATCAGCAAATGAATTCGGTGGAATTGAGGATGGTGCCATTTTTGAAGAAGATGGCGATGACGATGAATTAGACACTGACGATATTCATCCTGATGTTCCAATGAAAGAAAGTTCTTTGAAACAGTTGCTTGAAAATTCTGATAATGACTTAGTTATAGTGAACGATGATTGGTGACTTTTTTATTGCAAAAGAATTGAGTATTAAAATATTTTTAGAAATTTGTCAGTATTTTTTGTGGTTTTTTTCTTTTTTTAAATACTAGGGGGGCACCGCCCCTCTCCTCGCTACGCTCACCAACCCCCCGCGTAATCGCTTAACTATTCCATTCGGTATAACGAAGCAATTCCTATTTTCCAGCCAACCCCAGACTAATGTTTGTGCTTAAAAATAATGTAAATAGTTCAGTTAAGCTCTATTCATAAGCTAATATTAGTTTTTGTTGCATTGAAATATCTCAAATGATTGTTGGTTGATTTCCTGCATCCAAGTAAGGGTACACGACACTTCGGTCCCGACACTTCGGTCCCGCCATTTCGGTCCCGCCGTTTCGGTCCCGAGACATTTCGGTCCCTCGCCATTTCGGTCCCGAAACATTTCGGTCCCTGGCCATTTCGGTCCCGAGACATTTCGGTCCCTGGCCATTTCGGTCCCGAGACATTTCGGTCCCTGGCCATTTCGGTCCCGAGACATTTCGGTCCCTGGCCATTTCGGTCCGGAGACATTTCGGTCCCTGGCCATTTCGGTCCCGAGGCATTTCGGTCCCTGTCCATTTCGGTCCCGAGACATTTCGGTCCCTGGCCATTTCGGTCCTTAGCCATTTCGGTCCCTGGCCATTTCGGTCCTTAGCCATTTCGGTCCCTTGTCATTTCGGTGCCCACCACCTTATAACTCGTATTCTAATTGTCGTGGGGAGCCAAACGTTGTAATTTTTTGGGACCTTTTTAAATTTTTTTAACACCCCCCACCCCCCAAATTAAAAAAAAACTTGAATATAACAGTCCGATAAATTTAAACTTTTATAACTCGTGATAATGAAATCACAGCGAGCTGAAAATTTGTTTGATTGAACAATGTGATATAATTTTACAGGGGACATTGTCTTTTTATTATTATTATTATTTAACAAAATGAATTTTTTAAGCTTTATTATTTGTTATTAATATTAGGTATTTTATATATACTATAAACTGCCATAGATGATTTTTTGGTTGTTTTCATACGTTTTTTAGAACCTTTAAATTATCATCATTAATTAAATAATTTAAAAAACTGTTCTTATTTTTTTCCCTTCTTACAATTAGATTAATAATAAATGTCTTCAATAATTCAATTGGACACTTATAAGCTATTGTAGGTAAATATTTCCTCAAATCATTCTTCTACATCCTCTCCTTTAATAATTCAGAAATGAGATATATTTATTGAAGCAAAAATATTTAATTTTTCTTATTACTTTTATAATACAAAGTTATAATTTTGTTTTCATAAGTTACTTTACCATTATAAACATTGGGAAAACAATAGTGATTTGGTAATTAGGTGTGCCAGGAAAAATATTTTGTTGTCAGAAAACTCCAACCACCGCTTCATTTTTTTAAAAATAATTATTGGTTGCATTTTTAACAGTCTTCTCAGCCATTGCAGACGATTTTTGTGAACTAATTTTATTGAAACTGGGCCTATTTCTTTGTAATAAGATGATTATTTTTTATTTTATGTAATAGTGTAAGTATTATTTTAATTAATTTTATTTTCAATTTTTAACTGACAAAACTAAGGTTTTTTAGGTGCGTTCGTAATTATATAAATACGTAGCACCTATAGTCGTCGTTCAGTCCGCCCGTCTGCCCGTCTGTCTGTCCGCATATAACAGAGCAAAAACAACCCAACCGAATGGTCTGAAATTTTAAATATATAATTGTTGCAAAATTTTGTCGAGCCATTTCAAATTTTATGGATATCGGATGCATAGTTTAATTACAGGGACTGTCAAAAGTTTTTCTTTACATTGCGGCCAATGAGAAAAATTATTGCAAGTGCATTTTAATGATGTTACAGCCTTCCGAGTGGTCTGAAATTTTAAATATATAATTGTTACAAAATTTTGTCGAGCCATTTGAAATTTTATGAAAATCGGTGTATAGTTTAATTACAGAGACAGTCAAAAGTTTTGCGTTACATTACGGGGAATGGGAAAAAATTATTGCAAGTGCATTTTAATGATGTCACAGGCTATGCACTCATGAAGTGCAAAAAAAAATATACATTCAGTACAATATGGGGTGCAAAAAATAATTATAAAACTAGTTATTGTACGAATGCACCTCATTTGCCACGTTTGACGAGCAATTTCCAACTTGTTTGTATTTGTCGTTTATTTATTGATATTAATATTACCCTTTTCCTCCCACTTTCCCAGAAAAAAAAATAATATTTTTTGATTTTAGTTTTATTATTAATTATATTAATAGTTTTAAATTTCGGTGACTTTAAATATAAAATAAATAAACATGTAAAAGATAAATTTCAGTTTATAACTACTATATGATAAATTGAATATAAAATGTATTATGTATTGAGTTTATTTTAAAGTAAAAAAATGTAATGCATATTAATAATGTTATTAATTTAATAAATTAAGGATACATTAAATAAAAAATATATTTAATAAAATATTAATTTAATTTTTATACTAAAATTCCTAACTTTTTTGAGAATTAATTAATAGCAATTTAGTAGCAATTATTAATAGCACTTAAAGTTTTTATTCAAACTTTTTAATTTATAATTTCCAAAAAATAATATAGGAATTTTTTGAAAAATCAGTCAAAAACATAAAGTCTAAGTAATAATTAATTAATTAATTAAACATAATAATAATAATAATAATAATAATAATAATAATAATAATAATAATGCAACATTGTACAAATACGTAAAAATACCTTTTAACAGTGTTAGGTGATATTATGCAGATTTTAATTTTTTAAGTACGGTTATAATTTACAATTCGCAAAAAGTAAGAAATTATTAATTAATTATAATTAAAGAGCAAAAATAATATTATAAGCTAACTAATAAATGAATAAACAACATGTTTATCTTCAGAACCCTTATCACTTTTATACATCCTAATGAAATTAATAACGTTATAATAACCGAAAATTAAAAATATATATATTTGCATTTACCCTATAAAAACTATTATATAGTTCATGTAATAGTTTTTAAACAAGCAATTGATAAATTAGTTATTTAAACAATTAATAATTAAAATAATTTTGAATTGATAAATACGTTTAATAAAAACAATTTAATTTTTGATTTTTTTTTTACTTAACAATATAACTATGAGTGTTTTCAACTTGTCGTGCAAGTTAAATTCATGCTGTATCAAATTTATTGCAAACTAACGGCAAACAAGTAATCAAAAATACTGCAAACTTACTGCAAAGTAGTAATCTTTCCATATCACACTATAAGTTTAACCCCTTCGAAAGGATCAATAGACCTGATCAGGTCTATTGATGCGAAAGCGCCGTCAGAAGGCGCATGCATAGGTTTTATCACCATAAACAAATTTAGGTAATATTTGTACTTTTCATTTCGAGCATTTTTTGGTATTTAATAAGTATAGCGTTTAGAAAAAACGGTGCCTACCGAATAAAATTTCTGCAATTTCTGCGTATGTGCTGATTCTCATTGTTGTTGAGTCTCTCAACAGAGGGATTTTTTGCTTTCGTCACACTTTCGCGAATTAAAGACAGTCTTGCCATCAGTTTCACAACAAACTACTCATGCAAGTGGGTGATGGTATACCTTGCGGGAGATTTGCTGAGAATTTCTCAATTCAAATTTGTCACGGCAAGATAATATCAGAAAAAATCAAACTTTCTGCTAATGTTCATGCTATCTGGGTTACCTCAAAAATTTTCATGGGGAGCGCGGCGGATCGCATGAACGGCTCATGCGATTGACACTTATGTGAAATCATTATCCAATATCTATTACAGCACAAATTCTTAATTCAATGGCAAGAAATTAAACATGAAAATTGCTGTTTTACACTTAACCACTTGGCCCTAACTTTATTGTAGGCAAATGTTATGTAATATGAAACTTGATTTAACCCATTCGCTGCCAAAACTAAGAATTTTCAAATTTTTTGTTGAAGGTCGTTTGCCAGCACAAATTCAGAAAGATAAACTTCGCTTTACTAATACAGCGAAATTTCTGCCAATAAATGAGGCATTTTTTTAAAATTCTAAAATAGTGGTGACAAAGTAATCAATAAATTAAAGCCACGAGTATACTCGTGAATGACAGCGAATGGGTTAATTAAATTTAACTCTTCAGTATGCGCTCAGCTTTTTACATCATAAGTGAATCCTTTTCACTGGTAAATATTAATGTAACTTGAATGTATTATTAGTTGCAGTTATAGAGATTGGCCTTATATTTTTTATCCATGCTTTTTTTTTTTTAAATTAAGAAATTAAATAAGGATATACCTAAATTCTTAAAGTTACTCGAAATACTTCTATCATATATACACTACACAGTCAAGACAAGATTCCAAGGACTGGTAAAAAGCTCCATTTTAGACAGGCTTCCATGTAAAGAAGTGTAATTAATTATACTTCTAAGATACACTACCTCAATATGATCTATTGTTCGTTCCGCAGGGATTCTGAAACTCTTCCGTTTGAGACAGGATTCCGTTATAGAAAGATTCCGCTTTGACAGGTTTCACTATGCTTCACTAAAGAAGGGTGAAAATCCCCTTTTCAGACAGGTTTTCAGCAAATTTAATTGTATCGCAATTCATATTAAGACCATGTAACGCTTACGTTAAAGACAGGATTCTGTTATAGACAATTACTATTTTGACAAGTTTTATTCTATTCATATGATATAAATAAGAATATTTATATAAATACACAAAACTTTTAAAAATGGAACCTGCCTATAACGGAGTTCTGTCTTAAACATAAATGTTCCATTGTGTTACGAAAAAGAATACTATACAAATACACCAAATAACACGGAAACCTGTGTAAAACGGAATTTTCCACCAATATTTACAATTTCATCTTGACAGGTTTTACTATATATATAACATGAAGGGAAAATTCTGGACCCTCCCCCCCCCCCCCCGAAACGAAATCCTGGCTACGCCACTGCATGTCGTCCGGTTCTTTTAAGACATTAAAGATGAAAAATGCCGTATGGCCACAAAAAAGCGCCGGCTGACTAGAACAAAGAGAGCGCGAGTAGAATAATTCTTCTATCTGGATCTTTATTTAGCATAATCAAATGGGGGAAGCCAGGACATCTACACTTGACATATATATATACATGTATAATATTCTTTTGAATGAATAACATATAGATATCAAGAAAAGCCAAATATGTTTTCTAAATTCCCAAATTTCTTCATTGTGATATATTTATAAAATTTCTTAATTTAAAATGAAATTTTACGTTAAAGTGATTCACTATACATTACTATTTTGAGACTTTATTTTATTTATTTATTTTTTTTTTTTTGTATTTTCATTTTTTTTTTTTTTTGTCATATTAAAACATGTAGGCTGCTTTAATTCTAAGTATATAAGTCAAATAAATAACAAAGAAATATTTGAAATACAGAATTAATTTTAAATACGAAAAGAATATTTTATGACAATAGAAATTTTAAAATTTTGATTTATGTTTATTGTGCTCGTAGTTTTTGAATGCAATAAGCATATAAAAGTCTTAAATATATTAAAAAGGATTTGTAATTGTTGCAAGCCACTTAACCGTCGACAGGTTTGGGGAAAAAGTGCTTTTATCCCCGAGTTATCTCGGGGCAAACGGTGAAGT
The DNA here is from genome assembly GCA_963932465.1 of Maratus speciosus. Lineage (NCBI taxonomy): Eukaryota > Metazoa > Arthropoda > Arachnida > Araneae > Salticidae > Maratus > Maratus speciosus. The sequence continues at coordinate 11,204,993 of OZ010799.1, forward strand.
GGTTCAAAATTAAAAATATTTTTAAACTTGTCATTCGACACCGGTAGAAATAGCGATAATATTATTGTTACATGTAAAAAGATTAATGCAAACTTTTAAATAGTTTTTCAAAAAATAGTAAATTAAAATAATTATTATAATAAAATAGAAAGTTCTAGTCTGTTCCGGTGCAGAATTTAAAAAATAATGTGTCTTTATCACAATTCCATGTTAAGAACCCCCTTTTTAAAAAATATGTAAAATGCAATACATTTAAAATTGATGCGCCGTTAAATAATAGGATAAAATAAAGATTTGTAAAAATATTTGCAGATTTTTTCATTATTAATCACATAGTGTGCAAATTATATACAATTGAATATGTGCATTTTGGCATAGACATTTGCATATGAAAATTAAAGCTCGACTTATAAATATTTTTAAATTGTCTGGACTTTATATTTATGATAGACTAAAATATGAGGAGCTTCTATAAAGAATCCACAGAACTCTACCTTCCCCCACTCCTGAAAACGATTACTTCTACCATATAAAATTTGCATGGGGTGCTACAATTTGATTGCGAGTTATAAGTGTTTGCGGTTTTCGGGCCCTTATATTCGGTTATACTAAAATTTCAAGGGTTCAGATAAAAAATCTTATAATGTACCTCCTTTTTTAAAGATTACGGGTTGTAAAGATACATGGTTGTTTGAACACAACCTTTTATTTTGCAGAATTCCAAATTCCTCAAACAGTTTTATCGCAACTTTCTCATCATCAGGTAATTGACAAATAGTAAAATCCATCTCAGCGTCAGCAGTAAAAGTAAATTATAATTTTATATATAAAAAAAAGCATTTTTATTTCGAATAATAGCAAATTAAAAAGCTTTCCAAGATTAAGATTAAACAATAATCATTCACGTAATTCACGTTTCATAAATAACAAATCACAATATTTCGCATGGTTTACAAGAAAAATCTTTTCACGATGAGGGCTGAAATAATTGGCGCATTAGCATACATTTTGGCATGCTGTCCGTATAACGGAAAAGTACCCTTAATTTTGGCGAAATACTGGAAATAGTGCCAAGTTGGCGACAGAGAGACGGGTCCCCCATTGGTAACCTCCCTTATAGCGTCATAAAGCTCTGACCAATCAGATGCATTTCACGGTATCTACGCAGATTTTTTATTGGTCCATTTCCAAATCAAAACTTTTTTTTATATATAGAAGGATTTGTCTTTTTTTTTTTTTTTTTTTTTTTTTTTTTTTTTTTTTTTTAGAATATCAATTTTGAAATATTCTTAGGCACATGTATAAGCCGACCCCTCCGCTTCGCGGCCAAAAAAAGTTCAATAATTATCGGCTTATATACGGAAATATGCGGTAAAATTTTCGTAAAATATTCTTAATATAGGGTTACATATCCTGAAATCTAACACCCAGTTATTTTCCTCAACGTAAGTTTAATACGAAGCGCTACTACTTCTAGTACTTTCCAGCTACTCATTTAAAACAAAGTGACGTATGCGAGCCAAGTGACGTTTTTAAATGAATGGTATGCCAGTTACTGAATTTTTTTCCCCTCTAGACAAGTTTAATCCGAAGCATTTCTACTTCCATCTACCCGTAAGAATTATAGACTGTCCCATTTTAAATTTGAATGAATGGGATGGCAGTTAATGAAAATATTATTGGAGAAAGCTGCGGATTCTGGCTAACAGTTTTCGACCTAAAATCAAGAGATTTTTTTTTTTTTTTAACAGCGTATGTAGATGGTTATTTAAGGGGTTACTTCAACCCGCTCGCTAATGCTAATCCTATGGAAGAAATTTATAAAGATATCTCCTTTGCATTTCAATATTTTTAAATGATTTTTTTGCAATGGATAATCGAGGTTGATCTGTAAAAGGGCCGTTTTTTACTTTTTCGATTTTGTTTGCAGATTTTGTTTATGAAGATACTTTCACTTTCCAAACCAGTTCCGAAAGTGCAAGTGTCTTAATTAAGAAAAAAAATAATTAAATTAAAAATAAAACTGCGTAAAAAGCGAACTAATTAATTATTTCTCTTCAATGTGTAACTATTTTTTATATTACTTACCTATTTCTTTTATTTACTTGTATTGATGACTTTTAAGTTGTGTTTAATTGTTAGTTCCTATCTATAAATACAGTTTTGATGAGGCCTATAGATGTCTATGAAGGTTAGAGTTGCAGTAAAGCTAGTGATCCTACCTACACAACTACCAGGTTGTGTAACATTTAAAGGGAGCTTCTGACTGTAAAGTAGTCAATGAAACATCGTCTTCATTTTGAAAGACCTATCCAATGATATGCCACTCAATAGGGTGCGTAAAAATTTTGTTTTGTCTCTTCCCCCATTTTGTAGTTTACGGCCGCCATTTTGAATATATAAAAGCAAAACTTAGTCTATAACCATCGGAGGGTTAAGACGAACCGATAGAGACCTCATTCATTGAAATCCATCCAGCCGTTGGGATGTTTCGAGGGTATAAAGAAATCCACATACGAAGATACGCGTGAAACACATAACCCTTCTTGGCAGTCGGGTAAAAATACCTGAAAACGAAATTGAAAAAGTAAAAATTTGCTCTATTAAAGGTCAATCTCAGCTATCCTATGCAAAAAAAAAAATATTTAAAAATATTTAAGTGCAAACGAGACATCTTTATAAATTTCCTCCATAGGATTAGCATTAGCAAGCGCGTCTTTTCGCTTGTGCAAATGAGATATCTTTATAAATTTCTTCCACAGGATTAACATTAGCGAGCGCGTCTTTTCGCTTGTGCAAACGAGATATCTTTATAAATTTCTTCCATAGGATTAGCACTAGCGAGCGCGTCATGTCACTTGACTGAAGTATATTTATTACCAGTGTCACTTCTTAATGTTAATTTAACACAGTAAAACCAATGGACCTCATAACGTTTTTAACTTCTTCCCACCATTTTGTTCCTGATATCTGAAAATTTTACTCTATCCTATCTATATTATAAAGGACAAACATATCTGTGCGTAACGCATACGTCATTTTGCGAATGGCAACACTTTGAAATTTGAAATAAAATTTTGGTTTTGCAATTTTCTCTACTGCAAATTTTTAAACTTCTAAACACCGCACATTTTAAATTTTTACACCGTCGTATAAGGAAAAAAATGCTCTTTTAAATGCAATTTGTTTGGAAGCTGTATCTCAATTTATTTTTGAGATATTAATTTTTTTGTAGTTTTTAATACCATTTTTCTTATCGTGGCAACAAAAGTACCCCATTTTTATTGAAAGTCATTGAAAGTAAACGGAAAACAGTCGAAAATAGTGTATCTTTTTGATGTCATTTTCTCATAAAACCTGAAAAAAAGTTGAAATTAAAATAGGGGCTATGTCAAGAATATAGTCTGTTATTCCGTGATAATGACGTCATATGCATACTTTTCTTTAGACGAAGTTTAAGACTGGATTGTAAAAGTGGATTGCTATAGCAGATGCAAATGACGTCATTTTATAAAAAAGCGTGTATTTTAATTCTTAACGCTGAATTATGTTTTGTAGAAGTGCGTCATTTTCACAGCCCAGCTGCTTTGAAATTCTTCACAGGTGTTAATGCTTCACTTTTGAATGTAATATAATGTAATCGAAATCACATACTGATAAAACGCAATGTTTTACAAAAATTTATAGTGTCTTTATAAAAGAGAGATAACATGCAAATAATAGCGATTTAGATTACAGAAGATTATTTAGTACGTAAGATTAATCCGTTTGCCCTTAAAACAAAATAAAGAGTTAATCAATTTCTTACGGCTTATTAAAAAAACCATTCCATTAAAAAAAACTTGCCTATGGATAAATAAATAAAACAATATAAATAAAACAGAAATTTAACAGACATGTATAAGCTTTGAAATTATCAGAATATAAAAGGATGCCATAAGTAGCAAAATCTTGGTCAAATAATTTTTAGTATGCGGCTATTAAGAAAATATCGCTTTTGATAAATTTCAAAAATTTATTTGATTGTATAATTCGCATTTTCCATATGAAAAATGCTTTTTTAATGTAAGTGGGTAATCTAAAAAATTTATTGCATATAAAGAAATTATTAGTTTTCAATTTTAAAAAAATGTTTTCACTGATATTCTTTAACCCGGGAAGCCCGGGTACGATCCCCTAGTTTCTAATAATATTGCAAATTTGAAAATGTTAAAATGCTTGGCAGACGCCAGGGTGAAAACAGAAAAGTAAATGCCTTTGCATATCGATCCATTAAAACCCAGAAAGGAAGATAGGTTATATTCAATAGCATTTACTTTTACGTTTATAGCGCCTACTGCGAGGAAATAGGGTAACCAAATTCAAGCAAAATTGATTTTTTAATGTTTCGCAGTATGATCGCTATACTGAAGTTAAAAGTAGTTGACAAAGATTCAATACAATTTTCTTTTATGTTTAGATTCCCCTGGAAGGAAATTGGGTAACTTAGTTTAAATAAAATTTATTATTATGTTTTTTAAATAAAATTTCTGAATAAGCTACTGCTGCGGTGAAATTTATGTTTCGATAAACTTTTTGTCGCTATAGTTTTTTTTTTTTTTTTTACGCTGGTAGCACCCCTGGCGAGAAATTGCATAACTAAATCTTTAAAATGAACATTTTTTTCCAAGATGAGAACCATACCCTAAGCCAAACTTTGATAATAAAGTTTTCTTGCCTTTATATCGGCCCCTGGGAGAAAATAGGGTAACAAAATTTAAATAAAACCTTTTTTTTTTGTGTTTGTATAGCAGCTATACTGTAGTTAAATATTTGCAGCAAAGGTTAAACAAAATTTATTGTTGCATCCATAGCATTTTCGAGTGGGAAATAGGGTAAATAAGTTTAAGTAAAATTGATTTTCTGTTTTTATATTGTTGTTCTCTTTTTATTATGTTTGAGTATTATCCTCTATAACCTGCGTTACTGCATCGATAAAATATTTTGTATTAATCATTGGTAAATTATATCATAAATTGTGATGTGATACGATAGACTTTTTCAAGTTTTAAGTTGCAAATATTTGTATTACAGATTTGGTATGATGTTTATGATATGTGTATACAAAATGATAAGGTACATGCAAAATACAAACCTTTAAAAAAGTCTAAGATTTATTTAGATTTTATTTGAACGGAAGTTTTTAGAGAGTTTTAAGTACTATATTGTTAGAATTTTATATTTATTTTTTATATTTAATTAGTTTAACTCGTTATAAAAGTCGTTATTTTAACTTGTTATAAAAATTTAACATTAAATATAGAACTAACTGACTGAAATATCTTAATATCTGTCCCTTCTCGGGCTTAAACAACGAGGAAAATAAATTGTTTTTTTATTATTATCTGTTCTACAAATTATGTTTTCCTTTATTACAGTTTATAATTTAAGCATCACGTGATATTTATGCATTTTATAGATTATTTGTATAATATTTTTAGTAGAAATTCTTCCTTTTAATATATATTCAATATATATATGTATAATATATAGATCAAATATAAACACAGAAATTCTTCATTTCAAATCAAATATACATTCTATTGATGTCATAAAACATAAAATTCGGAAGAACTACAATAAACATAAATACAGATGTTTATAAGATAAACAACAGTTATATGTATACCCATTCATACTTGTTTTCGTTATACGTGGAATGTTAAATTTAATACACCGAAAATAATACTACATATTTGTTTACCTGTTTTTCTTTATTGACCAAAGAAATAAAATGATTTTCCAGTTTATAATGCAAAAGTTCTCAACATCGAAGAAAATATAATAATTTGGAAGACGGCGTTTTCTATAGTATATGTTATTCAACAGTATCATATTATGTTATTGTATTATTGTGTATTTTATGGATCCCATGCTATTTTTGTGTATTTTTAAGAAAGGACTGTTTGTATGGAATGAGATGTTTATGCAGTTATATAACATGAAAATGTAAGGATGGCACATGCACAAAATTTCCATTTGAGAAGGCTTATTTAATTTTTATTCACTGTTTTTTTTTTTTTTTTTTTTAACTAGATAGATAACTTTAGATAGAAAAGATGTAGATATTCAAGATAGATAAGATGTAGATAATTCACACTAAAAATATAAAAATCCTTCATATTTCAAAGAAAGATATTTTTTTTATCAATATTCACTATAATTAGTATTTAAGTACAGTCGAATCCGGTTAAGACGCGTTTCAAGGGAATGGACAAAAGTTGCGTATTAAACATGATTTGTATAATATTGCAGGAACTGGGTTAATTTACTAGTACACATCTAATCGTCTAAATGAGCTTTAGAGCTTTCATTTACTGTCGAAAATTGTGGTCTTTATGTATATTTAGATTAAAATTTAGCTGTATTCATCTTTAACACTAGAAAGACCAAGAATGTTACTCAAATTTTAGAAAAATATTTCACACCAGAATTTTTATTTTAAATTATTAACTTACACATTTAACTAGTTTTTTCTTTGTACCTTTTAAATTAGTTTTATATTCTGGTTCGAACCAAGACCTATTAATTTGGTAGCCGTCAAAATGATTACTCGCGGGCTTTCTAGTGGTAACTCCTTGTTTCTTTTTATAGGACCGACTGGAAAAATAACTGAAAATAAATATGGATTCCAACATGGCTTTAACGACGATTAATACATTATAACCAAAAATAAAACAAAAAAATTTAGTAAACTAATTTTTTAACACAAAGAAAAAAACAGTAAAAATTTTAAGCACATTCCTGTTATAAAATCATATTTAGTACTTGTAATTATGAGTACCTTATGTTATTTCTTCATTTTAAAAATAATAAGAGATAACTGTCCTCATTAATCTTTATGTAAAAAATATTATTAGCATAGCAAAAAGTAGACAAACATAAAAAAATAAACTAGAAAACATGAATTCTGCTATTTCAGAATTTAGTGTCGACCCCGATGAAAAAAAAAATATATATGTCTATATAAATTAAACAAAAACCTAATTTGCAGAACAAATTAAAAAAACAAAATTTATTTCTAAATTGTTTAAGCCCGAGAAGGGGCAGACATTAAAATATTTCATTCAATTCGTTCTGCATTTAATGTTAAATTTTTGTAACAAATGAGTTAAACCAATTGAACATTAAAAAATAAAAATGAAATTCATACAATATAATACTTTAAACACCTATATACTTACATTCCGTTCAAATGAAATCGAAATAAGTCTTAGACTTTTTTAAAGTTTTGTATTTTGCATGTATCTTATCATATTATGTACAATCGTCATAAACATAATGTAAAATTTGCAGTGCAAATATTTACAACTTAAAAATGGAAAAAGTCTAAGATTTATTTCGATTTCATTTGAACGGAATCTAAGTATATAGGTGTTTAAAGTATTATATTGTATGAATTTCATTTTTATTTTTTAATGTTCAATTGGTTTAACTTATTTGTTACAAAAATTTAACATTAAATGTAGAACGAATTGAATGAAATATTTTAATATCTTCCCCTTCTCGAGCTTAAACAATTTAGGAAATAAATTTTGTTTTTTCAATTTGTTCTGCAAATTAGGTTTTTGTTTAATATGTCAAGTTTTTTAATAACTACTGAATTCAGACGAACACATTTCAAAATTAATGGAGAGTATATCATCATCAGGTTTTGATTTGTGCGATATAGCATCACAATTTGTGATGAAATTTACCTGTGTATAATTCAAAATGTTTCACCAGTGCAGTAATGCAGGTTGCTGTAGTTTGGTCAAAAAATTACAATCTGAACTTTAAAAAATCTGCTTGAAAATGTCATTTTTATTTCCACTATGACGCCATATTCATCTTCTTTTTAATTCTTAAAAAAGAAAACCATTTCAGTTTCTTCAGTTTCATGTTTCACGTGAAAATCATTCAACTAAATATAGGCAAATTATTATTACGGCTTTTGAATTATTTACAACAATGAAGGGAAAAAAGTTAAATTTTATTAGAAAATGTCCGTTGATTCTCAATGAAAAACGCGAAATTTGGAATTATTAAGAAAAATATTTGAATAATGTAAATAAAAATTAGCCCATTTTACTCTCTAGATTATAATCCACATATATGCAAAGGCATTTTATGATCCGTTTTGACCCTGACGTCAAGGCAAATGTTTTTACACTTTGAATTTATAATATTATTAGAATTAGCAAAGAACTAAAAATGAGTGGCATCAGGGACAAAAAGGTGGGAAGAAAAAATGAAAAAGTTATCATCTCCATAGGCTTTTCTATGTTAAATTAACATTGAGAAGTGACACTGGAAATAAATAAGTATATAGTACAAAACATATTTCAATTTTAAGACTTACAGCACACGGTTTTATTTTATATAAAATGACGTCATTCGCATCCGCTTAAGTATTCCACATTTACGATCCACTCTTTGACATCTAGAATAAAGTAGGCATAGGACGTCACTATCACGAAATGTTACACAAATGTAGCAAAAAGATGCAGTCATTAAAGGAACTCGACCAAAAAAAAAAAAAAAAAAGCAGCTGTCTGTTGATTCATAGGCCTTCATTTGTTTGTAACTATAGATACTTAAAATTAAATATAGTTTATAATAGCTCCATGTTTCAACAGAAATCATTCGTTTATATTTTTTCAAAATAGCACGTATTTTAATCACATTTTTTTTTCTGTTGTTATGAAAAAATGGGAACAGAAATATATAACTAACATTTTACAACTATGTTTCCTTTACTTTCAAGCAAATGGCTCCAAAAACTACAAAAATATTAATATTTCAAAAATAAATGGAGATGCAGTTTTCAAACAAATTGCATTTAAAAGTACTTTTTTTCCCAATACGACGGTATAAAAATCGAAAATGTGCGATGCTTAGAAGCTTAAAAAATTTCTATAGAGTATTTAATCGTACTGCTTTGTTTTATGGCTGGCTTCTGTAAGGTAACGTTATTTTTTGAAGACGACACAAAATAAGCTGGGAGAAATAAATAGCATACCGTACCGGGGGCTAATAAACTGTATTTGTTTAATCTTCATGAGTTTATTTATTTATTTATTTATAATATGCATTATAAAACATAATAATCATATAACCAACATTTAAAACCTCACTAACAACTGGCAATATCACATCTAATCATAGTAATTTTTATGATGTTTTATCTGAGCATCCTGAATACGCCTATCTGTATCTACTACAGTAAAAATATACACAAAGCGAGCGACAAAGAATGTTAGAATTGCACTATTGCTCATTTGGCGACTTTTTTTTTTATATACCTACTATTATTTCTGATTAGTAATGTTCATCTTAAATAACCTGTTATTAATTAAAACAGTTGTTTTATCTAAATACAAATATCCGCTAAATTGGTAACTTTGGAAAAGAGAATTGGAATTATCATCTTGATCTATGAATTTACATCTTAAGCTTGATTTTTTCTTTTTTTTGCCTCAACAGACCGAAAATCTATCGCCTACTGAGCGGGACCGCGTAATAACACTGTAAAAAAAAAAAAGGACTAAAATACGGAAATTGTTCTTGCAATCGAGACGCCACGCAGTACTATTTCCGTATTTTAACGGAAAATTTTCCCCGTAAATTACAGAAAACTTTCCGTTTTTCTGTAATTTACGGGGGAAATTTTCCGTTAAAATACGGAAATAATACTGGCATTTTGATTGGCAGTACAATTTCCGTATTTCAGTTCTTTTCTTTTTTTTTTTACAGTGAATCGTTCGCGTATTAAAAGTGATATTTTTGCATTAGTCTTATGAGCGATACTCAAGGGGCAGAAAAAAATCTCGTATTAACCGTTAGGGTCTTATCAGGTTCGACTGTAATTGTATAATTTTTTTTTATCTATCTATACTAATAAATAAAGTTTTACTCTGCCTGTGTGTGTGTTTGTTTCGAAGGGAAGAGAAAGAGTCTAGTTATTACTGTATGAATCGATAAAACTATATTAAAAATCTTGAATGAAAAGAATTTGGAGGAAACATGTTACCATTGCTTATGTAATTTGTTTTCAATAAAAAAAATTTTAAAATTCAAATCAAGGAATATTTGACTTTTTAAACACAATCTTTTATAAACTTTAAAACATACTTATAACTACTTGTGGCACATACATATAAAATATTATTTAATGCAACCCGAGATCTATCGAACACACACGCGTTCATTTTCAAAGGGAAAAGATGACTGACGGAAGAGAAAATAAATTTTTAAAACAAAAACAAAATAAAAATAAAAAACATTACGCATGCGCAAGTGGAATTCAGTCCATTTCTCTGCAGAGGGGTGAAATGATCAGTTCATATTATCAGGAGTTCTTGAAATATTTAGGATATTATAAAAAATCGCGGGAATAACGTTTGTAACGATGTCCTTTCTTATAACATTCCCGCGATTTGGTATAATATCCTAAATATTTCAAGAACTCCTGATAATATGAACTGATCTTTGTACCACTCTACAGAAAAATGGACTGAACTCCACTTGCGCATTCGTACTATTTTGTTTTTGTTTTTAAAATTAATTTTCTATTCAGTCAGTCATCTTTTCCCTTTGAAAATGAACGCGTGTATACTCGAAAGTTCTAGGGTTGCATTAAATAATATTTTATATGTTTGTGTGATCTTTCAAGTAGTTATAAGTATTTTTTAAAGTTTATTAATAACAAGGTGATAATTTCGTTCACGACACTAGTTTTTAATAATGTGTTTTGACTCTATTGTCACAATCTTTTATTTCATTTGCTAAAAAATTAGTAAAGATTAAACCTAGGAAAGCAAATAGCTACGTAATCGAACCATAATAAAGACTGTCCATAAAAAAATGTCCCAGTTATAAATTTCAATAGTATCTGTAAGCATTAGAGATTGTTGGTTCAAGTACACAAATAAAGAGGAATTCAAACAGTTTTAAAAAAGCGCCTGCGTGAGTACTGCTTTGTTATTGACGCGCTTGCAGTACCACCTACGCAAAATGGCGACTCCAGAACGTAAAGCGTTATTGCTGAGTTGAAGATTAAATGCCGTTAGGGCCATGCGATTCTTTCCTTTGAGGGTTTATAAAAGATCGTGTCTACGTTCCACTGCTACATAATAATTTACCAGAGTTGAAACACAGAATGAAAGAGGCTATTATTTTCATGACTCCTGATTTGTTTACCGAAGTGTAGGAAGATTTGGACTTTAGGTTGGACGTGTGCCGTATAACTAAAGGTGCACGTGTTGAACATTTGTAAGAAAAACTAACAAGGAAGGTCTCCTTACTGGGCATACTCAAAATATTTTGAAAAAAATATACTAATTAAACTACTTATGCATGTAATAAAGGATCAATCAAATTAAGCGGCGGAATTACAGTAAAAAGTCTGTAAAAAAATAAAATAATTTTGAATATTTGGCGCGAAAAGACGAAAGCGTAACACGAGTTGGCGAGCAGTACTTTTCCTCGCCAAAAGCAAACGATTTTAAAGCACCTGAAAATAGCTTGTTAATTAATTTTTAGAATGTGTGTAAATAGTATTCAATGAATTTAAACTTAAACACTGTTAGAGTTTAATAAAAACATTTTTTGTATTACATATATGATGTTGCTTGCTATTTAACTTCATTATTTTAAAAACAATTTCATATATAAAATATATTTTCATATATTTAAGTGTATTCTAAAATAAAGTTGAGATGAAGAATGCTGCAGCTATTCATGTCAATATCAAAGATGTTGTTATTTCCATAGCAACAAAATTGAATGGACAGTGCTCAATTGAACTTAATTTTGAGGTTGAAACAATTTTAATTAATTAAAATTTTGTTTTAATTCATAAAATTTGATCGATATTATCATAAAATTCAATTCATTTGATCATAAAATTCAACAAATCACTTTCATTATAAATATATATATATATAACAAAACTATAGTTAAATAAAACTAAAACTGACAAAACTGAAGCTATTTACATTAAATTTATTTAAACAAGTTCAATATGAAACATTTTTACTTTAAAGAGTATCTCTCTATTCTAAAAAAAAGTAACTACCGCTGTCACCGCCGCCGCCGATTTTGAATTTTTTGTGACCGGGGGTCTTTCTCCGTTAATATTAAGAAAAATACTGCATACAAAAATATGAAAATCGGCGGTATTATAGAGAAATGATTGATAAACACGATGATACAGACAGTTTTCAAATCGAATAATTATTTTAAGAGATATTTAATGCTGAAGTTGGACAAAATCGTTCCATTAAAAAAGTTTTATAGTAGCAAAAACTATACATGAGAATTAATTTATTTTTAGATGATTTTATACGTTAGAATTTCCCGGTGTGCAGACTGTATATCTTTCTTTAATTTGACTCATTTTTTGAGGTTTTATTTCTATTTTAAATTCAAATTTTCAGCATTTCTAGAGATATTTTTTAAGTATTTTAGAAAGTGATGTTAATTTAAACTGTTGCCAACTGTATAAACAGCTCATACAATAATGTTTGCTTCAAATAATAAAAAAATATATTTATACGTGTAAATAAATTAAAAATTTATTTACAAGTGACTATTATAAAAAGAAAAAAACATTTGGAATTAGAAATAAATAATTATGTGCAAAAAGCAGGAACTTATTAAAAATTACGTCATAAAAACTATATTTACACGTGAATTTTAAGAGAGAAAGGAAATTGTAAAATAATAAATTCATTAACATGCGTTAAAAGTCTTAAATAGGAGAAATTACGTCATATTTACATCACATTACAGTTATTATATAAAATGAACACAAAATAATATTGCAAAACAGTTTAAATTTAGAATTTGCGCTAGACATTTATTTGATATTTTGAGAGAATACATTTCAACTATTTTTGTTAGAAAAGCGCAAATAATATTTCATTTCTAACAAAAGTATTTTCAGGTGAATATTAAAAAGAGAAAGATTAGTTTGGTCAATTTACGTCAGATTAAAAACAATTAATTTAAAATGTCTTATTTAAAAGAACTTTCTTTTCGCTTTGTTAAAAAATACCCGGAGACAAAGACTCTGTTTACGTAATTCCTTTTATATTAGCTTATTTTGAAATGTTTAACTTATTTTAGTTAATCAAAGACGAAAACAGTGATTGTATCTTTGGTACTACTTAGTTATCTGGTCGACCAAAAATCTATCATTCGCCAAACTCTAAGATTAAATGACAATAATGGTTGATCGTAAATGTCACATTAACTTGACTTTAAGCAAGTTACACGTGTCTACGTCATCAAGTTATTTTTATTTCGACGTTTTATTTGTATTTTTATTAATGTTGCACTAATTTATTTGTTCTTTCGTTATTTAAAATAAAAATTATGTCAATTTGTATAATTTGGCGAGTGGTTTGGCGATTTATATAATTTGGCGAAATTGGTCGGCGGGATAATCAAGTAGTACCGCAGCGGATTTGGCCTTAAAATTCCCCAATCAAAGAGAACTGAATAGAAATCCGTTTATAGGGAGATCGCCACTGTTTTTTAAATTATAATTCAATCTTTCGAAATCTTTTTAAAGCCGATCAAATTAGCGTACTTTTAGAGTCTGCAGTGTCTGAACGGGGGTTGACGAGCGTAGCTCGTAGGGGGCAGAGCCCTCTAGTTTGATAAAAAAAAAAAACTATTTTTTGAAATTTTATTCCATCTCCAACTGCTGATAAAGCGCCAAATATCGAAATTTTAATTATTTTTTTACGGACGCTCTATCGAGTTTCTACCGATTTTTTTTCTCTTATAAACATATCTATCCTCATGAGTAGAACATTCTATAATTTTTTCAGATTTTTCGGAGCATGCCGGTATGGAGACTTTCATTGTAAGTTAGTTAACCTACAATTTCATGTATGATTCGTTTTGAATAGTTTAAATTAACTGTTATAAAATAGCATTGAAACTGGGGTATTCTTTTATGGTGACTCTATAAAATGCCGACATAAAGAATTCTTTACCATCGAAGCTTTAAAAAAGAAAACGTTGATTTTCATGATTTTTTCCTTATGTCAATCTATCAAAGTTATCCGATACGAAAAAAAAAATAATAATAAAGAAAAGTGTCCAGTTAAACTAATGGCATTGAGCTCACAGGCTATTCACACTAACTGTATAGTATACTTTTATTTCAAAGAATAATACCCATCGAAAAATAAATTAAGTGGGATTTGCCAACGTCCCCCCCCCCCTTTATACGTAAACAATGAATCTCCAAATTTAATTAGGGAAGCTCCTTATCGGAATAAACCGGTATGTCAAATTTGAAGCAAATCGAATAATTCTGCATACAAAAACCCATTTATCTAAATTAAGGGGAGAGCCACCCGTTCCCCTCTTTATACTTAAATAATGAACCTCCAAATCCAATCAAGGAAGCCCTTTAACAGAATAAACCAGTATACGAAATGTGAAGCAAATCGGATAATTCTACAGGAAAAACTCATTTATTTAAATTAAAGGGTGAGCCTAGCCCCCCTTCCCCTCTTTATGCTCAACCAATGAACCTCCAAATCTAATCAGGGAAGCTCCTTATCAGAATAAACCGTTATATGAAATTTGAAGCAAATCGAAGGATTCTGCATGAAAAACCCATTTATCTAAATTAGGGGGTGGGGGTATCCCACGTTTCCCACTTTATACTTAACCAATGAACCCCCAAAACTAATCAGGGAAGCGCCTTATCAGAATGAACCTAGAAAAAATTGAAGCAAATCCGATATTTCTATCAGGAGTTGTCACGTTATGTACGTACATACATGCATACCTTCATATATACAGAACCTGCGGGCACATAAACTCTCAGGCTTTGATAGCCTGTGAGCTAAACACTGGAGACATTTATAAAGTCCGTTTTTGCTTTTCACCCGACTGCGCGCAGAGAAAAGGGTTTTTGACAATGAACAATGGAAGATTTCTTGTTTGCTCATAAAATAGAAACAACGAAAAAAAATATCATGTGTACTTATAAGGTAGATTTAACAAGTTAGAAGTTGTACGTCAAACGTGGCAAATGAGGTGCGTTCGTATACCATAACTAGCTTTATAAATATTCAGATCTTAGCTCAGTAGCTGTTGCACTGTTATACAATGATCCTTGAATACAAATTTATTACGATTCCATATTATAAATGCATTAATACGGAAATAATAGGAGTCTATCTTAAATGTCATCACCAGGGCAACCTAGAATCATTACCTATTGTTGGATATCATTAAATTAATTACGTATGGTAATATTTACTAAAATATAGAAAAGTTTTATTAATATCTTTTTAAGTTTTGATTCGATTTTCATAAAATTTGAAAGGACTTAACAAAATTTTGCAACGATTCTATATATTGAATTTCAAACCATTCTGCAAGGTAGTTTTTGCGCTGCTATATGCAGACAGACAGACGGACGGACCGACCAGACGACGACTATAAGTGCTACGTAATTATATTATTACGAACGCACTGAAAAAATGGTGTTACACATCTTCTAAATTGTTTAAATATATAGCATCTCTCTATTCTAAAAAAAAGTAACTACCGCTGTCACCGCCGCCGGTTTTGAATATTTTGTGACTGGAAGTCTTTCTTCGTTAATATTAAGAAAAATATTGCGTACAAAAATATGAAAATCGGTAGTATTATAGAAAAATGTTTGATAAACACGCTGATGCAGACAGTTTTCAAATCGAAGACTTATTTTAAGAGATATTTAATGTTAAATTTGGAGAAAATCGCTCCATTAAAAAAGTTTTATAGCAGCAAAAACTATACATGGGAATGTAATCATTTTTAGATCTTTTTATGCGTTAGAATTTGCCGGTGTGCAGATTGTATTTCTTTTTTTAATTTGGCTAATTTTTTGAGGTTTTATTTCTATTTTAAATTCACATTTTCAGCATTTCTAGAGATATTTTTTACAGATTTTAGAAAGTGATATTAATTTAAACTGTTGCCAACTGTATAAACAGCGGAAACAATAATGTTTGCTTAAAAAAAATATTTATACGTGTAATAAATTAAAAATTTATTTACACGTGACTATTATAAACAGAAAAAAACATTGGAATTAGAATTAAATAATTATGTACAAAAAGCAGGAACTTATTAAAAATTACGTCATAAAACTATAATTACACGTGAATTTTAAGAGAGAAAGGAATTTGTAAAATAATAAATTTATTAACATGCGTTAGAAGTCTTAAATAGGAGAAATAACGTCATATTTACGTCACATTACAGTTATTACATAAAACGAACACAAAACAATATTGCAAAACGGTTTAAATTTAGAAATTGCGCTAGACATTTATTTGATATTTTGAGCGGATACTTTTCAACTATTTTTCTTAGGAAAGCGCAAATAATATTTCATTTCTAACACAAGCATTTTCACGTGAATATTAAAAAGAGAAAGAATAGTTTGGTCCAAATTACATCAGATTAAAAACGATTATTTTAAAAGGTCTTATTTAAAAGAACTTTCTTTTCGCTTTGTTAAAAAATACCGGGAGACAAAGATTCTGTTTACTTAATTCCTTTTATATTAGCTTATTTTGAAATGTTGTTACACGTGTCTACGTCATCAAGTTATTAATATTTCGATGTTTTATTTGTATTTTAATTAATGTTGTACTAATTTATTTGTTCTTTCGTTATTTAAAATAAAAATTATATCAAGTTGCATAATTTGGCGAAATTAGTCGACGGGATAATCAAGTAGTACCGCAGCGGATTTGGCGTTAAAATTTCCCCAATCAAAGAGAAATGAATAGAAATCCGTTTATAGGGAGATCGCCACTGTTTTTTAAATTATAATTCAATCTTTCGAAATCTTTTTAAAGCCAATCACATTAGCGTGCATTTAGAGTCTGCGGTGTTTGGACGGGGGTTGGCGAGCATAGCACGTAGAGGGCCGAGCCCCCTAGTAAACAAAAAAATAATACAAAGTACCTTCAACACGAATTGTTATCCTCATGCAGATAATAAATTCATTCTTTCCTAATTGTACGATAATGCACTGTCACTTTTATTCCTATTGTGTAATTTTTGCAACTAAAAGCATTCAAAGTTTTTAAATTTTAAAGGTAAATAAAGAAGTACTAGAAACTGTAACAAAATTACCATATAAACGTCATGTCGTTATTTTATTGTTCTAGCAAACTCTTTTACCAAATGGCTTTTTCAACGTTAAAATTTTCTCAAAAGTCAAAAATATTTTGGAAGCTAATTTGCTCCTCGTATTGTTATGGCTTTCACGGAGAAATGTTGATGAAGAGGAAAACGTTTGTCGAAATTACCCAGTTAGTACTTTATTTTTCGTCTTTCAGTTAATTATTTGAAAAAAGAAGAGGTTTTATGACCGTGATTAATTTTCTAAGTATAACTCATTAATCTTTGTTAGTTAAAAAATGTAATTAATTGTTTTTAATTATAATTAGCCTGTTTGTCTGGATGCGTATGTTTGCATTTTCGTAAAAACCAATTTAACTTGCGCTGGTATTGCGGTTCTTAAACACAAATCATTCATAAGATGTTCGTGAACTGATACCGTATGTTCTATAATAATTAATGAACACGCGATTAATTTATTTTGATAGTTCAGTTTTTCCAAGTACAGTAGAACCTCTTTTATCCAAAACTCTTTTAACCGAAACTCTCGGTTAATCAAAATCCATTTTTAAAGTTTTTTTTTTTTTTTTTTTTTTTTTTTACTATTCCATGTTTTGTGTGCAAAATCCATTTTAAAAGCTTTTTTTTTTTTTAGTAATACTATCGTATTTCTTGTGTGCAAGGGGTCCTTTCCGAACTACGAGTACATATGAATATTTTCGATCCCCTCTTTTAGAGTTCCTTTGAATTTAACTTGAGTCCCCGTAAGCTGCCGAGTGGAACGAATAAAACGAACAAATTAGTAATTCTGAAGCTTTTGAATGGTTTGTAAAAAGGTTTGGCATGGCTGGAGCAGCAGGGAGACTGTGATATTGGTGAACTAATAATATTAAAAATCTCCTTGATAGAGCTTCAAAGCAAAGGCAATCGAAACGGCAACAAACAAAACATTTTTTTCAAATCCTTGTGATACAGGTAAAAGATACTTAATTCCAAAACAAAAATTCAGGTAATTTATTCTTGTTTTGATTTTTCTATTGCTTTATTTTTATTAAGCACTTGTTACCATAATAAGAAATTCTTGCACATATTTCACCTTAATCTTAAAATGGAAGCATTCTCGATTATCCGAAAATTTCGATTTTCCTTAAAAATGGTCGGTCCCAATTACTTCGGATAATCGAGGTTCTACTGTATTTTCATGTTCGATGCATTTCATTGTATAGTAAAACATAAAGAATGTCTGTTTTAGACGTGTGCTTTTGAAATTTGCAACAATGTTTCTAATAGTCAATTTGATAGTTGACAGATGATTTGCGCGCAGCATATTTTGCCATTTATTTTTTGCCATCAATAGACTTACGCAAGAAAAACGCTTGTAAATTGTGCAAAACACCATCAATTTATTGCGGGAAAATTCGGGGATCGCATAATTTTGGGTAATGGACCTATAAACTGGCCTCCACGGTCAGGTGACCTCAAACAATGGATTATTTTCTGTGATGACATGTGAAGTTGCTGGTCTACACCGATAACCATCGACGTTGGACCACTTGGAAATCAGCATTCGCCGCGTTATTGTTGATAGTATGTAACCTTAATAAAGGTTAAAGAATTAGTCTTAGCACATTTGATCGAAATTATAAAAAGTTTCATGTTATTCTGCATTACACTTCAGAAAATTGTTGAAAAATGTTTAAAAAAGTTTCTATTTTGAACCTATAGTTTAACAGTTTTATTTCTGGTATCAAGATTAACAAACCAAATACAGCTTTATCCAGATTGCATCAGAAAGAAAATATTAAGATAAACTTCGAAAAAGCTAAAATTGTCATCTCAACGTCTAACCACTACTCGTCAATAATCCGTGAATCCATTGAAATTTTACTTAGAAGTGATAATGTTTGTAACGATGTCCTTTCCTATAATATTCCCGCAATTTGGTACAATATCCTAAATATGTCAAGACCTCCTGATAATATGAACTGATCTTTTCACCCCTCTGCAGAGAAATGGACTGAACTTCGCTTGCGCATGCGTACTATTTTTGTTTTTGTTTTTAAAATGTATTTCTATTCAGTCAATCATCTTTTTTCCCTTTGCAAATGAACGCGTGTGTGTTCGAAAGATCTCGGGTTGCATTAAATAATATTTTTATATGTTTTTGTCACCTTTTAAGTAGTTATAAGTGTATTATAAAGTTTATTGTTTAACAATCAAACTAAAACATTTCGCTGCTTGTTTGGATAAGAAATTTTCGATTTGTTTCATCTTTTAAACACAAATGATATTTTTTCCAGTTAGCTGCATTTTATTTGTTTATTATCATACTGAAAAAGAGTTAATACACTTCATTTCTTAAATAAAAACTTTTATAGCAGATGTTTTAGAAATTGTAAGAAGTCTCCACCATCGAATAAAATCATTATAAGATCATGAAAAGCATTGAATTAACTTCATAATCAATTTACAAGATTCAATTCGCTATCAGAACTTAAAACATATTAATTTTTTAAGGTTTTTCCTTTAAAAAACATCTAGAGTACCTCCTCCTTTGTCACCTCTAACTTTATCTGATGAACTAAATATTTAATAAATCTAAAAATGTCTATGTCGAGGCGAGAATATGCACAAATCTGCTACTTTTCTATTTGAGGAAAATCAAAAGTACAGTCGTGGAAAAAAAAAAAAAAGTAAACACCCCCTACTAACTCCTCAACGAATTATCGTAGAAGAAAGTTACTGGTAAAGAACGATTGGAAATAAAGTCTACTTTTAAAGGATGTATATAAAATTTGCTTAGGGGGGCATCTACATATTAAAATGAACCATAACTTTGTTTTTTTCAATAGCAGTACACAATTCTGACAGCATAAATGAACTCTACACCCTTCAAAAAATATTTTTTTTTGCAATTCGTACCATAAGTTTCCCAGAAAGTAATTATTTTAAAACGAGCGTATTTTAAGGGCTTTATCAAAACTGAAGTTCGGTACTCGATTGTTAACCGAGAGAGCTCCTTTCTTGATCAAGGCGCCTTACGCAGTCAATTAAGCCTGTTAGATTACAGGATAGCATAAGAAATTTCAAAATATCTAGTCACTTCTGTCATAGACGGCCCCTTAAACCATCATTTTGCCGTTTTTTAAGCATAATTTGAAAACTTGGAAGAAAAATCTGAAATTTTAGATTTCCATAAAGCAGAACTTAATAAATCTGAATCCATCAAAAAAATTGTAGGTTGCAATACATAATTTTTTTAATATTAATTTCATAATTCATAATTAATATCAGAAAATTAAAAAATTGCAAATTCAACGTATTTATTTTTGGGTATATTAATATTATTGCTACACAAAAAATTAAAACATTAGGATCATAATTACAGAAGTTATAAATAAAAATTAAACAAAAACATAATTTGAAGAACAAATTAAAAAAACAAAATTTATTTCCTACATTGTTTAAGCACGAGAAGGGACAGATATTAAGATATTTCATTCAATTAGTTCTACATTTAATGTTAAATTTTTGTAACAAATTAGTTAAGCCAATTAAAGATTAAAAAATAAAAATAAAATTCATACAATATGATACTTAAAACACCCTAAAAAATTAGATTCCGTTCAAATGAAACCGAAATAAATCTTAGACTTCTTCCATTTTTAATTGAAAATATTTGTATTGCAGATTTTGCATTATGTTTATGACAATTGTGCATAAAATGATAAGATGCATGCAAAATACAAAACTTAAAGAAAAGTCTAAGATTTATTTCGATTTCATTTGAACGGAATCTAATTTTTTAGGGTGTTTTAAGTATCATATTGTATGAATTTTATTTTTATTTTTTAATCTTCAATTGGCTTAACTAATTTGTTATAAAAATTTAACATTAAATGTGAAACTAATTGAATGAAATATCTTAATATAATCTCGGGCTTAAACAATGTAGGAAATAAATTTTGTTTTTTTAATTTGTTCTTCAAATTATGTTTTTGTTTAATATGTCAAGTTTTTTAATAACTACTGCACTCAGACGAACGCATTTCAAAATTAATGGAGAGTATCATCATCAGGCGTTGATGTATGCGGTATTGTATCACAATGTGGGATGCAGTTTACCAATGTGTAATTCCAAATGTTTCACTACTGTAGTAATGCAGGTTGCGGTAGTTTGGACAAAAACTTCTGATCTGAACGTAAAAAATCTATAATCAAAAGATAAAAAATTAACTTCACTTAAATTTAGATACCTTATTTCCCACTCAGGAACTCTATGAATGTAAATGTAAATTGTGTTGATACCTTACTGCTAATATTTAACAATATTATAGCTGTGATACAGTAAAAATAAAACAAGTAATATAAAAATTTTGTTTTTAAAGTCAATTCCTACTTAGGCCATCAAAGAAAAATTTAACATAATCCCTTAAGCTAATATTAGTTTTTGTTGCATTAAAATATCTCAATTTGTTGATTTTCTATAAGCAAGTAGGTTTACAATGGAACTCTATGGGAATTTGGCGAAATATTAGAGATATCGCCATGTTGGCGTCACTTTCGGCGACTCATTTTGGCCGCCAAATTTGGCGATATATCTCCAAGTCGGCGACAACTTTGGCGGTATTTGGCGACAGAACAGGGTTCCCCCTATGGTAATCCCTTTATGAAAATACTTTCATTGACCTTCAATAACCAATGGTCGCCATTTTGTTTCCCATGCAAAAATAAAATTAATTAATTAAAAATTAATTAATAATTAATATTTGAAAAAACTGTATTAACATCAATTGTCATCCAGTACAAGTTAAAAAAAATTATTTCAACTTGATAGGATGAATAATGAGTATTTTATTAACGATTGAAAATTTGAACAAGATAAATATATAAATATATAAATATATAAATATAGGGAGAGTGTGAGCTAATAGTAGGAATTGAAAAATAAAAGTTTATCTTAAATTTTTAAACATTATTCTCTCCCAAGGGGTGATGTAAACACATCAGAAAATTATTACCTAAGTTTAACTTGGGGTATAAATAGTTCTCATCTCGAAAAAAAAAATACATTTTAAAATTTAAGTTATGTAATTCCCCACTAAGTTCGCTACCTGCGTAAAAATAGCTATCCATTAGAAACTTTTTACTAAAATATAAACTTGACCAAAGCAAAAACTTATTCTGAAAATATCATTTTTATTTCCACTATGACGTCATATTCACCTTTTTAATTTTTGAAAAAAAAAAAAAAAAACTCAATTTAATATTTCACGTGAAAATCTTTCAACTAAAAAGAAATAAATTATTATTACGGCTTTTGAAATTTTTGAAACAATGAAGTAAAAATGTTACATTTTCTATGAAAAATGTCCGTTGATTTTCAATGAAAAAAGCGAAAATTGGAATTATTAACAAAAATATTTGAATAATGTAAAAAAAAATTGACCCATGTTTCTCTCTGGGTTATAATTCACCCATGTGCAAAGGTATTTTACCATTCGTTTTGACCCTGACGTCAGGCAAACGTTTTTACACTTTAAATTTATAATATCATTAGAATTAGTAAAGAATAAAAAATGAGTGGCATCAGGGACAAAAAGGTGGGAAGAAAAAATTAAAAAGTTATGATCTCCATAGGCTTTTCCATGTTAAATTAACATTGAGAAGTGACACTGGAAATAAATAAGTATTGCGCTGCCGCGCAATACTTAAATATGAAAATATAATTTAACATTAGAAGTACTAAATTTTGAATGTTTATAATTCAAAAACTTATCATTCAAATGACTTGAAATTTTGTGTCTAGGCATAGTTTGAACCAAAGATATGAAATATCTCGTTAAAATTGGGTATTGCCATTGAAAAAAAATGAAGTTTGGGTTCGTTTTAATATGTAGATGGCCCCCTAAGCAAATTTTATATATATCATTTAAAAATAGACTTTATTTCCAATCGTTCGGTACCAGTAACTTTCGTCTACGATAATTTGTTGAGGAGTTAATAGGGGGTGTTTACTTTTTTTTTCCACGACTGTACATTTCCGAATTTTTATTTTCTATTTCTATGCCTATTCAATTCTTGTAACTAGTACATTTCCGAATTCACAATCTTTGCTAATTGAATCTATTTAATTGTTTTTAAAAACTCCCTAATATGCTTCTTTTCTTGGGTGTTAATTTTATCTCTTCTATTCCCGGCCATTCAAGTCCCGGATTAATTCCATTTATGTCCTCTTGGAATTATCCAGAGCCATTTTCTGTTTTTTCTTTATGAGAAAAATTTTCCTAAATATGGAAATGTGCCTGAGGGAGAATTTCTAAGTGAAAATCTATATATTTGTGTTAGCCATACATTAGAATGTTAAAAAAATTATACATATCTAATTGAATAATGATTAAAACTAAAAATATTAACGTAAAATTAATCTAGAAATGTTTATGTTGATATTTTGAAGCTATTATACCAGGTCGACAATGTGCACAAATCTGCTATTTTTCTGTTTAGGAAATATTAAGACTACATTTCCTGAAAATTTATTTTTTACTTTTATGCTTTTGCTGTTCTTGTAACTAGTACATTTCCGAATTCACAATCTTTTCTGATTATTCCTTTTTTTAAAATTCACTAATATGATTATTTTCTCTGGCGTTAACTTTATCTCTTCTATTCAATTCCGAGAAATTCAATCTCCTGTTTAATTCCATTTCCGCTCTCTCGTAAATCTCCACAGCAATTTTCTTTTTTAATTTATGAGATAAATTTTTATAAACATATAAATGTCTCTGATATACAAGGGAGATTTGCTAAGGGAAAATCTCTATATTTGTGATAGCATGACATCACTATGTTAAAAAAATTATGCATATCTAAATAAATAATGTATTAAGCTAAAAATATTACTGTATAACATAGCTAAATATGTCTATGTTGATATTTTAAAACCACATCAACAACGCGAGAAAATGCACAAACCTGCTGTTTCGATGTTTCAGGAATATTAAGACTTCATTTCTCGAAAATTTATTTTCTACTGCTATGCTTTTGCTATTCTTGTATCTAGTACATTTCCAAATTCACAATTTTTTCTGATTATTTCTTTGTTTTAAAAAACTCATTAATGTGTTTCTTTTCTCTGTGTTAATTTTATCTTTCCTGTTCAATTCCGGACCATTCAATCTCCGAATTAATTCCATTTTCGCTCTCTCGGAATTCTCTAAGGCCATTTTCTTTTTTTCTTTATGAAATAAATTTTCATAAATGTGTGTGATATATGAGGGATATTTTCTAATTGGAAATATACATACACTGTTAAAAAAAAAAAAAAAAAAAAAAATCTGTAAATTTACTAAAGTTTTTTTAGGAAACTGGGATTCCTAGAACTTTTTATGTAACGGCAACAACAAAAATTCCTGTAACAGCGTCTGTTACAGGAATTTTTGTTGTTGCCGTTACGAAAAAAGTTCTAGGAATCACAGTTTCCTAGAAAAATTTTAGTAACATTACAGATTTTTTTTTACAGTGTATTTGAGATAGCATGATACCAGAATATTAAAAAATGTATACATATCTAAATAAATAATGAATAAAGTTAAAAATGTTAATATATAATCTAAAAATGTCTATATTGATAATCTGAAACCGCATCAAAAAGGCGAAAAAATGCACAAATCTACTGTTTTGATGTTTCAGGAATATTAAGACTATATTTCTCAGATCTTTATTTTTTACTTTCATAATTGTGCTATTATTTTAAATAGTACTTTGCCGAATTCAGAATCTTTGCTAATCGCGTCTATTTCTTTGTTTTTTTTAAATTTACAATATGGTTCTTTTCTCTGGCATTAATTTAATCTCTTCTATTCAATTTCGGACCATTCAATCTCTTGATTAATTCCATTTCCACTCTCTCTGATTTCTCCGAAGACATTTTCTTTTTTCTTTATGAGATAAATTTTCATAAACATGGAAATGTGTCGGATATACAAAAGAGATTTTCTAGTTGAAAATCTTGATATTTGCGATAGCATGATACCGAAATATTCAAAAGATTATGTATCTAAATACATAGTGAATAAATCTAATAATATTAATGTATAATAAGTCTAAAAATGCCCATGCTGTTATTCTGAAACCATAACATCAAGGCAACAGTATGCACAAATCTGCTGCTTTTCTGTTTCAGGAATATTAAGACTACATTTCCCGAAATTTATTTTCTACTTCTGCGCTTTTATTATTCTTGTTACTAGTACATTTCCGAATTTACAATCTTCTATTCTTTTGATTTTAAAAACTCAGTAATAAGTTTCTTTTGTCTGGCGTTAATTTGACCTCTTCCATTCAATTTTCAGCCATTCAATTTTCAGCCATTCAATCTCCTGATTATTTCCATTTCCTCTTTCTCTAAATTCTCCAAACCATTGTTTTTAGTTTATCAGATAATTTTTTTTACCATGGAAATGTACCGGATATTTAATGGACATATTTCTTTGTTGAAAATACTGATATTTTTGATAGCATAATAACAGAATAGTGTAAAGATTATGTAAATGAAACGCATCCTTAATTTAAAACATTTTAGACTCATATAAATCAAGATTTTTAATAATTCAGTTAGTGAATAACTATCTTTCTATGTGCCTATCTGTCTATAAATAATCTATCCAGCCATTTCTCTATCTATTTAAGAGCCTGTGTTTGTGTCTTTAATGTATATTAGAACATAAATTCGGAGTATATAAAAAATTTCTTATCTTTGTTCTTTAGCAGTATATATTTTATGGATGGCCCAATAAAATGTTTCTTACATGATCATTTTCTTGTATGAATTCATATTCTAATATTTGAAAAAAAAAAACTGTCGAAATATAAAAAAATAAAACACAGTATTTTACCTCTTCAAGATTAAATGTGTAAAGAAAATAATAATATTGTTTTTGTTTATGGTTTTTTTTTATTACCAAAACTAGCGGTTTTGCGCGCATAACAGTTAAAATATGCCAAGTGGTAATGTACCATAAAAATAAAACATGAAGAACATTGTGGGATATTTTGAAAATAAATAAAACAATTTCTTTAAAATATTTCGTATATCTGTTTTTGAGTAGTATGATCGTAAACTTTATATCTTGAAACTAATGTTATGTATTTGTTTACTTTCCTCTTTTATATGAAAGGAAGTAGAGAGATTTAGTGTTTGAAGTTTGGAAAGCAATCTAAAGATATTTTGAATTTTTGAGCTGTTACATTTTCAGAGTAATGCTTCCACATTAATTACGTAAAATTATAGATTATTAGCAAAACCCGCGGCTTTGCTCGAGTAATAGTTGAAATATGCCAAGTGATATTTGTATGTCTAATTTTATTAGAAGAAATTGTACTGCTACGGATAATTAAAAAAATACTCATTAACCCTTCATGTACTGAATTATGAATGCATGAAAATTTTATCTTCTAAAGCATTTTCTGTGAATCATTAGAAGATTTACATAATCATTTAATATATTTTAGAAGGATTTTGGAAAGGTTGAAGGATTTAGAAGGATTAATTAAATTTGAATTTATAGGGATTTTGTGCAATATTTATAACCCCACTCAAATCTTTTATTTTAAATATTTTCTTAGTATTTTGTAGAATTACACTGTAAAAAAAATATGTAAAGTTACTAACGTTTTTCTAGGAAACTGGGATTCCTAGAACTTTTTATGTAACGGCAACAACAAAAAATCCTGTAACGGACGCTGTTACAGGAATTTTTGTTGTTGCCGTTAGATTGAATGTTCTAGGAATCCCAGTTTCCAAGAAAATCTTTAGTAACTTTACAGATTTTTTTTTACAGTGTAGGAAATGTACAAATATAATGTTCTTACCTAGAAATATAGAAATATTTCCGAATTGAAAAATTCGCCCCCCCCCCTCCGCAACGCCAAGAAACTGAAAAGATGCAAATGCAAAAGAAATCATCCTTTAAAAAATATTTTTGTTTTATGTAACCCATGATGCTTTTGGAACCAGATGAAGTAAGGTATCTATAATTCATTCTAAACTGTATTACAACTAATCGATGTATTAAATGAATATTATAAGAAGTTATTTTAATGGTACTTATAAGTATACGTCAGTAGATAAAGGGCTAAGCCACAGTTTGACTGAACTTCATTATTACTCTGTATTAGGCAAAAATAAAACTTAAATTAATGAGAAGAACTAAAACTAATTCTAAATAAATGATAATTTATAATGTAATTTGAAGTTTTTACGCTCATTTCAGTTTTCATCTTCATTTTTTAGAAACCATTTGTAGAAACCATTTACATCTTAAAAAGAAACATCTTGCCATATTTCAAGATTCTAACACTCCCCCCTTTGTGGTATTGGCACCAAGATAAAATATAGCCTAAATTAGAGCAGTGACTGTCATCATCAATTTACCACCATCACTTTTAAAATCAGTTTGGTATTTCCTGAAATTCCATAAAACTCGTAATTTAAAAAGTTTTTAGAATGTTTTTTGCTCATTTCACCCTTTTACATTTCGAAATTTTTAGTAACTGTTCTTAGAGATCATTTACATCTTAATCTACCATGCCAAATTTCAAGTATCTATCTTTAACAATTCCACAGAAATTGTAATTTAGAACATTTTTAGAAAGCTTTTAGTTTATTTCACCTTTTAAATTTCAAATATTTTTTTTTAACTGTTCTTAAAGAAAATTTACATTGTTAGTTATATCAACATTTGAAAAGCATTGTTTGATACTTATAAAGAAACTCTACTGATTAGCGTATTCATTATAAGCATATTATGATGATTATGTAATCCCGACTTAATCTTCTCATCTCAATATGCAAACAGCATGAATTGATAATGACAGCTTATTAATATGGATTAGATGGTGGAGTAATAAGGATAATATTACCATGTGTGGGACATATAATAAATTCTGGAATACTAAGAATGGTATTTGACGATATTCGATGATGTAATAGTTAAACTAATTCATTAAGAATTTTTATTGATTAAAAGTTATTAACCAGATTTCACATGCTTAAACAAGAAAGGAAAATACATGCGTCAAGCATCGATTATGAAACACTTTCCAACACATTCAGTGATAAAACTCAACCGTTTAATAACTTGAAATAGAATGCCTAATGGAAACGCATTAACACATTTTTGAAAACCCAATTTCAGCAATTTCCACCTATAGGCGAAAATTATCCGAATTCTTTGAGAAGTATTATATATATAATATATATATATATATTTGTATCTATAAACTAAATGCATGCAAAAATTTAGTTAAAATCACACCACAGTTAGCAATTCCCATTCAGCAGTTTCCGCTAATACGTAGATTGGTATGTGAATTCATTTGTGCAACGGGAAACTTTTTATGTAACGGCAACAAGAAAAATTCCTGTAACAGACGCTGTTACAGGAATTTTTGTTGTTGTCGTTACATAAAAAGATCTAGGAATCCCAGTTTCCTAGAAAAACTTTAGTAACTTTACAAATTTATTTTTATAGCGTACACTCTTCATGTTCAATACCGTACATGTCATGGTAAACATCAGTAACATATACCAATTTCATGAAAATCAG
Source organism: Maratus speciosus (assembly GCA_963932465.1). Taxonomy (NCBI): domain Eukaryota; kingdom Metazoa; phylum Arthropoda; class Arachnida; order Araneae; family Salticidae; genus Maratus; species Maratus speciosus. The sequence continues at coordinate 11,233,774 of OZ010799.1, forward strand.
AGTCTATTTAGGGGCAGTTAGAGCGCAGACAAACCGAATTCATAAACTCTTTTCAATTACGTTGGAAATCATATGTTACAGATTTGTTTTTAAATTTCTTTATCGGCTATCCAATAAATTCGTAAATTTAATAAATTGGAAACATTATCTCGGATTGACTTTATATAGAATTATTTTAGTTGTTTTATTTAATTTTTAAATGGTGGAAGTTTCAGTAATAAAGTTAAATGTAAAACATATAACGTATTTGTAATTTTTGGATAGCAGACATTGCATGTTTCTAAATGTAATGTGAAAATTCGCTGGTGTGTATACAGGGTGTCCATAATTAAACGATTCTATTTTAAGATTGCCTACAGGCGAAACTATTTTCCCGAAAGTTTTGAAATTTGTGGCAGACATAATGAAGGGGTGAGAATTTGTTTAAGAGTAAAAAATTAGTCCAAAATTTTGCCGCAAGAGGGCATTTTTTAATGAATTACCCCTTTAGTATACATTTACGAAAGTTTCAAATTTTGTTTATTAAGGGTCCTGTCCCTGCCGGCGAAGACACTCACGGGCTAATGCTAATCCTATGGGAAGGGATTTTTCTAATATCTCGTTTGCATTTCGACATTTTTAAATATTTTTTTTTTTTTTGCATTGGATAGCCGAGGTCCGTCTCTATAGCGCACCTTGGTTACTTTTTCGATTTTGGTTGCAGATATTTTTTAGAATGACACTTTCATTTTCAGAACCGGTTTTGAAAATGAAAATAACTTTATTTAAAATATCTGCGACCAAAATCAAAAAAGTAACCAAAGTGCGCTGTAGAGACGGACCTCAGCTAACCAATGCAAAAAAAATTATTTAAAAATATCGAAATGCAAACGATTATATTAGAAAAATCCCTTCCCATAGGATTAGCATGAGCTCGTGAGTATCTTCGCCGGCAGGGACAGGACCCTTAACTGTACAGTCGTGGGAAAAAAAAGTAAACACTCCCTACTAACTCCTAAACAAATTATCGTAGAAGAAAGTTACTGGTACCGAACGATTGGAAATAAAGTCTACTTTTAAATGATGTATATAAAATATGCTTAGGGGGCCATCTACATATTAAAATGAACCATAACTTTATTGTTTTCAATAGCAGTACCAATTCTGACAGCATAAATGAACTTTACACCCTTCAATTAGTATAAAGACGAATTTTTATGCAATTCGTACCATAAGTTTCCCAGAAATTAATTATTTTAAAACGAGCGTATTTTAAGGGCTGTATCCAAATTGAAGTCCCGTACTGGATTGTTAACCGAGAGAGCCGCCTTCTTGATCAAGGCACGTTTAAGCGTCAATGAAGCCTGTTTGATTACAGTACAGCAGAATAAATTTCAAAATGTCTACTCACTTCCATCATAGACGGTCCCTTAAACCATCATTTTGCCGTTTTTTAAGCATAATTTGAAAACTACTTGGAAGAAAAATGTGAAATTTTTGAATTTCCATAAAGCAAGACTTAATAAATCTAAATCCATCAAAAAAATTGTAGGTTGCAATTCATAATTTTTTCGAATATTAATTTCATAATTCATAATTCATATCATAAAATTATAAAAATTGCAAATTCAGCTTATTTATGTTTGGGTATATTAGTATTATTACTACAAAAAAAAATTAGCACATTAGGAGCATAATTTCGGGAGATATAGATAAAAATATGAAAATGGAATTTAGCATTAGAAGCACTCAATTTTGAATGTTTATAATTCAAAAACTTATCATTCAAATGACTTGAAATTTGGTGTCTAGGCATAGTTTGAACTGAAGATTTGAAATATCTCGTTAAATTTGGGTATTGCCATTGAAAAAAATTAAGTTTGGATTCATTTTAATATGTAGATGACCCCCTAAGAAAATTTTATATACATCATTTAAAAGTAGATTTTATTTCCAATCGTTCGGTACCAGTAACTTTCTTCTACGATGATTTGTTGAGGAGTTAGTAGGGGTTTTTACTTTTTTTTTTCCACGACTGTACCTGATCTGAACAATAGCATTTGACGATATGCTTTCAGCATTTCCCAGAACACCTTGCGGTCAGGTCGGGAACATGCTAGCTTACGACTACAGATGGGACCTGAAAAGGATGGGCGTCATGAGGAACATGTTTTGTTATAATAAAATTTGTAAACTAATGTAAATACCGGGTATCCCAAAAATGACTGATGGATGTTAAAATTCAATAATTTGCAAACGGTGACAGATATTAAATAAATTTCTGCGGGAGGGTTTTGTAAGATATCAGGAGTTTTTATTCTGCAATTCTCAGTTTTAGTTACAAGTAGCAGCGATAGATGGCGCTGCAAGCAATAGGAGCTAAATTCAGGCTCGATTTTTCTGCCTTACTCTTCTCCCATGCGAAAAATGGAGATTAAAATGTTTTGAATGGATCCCGAATTACCAAAAATCGGGTCTGGAATTAGCAACTGATTCTCGCAGCGCCATCTATTGTTTGAAATTCGAACTAAAATCTAGAATCAGAGTTAACAAAACTCCTGACATCATACAAAACCCTCCTGTAAGATTTTTTTTCAATATCTGTCACCATTTGCAAGTTATTGAATTTTAAAATCCATCAGTCATTTTTGGGACACACGGTAAATGCTAAATGTCTAATTCATTTAAAGCGCTCTCTAGTAGTGAAATTTTGAACTATCTGTTTTTCGCTCAAAACATTCCCATACCTTCATTATGCCCTTCACAAAATTTCACAACTTTCTCAACAAAAGTTTCGTCTGCAGACAACTTTAAGGGGTCTCAGGACTCTTAAAATTGAAAAAAAAAAAAAAAAAAAAAAAAAAAAAAAAAAAAAAAAAAAAGACCATTTTCAACATTTAATATCTTAAAATGTATTTGATTTTAAGACACAGTTTTAATTGGAATAAAATATATAAGTATGTTCTTTCATTTCGTGTATTTAAAAAATTATAAGATGCAGAATTAGCATTTACAGGGGGCTTCAAACTGTTAGACATTTATCGAGCAAAAAAGCGGCATAACAGCTTACGCGCACGATTACAAAATAAGTGTTGCAACTAGAATGAAAATTTTGGTACCTACTTATACTTCAGATTGTAATAATTACCCTGAACCTAAATAAATTTCTAATTAAAGCATTTTTACATTTTTAATACAAAGTTGTATTTAGCTAATGCAAAATTAAGAGAATTTCAACAGTATAATCACCTAAAAAAAATGTTATTTTGAACAATAAAAAGGAAATTTTAGGTTCAGTTTATACAGACTAACATGAAACATATGTTTTGAAAATTTCATGAAAAAATATTTATAAGATTTTGAGATATCGTGCGCGTTATGCCCAAAAACATCATTTGGAGAAAAATGGCTTCAAAGTTTCCGAAACGACGCTTCATCTATTGAACGTATATAAATAACTTCAGTTCTAATAGGAATTTCAAGGAAACAATTATATCAAAATGTTCAGAAAAGATAGGAGTTTAACATCTAAAAAAATTAAAATTTCGAAAATTTTAAAGCTTTAAGAGTTCTGAGACCCCTTAAATTAGGTTCTTTTAATTATGGACATCCTGTACTTCTTTTATTAAGAGCGGAGCTGGAAATGACACGCTGTGTTAAGGGTTAATAACAGGGTCAGAAATATATCTGAGGTTTAAAGCTGCGTACACACTATCCTTCTAACTGTAATCAGTGTCGGCTTCGTTTGTTCTTGCCACGCGGTGTCTTTGATTTTTAACGACTTTAGCAGGAAAGGGACTGATGTCCAGCAAAAGAGGAACCTTTCCTTCAAGTAGAGTCGAGCTCCTTATCTCCTGACCCATTGTTGATTCCCCTCATTCTTTTGTCAATAAACCGCAGATGGGTTCAGAATAAAAGCTTTTCCAAGAATACTGGACAAGCAGGAAAAATACGCGTGAGTACGCAGCCTAATGCCGCATCTTTCAGGTTTGATTACGCATGACCAAATGAGTGTTTGCGTAATAGACCGTGAGCCGGCAGCACAGACACATGGTTCATACGAATACCGTTATTTCTCCAGGAAAACTACCAGTATATTTTTATAGAAAAAGAAATCTAACTCGCAAAATTTCGCCTTCTTTTAAGAAGAGATTTTCTATAAGATAATCCTGGTGCCGAAAAATTTTCTGGTCTGCAAATTTCAAGGAGGGGTACAAACCATGATATAACCACCTCATCGAGTTGGAGGCTGAAATCCCAGAATTAGCTAAAACTCGATTCCGATACTAAAACGCAATCGGTCTGCCAAGTCATATCTTGGTGGAAAACACCTAAAAACCCGATTTTAATGGTCGACTCGTAGGTTTACCATTGCGTTTTCCTGCTCCCAGTCCGCCATGTTTTCATACCTTTGGGTGCAGGAAAACGCAATGGTAAACCTACGAGTCGACCGTTAAAATCGGGTTTTTGGGTGTTTTCCACCAAGATAGGACTTGGCAGACCGATTGCGTTTAATAAGGGAATCGGATTTTAGCTAATTTTAAAATTTCAGCCCCCAAATCGATGAGGTGGTTGTCTGTGCTGCCGGCTCCCGGTCTATAAGGTTTTTAAGGCTTAATTATGACAAATTATTAAGCCTTATTTTGAAGCCAAGAAACTTTGTTACAATTTCAATCAATTATTTTGATTTAATGTAAGGTGTGTGGGATATTGAGCATGTAACTATGTGATATTTAAGTCAATGAAGTAAAAACTAATTATATCATTATACATGGTGTCCGAAAATTCCTTGACACATTTTAAAATTCAGTAAAAAATCAAGAAGTGTCCTACAGGTGTACGGTTTGGAATAAAATGATTCAGGATGAAAAGTTTTCTTCAAGAGAATGAAAATAATTAGTTTCAAATTTCGATCATAGATGGCGCCACTTGTCCGTAAATTTGCTTTCAAAGACGCGTTTTTTTTTTTTTTTTTTTTTTTTTTTTTTTTTTTTTTTTTTTGATTTTCAGATTAATTTGACGCTGTGACACAGAAATGACGACTCTCAGCGTCATTGCTCCCTTACAGCGTCAAAATTTATAACGATAGAAAACATAATCATTGTTACGACTTTATAAGTTATTTTCATGGTAACATATAAAAAGATCACAGAGAAAGAGAAAAGAATGTGGGAAAGAGAGGGAATACAGATAAATTTTATGAAATTTATGTTATCTATCAAAACTTGTCTCATTTGAATTTTTATAAATCATCTTTTAATATTAAAATTCCCTTTATTCTTTAAACCTTTAATTACACTCTGACATATTACGGGATCTTAATCTTCGGTAACGAGATTACTATCCCTATTTTAGAAAACCTTTCAATATAAAGTTGGTTTTAATCATTATATTGACTCGTGAACTATCAGCAACAAACTTTCTTTAATTGGAATTAATGTTGACAATTTTTGAACGAGAGGCGTTAATTATCCCCTTATTCACCTTTGCCCAATTAAAAAAGACAAGCAACTAATGGAGATAAAAACCGGTTACACAAGATAATCCAATTGGAGTACACTGATGCGAGAGGAAAAGAGATGGAAATAGCCCGTGAGATAATTATCTAGCGTCTTCCCTCCAAAAATTAGTTAGCTGATCTGGGATTAGTCGCAAGTAGAATGAATACAGGGTCTGTGTTAGAAATTAGTAACGGAGCCCTGTGTTGACTGGGTCATAAAGTGCAATACGCTTGGCCTTGTCAGAAGCTGTTTCAAACTTTCTTTCAGAAAATTATTCGAGTGTTAATTTGAGTTCAGCTTGGTGAATAAAATTTCTGATGTTCTGGATATTAAAATTTAAGATAGAATATAACAATCCTCTTAAAAAGGATAACTAGTAATTGAAGATTAATTAACAATCTTCAGATTTAGGCCAAAATTTATAATTTTGTATATTTTAAAAGTACTTCTTTTATGGTTGACGCATCATATTTTTGTATGCTTATATTAGATATACAATTGTTTTGCAGTAAAATATCTAGTCACAAATGGGACTTTGAAAATACATTTGCCTAAATGTAAAAATTAAAATCTTTCTAAAATGTTTTTGTAGATGTGTATAGGATAATTTTCTAGCAATTTAAAATTGTTTTTAATGATTTTATTAAACATAAACAGCGTAATTTGAAAGGAATAATGAAAAGTAAATTGACATGAATTGTGGAAATTAATTATTTCTCTGTCTAGAAAATGTATAGGTAACAAAAAAGTCCTGATTTTTTTATCCTGATACATATATATATAGAGAGAGAGAGATTGAAAGAGAATATATAAACAATATTTATGAAATGAAACTTATTTATCAAACTTTTACTCAGTTTAATTTTTATAAATTACCTTTTAATATAAATATACTCTCTAATTTTAGTTTGCTCTGATGTATTATGGGTTCTTAATGTTTCATATCAAGTTTATTATCCCTGTTTTAACAATCCTTTCAATATAAAAAGTAAATCTTAGTCATTACATCGTCTTGTGAACTATCAGCTACAAACTTTCTTTAATTGAAATTAATGTTGACAGTTTTTGAACGAGAGGCGTTAATTATCCCCCTATTCACCTGTGTCCAATTAAAAAAGACAAGCAACTAATGGAGATAAAAACCGGTTACACAACATAATCCAATTGGAGTACACTGATGCGAGAGGAAAAGAGATGGAAATAGCCCGTGAGATAATTATTTAGCGTCTTCCCTGCAAAAATTAGTTAGCTGATCCTGGATTAGTCGCAAATAGAATGAAAACAGGGGCTGTGTTAGAAATTAGTAACGGAGCTCTGTGTTGACTGGGTCATAAAGTGCAATAGGCTTGGCCTTGTCAGAAGCTGTTTCAAACATTCTTTCAGAAAATTATTCGAGTGTTAATTTGAGTTCAGCTTGGTGAAGGAAATTTCTGATATTCTGGATGTTAAAATTTAAGATATATTATAACTAAACTCTAAAAACCGGTAGTTGAAGTTTAATTAACAACTATCAGGCTTTAGGATATATTTGTAAATTTTAGAAACTTTTCTTTTATGATTTATGTTAATATTTTTTCATGCATATATTATAAGATATGCAAATATTTTGCAGAAAATTTCTAATCACAAATGGGAATTTAAAAAAACGATTGGCCAAAATATATAAATTAAAAACCCGTTGAAATGTTTTAATAGATGTGTGTGTATGGTAATTTTGTGCCACTTACTACATTACTACATTGGTTTGATTAAATGTAATGTGCATAATTTAGTACATTATGAAAAATAAGATGACATGAATTGTGGAATATAGTTATTGCTCTAGAGAAGTGGTTCTTAAAGTGTAGTCCGCGGACCCCTATGTGTCCGTAGCGCATCTTCAAGGGGTCCGCGATATGTTTTGTTAGCTCAATTGATACGATGCATTTCAAAAATGTCGTTCTTTGATACTCTGAGGTAAAATTTGAGAATCGCAACCTCCTATATACAATAAAACAGCATGCATAATCACACTTCAAGATATTTCAATGACAAAATTGTCTGTTATACATAAACTTAGAATAATAGTCACATATGTACTAGGATATATATACTAGTGAAATTTTATTTTGTTTGAAGCCCTATTGTCATCGCTTTTACAGCCTGAGAGGGACTGCTCAGGCTAGGAAACCAAGTCTTAGAGCACAGATGTCCCTCCCGGTCCCTTTTAATGAGGTATTAAAAAAATTACAAAATTCAGCCGAAGTTGAGCCCGCCGGTAAACGCAAGAGATGGCGGTGTGATGAATTGTAGATAAACATTGAGCAGAGGATGATAAAAAAAATGAGAATAACACAACGGTAAATAGCGTATCGACAGTTTCTAACACTAGAAGATGATGTACTGTAAATAGTTTACATAAGATGATGACACTGACTTTAAGGGTGTACTCAAATCCAAAAGGGCAACTTTCTGGCATAAGTTTTAATTTTATTTTTGTTCGAAAATGCATGAAACTAGCTAGTGTTGTTGTTCAGAAACTATGTAATTGAGCTGTTTTTTCCATTTTTTTGCGAATGCAATAGATCTTTCAGAAATAAAGTGTCAAAATGGGCGTTTTGAACCGAATTTCCGCGCGAAGGAAGAAAGAGACTCAAGAGCGGGCGAAAAATGGATTTGTCTCGTGATCAAAATTCCTTATAACTCAATAGATAATTGATGGATCAAAAAAGGGAAAAAACGGTTCAACTCTACATCGTTTCCATGGCCAGGCTTTCCAATTTTATACCTTTCTGTTAAAAAATGAATTTGTAAATGTGTCAAAAAATTTTTCGCTTGGTTAGCAGAGCAGTTAAGAACAGACTTAAGTAAACACATCTAAAATTGAAAATTCCTTAGCATGGTGACACAATGATAAATATGAGTAGAACTCAGAGGAAAAGGAGGATATGGGGAAGAAGAGATGACGACGCGACACTGAGCAGAGAAAATTAAAAACAATGACGAAAACACAGCTGCAGACGAGAACACGGTGTTAAAGGTGAACATGAATAAGACTCAGACGACTAGGAGTATATGACGGAGAACACAATGTGCAGAAATGTGTTGCATATCATAATACAATGTGATAATACAGATAGGGTAAAGTGCCCATACTTCGTTGCCTTTCCTAATTTCGTCCCCCTTAACTTCTCCGCTTCTGCAAAAGTGGCGCATTTATGACGCAAGGCACAGAGGACGGAAGGTAAAAGGGGTCAGTATTGTAAGTTTCGTTCGTCAAGACGCATACATAAATTAAAGACGCCGAATTTCCAATTTTTAGAAGACCTGAGTTCTTGTTATGTCGTTTGTAGAATTTTATTTTCTGTATTGTAAATATTTATTTCTTATCTATTGCATGTATTTTACGTACGTAAGATGCTGACAGTAGCATACAATGAGTTTCAGGACGCTCAGTTCATCTTACGGGAACTGAAGCTCCGCCATGTTGGGAAGTAGCATGGTCCCAATTTCGTCCCACTTGCAGTTCTTATTTTCGTCCAGGGGACGAAATTAGGGCTGCTTTTTCATCACAATTTTTTCAATTTTTTCCTCATGTTTGGATGGCTAATATTTCGTTATGTTATTCTTCCACTGATAATTAGTACATTTCTTTTTGCCTTACTTTAATATAAATTAAATTACTTACTCATTCAGAAATAAATTTTGATTTAGTTATAAATTAAGCCTCGGCGTATTGGATTTTTTGGGGGGACGAAATTGAGACCATTTTTTCTTTTGCATTTTTTAGATACTTCTGAGAAAACAATTTTTTGCGTTGTTAAAAATTTTTTGTACGATATTTGCCTATGTTTCTATGTGCGTGTGTAGTTAGTCTATGTAAAATCCACATCTGGTAGGTTTTCACTGACAATTACAACATTTAGGGCCTAAAAGTGACAGGAGGGACAAAATATGGGCACTTTACCCTACTATTTACAGGAAAACGAATAAGTTTCCTTAACGAGATGTATTTGTAGAAACTTATCAGTAAACTTATCAGTTCTTAAATATTAATAATATAAGTGTCACAGAATTCTAAAACTTGAAAAATTCTAATCTTAAACATTTAGAACATAAACTTCGATAACTTCTTCTAGTAAAAAGATAAACTCTAGCCGGAAATTCCATGTGAATCATGTCACCGTATCGCCATTTGTTTTCTAGAAAAATGACAATATGTCACCTCCAAATTCTGAAACTGTGTCATGATTGTAGAAAATGTGGAAGCAGATGTCTTGAAATGTTCATGATATTTCCATGATAGAAAATTGAATTTTAAAAATATATTTTATAGGGAAAAGATTACTTTATCGTGATACATTTTGATAGATAGTAGTTTTTGATTAATCATTTTTGAAAAAACATTTTTCAAAGTTGAAATGCTTTTTCTACATGTTATATGATGTGGTTGTCTTTATTTATTATCCTTTTAATCACTAAATGCTGTGCTCAATATAAATTTGAAATCTTTCCAGTTCAAATTGTAGATTTATTTCTAAGTTATGTTTGTAACGGATCCTAATAAAATGGTAAATAAGACAATTTATCATTTTCATTTGACAAAGCTTTAGCAACGAAAAACATTTCTACCACATATACAAATTTATTAAAAATTTAATTTGTAAACTGTGTTTTCTGTTAAACAAAACTGCAATTTTAGAGTAGTTAAGAATCACTATGCCCTTTAAACTAACATAATTTTTGTATCAGCTAAGTAGAGTATCAAATTATACGTGAGCTGTAAAATAGTATTTTATATATATATGAATGAAATTCTTAGTTAAAATATAATGCCTAAATATTTATTTATGGAAAATAGTATAATGAAATCTAAGGGTATAAACTTGTGGAATTGTTTGTAAGAAAAAATATATAAAATATAATGTCTAACCGATTGAAAATACTTTTGCTTATATTAAATGTAATGAGTAATTTAAAATTAGAAGTAATTTGTAATGAATAACAGAAATTGTATTTTAAAGAATTGTATTTTAAAAATAATAAATTTTCTTAATGCATTTTTTAAATTTTTATTTTTGTACAAATGAATTTATAATATTAAACTTATCAGATTTCTAAAATATTGATATTCCAGGTGTCACAGAAATCTAAAACTGTAAAAATTCCGATCTTAAACATTTAGAGCATAAATTCCGATAACTTCTTCTAGTAAAAAGATAAACTCTAGCCGGAAATTCCATGTGAATCATGTCGCCGTATCGCCATTTGTTTTCTAGAAAAATGACAACATGTCACTTCCGAATTTTTAAACTGTGTCATGATTGTAGAAAATGTGGAAGCAGATGTATTAAGGTGTTCATCATATTCTCATAATAGCAACTTTTATTTTAAAAATATGTTCTTGCAGGGAAAAGTTTAGTTGATCATGATACATAGTAGAGTTTTATTAATTATTTTAGAAAAAACATTTTTGAAAGTTGAAATGTTTTTTTCTACATGTTATACGATGTAGATGTCTTTATTTATTATCCTTTTAATCATTAAATATTGCGCAAAATACAAATTTGAAATCGTTTCAATTCAAAAATATAGGTTTAAAATTCCATTCTAAGTTAAGTTTCTAACGGATTCCAATAAAATTATAAGAGTTTAAATAAGGCAATATTATATTTTAATTTGGCAGAATTTTAGCTTTGAATAACATTTCTACCATATTTACAAATTTATTATCAGTTTGACACCTTAACTGTCTGTTTTGGTTGTAGAAAATATCTATTTTACCGCAATTTAGAATCACAATTTTAGGTAGATTTCGTAAGAAATACTACCTATTGCAGTCGTTACCATGGTGCGACTTTTGAAAAATTCCTCCATAACTTTTTATTATATGACCCCAGGAACCCAAAACCACCCCACCTAAAAATTATATATATATATATGTATGTATGTATGTACTAAATTTTGTCCGCACGATAAAAGTCGCAATTATGCATGCATCCTCTTCAAACTCGCCAACAACATTGAAATGGCTAATAACTCGGCGGGGATAGAAAATTGTCAAAACCGGTACAAGGGGGTGGAAATGGGGAGGGTTCAAAATTTTGAATACCGTCTTAACATGATTGTGATAAAACTAGCTCTTACACAACAATGACAGGAAAAATTAAACATTTTTCGTTATAGCAGTTGCCAACAATTAAAAAAAAAAACAGTACAATTCTCACTACAACAATTACTTTTCTATTGCAAAAATTTCACGTGAAAAATTAAATAAATAGTTTGACGAATTGCAAACAAATTGAATATTACATCATAAGTTTTCTAGAGCAAGATTTCCGCATGAAAACTCAAAATAAAATAAACAGTTTGAGGAATTAAAATATAATATATATATATATAGTGCGTCATATTGGAAATGTAATGGATCTCAGCAGGTGAATATGTAATGTCATGTGAGTTTGAAAAAACGTATTAAAACATGATAAAAACCCGACTATGTAAATATTAATATATTTTAATACTTTGAGGTTCTTTTAATTTGCTGTAGACATTTTTAAACCTATTCCATATACATGTTCCATATACATGTGTGTATTCGTGTATATTAGAATTTTTTCATAAAAAGTCTAGCTCACTAGAGCTCATTCTTAGTGAAGAAACTGGGTTTCGAAATCTACCTCCGCCTGTAGGCCGAGCCGGCAGGGATTTTTTTTTTAACCTACATATTTTCTGTATTAGATATGCAGAACATTAATTTACCCATCACCCGTAAAATGATATTTTTTAATGTAAATTCCTATTTAAAAGTTAATCTATTTATATAAAATCCAAGTCTCTGTGTGTCCCTCACGATTCCGGTAGGACCGCCTCATTGAAATGAGTAATTGTTGAAAAAAACTAATGCAGGGTTACCACAGTAGCGCCAAATGTTAGCCAATTTGGTGATAACTGGCTAATTAGGTGTAATTCCCATTTAAAACCATTAATCTTTCATAAAGGAGGTCACTGAAATTTAATTTAAACTCCGCTCTTTTAAGATATTTTTCAAAATCTATGAGTGAGAATTTAAAGTACATCTTTACATCTTCCTCCCGATGCTACTAATAAAATAACCGCCAATAGACGACGTTGTACTGTCTGAGCTCCTAACTGCGCTATTTTAATGTGCTTTAGGTACTTTTCCAGTATAGGTACCTTGGCGAAAAAGTAAATTTGGCAACATATTTTCCGGGAACCTATCCACTGTTTCATCTTATATACACACGCTTTTTTTTTCGATATTTATACGATTTATTTAATATAAACAAGTAATATAAAAATTTTGTTTTTAAAGTCAATTCCTACTTAGGCCATCAAAGAAAAATTTAATATAATCAAGCTAATATGAGTTTTTGTTCCATTAAAATATCTCAATTTGTTGATTTTCTATAAGCAAGTAGGTTTACAATGGAACTCTATGGGAATTTGGCGAAATATTACAGATATCGCCAAGTTGGCGTCACTTCTGGCGACTCATTTTGGACGCCAAATTTGGCGATATATCGCCAAGTTGGCGGTATTTGGCGACAGAACAGGGTCCCCCCCCCCTATGGTAACCCTTATTGAAAATACTTTCATTGAAATTCAATAACCAATGGCGGCCATTTTGTTTCCCATGCAAAACTAAAATTAATTAATTAAAATATAATTAATTAATTAATATTTGAAAAAACTTTATTAACATCAATTGTCATCCAGTACAAGTTTAAAAAAAATTATTTCAACCTGATAGGATGAATAATGAGTATTTTATTAACGATTGAAAATTTTTACAAGATAAATATATAAATATATAAATAAATATAAGGAGAGTGTGAGCTAATAGTAGGAATTGAAAAAGCCGTTTTTCTAATTTTATACAGAAACAGATGTAATTTGTACCGAAAAACATCAATAATATACATATAAAATAAACATATAAAACAAACAAAAACGCTCATCAAGTTTGTTTTCATAGTTGTTTATATGATTTACAACAAATCTCGATATTTTTCCGTTATACGGACACCATGCCAAAATGTATGGTAATGCGCCAATTATTTCAAAATGCTAAAAGATATTTGTAATTTTATGCCAGCAGTTTAATATGAGTTTTATTTTATTGCTTTATTTTATAACAGTTATTTGTTCACTTATTTTAAGTATATATTTGTCATTTAATGAAATAGTTCGTAAAAGTCTGGAATTTTCAAATGTTATATTTTTTTAAATGCTCACTTTAGTATCGACAATGTTTTTTCTTTTATTTTTCAAATGCTTCAATTCACGTGATTTTCATTTTGCGTCAACTATTCCGCTTGGCGACAATGGTATCCATATAACGGAAAAGTACCCAAATCTCACTTTGTGATGCCCAAATTACACTAAGCTTTTTTTAAAAAACGCCAAAGCCCCTACAGTGGAAAAATACCAAAATGTCTATTATTAACTATTATTGGAGTGAAGAGTTTAAAAATTAAATAGGTATTAAAGTTTCGGCACAGATGTCATATATTGGCGCGATTTTTTTCTGACGCCAATGTCATATACACAACGGGTACTTAACTGGCGGCAAAGTGTCGTTATTTATGCTGTTGATGTTTTCGCCAAATTGGCGTATATGACAACTGTGCCAAAGTTTCTATAAAGCAGTATAAGACTAAACAAATTAAGAATAAAATAAATGCAAAATAAGACTTAAGAAGAAAGAAAAATCATGCGCTAAGCATAGAATATGAAACACTTTCCAACACATCCTGAATGCTTCAACAAAACTTCGTTATTTGGGGAAATAAGATAACTAAGTAAACATGTTAGAAGACGCATAAAAAATTTTAAAAATTGATTTCATCAGTTACTGTCCATAGCCAATAGTATCGTTATTACATGCCACTATTTAGCCAAATTTTAATTTAAACTACTCTTAAAACTACTGAAATCACATTTCCAGATATTATCATCCATAGACGGTTATGTATCCAGTTCTTTGCGTGACCCTGTATATCATTTTATCTATATTCTACAAACATTTCTTAGTAAACTAAATGCAGTTCAGCGTAAAAATGCATAACTCCTTTAAAAACCCCCTTTAAGCAGTTTACTCTCATACTCAGTAACCCTTACGAATTCTTTTGTGTAGCCCTGCATATGAACTGTAGCATTTATACACACAGTATAGTATGCATAAATGTAGTGAAAAATAAAAGCGCATATCATAATTAAAAATACATTTCTAGCAATCATTGCTTATGTACAATACTTCGGAGAAAAGTTGCTTGGCGAGAAAGAAGTTTGCCAACGTATTTTCTGACAACCTATTTACTGCTTCATACTCACAAGCAATTTTTTCCATATGTATGCAATTTATTTAATATAAAAAAAGCTATTTACCCATTTTTTATAATAAACAGAAGTAATTTTTGCACAGATGTCATATACGCATCGGGGTTGGCGTGATTTTTCTCTGACGCCAATTTGGCAGAAATCTCGCTTTCGAATACCAGTTACTTATATATTTTTAAATTATTTGCTATCATTTTGAAAAGGAAATAACTATAAATAAATAAAAGTTTGAATAATAACTATAGAAAAAAACAGTTTACATAATTAAAAACAGAAAATAAAAGTAAATAAACAATTTATTAATAAATAAAAAACAATAGCCGGGTTACCATAGCAGGCAAAATAACACCATTTTGGCGCCAGTTAGTTATCCCGGTTCATATCTGAAATCTGTGCCGTAATTTGTATATAGAAAAATATTATATATATTTATAAACGATTTTTATGTATATAAGTGCATACATAAACAAAAATAAAAGTTCATTAGATTTGTTTTCATAGTTGTTTATATATTTTGGCAACATATCTCACTTTCTGATGCTCGAATTGCGCCAAGCTTTTTTTTAAAAATGCGCTATAATGGAAAAGTACCTAAATAAATAATTAACAGAAATAACCAATTATACAAACTAAAACTTTTTATTTCGAGATCAAAGCATTATTTTTAATTTCAATTAAAAATGCGTATATCCTTGGATAACTTTATTTGAAATTATATTCACAGCTTAATATCTCATTCCATAAACCTAAGCAAACACAAGTGATTCATTCATCGTGAAACTTAAAAAAATTTTAAATCATTGAGGTAATCATTCACAAAGTAAGTTCTCCAACAATCAATGGACAATATTCTAATGACATCATAGTAGGTAAAATGGTGGCGGTATCGTTTGAAATCACAAAGATTTAATTTTGCAACGTCTCTTAGTTACATTATTTTATTGTCATATTTATGAGCTCAGAACAAAAGCATATTTTTTCATTATTTAGTTATTAAAGACGGAAAAAAATTATAAATGCACGATTTGAAAATTTTAAATAATTTTCTTTCTTAATAGTAAAAAATAACATCGGGAAGTAACAGCGGGTTTAAGTTAAATAAGTTTAACTCTTTAATTCTGTTGTAATATTCAAAATAACTGTACTTATTAGATTTCAGTAAACAACATCAGGACCCGATTAAACTTTGAAGTTAGAGGAGTTACAATGTTATTTCAGGACCTTTCTTTTCAAAAAGCTTTTCTAAATTCCACATGTACATGGAAACTCTTCAGTGTTAGAAATATTATTCTTAGGACTGACATAACATGAGAACGGCCTGCAATTTTACACAAGTTTTTGAAAACTACTTTATATCAGAAATTTTACTAAAAACTGGTTACTTTTTTGTTATAGCGGCCCACACTATTGGGATTATGACAAGTTGCAGCCAATTTCGCCAACGTCGTAACCAAGATCGTGAAGCACACACATATAATACCATATAATACCATTTCATGAAATCGTATACGATAATTTAATAGTTTTTACCTTACTTCAAGTGTGAAATTTATTTATTTTTAAGGCTTAACAATCTAAATTGTCCAATATATGAATTAAAAAAATGTAAACAAAGATTGAATAGACATGACCGCAAAAAGCCTCAAATCTGCATAACACTTGGAACCAAACTGTGCAGATTAGTGGTTTTCTACTGTACAGAGTTTTTCATAAATGTGTTTCGTTCTTAAAATGTGTTATTGCTACAGATGTCATATTCGCTCCATATTGGCGAGATTTTTTTCTAACGCCAATGTCATATACGCAATGTATACTTAACCGGCGCCAAAGTGTCGCTATTTTGCTTGATATGGTAACCCGGATGTTGTTGTTTACGCTGTTGATGTTTTTGCCAAATCGGCGTCGGAAAAAAATCGCGCCAATATGGGGCGAATATGACATCTGTACCGTGTTATTTTCATCTATCACTGCGGAACAAGCGAGAAAACTCATATTCTTGCACATGAGTTGTATATATCTTTATATCTAAATTTCCGTCATTTTTGACGGGCTACCTTTCTAGTTAATATATAATTGTTAAAATTACTATAATGAAATTAAAAAAAAAAACACAAAATTTATGTATTTTTGTACAAAAATATGTAAAATATAATATCTATCAAATTTGAAATACTACTATTTACATTAAGCGTAATTAGTAATTTAAGATTTAAAAAAAAATAAGTAACAAATATTGTTCTTTTAGAATAATTAACATTCTTAATATATTCTAAAATTCCATAAATTTTACCGAAAGGCAAGTATAATACTAAACTAATCTGTCCTAAAATATTAATGTTCCAAGTGTCAGAGAATTCTAAAACTGGAAAAATAACAATCTAAAAGTTTTAGAGCATAAACTCTGATAACTTCTTGTAATAAAAAGATAAACTCTTGCCGGAAATTCCATGTGAATCATGTCACCGTGTCGCCATTTGTTTTTTAGAAAAATGACAATATGTCACTACCGAATTCTGAAACTGTGTCATGATTTTAGAGCGTGTGGAAGCAGATGTCTTAAGATATTTAGGATATTTTCATGATAGAAAATTGTATTTAAAAAAATATGTTATGCTAAAGAAAATTTTACTTGATCGTAATATATGTTGATGGATAGGATTTTTTGATTAATTATTTAAGAATAATAATTTAAAAATATTTTTAAATTTTAAATGTTTTCATGTGATGATAATTTTATGATTCATAATCCTTCTAAACCTTTCAGGAGCGAAGCAATTCCATTGCCAAAGTGTTGAAATTAAGGAATGACACAGGAATTTGAAAACAAATTTATTTGTAAATAAGAAAAAGTTATATTTCACACACATAACATATCGAATTTTTTTTAAACCAAAATTCTGGTGCTAATGTGGCGTTTGAGTATTAAAATTAAGTGGTTTCATAAACATACCACCACCCCTCAAGAGGTTAATCATTAAATATTCTGTAAAATACAAGTTTAAAATCTATTTAGTTCAAAATATAGATTTATATCTGCTTTCTAAGTTAGCTTCTCACAGATCCAAATAATATGCTAAATAATAGTTCAAAAATTCAGTTATGCTCTTATAGAATTGACAATTAAATAGAATTTAATTTTAAATCTGCCGTAGTGTTTATTTATGTATTTATGATAATAAAACTAATCGTTTAGTAACTTTCGGATATCTGTAGAAATGCATTAAATATTTGAAAACAATTTTAAGCAAAACCGAAAAAATAGTTTTTTTTTTCTTTTTTTAGTTTGGCTAAGTAGAAAATCTGTATTTTTAAAAATATAAATTGATTTTCAAAACGTGTTTCATTTCCAAAACTACCAACAAAACATTGCATACATGTTTTTAATATAGGACAGAATAAATATGCTTCTTGAAAAACTTTTTAAAGTATAAATTTTTTAAAAAAAATGATTCTACGTTTGTATTTTCAATGAAAATTTATGTCTATGTATTTGAAATACAGTAGTTATAACATGTAAGGTTAACATTTATATTTTTTTCTATAAACGAATTTAATTTTTTCTCAAACAGAAACCAATTGTATACGCATTACTGCACACACCAGATAAATCTCTTAGTAAAGTTTTTAATAAAAAAAAAGGACGTATAAAACTCTTAAAGGCAAATCTCAAGAAATAGTATTACGAACAAAGCATTGCATAAATGTTTGTACCATAGGACAACATAAAAATGCTTCTTGAGAAACTTTTTAAAGTATATTTATTTAAAAAAAAAAAAAAATTGTTTCTGGATTTGAATTTTCAATGACAAATTATGTTTATGTATTTGAAATGCAGCAGTTTTAACATGTAAGGTTACAATCAGGATTTGTTTTTATAAATGAACTAGCAGAACTACCCGGCTTCGCCCGTGTCACTTATAAGGAGCCTTCCAGGTAAAAAAAATTAAAATGAAATAATACCACTATCACAGTAACTGAAATTTGTACATTTCCATCCACAAATCGTTAAAAAGAAAATAATAAAAAAAAGACGCCTGGCAACCACAGTAAAATCCTTGAACTTTAATAACAGAACGCGCGCTTTCTTTGGCGGGTTAACAGAAAAATATATCATTTTCTTGACAATACGAAAAAACAACAACATTTAGTGGAATTCTCGTTTGCATGGCATATATCTTACATTATAAAGTAAAAAAGTATCAGTGATATCATACTGATCATGGCAACGACTTAACACTGTAAATTGCGCCTTTACCGCAATTTTTCAAACTTCTAAACATCACACAATTTCATTTTTAACAATGTCGAATAGAAACAAAAGTTATTTCAAATAAAATTTATTTGAAAATTGTATCTCAATTTTCTGATTTTAGTAGATTTTAAAGTAATTTTCAAGCATGGATATTTTTAAAGGTGCATGCAACCCGATTACGAAAGATGAACCCTTTTACTCTTAATCCAATAGTATTGAGAAAAGACATGTTTATGAGTAAAGCTGGCATCTTATTTTTGGTGGCAACAACATAACCCAACAATAAATTTCTCTTTTACTGCAATTTAACCTCTAAACATCGCACATTCCATTGTTTCAACGTCTTATAGAAAACAAAAGTACTTTCAGTAATATTTGTTTGTAATTATTATCTCAATTTACAGATTTTTTATGGATTTTAAAGTAATTTTCAAGCATGAATATTTAAATATACTTACAACCAAATTACTAAAATATTAACTCATTTGTTCGTAAACATTGTAAATAATTCAGAATTTGTTTGTTTTCGTGTAATATTCCATAACTAAATTGGCAAACGAAATTAAAACGCCACAAATAAAATAAAATAAAACACGAATTTAACATATCAAATCAAAGTACTCAAAATAGTCTAATAAGTATATATGAAATGCAAATGGGGATTTCGTTCCGGGTGCATATAAACTTGAGTTCTTCAGAACGGATTTCCATGCGACTTCCACTAATAGTTTTTCAGAGCAGATTTTAGTGCGTAACATATTGTTTTCCGTTGCTTAGTCATAGAATTATACGGGAAAGTTCGATAAACATGTGAACCCAATTATGAAAGATTAGTCTTATTACCTGAGTGAAAAATGTAGAACTATTTTTCTCTCTTTAAGTGCTGACCGGTTAATCTTCAGTAATCGGGCTGTGCGCTGGTTGGCGTATTCGTATTTTAAAGAGTGTGCCTCACACCTGTTATGCATGCACTTTTGTTTAAAACAATATAGCATCATTTCTGTTTTAAGCGGACATTTGACATGCAACTGGTTTACAAAATATTAACGTGCAATAATGCTTAAGGTAACTCTCCAGTTGCCTGCTCAACAACGCGAAACTTTGACACATTTTCTGACTCATTAAACGTAAAGGCTTAAAATTTGTAGGCCTGACTATCGAAGAGATTTGGAATTGAAATGAGTTTTCCATTTTTTGATAAATAAATTACTTATCGAGTTATGAGCAATTGTGGTCACGTGACGACCGGTTTTTTTTCTTAACGCGGTGTTGCGTCCGGAAATTTAGTTCACAACATCAACTGAAAGATCTTATGCTTTTACCAAAAACTGGAAACTATCTTTCGATTACATAGTTTTTAAATAAAGGTCCTGCCAAGTTCATGCGTTTCCGAATAAAAATGAATTTAAAAATATGTCAGAAAGTATCTCCTTTTAATTTGAGAACAGCCTTAACTTGACGTTTATTAAAAAACTCACATTTTTAGTTTTAATTTTGGAACTCGCGAAATTTAAATTCCGAAAAAGGATTTTCTTTAGACACATTGTAGTAATTTTTTTTTACTTTTAAAATTAAAATACATGTTTTCTTTGGCAAGCGCAACAGAAGTATACGATTTCTCTCACAATGCGGAGGGAAATTTAATAAAGGCATCCAAATGAGGTAGCAGTTACTGAAATTTTATTTGGAAAATTTGAAATTTTATTTGCTTAAAACTTAAATCTTCACCTTACGTGTAATTATAAGCTTTAATTAAAGTATTAGATCAAGAGGGTTTCCACCCTAAATAAAACATCACTCTTAAACGTAAACTTAAATTTTTCATTAATAGAAATTAAATCTACAATGATTAGATGAAATGACGTCATTTTCCATAAATTATAATTCGTGACATCAGTCAAGAATTTTTTTGAAAAGGGAAATAACTTCTATCTTTTTACTATAAATCACAGAAAATGTAACTACTGACTCTAAATCAATACAACTCTTAGCTATAACGTATAGCTATTTGATATGGCTGTAGTATACAATTGAAGTAGTAAACAAAATATAGGAGCCATTTATTTACAGTGAGTATGACTACATGTTGAAATGATTTGATAGAATGTGACGTCATATCTAGCCTTTATTTTCTTTTTCCTAAATTGTTTTCATGAATTTGACTGTTTTTATTAAAGTAGATGTTTTAATCTGAAAAAAAAAAAAAAAAACATTCAAATTAAATGCGCTACGTTATTTTACTGCTATTATAGTTAAAGGTTTTATTTTATATATAAAAAAATTTGCATTTTCTGTTTAGAACGACGTCAATTTCAAAAATGCAAAAATATAGCAAGAAAATCTCAATTTTTATCGGCAAATAAAAATATTAAACGCATTATCATTAATTTTTACACATTATTGTGTAATTTTTTAGGGAGTGGCAACAGCAAAGAAATTATTGAATTAGAAACTTTAAAAAGGGATATTTCTATAATGTTAAATTATGAAAGATGATAGAAAAAAGGGATAAATAGTGGTCTGAGGATTTTTTAAAGTAGACAGCGATCTTTTCCACGTTCTAAAACATATGTACAACCAGTTTCTTGCAGATCGGTCAAAAATTAAAGATTTGTATAAAGGACATACACACAGAGAACGGCTTTTATATATATAGATTTGATTTCTTCTAAAACTGAAGACCAATTTTACACGCATTCAAAATACAGTACAAGATAAATATGTAATAAAAACATTGTGTTTCAAAAAACAACAACAACAAAAAAAGAAAAAACTAATAATAAAGACGTACAAGACTCTTAAAGACAAATCTAAAAAAATGAGCATTACTAAGAAACGTACAAAAAGTATCAAAATACAAAAAACATTCTTTTTTTTTTTTTTTTTAGCTTTAAGACTGTGATAATTTACTGAACTCAGCCAACGAAACGAGATGAACCTTAGACGAAAAAAATCATACGAATTTTCCCACACTTGACGAGTTCATAAGGAGATAATCCTGTGCGGGTTATCGCGAAAAAATAGTGAAAAGAAAAATATATATAAAAAGAAAGCTAAACATTCGATTCTTATTTATTTATTTTTCCTAAGCAATTTAAAATAGGAACAGATTAACTATCAGTATACATAGTACGCTTTCTAGGGAAATATTTTCTCGCATAAACAAGAATTTTTTTGAGATATCAAATATACTCAGTTCAAGCTTGATTAATAATGAAATATATTTGAAATTATATTGAAATTAGATTTAAAATACAGTAGAACCTCTTTTATCCGAAACTCCTTTAACCGAAACTCTCGGTTAACCGAAATTAATTTTTAATTTCGGTCTTTTATTTTTTTCTTTTATTATCACATTTCTTGTGTGCAAAATCCATTTTAAGAGATTTTTTTTCCCTTATTTTTGTTAAACTATTGTGTGTAAACGATCCTTTTCGAACTACGAGTACATATAAATATTTTCGATCCCTTTTCTTAGCGTTCCTTTAAATTAAACATTCGCTCCCGTAAGATGCGAAGTGGAACGAAAAAAACGAACAAATTAGCAATTCTAAAGCTTTTGAATGTTTTGCAAAAGGTTTGGCATGGCTGGAGCAGCAGAAAGTCTGTGATACTGGTGAACTAATAATATTAAAAAACTCCGTGATAGAGCTTCAAAGCAAAGGCAGTCGAAATTGTGACACATTTTCTCAAACCATTGTGATATATGTAAAAGGTACTTAATGTCAAAAATTAAAATTCAAGTAATTTACTCTTGTTTTTATTTTACTATTACTATCATAATAAGAAATATAGCATATATTTCCTTTAATCTTAAAATTGAAGTATCCTCGATTATCCGAAAATTTCGATTTTCCGAAACAGGGTCGGCCCCAATTACTTCGGATAATCGAGGTTCTACTGTAGTAGTGAAATTTTCTTAAGGAAATTCGATGCTCTGTGTACACCGAAACACAGAACTTCTCACTCCGGAGGTATGGATAGTCACTCTATCGCAGAGTCAAAATATGCCCAACCTCTTTAGAGTACTATTCACTCTGAGCAAAAGTGAAATTTTTGACTCTCTGAAAGAATGAATAGTCATTCCTGGGAAGTGAATATTCACTCTAAACAGAGGTGGATAATCACTCTTTCGGCGGAGTGACTATTCACTCTTGCTAAAGGAGTGCGGTTTTTCACCCCTGGTAGGGGTGAATAGTCACTCTTTCATAGGAGTGAAGATTCATTTTTTTGTAGTCGATTCTTTTTTTATTTTGCTTTTATGGTCATTTTAAAAGAATCACATCTTTTAGAGCATGCAATGAAAATAGATACAAGCATGGTAAAGATTGGAATAAAATACTTTATTAGCAATATTTATTTAATTCATAGTTTGTAATACTAATTGAACATTTAAGGAAAAATTCAGTTAAAGATACATACGAATTTAAATCAGATTACGGACAGAAATTAACTTTTTAATAGGTGGATGTTATATGTTTAACAATGTTTGATTTGATTTTAATTTTCGTTTTAAATATAAAACAGTACTTTTTCCTTAAATTATTCCTATTTTTGCAAAGTCCTATTGTTCTAAAATATTTTTAATTTTTCCACTTAAAAGCAATGCTTATAAACTCACTTCTTTCTTAAATAAGTTCTAAGCATGATTTAAATATTAAGAATGTGTATTTTTTTTTTTTTTTTTTTTTTTTTTTTTTTTTTTGTCCGTTGTAATTTGCTTTTGTTTTATTTAATATGAACATGGAGTCTAGATTTTAACTTCTCTGGAATATGTATATATTTTTCTTTTAAACATATTCCTTAACTTAATCATGATTTCTAATTTTCGTCCGTTATTGCTGAAAATGGAATTAATACAATACATATTAATGAAACGACACGATAAGCCATATTTAATTTAAATTTTTTATTCACGTAGATATAGCCTTTTGTGACTATGAGCAAAATAAATTTTATATGTTTTATAGGAAAAGATTGACCTCGGAAATAGAAGAAAAGGAAACTTAAAATAATGTAAATGACTGCATTAGAAATAGTCTTATTGTTTAAAAAATATTTTAATGTAAAAAAGTAGTTATTAATCTCTTTAAAAAAATTGCCAGTCCTATATTATGTAAGTAAATATGAACTTTTTAAAAAATATACTAAAGCAGTCTTATCCATAAACTTCAAAACAGGCATAAATTTTTTTTATTCCAATGCTTAAATGTCATGTTTTATTGTTTAGCGCTAAAAATTACTTGTATTAAAAACGTAAAAAATGTTTCTATAATAGAAGGGAATTTAATAATAGATGCAGAATGTCTATAATTTTTTTTTTTTTTTTTATAATTCTCAGTCTCAAAATTTTAAAATTACAACCAGCAGAAAAATGCTTACATACAATTTAAAAAAAATTAATATACAGTAAAACCTCCCTAAAGTGACCACGTACCGTTCCAATACAAATTGGTCGCTCCGAGAGGTGGTCTCATAATGGAGGTCATGTTTAAATCTCGATTTTAATTGTTGAAAAATGGTAACAATGTTACTAAAATTTATTTTCCACATTAGGAAAAAATATAAAAATTTAAGTATCACAATAAAAGTTATTTACATAAGTTAATTATTGCAGAGTTTAAAAAATGAATACATTGAGCTTTGCTTTAATTTTACAGTTTTATCTTTTATAACTTCTATTTACAAGTCCTTTCGAAGTTCAGTAAATAAATGCAATTTTTTTTTGGAAAGGAACAAATAATAACGATTTCATTACTTTATCTATTTCTTTGAGAGTTTTCCGACACAATAGGGCACAGGAGTTTATTGACCGTCATTCTTAATTTATAATCAGAGTTAAATTCATTGCCTAAAAAGGCACGAAGGGGTTTAAACACTTAAAAGTTACCGGGATAAAAAAATATATATATCTAAACTTAGTTTAGAAGTTTGATGAATAATGCCCTCTCCGGAATTATTTTTTTAATAAAACCTTCCTCAAGCGACCAGGAAATAACGGAATTTGTTTCATTTTCTTCAAAGAAATCGGTCGCTCATGGAGGGAGTTCAACTGGGATGGTCTCTGATTGGAGGTAAAATTAGTATTGAGTCTATGGGAAAAAATGTCTTTCCATGAAAAAATGATCGTTCAGGGAGGTGGTCGCCTAATGGAGATGGTCACACAGGGAGGTTTCGCTGTACCAACCTTTTCGTAATATCATAAACATCAAATATCATATTTAATTCCGAAACAATAATAATGATGATAATTACTCTAACTGTATATAATAAGAAATAAACCAAAAAAAAATAATAATAAATCTCATGTAACGGCAAATTAATGTTTTCGAATGTGTCTGCTACGAATTGAAAAAATCCAGATATTTTCTGAGTCAGTCACCCTTTCAAACAAAAGAGGTAAAACTTTTTTTGTTTTGATCGTTGACAAAAGTATTATATTTTGCAACACAGCATTGAAAGGGAAGAATAAAATATTTAGACTCAATTTTATTCACATAGCCCGAACTAATGAAGTTTTTATAATTTTTTTGCTAAGCATTGTTAAAAGAATTATATTTCAAACCGCTACATGAAGAAATATAATAGACAATCACTTTTGAACACTCTAACGGTCAATCTTTTTCTATACAACATACAACTATTTAGCTCATAATCTTAACATTCCACATATCTACACCGATGAATGCTTAAAATAAATAAGACTTACCTTTATTTTATGTATTCCATAAAGAATAATTTTAATGATATCCTAATCTGTTAATCGTAAGATGGCGGATGAAAAAGTGATCATTTTTCGTATCTTTTAAGGGTGTCGTCGCCTTGCTGTTCTGATTGGTTAATAAGCAATGCATACGTAAGTCACTCATTCAGGAGTGAGACATTTCACTCCTTTCTAGAGAGTTTCAAGTTCCACACTTTAAGGAGTGTATTTTTATAAAATTTACTCCAAAAAGAGTGAAAATGCCTGTCACTCTTTCAAAGAGTTAACTTTTCACTCTTCCCAATTTTAGAGTGCAATGGCAGGGGCGGCGTACTCTATGTGCCATCGACTTTTAAAGAGTAGATAACAACTTTTAATGATACATTTTTTGTTATGCAAAACTCAGTAGCCGTATAAAAGCAATAAACGTCAAATTGTTAAAAACAGACTAATTTAATTAGAATTAATCACATAAATACTATGGGATTCGCGATCAGTTTGCCTTGGGTAGATATCTCAATGCGCCTTCCTTGTCTTTAAAAGTTAATTAAAAACCTATCTGGAAAAACGTGGCACGGACCAGGGCGGCATTGCATTTTTGCGACCTCCTTTCGAAACGCGCTTAGCACAATGCCAAGTTAAAATTTTGAACAAGGGTTTTGCTTTAGCTACACTGTAAAAAGAAAAAATTATTACTTCGCTGTATTTAGTTTTATGAAATGCCAAATGAAGTTTAAATATGTATTATTTTTATTGTAAGTGTCGAATTAAGTTCATCAATAACAGATTAGGATAAGATTAAAAAAAAGAGTTATGCAGAATAGAAATATTTGATATTATTTAGGCTTTATATATCTCTTTGAACTTTTACGGTATACCCATTCATACTTTTCTTGTATATACACACAGCTATACCCAACTCTACGTTGTGTAGTTTTTTACAAAGTCTTATTATTCTTTTAGCAACGATTTTTTTAATAATACATTTAATAATTGATACATTTATTGTGCGGAATCCTCAGAGTGCGAGTAACACTCGTACTTGACAGTTTATTTGAGATACTATGAAAAGCACACATTTTAAATTAGCATGAAATGTAATGAAAACGAAATAAGAGATATGCTTCCCGACATTTTACTAATTTTCATCTAACAGAAGTTTCCGACATTTAGGCTTTTATACAAAAAGTTATGTTTAAGATGATGTACTTAGAGGCATTCTTATGCGATTTGAGTGGTTAAAAATTATTCTCGTATTCATAGTAGATTCTCCAGTATCATCTGGTTATCTCCTGAAAGGCTTGAAGTTTTATTTTTTGTAAATCTAGAACCATTAAGCATATTTTAAAGAATGGAATTTTTAGAATATATTAATAAGTAAATATTAATTCTATCTGAATATATTTTAAATGGACATTTAATCACAAACGGCTATTGTTTATCCAAACGGAATGAAGAATCTTTCTTCTCGTTTTTCAATTCATCAAAGCCGTGAACTTTCTTTTGTAAAATGAAAAGTTGCTGAACTATATTCTCCGAAACTTTGGATACAAATATGTTATAAATTAGAAAGGTACAGAACTGGTTATTTCCTGTAATTATGTAGTTTGAATAAATTGCAAATCTTCATTTCATAATTGATAACTTTTATATAAAAATCCTTTTAGTGTAGTTAATGTATTACGCAATATATATACAACATATATCAGGAAAATAAAATCCATTAAAATTTTAGTTAAATTTTAGTTTAAAATAAAATAATAATTATTTTTTAAATTTTAGTAAAATTTAGAATAACTATAATTAAACAGATTTTCACCTATAACTCATGTAATCAGGGTTGGATCCTCTGTTATAAATATGCTTACCATACGTCCCATATAGTGATGGCAAAACTTTTCAAAATTTTGATATATTGCTATTGTTACTTAATATTTAGTACACCGAATGATTTATTTCTGTTTAAGTTGAATATTGTTTTATTTAGTATTGGCTTTTAAGCTTTTTACCACATATTTTTAACGTTAACATTTATAAAGTCGATTAAACTATTTTTAGTATTTTTGAGGCAATCTATTTAATAATAATAATTTTGATAGTCGGTGGCATTTTCAAAATTAATTTTTTTCGGAAATGTGTCTTCGTCTTTAGAAAACTGACTCTCAGCTAAGACAGGTGTCGCGTCAACACTTAAATATTGTATTTCAAATGCCTAAAATTTTCAGTAAATATGTTTTATGTGTTTTTAGATTTCCACTGGATTCCTTTGTGATTTCTAGCTATATGTATTCGTACATAAATCCAGATTTGCAGAAGGGGCATGATACACAGCCACATGAATTAATGTATAACTTATTTTATTGCCCGATTCTTTTGATGTCGACCGGTGAATTTTTTCTTATGATAAATTAATAGGTATTTTAATATTGGTAATTTTCGATTTAAAATTCTCTTGAACATCAATTTTATTAGTTTTAGTAAAATACAGTAGTACCCCGACTTATGTCTCTCCGCAATTACGTCGTATGACCTGGTAAAAAACTTCCTTAATTAAGACACACTTTGAACTTTTTTGAAGATTTTTGGTTCTATGAAAGGAAACTTTGACGTGACAGTGACAAACAAATAGAAAAGTCACTAGAAAAACTTAGAAAACGCATTCTGCTGTTACGAAGAGATTCTAAGAGAAAAAAAGAAAAATTTCTCTGTTCAAACTTCATTGAAAGATTTGTTCACATCCTCAAAGACACGAATGGAGCGGCTGCAAAAACAATAAATTGTAAAGTAACAACTTACTGAATTATTACAAATTCTTGCATTGCAAACGCCTTTTCTTGCTAATGTTAAATATATGTATCATAATCTCTAAATACAATAGAATATGTTCATTAGATTTTGGAAAAATTTTTTTACTTACCCTTTTTTGCTTATCTAAATTTACCTCGACTTACGTCGCTAGCCTTGGAACGATTGCTGACGTAAATTGTGGTATTACTGTACTTCTAAACATTCCTTCTAGGAGCTTTATCAATTCTATAAACTTATTTTTTCAATGGCAATAATATAAAAAATATCCTTCTATATATAAAAAAAAAGGTTTTGATTTGGAAATGGACCAATGAAAATCTGCGTAGATATTCCGGTTAGATCCACATCCAATTTGAATGCTTAAGCATGGCCTTTCATTGTTAATATTAAAAAAAAACTGTTGCATACAAAAATATGAAAATCGTTGGTGTTATAGAGAAATGTTTGATAAACACGCTGTTCAGACAGTTTTCAAATCGAGGAATTATTTTAAGAGATATTTAATGCTAAAGTTGGACAAAATCGTTCCTTTAAAAAAGTTTTATTGGAACAAAAACTATACACGAGAATTTAATCATTTTTAGATCATTGTATACGTTATAAGTTTGCGGTGTGCAGATTGCATTTATTTTTCTTATTTGACTTATTTTTTGAGGTTTTATTTCAATTTTAAATTCAAATTTTCAGCATTTCGAGAGATATTTTTTACAAATTTTAGAAAATGTTATTAATTTAAACTGTTGCCAGTTGTATAAACAGCGCAAACAATAATGTTTACTTCAAATTAAAAATTTATTTTACACGTAACTATTATAAACAGAAAATATAAAAAGCAGGAACTCATTGAAAATTACGTCATAAAAACTATAATTACACGTGAATTTTAAAAGAGACAGAATATTGTAAAATAATAATTTCATAAACCTGCGTTAGAAGTCTTAAATAGGAGAATTTATGTCACATTACACTTATTATTTAAAATGAAGAAAAAATAATATTGCAAAACAGTTTAAATTAAAAAATTGCTCGAGACATTTATTTGATATTTTAAGATGATCATAATATTTCATTTCTAACAAAAGTACTTTTACGTGAATATTAAAAAGAAAAAGAAAAGTTTGGTGAAAATTACGTCTGATTATAATTCTCAGATTCAAATTATAATTCAATCTTCCGAAATCTTTTTAAAGCCGATCAAATTATCGTACTGTTAGAGTCTGCGGTGTCTGAACGGGGGTTGACGAGCGTAGCTCGTAGAGGGCAGAGCCCCCTAGTTATATAAACAAAACTAACGCTTTAATACATTCGTGCAAAACACAACAATCCACATTAAGGGGGCTCAGGGCTTGAAAACTTTTCAAAAAAAATGATTTTTTTAGTATCTCTTTTGATTATTCAATTACTTCTGAACACAGTGCAAAAAACCGCATAAAAATATTTACATTTTTAACGGAGTTATAAGCATGTATGTAACAATCAGTTTCAAAGCCGCACCCATTTAATTGCAACTTTAAGTCGCGTTTTCTCAAAACTTGATTTTTGACGACTATCTGTAAGATTAAAAAAAAAACTATTTGATGGAATGGCTTATTTTTTTTTCCATGCACATAACATCATTATCTATAGAATGAATTAATATATTTTAGATATCTTAATATTTTGAGTATTTATAAGGGAAAAAAAGTTGTATTTTTTAGGGTTTTTAAAATTTTAAAATTTGAGAGTTTTTTTAATAAGGCTTCCTTTGAGTGATAGTTATATCCTTAATTCACTCTGTAGAGTAAAGTTTCCTGATCATTTTAAAGCAAAAATTAGGTTCTTATGTCAATTCAGCGTTAAGATATCTTATGGATGGTGATAGGATACCTAAATTTTTTTTCGAAAATTGTGTTACATATTTTTTCTTTTATTACATTGAAGTACTTCATTTCATAATTTTATAAGACTACAAACGTACCTTAAAAATATCAGGAAGTTTAAATTAGTTCCATTGAATACTTCTGTTTTGATATGGACTCGAAGCTAGTGTTTACATGTTTGCTAGCTGTTTACATGTTTTTCGGTATCGATCAAGCCCTGAGCCCCCATAAAGATGAGATTCGCAAATAAATATGGACAAAACACAGAGTACTACGTAAGTTTCCTTGATACCTTAAAGAGAAGATAAACACGGGATAACAACAACCGCTAATGTAGATAGAAGTTTTATTAATATTTACAATTTGTTATCGCTCCAAAAATAACACGAATGATCTGAGCTAAATATTTAAACATCATGTCTGCCGGTGCCAGCGATTCCCATCTTGGGACTACAAGGGGACAATTTGATTTTTAAGAGTGGTAATTTAAGAATAGCTATTAACTCATATTCTGGCACCTTATTTTGATTAATTTTTGGAAAAAAGTTCTTTTCTTCTGTAGTTATACATGCAAATTAAAAAACTAAAATGATAAAAGTTACTTATTCAATTTTCAAAATGTCTTCATTCAAAAAACCCAAATACAATACCCGAAAAATTATGTAGATATGCTTTTACAAAACTTTAATTTAAAAAATAAACATATTTAAATATTTTTATACACTATTTCTGATTCTTATAATAAATGTTACACAGTTTTTTCAATTGTTTATCAAATGATCTTTGTGTTTCTATTTGTTCTGTAATATCTGATTGGAAGACAATTTTACCAATGGAACTTCTTAAATGCATATCTGTAACAGGCTGTCTTAAAATATTTAATCTAAAAGGACATTTAATTTTTTTTATACAAAGTAATACAAATTTCAGAAAATAATGAAAGTTTGGAGAAAGATATTAGTTAATAATAAAGTACCAAAGTATAATTACAGTTTATGATATAAAAAAAGGCTTTAAAATTTTCAATGGAACTTTTAAAAAACTTCATTACTAATATTTATTATTATTAATGAGACAAAAGTGAAATAAGCATTTTTAGGCTTTCAGATCGGCTGACTGTGATTATATAACATGAAGCTTCTGAATCCCTATTTCTAATCAAGATTCGACATTTGTTACTTATAAAGCTAAAAGATGGCGTTACTCGTCTTTGTAAGTGCATGTTACTGCATTCGGTAAGCAACATCATATAAAAGTTGTTTTAAAAGCAGCTTAATTTTTGAAAATATTGGCTCATATACACTTGCTTAGAGTATATAGTGTGAGTTTTTTACTTTAAAGTTTTCAATGTTTCATGCGATTTGTTTAAGATCGTATAAAATTTAATTAAATAAATTGAATAAATTCTATAAGTCATCTACAGGGCTGTACAGAATAATTCATATTTTTTTAATTGAGTGATACATTTTGCTGTCGAACTAGATTTAGCATACTAATTAAGAGATTTTTGTAGAATATAAATAAATTCCTACACAAGGCTACGCAAATAGCCAGATACGTTGCTGTCTATCAGTGTTGAATTCAGATGTTTTCTCTAGGAGGAATTTCTGCGGGTCTGGATATTTTGCAGATCCGTTGGGGAAATTGCATTTTTGTCCATTAACCCTTTATCTACTGAATTACGAATTCATGAAAAATTTATCTTCTAAAATATTTTTCGTGAATTCTTTAAACTACTTTAGAAGATTTATATAATCATTTAATAAAAATTTTAGAAGGATTAATTAAATTTGAATTTATTGGGATTTTGTGCAATATTCATAACCCCACTCGAATCTTTTATTTTAAATATTTTTCTTAGTATTTTGTAGAATTAGGAAATGTACAAATAGAATGTTCTTGCAATAGAAATATAGAAATATTTCCAAATTGAAAAATCCGTACCAAAGCCAAGAAAGATGAAAAGATCCAAAGGCAAAAGAAATCATCCTTTTAAAAATATTCTTGTTTTGTGTAACCCATAATGCTTTTGGAAAAACATAATGTATCTATAACTCATTTTAAACTGTATTACCACTAATCTATGTATTAAATTATTTTTATAACAAGTTATTTTATTGGTACTTAAAAGTACCGTCAGTACATAAAGGGTTAAAAAGCATAAAATGTCAAACCTTTCAGGGGGGACATTTTAATGTTGCGGGGGAGGGGAATGTCTCCCCCGAGTCAACCCCTGCGGATCCATGGGGGAGGTCACGGGGGTCATGACCCCCCCCCCCCCCTGAATGAAGAAAATTTCTAAAGGACATTTAAAAAATGAAATATATATTAAATTCTTTCAAATTTACTCTTGCTCAGCAATGAGAATCTTTCCGTATCTTTAAAGCTCTGCTTAAATCCAAAGTAATTTTTGACACATCCATGATGTCATTTTTAATCACGGATGCAAGACATTTGCAAGTGCACTTATTCCGAACAAATATGATTGATTAACGTTTTCCATTTTTCGATAAAGGCAAAGAATGTTTTGAGAAATTCCGTAACATGTGGGGTTTTAAACTGACTATCAGGCCGCGACAGCCAACTGCTCCCTCATGACGACATTTTTGTAATTGTAAAGTACTGAAAATTTCCTTAAAATGCTCAATTTCTTGATTGATCTTTAAAATTAAGAAAAATGGGAAATTCGTCAATTTCTTGATATCTGAATAAAATGTGTGAATTTTATATTTTTAGGAATATTAATGCAATTTTTTTGTATTTACGAATGAAAATATCTTCCTAAAAATATTAAAAAAGTACCCATTTTGGATATGTTAACAGCCTTCAATATAAAAATCGCTTATTAAGAGATGTGAACTCCCCCCCACCCTCTGTAAAAAAAGAAGCCATGATCCCCCCCCCCCCCCCCCCTAAATGGAGACCTGGATCCACCCTTGGATTCAAAGGAAAATGGGAAATTCTTCAATTTCTTGGTACCTGAATAAAATATGTGAATTTTATGTTTTTACGAATATTAATGCAATATTTTTGTATTTACGAATGAAAATAACTTCCTAAAAGTATTAAAAAAGTACCCCTTTTGGATATGTTAACAGCCTTCAATATAAAAATCGCTTATTAAGAGATGTGAACTCCCCCCCCCCCCACCCTCTGTAAAAAAGAAGCCATGATCCCCTCCCCCCCTAAATGGAGACCTGGATCCACCCTTGGATTCAAAGAAAAATGGGAAATTCTTCAATTTCTTGGTACCTGAATAAAATATGTGAATTTTATGTTTTTACGAATATTAATGCAATTTTTTTGTTTTATGAATGAAAATAACTTCCTAAAAGTATTAAAAAAGTACCCCTTTTGGATATGTTAACAGCCTTCAATATAAAAATCGCTTATTAAGAGATGTGAACTGCCCCCCCCCCCCCCACCCTCTGTAAAAAAAGAAGCCATGATCCCCTCCCCTCCCCTAAATGGAGACCTGGATATACCCTTGGATTCAAAGAAAAATGGAAAATTCTTCAATTTCTTGGTACCTGAATAAAATATGTGAATTTTATGTTTTTACCAATATTAATGCAATTTTTTTGTTTTACGAATGAAAATAACTTCCTAAAAGTATTAAAAAAGTACCCCTTTTGGATATGTTAACAGCCTTCAATATAAAAATCGCGTATTAAGAGATGTGAACTCCCCCCCACCCCCACCCTCTGTAAAAAAAGAAGCCATGATCCCCTCCCCTCCCCTAAATGGAGACCTGGATATACCCTTGGATTCAAAGAAAAATGGGAAATTCTTCAATTTCTTGGTACCTGAATAAAATATGTGAATTTTATGTTTTTACGAATATTAATGCAATTTTTTTGTATTTACGAATGAAAATAACTTCCTAAAAGTATTTTAAAAGTAGCCATTTTGGATATGTTAACAGCATTCAATATAAAAATCGCTTATTAAGAGATGTGACTCCCCCCTCCCTCTGTAAAAAAGAAGTCATGACGCCCCCCACCCCCCCTCTAAATGGAGGGCTGGATCCATCCTTGGATTCAACACTGTTGTTTATTGTTGATAATTTCTGAAACTACTCTTTCAGACCTTACACATTTTTTTTTCTCTGCATTAAGTTTTAGTTTAACATGCAGAGTATATAAAAATATGTAGATAATATACAGAGCTATACAGAAAATTATTTGAGTGCATATCAGTCTATTGGGTGGGGGGGGGGGGAGAGAATTACTGAAGGAGAATTTTCAATTGTGTTATGCGTTTTGTAACTACGCTAAATTTTAACACGCTATCAATCGTACATATCTATCTGTTGATCATATACAAGGATGCGCAAAAGAATTCTCTTTTCCGGTTATAGGTAGTAATTGCTGAAATCTAGTTTCACCTTTTCAAACGATGAAGTTCCGTTGCAGTGTTCTGAAGCGTTTCTTAATCTATGTTTAATACATGATTTTTTTTTCTTGTTAGACCCCGTTATGCTATTTTTTTCTCCCAGTTATTAAAATGTCGTCTCTAAAAAATAGCGTTTCGTTGTATAAGTCAGCTGTAAAACAAAGCAGATATATCATTGTATGGTTAAACGCTCTACTGCTATTCTTTAAACTTCTAAGCATCGCACATTTTCAAAATTTATACCATCGCATGGGGGGGGGGGGGAGAAGTTTTAAATGCAATTTGTTTCAAAACGGCATCTCAATTCATTTTTTAGATATTAATTTTTTTGTAGTTTTTAGCGCTATTAGTTTAATGTTGGCAACTGAAGTATTCCATTTCTGTAGAAAGTAAAATAAAAAAAAATGTTGGAAAATAGTAATTATATCTTTTTGTTGCCACTTTCCCATAACAATCGAAAAAAAAAATTTAATTAAAATACGTGCTATTTCGAAAAAATATAGATGAATGATTTCTAATAAAACACGGAGCTATTGTAAACTATATTTAATTTTAAATATCTATATTAATTTTATACAAACAAGTAAAGTCATATAAATCCTTAGATAGCCGATTTTTTTTTTTTTTTAATTATTATTTCTTGAATGACAACAGCATCGCTTTTTTTTTCTGGATTTTTGTATTATTCAGGGATAGTAACGTCCTATGCATATTTTTCTGTAGATGTTGTTTGAGACTGGATCGTAAACGTGGAATTCTTCATCGGTTGCGATTGGCGCCATCTACTCTATACACAAAATTCAAACGGAAATTTCGTTCCGAACATCTATATTTCGCGTTCTACTGCATGGATTTTGACGAAACTTACACTGTTAGATAGATATCGTTTCAGAGAAGGTTTTAAGCTATAACACATTGTTCTACGTAGATTAGTTATAGAATTATGATGGAAAGTTCTGTTATTTTGGGCGATAAGGTTACCATTTTATTTCTTGGCGAACTTTATCGTTGATGAAAAATTGAAACGGCTATTACACCTCGAAAAATAAAAGAAAAAAAACTGCTACTAATTTTATTTAAAATTAAAAAAAAGAAAAAAAAAAGAAAATAATAAATAAGTTTAATGATAATATTAAAAAATTAAAATATTTAATTTAAACATGAAAGGGAGTGTTCGTAATGCTTAAAAAATTACGCAGTTGAAATATTGCAATTAAAACAGGATTTGGCGATTTATCTTTCTTTTGCGTCAGGTTAAGAAAAATGCATCTGAAAAATTGATAAGATGATATCAAGGAAGTTCTTCATAAGCGCATATTTAGAAATATTAAAAAATATATATAGAATATTCTTCTCATGATGATATATATATTTATTTTTAAAAAAATCGGCAGAACCTCGATTTAGCTTTCGTAAAATAAAAATAAAAATAATAATAAATCATTTTTTTGCGATTTAACGCTGGTTGGCGACGCAATACAATTTGAAATAATACTATGATAAATATTCTTTAAGAAAACTTTTTCAAATATCCATACGAAGTTAAGTTAAGTAAGTTTAACTTAAATAAATACATTTTTATAACTGTAGTTTTGTCATGTACATGTACGTGTATATAAGGAAATTTAAAGATAGTAATTATGCTGTTTAGAATAAAGTTTAAATGGATTAAAATTGTTTCAAACTCAAAAGTAAGGTCCGATTCTGAGCACTGGCAGTCTGACATCGATATTGTTAGTGTCAAAGACAACAAAAGAAAAGTATTGTTGCCATGGAAACAACGACTTAACATCGAAATTTTTAATGATAGCATTCTTAATCAAAATACAATTAAAACTTATCCAGCCGAGGACACCGTATACAATTAAATAACTACAGCAAAATGCAATTTGTATAGATTATATAAGCTTACAGAAAAAAATAATAAACTAATTCATCTTTTTTAAGTTTAAATTCGTTGAGTATTAGGCATTTAAATACTTATTTAACAAGTAATTTATAAATTATAAATGCATTTAAATCTCTTGCATTTGGCCACGAAATGTTTTGGTTCGCCAAACAGCGTGCAGTGTTTGTCTTTTCGCGCCAATACTCGAAAATATTATATTTTTTTACATATTTTCTACTTGGATTTTGCCATTACATTTGACTGATCTTTTTTACATACATGAGTAATTTTATTAGCATTTCCTTTTTAAAAATATTTTGAGTATTCCCTTTAAGGAGACCTTCCAAATGAGTAACAATTTTGTTTTTAATTTGTTATTTTTTTTTTATTTACTTTTTTTATTATCTAACCCTTAAAGAAAAAAACTAGCGATTTTACTTTTTTCGCCAAACAATTTGATTTTAATTAAAAAAGGCGTAAACCTGGCATCAGCCCCAGGGATGTTCACATTATAGGTGATTTTTAAAGCGTAAGACAGCATTTTTGAGCAATTTTTTATATTCAAATTTAAACTATATAAATAGCAGTTGAAATTATAAAAGTGGAGTTAATACTTACATTTTAGTTCAAAAGTCTGCACCCCCTTCTGCCCCCCCACACGCACACACATATTGTAAAATATTTTAATTTCAGACATTTAAAATATTTTTCACATACTTTACTACGGAAACATGCTGGTTTGTTTTTTCCAAACTTGCGACTTTTATAACATCGAACGTCGATCAGCGAATATAATCAACTCTTTTTTTTTTTTTTTTTTTTTTTTTTTTTTTTTTTTTTTTAACACATACGGCCAATTTTTCCTTTTATAAATGTCTACTGCTTCATATGTTAAGTACTAAAGATAATTCTGAAGAAAATTTATGCAATTATGCGTTTTTAATACCACAAAGAAAATATTTTACAATAAAAATTGCTTACTGAAATAAATTGTCGATAATCTTTTTAATTCGTCATTCTCTTTTCATTTTTTTTTTTTTTTTTGGTATATTTTTTCTTCATTTTTGAAGGGGTTTTTTAAAGATAGTGGATTAATTTTCCCCAATTACCCGATTAAGGTTACCCGATTATTAGCGTATTTACTGTACCGTTGGATGTTTCTT
Organism: Maratus speciosus; assembly: GCA_963932465.1. Taxonomy (NCBI): domain Eukaryota; kingdom Metazoa; phylum Arthropoda; class Arachnida; order Araneae; family Salticidae; genus Maratus; species Maratus speciosus. Next base: position 11,271,664 of record OZ010799.1, read on the forward strand.
TTTATATTTGAAAGAGACTCTGGACAATGAACCCGATTGCAGAAGATTACATGAAATTTGTACTTAGTTATTAGTAAATACACGATTTTTCATTATTACTGAAATTATTGTGTTTCATCATGAAGCAAACGAACAAAAGAGGTTTTGTTATCATTTATTCTTTATCTCAAATTATTTTACTTCATTAAAAAAACAATACTTTTAATGGAGAGGAAAAACTTTATTATTCCAATAGTGGCAAATGTAATAATATCTGTCGACTTAACATTTTAGCCTACATAGGATAAATCTACCTCAAATTTCGATCATCATAAAGCATATTGTCCTAACGCACACCCTAGCAGCTAATCGTAGCAATAAATTAAGAGTTATTTTCGTAATATGGGTTATTTACACAATAGACGGAATAATAATTTACACTTGATAATGTAAATATCAAGCCTATTTATTTCTCCGTGTTAATAGGCTCTTTAGAATAATTCAAAATAAATCTTCAATCCGTATTGACCAAAATACATATTGCTAAAAATTTTGTATAACTAACATTATTTATCGTTGTCAGTCCTATTTAAGGTATGGAGATTTGTTTGTAAAATATCTATAATTGAGTCAATAAAAATTGCATTATTTATTGGAACGTAATTTGGCGGGTAATTTCGTTTTGCAATTACCTCTGGTGCATGTTTAACAATATTGATGCATCACTTTTAATGTTTGTCCCAACCCTCACAATGAGGTCGATCATGGACGATTAGAAATATTTTATTAAATGCATGAAGTTTATTTTTCTAAGTCGTAGAGTTTCTTCCCGGGTTAACGGTGATATGATTTCAACTGGTCTACAAAATGAAAAGGTAATGAAAATGACATTATTTTAATTTTATTCAAACGATTCAGATTTAAAAACACACATTTTTATGCGTTACTTTTCTGTTAAAAATGAAAGTTTAACACTCCTTTTTGCCTGCAAATCATTTAATAAAGTACATGCAATCATCTTAATACATTCTTGACGGTATTTTCTCGACTGGAATTTCAAAGAGGGAAAAAGTAGTAATAGAAATGTCAAGAGAGGACATTTATTACGAAGTATAACGTATAATTCAGTGAGATTGTATTTAAGCTACCAAAACCACATATGCTCAAGCTGAGAGACCAGGAGATCAAGAACAAGCACCCCAAAGTTAACTATTCTAACATTATTTCGTATTCAATGGTCAATATCTGTAATCATTGTAATGCTATCTAATCTAATAGAGTCAGATTAGAGAACATTTTAATTCCTGTTGTCATAATGGCCTCATTTCCCTACTAAAATGCTCTGTAAATGATCAACTGAAAGTATTGCTTCTTAATAGCTCAAATTTTCTGCAATTCAGCGGTAATATAATACCGCAATGACGTTCGCATCGTTTTCAGCATTGTGGAAGGATATCCCAGGTGAAGGTCCACATTGTTTTAAAATACATGGTGAAATTCACAATTTGTTTGACTCAAGGTTCGTTTGGAAATATCGACCAGCTTAGCGGGCGTAGCCTGCTAGTTTTATATAAAATAAAAGCGTGTGTTTTAAGTCTTAAAACTGAAATATGCATTGTACTATCTATCTATCTATCTATCTATCTATATATATATATATATATATATATATAACCATTAATTAAACATAACCTACCACCGTCAATTATTATGAATTAAAGCTGAAAGTATATAAAAATAATAATAATAATAATAATAATAATTTATTATAAGAATTATTATGGAAGAAAAAGAAAAAAGTGGACACCGACAAAAAATGGAAAAGCTTATATATTGAATTACGTTGTCAAGGGCACAGAATTCAATGATATAAGCAAAATGGTTGTTTTCTGTGAGAAATATAAGCTAAAGCTAAAAATTATTTTCCCCTGTGCCCAAACAACCATTAAAATCAAGTGAATTGATTAAAAATGAAAGCAGAATAGAAACAAATAATATGAAATGGAAGAATCAATAAAACGTATTTAAATATTTATAAGATATAAAATATAAATAATAAACACCATACCGATTAATATTTCAGTATTTTACAAATAACCACGCGCACATGTCTACCAGAATATCATAAAGATTATATATATATATATACATACATTTTTTTCAGCGTGGGCGAAGCAGAATTCCTGTTTTCTAGTGATATTTATTTATTAATTTTATTTGTTTATTGCAAAAGTATTTCTATTTTCTTATTTTTGAACTTATTTTTTTAATTTCTCTATTAAAAAAGTATTTTTATTTCCTTATTTTTTACCTTTTATATAAATTTATAGCATTTTTAGATGCGTTTGTAATTATATAAATACATAGCACCTATAGTCGTCTGGTCCGCCAGTCTGTCTGCATATAACACAGCGACTGAAAGGTTTGAAATTTTATAAATAGAATCGATGCAGAATTGTGTCGACTCATTTCAAGTTTTATGAATATCGAATCAAAACTTAAAAAGATATTAATAAAAGTTTCTATTCTATTAAATCCTATCATACATAATTAATTCAATGGTATGTCAAGATAGGTCATGATTCTAGATTGCTATAGTGATGACGTACTATTTAAGATGGAGTCCTATTGCTTCCGTAATTTTGTATTTGAATTTAATATATAGAATTTAAATAAACTTTGTGTTAGTGTATTTTTAGCATAAGAGTGCAACAGCTATTGCACCAAGATCTGAATATTTATAAAACCAGTTATAGTGCGAACGTACCACACCACATTTGTCACGTTTGACGTACACTTTCCGACTTGTGTATGTTATTTTAGTTTCTTTGTTTGCCTAAATAAATAAATTAAAATCTTTAATCACGATACAAAATGTTCACTGAAAAAAATGAAATACTCAAAAATGAGTAAATCGATGTACTCATATCGAATTGAGTATGTTTGGATAAAAAATGAACCTATGCTTTCTCAATTTTGAAACAACACATGTTATCAACCCCCCCCCCTCCCCCCCAAAAAAAAAATAAAACGATAATTTTGTACCTTGTAACGGTTTATTTCATTTAAGGCGGCATAAATTATGTTTATTAATATAAATATTAAATTATGCACAGTATTTTAGAATAATTTAAAAGTGCTTGAAAATAACTTCCCTTGTCATATAAATTTTCGATTTGCGTATCTTGTTAATAACTTTGCTATTTTTCTTAATAAATAATCAATTAAACGTTTCTTGTTAATAACTTTGAACGGGAAATAAACGCCACTACATTTTTACTTTATTTTTTTGGTTTAAGGGTGGCAGTAAATAACGATTCATATTTGAGCACAAACATGGAATCAAAAATAAGTACATGTGTTTCTCAATTTTAAGTACATTTGGATCGGAGCTATTTTGAGTATGTGATGTATTTAAGATTGAGTACTTTTTACTCAATTTTGTGTATCCATTTTTTTTCAGTGTTTTTACTGTATTTTGGGTGCATCATTATTTTTTAATAAATTTGAAATGAATGTTAAAAAGATACGTTTGATGTTTTATTTTTTAACACTTTCCAACATAGTTGAAAAGTGTTTATGACTTCGGTTTGTCTGTCCGTCTGTCCACGCTCTAACTCCCGTAAATAGACTCGAATTTTCATGCAATTGATAATTCATATTTAGGGTCACCTAATCATGTTTAGTATTGCATATGAAGTATGTGGGATTAATATTTTATTTACAGGGCTACCCAAAAGAATTCCATTACAGTATGGTATATGGGAAAAATCGTTTGCAGAGTATTTTAATGACATTACGCTTTTTCAAATGTATTGAAACTGATATAAATCACTGAATTTCAATACAAGGATGATGACGACAGAATAGGGTATTCATAGCATTTGTGGTTCATTTACAGGGACACACAAAGAAATCGGTTACAATATTGTCTTTGAGTAATAATGGCTGAAGTGCGTTTTCAATTTCGGCTTGCGTTTTTAAATTTAACTGTTTTAATCATATATAGTGCTACTCAAAGTATTCGAATAATTTTCCAATTATAGATGGGAACAGCTGAAACTGGGTTTTCAAGTGTGTTATGAGTTTCCATAAGAGGCTACTTCAGCCAAAGGAAAAGACCCGTTCGCTAATGCTAATCCTATGGAAGAAACTTATAAAGATATCTCGGTCGCATTTCAATATTTTTAAATGATTTATTTTGCATTGAATAGTTAAAACTGATCTGTACAAAGGCCGTTGTTTAATTTTTCGATTTTGTTTACAGGTATTTCTTATGAGAACACTTTCATTTTCGGAACCGGTTTCGAAAGTAAAAGCATCCTCATAAAAAAAATATCTGCAATCAAAATCGAAAAAGTAAAAAACGGCCTGCAGACAGATCGATCTCCACTATTCAATGCAAAAGAAATTATTTTAAAATACTAAAATGCGACCGAGATATCTTTATAAATTTCTTCCATAGGATTAGCATTAGCGAATGTGTCTTTTCATTTGACTGAAGTAGCCTCTTAAGGTTGAATTAGACATAATATTTTAACATTAAACTATGAAGTTTTGTTACATTATTCTGAATGTGATGGGAAGTGTTTCATAATCTATGCTTGATGCATGATTTTTGTTTCTTGTTTTAAATTCAAAGGGGAAAAAAAAAGTCAGATTTTTTTTCCCCGAGTATAAAAGGATTTGAATTTGATACTTACAAAGAAATGCGAGTTCTGATATATTTTATTATTATTATATTTTATATATGAAATGTTAAAATAAAATAGTTTCATTTTTGTAATGTAATCTGAAATCTTTTCATAAAAGAATTTTGTAATATCGAGTTATGTTTGCTGAGGAATATTAAGAAATGTAATATGTCTATGAAAGATCAGATATGTCTGTGAAAGTTCGTCTCAGTTTGAGAAATATATATATATATAAGAAAGCTTTTAAAGAACAAATTGATTTATTTTCTAGGGGTACTATTTTAAAAATTTCAGTAAGTGAATGAAAATCAATATTAATAAACTATTTTCATGAAGTACTAAAATACCTATTACATATATGATGCATTATCACAACCTTTTGACATTTTAGTCCCTGAATAATAATTTTTTTAGTACATATTTTGTTTTTGTTTTTTTAATTTCTTGTACTAGAAAATATCCCATTTCATGACTGCATAACAATATTAACGAGATATATAAGTTTTGGATGATGTTGGGGGTCCAAGTATATTACGAAATTGCTATACCGTCCCGTGTCCCAGATGCTGATTTTTAAGTTTGGAGCTGTCTGTATAAAATACTTTCAATAAAAGTAATTCGATGTAATTTTTTTTCCGAAACTGGGACTACTGTTTTACAGAAATATGTAGCAAAAAATTAACCTGCACACATTTTTACGGTTGATATTATTTTTTTTAAGTCTGTCACTGGGTTTTAGATTCCTTGCCGTCCCTCTTCTAAAATTATACAGAAAATCACTTCAGTTGCAGCCACAGAATTTTTTTCAAGTTTTTGCCCATACAGAAGTATGCTACACTGTTAAAAATTTGCAGCATTCTGGCAGGTCATTTGACCGTTTTTTCCGAAAACGGTTACACAACCGTAAATTTAACACTATTCTGACCATATTATTGGCCATTTTATGGACAGAATATAGTTAAATTATGGTTATGAAACCGTTTGTTCAAAAAACGGTCGAATGACCTGCCAGAATGCTGCAAAAGTTTTAACAGTGTAGAGAAAGAATGGTTTAAAATTCTTTGAAAGGAAATTTACTGTAGAATTTAAATCAGCATTTAAATATCAATTTCAAGCATCGTGCTTTTATTGGTAGCCTTATCCTCCCTAATGTTTATTCCTGCAGTTTTCGAGGTAAATAAATTTTTTTGTTAATTTAATCCAATGTAAATAACTGTTTCTAAAAATCAATGAACAATGTGGCTATCAATTAGTCTCAACATGATTTGCCTAAAATAGGTGGTAATTTTCCTTACCATCCCATTTTTTTCCTATACCGTCCTCTTTTAGGTGCGTTCGTAATTATATAAATACGTAGCAACTATAGTCGTACATCTGTCCGTCTGTCTGTCCGTCCGTCCGCATATAAAAGAGCAAAAACTACCCAACCAAATGGCCTGAAATTTTAAATGTATAATTGTTGAAAAATTTTCTCAAGTCATTTCAAATTTTATGAAAATCGGATGTATTGTTTAATTATAGGGACAGACAAAATTTTTCCGTTACATTAAGGCCAATGGAAAAAAATATTTCAAGTGCATTTTAATGATGTTACAGCCTTTCGAACAGAATGAAATGGATATGCACTTAGGAAGTGCATTAAAATATACATTCATTACAATATGCGGTGCAAAAAATATTTATAAAACTAGTTTTAGTACGAACGCACCCAATTTGCCAAGTTTGACGAGCAATTTCCAACTTGTTTTCCCTTAACGTCCCTTCTTTAACAACCCTTGAAGATAATATTATACCAAAATTTTGTACTAAAATTACTACATTTTTTTTATTTCTTATTTGAATGTCCTGTGGGTACTAGGTAAATTCATTATAATAAAAATTTAGAAAAAAAATAAAAAGTTATAGTGGTAAAATGGAAAGGAAAAATAAACATGCAAGTTTAACTTAAATCTCAGTTAAATAAAAAATTTTGCTGCTGGACATTCTTTCTTTATTTTCAATCATTGAGGCATTCATGCGTCTATAATAAGTTTAAAATGTTATTTTAGCAAGTTTAATTTCACCAGATTTTTATTCCCGAAAGTCAAAAGATGGTGAGAATTAAATATTAAGTATATAAATATTTCTTATAAAAGATCATGAGTACTGGCATAGTGCTAAATTAACATTTAAAGAAGTGTGCATAATTATTGGAAATGTCTGCATAATAAAAAAGTGTAACCATATTCGATTAAATATTTTGCTACACGAATTATTTGAATACAGAATTGTTATATAATTAATATATTGAATTGTTTTACGAGTTAATATTACATTACTCACTGCATTATTGAAACACAGTTTATATAAGATTTTTGCAATCTATATAAATTAGAAAAATAAAGAAAAAAATGAGTATTCTCAAAGATACTGTAATTGAAAAACTAAATATAAACAACTATGATGTACGGAAATTTCGAGTAGAGAATTACAGTCGAATTTCTATTTAACGAAGTCGCTAAATCCCGAAAAAACGTTCGTTATATGGAAAATTCGTTAAATAGAGATTCACCTTTTAAAATACTTTAAACTACATAAAACAGATTTTAAGTCCATAAACACTAAATATTTTTACTAAAAGTAATTAACCACATTTTTTTAAATAAATTATTTCGATTTGTTTTATTTATTTTACCCACCAATATGCATCATCAATTAATTTTTTCTATGTATTTAAATCTTTGAAATCTGCAAGGAAAACAAAACATTGTCCGGGAATACACTGTATTTTCTGCTTAAAGTAAATAGTTTTACATTAAAATTAACTAATTTTAATGACATTATAGTATTTATTATTATTGTAACAAATAATTTTAACCATACATTAACATATGCGTCCTTAAATTTAGTTTCTGAAAAACTCCGTTAATTTTGCCTGAGTTTTTTATTTAAAAAAGTGATTTCTCTCATAATACGTCTCGCATCTTTGCAATGCACCAAAAACCCCTTCATGCGTATTTTCTTCTAACTATAATCCGCGTCGGATTGTTTCAAATGATTTTAGCATTTCATCATACGAAGTTTTGCTAATTCCTGCATAATGATAATTTCCATCATCATCATATTCGTCTTCATCGCAATTCATTGCTGTATTGTTTTTATTTTTCACACTGTCGAAAGTATCCAATTCGGATAGTGTTTCCGAGGTCTAAATTTCAGAATTAAGTGAATACAATCATCAATCAGCCCATCATGGTTAATTTCTTCTTTTTTTCTCACTATATTCACATTTTTTTAAGTCACTCTAATTAGGGATTATCCTCCGTATTTACCGAATTCTCACTGCTGACAAAGAAGGCGCCTGGTAAAACCAGTTCAAGGCCATTGAACATCATAAAATGTGTTTAAAGAAAGAATAAGTTTGAAATATTTTGAGAAATGGGGAAAAAAAATTTGATCACAAGAAAAAGTTCGTTAAATAGAGAATGCACTTCGCTATTTGGAGGTTATTTTACGAAGAAATTTGAAAAATGTTCTTGGTTCCAAGGAAAAGTTCGTAAAATAGAGAAATTCGCAAAATAGAGGTTCGTTAAATAGAGATCCGACTGTATTTACAAAAGTAGGATCTTTACGATGTAATCATAAATGAATCCCCAAATCCCGTTACTGAGGATTTTACTAATAAAAATCGTAAAGTCAAAGCTATAATCAATATACTAATAGATGACAACCAGATCATCCATACTAAAATCTGCAGACAGCACGCGAAGTATGGAATGTGCTTAAGAATGTGCACGAGAGAACCAACCTCAGTAACAAATTATACCTTAACACGCTAGTTTTAGAGCTACGAGAGCAATTGAGCTGGTCCACAGTGACCTGTGTGGCCCTATGCAAACAGCAACGGTTGGAGGGAAATATTATTTTATAACTTTCGTAGACGATTTTAGTCGTTTTACAGTTATATATTTGCTAAGAAACAAATGTGAATTTTTTTCAAAATTTAAGGAATATGCAGCAATGACTGCTAACAAATTTGGCAGAAAGGTGCTGGCAATTCGGTCCGATAACGGGGGGGGGGGGGGTATTCGAGTCAGTAATTCGAAGATTATTTAAAAAGTGAGGGAATTGATCATCAATTCACCGTACCACACTCCTCGCCTCAAAATGGTGTTGCAGAGCATAAAAATCGCACCTTAGTGGAAATGGTACACTGTCTTCTTAAGGAAAGTGGTCTTCCTAATTCTTTCTGAGGGGATGCGATATGTACAGCGACGTACATTCAAAATAGGCTCCCTACTTCATCCTGCGATCGGACTCCGTATGAAAAATGGACCGGTCGTAAACCAGACCTTTCTAACATCAGAACTTTTGGTTGCCGCGCATATGTATATATTCAAAAACCAAATAGGAAAAAGCTGGACGACACCGCGCAAGAAGGTATATTTGTCGGATACGACAACAGAAGTAAAGGTTTTAGAATTTGCACGGACGGAAGGAAAATAGTTATAAGTCGGACAGTAAAATTTTTAGAGGATGATAATTATGACTTAGTTAAAAATAATGCGTCAAATGAAAATAAAGAAGTTCTAAGCGATAAAAATCCTCAACCAAAATTACAACTATTTGACGAAGAAGAGAATAGCACCGAAAATGATATGCAAAATCAGGATGCGAACACAAATGTATCAGGCATCCCCCAGATTTTACCACGTAAATATAACAGATCTAATAGATGGGTTCCCCCTGACAGATTCGCGTTTTTAATAAATGATAATAATTAAAGGATAAAAGAGGATAAGTGCTGGGATGATGTACTGAAAATAGAAAATCCCCTGAAAAGACAAAAATGGATAAATGCTACCTTGGACGAGATAAATTCACTCAAAGAAAATTGTACTTGGGAATTAGTTGAGGTCCCACAAGGGACAAAGGTAATCGGTAGCAAATGGGCATTTAAATCGAAGTACAACAGTCAGGGTCAAATAGAAAAATACAAGGCAAGGCTAGTGGCTAAGGTTTTCTCCCAGAAATACGGGATTGACTATGATGAGACTTTCGCACCCGTTGCGTCTCAAACTACTATAAGAAGCTTTTTAGCAATGGTTTTGCATAAAAATTTACGCCTTAGACACATCGACATTAAGGCGGTCTTTCTACATGGGGAGTTAAAGGAGGAAGTTTACATGCGTCAACCTGAAGGATATGTAGTCCCCGGATCTGAACACAAGGTTTGTAACCTTAAAAAGGCGATATACGGGTTAAAGCAAGCTGCGAGAGCTTGGAATATAAAAATACATGATTCGCTAACAAAACTAGGGTTTAACCAAAGTTCGATAGACAAGTGTCTATACAAATGAACCATAAATAATGAAACAATTTTTATAATCGTTTACGTTGATGATCTCCTCATCGCGGGGGAAGATAATAGCATTGATAAACTAATACGTCAGTTAAAGAAAGAATACCCCGTGACGGATTTAGACGATGCTAAGTATTATTTAGGTATGAACATTAATCGGCCTGATCAAAATACAATGACCCTAGATCAGATTAACAAAATTCATGAACTAGTAATTAAATTTGGTTTGGAAAATTCAAAAAATCAACCGATACTCCTATGGAACAGGGCTATGTTAAATTAAATGATGATGAAAATCTTTTACCGGATAATGTAAACTATAGACAGGCGGTCGGCGCATTACTATATATTTCAACCGTTTCCCGTCCAGATATTAGTGCAGCCGTTAACATTCTATGTCGTAGAAATGAACGTCCTAGAACTAAAGACTGGGAAGCCGTTAAAAGAACTATTAGATATTTAAAAACTACTATCGATTTAAAGTAAACGTATACCAATTTCGAAGAACATGTCTTGAGGGCATATGCCGACTCTGATTGGGCAAACGACCCACACGATCGGAAATCTGTGTCAGGTAATCTATTTTTCTTGGGGTCCAACCCGATCTTATGGACATCAAGATGTCAAAAGTGTCTAGCAATGTCTTCAGCTGAGTCTGAGTTTATATCAGCATCCAGTGCTTTTCAAGAAATTTCATGGTTAATAAATTTACTAACAGAACTGGACATGCCACAGCAGTGCCCGATAAGTTTAATGGATGATAATCAATCCGCAATAAAACTTGCGCAATCCGATAAATTTCATCATAAGACCAAGCATATTGATCTGAGGTATCATCTCTTAAGACACTTAGTGGACAAAGAAATAATAAAACTCCGCTACGTTAACACTGACTTAATGACCGCTGATCTACTCATAAAAACCCCTTTCAAAACCTAAATTTATTTTTCATAGAAAGACAATAATGAACATTTGATACATTGCTTCAGAGGTTAAAGGGGGGTGTTGGACAATGTAACCCCCTGAAAGTGAAAAACCAGAAATCCTTTTCTACTATTCAAAGTTTAAAACTTTCCCAGCTTCGAGAAGAAGTGAATGCTTGCGGTTTGCCTCGCCTATTTTTCATACCACTACACTGCAAGGGTTGCAGTTATTTTGACGTCACTGACTTAAAACTTTGAAGTTTCTTTTAACACATTGTATGAGACTCTTTTTCGTTTCTGTAACATGTAGTGGTATTTGTGAAGATGTGCCGGGAAATATTATCGCTCCGTATTCATTTTATTATAATCAAGATTCTCCATTAAAGGAATATACAATTAGAAGGAATGACTAATTCCACAATACTTCACATAAAAATATATACACCCATTATAATGAAAAATCTATTTTTTCCTACACTTTATCTTCGTTTGTGAAAATATTCTTTCAGCAGTGCTAAGGAAGATAGCAAGTGTTTTACGAGTGACGGGACCGGGGGGTAGCAGCGTTACCGAGAATACAGGTAAGAGCTTTTTTCTTATTCCTGTTATATAAATGATGATATATTGAAAAGGGCATACAACGGAAGGAAGTAAATATTAAGTATATAAATATTTTTTATTAAAAAATGTACCTACAAATGTGGTTTGTTTGAAAACTGTTTTGCAATTTGTTTGAAAACTGCATCAGATTTTACTCATTTTTATGATTTTTAAAATAATTTTTAAACATGATTTTTTTATATCTATCTCTATTGCTTGGAGACGATTATGAACTATAAACCCATAAGTACTTAAGTTTATATAAATAATTTCGCCTTTGTTTCAGGCTGTTATCGCATAACGGAGTTGAAACTTCATAAATAAAATAAAATAAAATAAATAAAACAGAAATTTAATAGAAATGTAATCAGACTACGCGCTTAAACGACTGAAACAACAGAATTACCGCTGTAAATAAAAAAAAAATCTTCGGTGATTTTTTCCGGCCATAAACTTATATGAAAATATCTCTTTTTAATAAATTTCAAAACTTCATTTGAATGCAAAATTGATGCTTTTGCAATAAAAATGCTGTTTGGTCTTGTTAGTGGGCAATGTAAAACCAGTGGGTAAGTGTGATCATAGATCGCACAAAGGATTTCGTTTAATATTCCTTTCGCACGTGGTTAAAAAAGCATGTGCCTCCATTTGAATCTATGCATTATATAGAAATGAAACAGATTAATTAAATAATAATTAAGATCTCAGCTTCTAATCAAGCTAGCTCTTTGAACTGGGTATGTATGAAATCTGCTAGAGATTTCTCGTCCGGATGTCAAAAATTTTATCAAAACATTTAATATTTAAAAAGTTTAAATTTCGTATTAAAAGTGCGTCGTCATATCTGAGATAAAAAACACGTTGAAAGGAAAGTTTTAAAGCAATGATCCAATTAATGAAATAATAATTAATATCTCAGCTTGTAATTAACTTGGAGTTTGAACTGGTATGTATGAAATCAGCGAAAATTTTTACGTCGGGATGTAAAAAAAATTAATCTAAAAATTTAATATTTAAAAAGTTTAAATTTCGTGTTAAAATGTCCTCTGCTTAAATTTCTGCAGCGCCGATATGTTTGAAAGATGACAACTGCTGCTTTCCGCTGAAATAAAATCTCTTTTCATTGTCTTTTCAAATACAGAAATTAAATTTTTATCGATTGATTTTTAGTGGTTTTTTTGCGTTATACCTAACGCAGAAATCTGAACTTTATACCAAAATAAAGTAGAATTTTTTCCGCGTCTCTCTATACCTTTTACGAATTTGTAGGACCAATACTTTTGGAGATGCGATTTCACTTTTTAAATGTCCACTTCATTTATTTCTTGATTTCCTCCGTGGTAACCATGCATCCGCTGATTTTATCGTGCATCCGCTGATTTTACTGGCAACCCTTAGGAGAAACTCCGCTGATTTGGAGAAGGTGCGTTCGTAGCTGCGTCAAAAGGTTGATTGGTTAATTTTAGAAGTTAATTAGCCCGCAATTCGGTTAATTACCGACTTTTTAAAAATTTTATGATTTGTTGTTTGATGTGAGGTGTTCAGCTATAAGTACCCAAAATTTCAAGTCTCTAACATGTATAGTTTCTGAGAACGGACTCTGTGACGGACAGACAGGGATGACAAGGATGATCGCCCGGGAACTCAGCTTTCGCTTTAGAGTATAAGTGCAATCCCGTGGGGGAGGTACAAAGGAGTGAGACGAATAGGATTTCGTCAGATGAACGAAGCCCTAAAAATATATATTAATATAAAAAATGGCCTTATGGCCCTTAATTAATATTAATATTGAAAATGGCCCTTACAGTCTGTAAACCGGTTCTATCCCCTAGAATTCATGAAGTATTTAAATACCCATTACATACATCTGATTCCGTATAGTCATACCACAGTTTTTTTAACCGTTTACCCACTGACGGTACCCACTGAGAGTATAAGTGCAATCCCGTGGGGGAGGTACAAAGGAGTGAGACGAATAGGATTTCGTCAGATGAACGAAGCCCTAAAAATATATATTAATATAAAAAATGGCCTTATGGCCCTTAATTAATATTAATATTGAAAATGGCCCTTACAGTCTGTAAACCGGTTCTATCCCCTAGAATTCATGAAGTATTTAAATACCCATTACATACATCTGATTCCGTATAGTCATACCACAGTTTTTTTAACCGTTTACCCACTGACGGTACCATTAAAATAACTTGTTATAAAATTAATACATCAGTTAGTTGTAATACAGTTGAGAATGAATTACAGATACATTACTTTATCATGTTCCAAAAGCATTATTGGTTACACAAAACATTTTTTTTTTTTAAAGGATGATTTCTTTTGCCTTTGCATCTTTTCAACATTCTTGCCGTTGGGGGGGGGGGGGAGTTCAATCCCGAAATATTTCTATATTTCTATTGTAAGAGCTATATTTGTACATTTCCTAATTATACAAAATATTAAGAAAAATATTTAAAATAAAAGATTTGAGTGGATTTATAAATATTGCACAGAATTACGATAAATTCAAATTCAATTAATCCTTCTAAATCCTCCAGTCCTCCTAAAATCCTTCAAAAATTTATTAAATGATTATGCAAATCTTCTAAAGCAGTTTAAAAAAATCCACGAAATATGCTTTAGAAGATAAAATTTTCATGAATTCATAATTCAGTACATAAAATGTTAAACGAAATTTCCCCCTTTTATTATCGTTGAAAAATAATAAAAAAATGTTCTGTTCTCTGTTCCAACCTCGCATTTTGCTGACACTGTTTTTAATTCACTTTTCTTCACAAACATGTAAAACTGGAAGGTGCTGTCATTCAAAAACTATGCAGACGAAGAGTTTATCATTTTGCAGTAAAGGCAAAATACCTTTCAGTAAATGTTGCCAAAGTTGACGTTTTGAACCGAATTTCTGATCATGACAGTGCAGGAAAAGAAAGAAAAACTGCCATCATGATTAAACGATCACTTATAACTCAAGATGTAATTAATTTCTGGAAAGATTTTTAAAAAAATCGATTACAAATCACCTCAATAACCATTCCTGTAACGATTTTGTTGATCTGGGGAAAAAAGTTTTTGATAAATGACTTAATCGCAGAAAGCTTTATAATCTGAAAAAATAATATCAGGCAAAGATTTCTTATCTGGATTATTCGCGCCATAGTTTTGCTTTTGAAAATCATACGGAGTGTGTACAGATCAATAAATGAGTAATTTTGAATACGCATGGAGCATTGGTTGAATTAATAATGATTGTTGTAATATATTATTGATTGTGTTTGGGTATTTCTAAAAATTCCAAATTCAGTATTCACAGAAATATTAGCAATAAGAAGTAATTCCAAAACATTATATATTTAAAATCTTACTTATTCCATTTTAGATACTTAGACATCTGTTCTAATTGCAATTTACCCCCCCCCCCCTCCTCAACAAATGAAGTTGGTTATTGTTCACCATCACCCATCATGTAGACAAGTTATTATCGGTTGCATTAGTTAACCGCGCTTGAAGTTATTAAGTTGATTAGCTATAATATACTGTTTTGTTTTATCGTATTTCTATATTTGAACTTACTTAAGTACCGATAGCTTGTTTTTTTTTTTTTTTTTTTTCTGGACTGGAGTTTGGTGCGTTTTTATTCTGAAAGATAATTTATCTTTATAAGTTTCGACTTTTTATCAAGAATAGGGTAAAAATAACTTATTTTATCTTTCTTTTTTCTTGTTGATGACGTGTAACATCAAAGGTTTATTGATTAATGTATGTATGAAGTTAAAGTTAGAAGCCAGATAAGGGTATCATTCTTATACTTTCCTTTCAGAAACGGTAAACTTTAAAAGTTAAATTAATAAAAAGATAAATTACAAATATTTTTTCTTCGTTTACAACTGAATATTGAAATTTCAAGCTTTTCTAAATGGGCTGTAATTTTTTAAAATATATAATTATAATCTAATGCTAGCACCCCCTCCCCCTCAGCGAAAAAGCTGTTTTAAAGCTTACAAGTGAAAGTATTGAAACGTTTTAAAATTCAGTTAAAATAGATAGTGCGCTGTGCTACGCGAAGTTATTACTTCAAAATTGTTTTTTAAAATTTTCTATCTGTCGAAATAGCTATATTTTCATGGACAGATTGAGAAATTTTATTATTAATTTGAGAGATCACTGAGAAATTTCGGAAACTTTTGAAGAAAAAAGAAGTTAGATTCATTTTCTAGAATTACAATTTATAACATTACATTAAGTGTATAAAAATCAATATTAATAAACTATTTTTACGAAATACTAAAATACGTAATAGATACATCAAGTTACATAGTATATTTTACTGCAATTTTCGAAAGAATTCTACGCCCTTTTTTATCGCAAAAAAACTAACCACAATTTTTTCTATAAATCGAATAAAGCTTTTTAATATGAAGAAATAATATGAGGCATAAATTTCTGATCTGAAATCGTGGTGCCATAATCTTGTTTTTGAAAAATGTGCTTGCTAAATATGCACTTGATAAATAAGTGATTTTAAATTTATATAGAATATTCGTTTGACTTTTGGGTATTTCTAAATTATTCAAAATTTAATATTATTGCGTACACAACTTTCACAAAATATGCGTAAAAAGAAATAATTCAAAAACTTTATATTTTTTAAATCTTATTTATTCCATTTTAGATACTTAGACAACTCAAAATTTAATTTTATTTTATCCACAACAAATAAAACCAGATAATGTTCACCGTTTTATCCATGATGTAGGCAAGGGATTTTGTTACGTTAGTTAATCCGCACTTGACGTTATTAATGTAATTAGTTATGATATACTGTCATGTTTTATCATATATGTTATTTCAACTATTACATATAGTTTTTCCCCCGCCTTTGCTGCAGTTTCATAATTTTTTATCTTGAACGATAATTAATATATCTTCATAAGTTCTTATAGCAAATAAAGAAAAAATAAATTATTTTATCTTGCTTTTTTTCTAGTTGATGGCGAGCAACATCAAAGGGTTATTGATTACTGTATGTAAGAAGTTAAATTTAGAAGCTGGAGAAAGGTGTCATACTTATATATTTTTCTTTTCTATTAATGATAAATTTAAAAAATTAAATTAATAAAAAAATAAATTACAAAAATTTGTAATTTTCTTCATTTACAATCGAATATTGAAATTTCAAGCTTTGTAAATATACGTAGCTGTAGGTTTTTCTTAGTTATATGTTTATAATCTAATGAATTTCTTTTTGGAGGTGAACAAGTGATATTAAAGTCTACAGGTGAACGCGTTCAAACTTTTTGAAATTCAGTATCCACAAACCTTCGGAAGTAATTTTTTGAAATTTCTGAAATTTTCTCTTTATATATGATTCTTTCTTTTTTTTATGATTACATTTAAGTTAAACTTCGAAAAGTATGTAAATACTTTAGCAATTACACAGAAATATTTTTTAAAGTGACAAATAGACATTTCCACAAATATGATAACTCAGAAATCAATGTACTGGCATTTTGTAAATTGCTGAATAAGGAAAATAACTTTTTCTGGTACACAGACTATTTGCATAATTAATAGCATCTACACTGTAAATAAAAAACGGACTAAAAACGAATATTCTACTGGCAATCGAGACGCCAGTACTATTCCCATATTTTAACGGAAATTTCCCCCCATAAATTCCAGAAATCCGTATTTTTACGGAAAATTTTCCCCATAAATTACAGACAAATTTCAGTTTTTGTGCAATTTATGGGGAAAATTTTCCGTTAAAATACGGTAAATAGTACTGGTGTCTCGATTGCCAGTCGAATCTCCGTTTTTTAGTCAGTTTTTTTTTTTTTTTTTACAGTTACTTAGATGCTGTGGCAGTTGAAGTAGTGATGTAATGAAAAAATTGTAAAATTCATGGCAACTTTGTCACTTATACCATTGTAAATATAAAACTAATGAATATATTATCGTGAGTGTAGTATATTCCCTCAATAAACATTTGTAAAATAAATATAGAAAATTTCAAGGCATTTCATGCATAATTTTTGCTACAGGATGTTCTGCGTATAGTAAGAATTTGCAAAACTTCATTTTCAGAAAAAGCTAAAAAAACTTTTAAACACTTCAAAAGTTATAATAGCTGTAACTTTAACCCTTTATCTACTGACGATACTTATAAATACCATTAAAATAACTTGTTGTAAAATTCATTTAATACATCGATTATTAGTAACACAGTTTGGAATGAGTTATAAATGCATTACTTTATCTTGTTCCAAAAGCATTATTGTTTACACAAAACAAAAATACTTTTGAAAGAATGATTTATTTTGCTTTTGCTTCTTTTCAGCTTTCTTGGCATTGCGGGAGAGGGGTGGGGTTCAATTCGGAAATATTTCTATATTTCTTTTGTAAGAACATTATACTTGTACATTTCTTAATTCTACAAAATACTAAGTAAAAGATTTAAAATAAAAGATTTCTGTGGGGTGATAAATATTGCACAAAATCCCTATAAATTCAAATTTAATAAATCCTTTTAAATCCTCCAATACTTCTTAAATTTATTATTTAATTTATTATCCTTCTAAATTTTATTGTAATTATTTTTGTAGGTTTATTATAAACTCAATGTAACAATTCCTTTTTAAACAATTTATTTCGTCGACGAGTTTTACCTCGTTTATTTTTATTAGAGTTTAGGTATTTCTAAAATATTCTAAATTCGATATTCACCAAAACATTAATAATAAAAAGTAATGCCAAAACATTATATTTTTTAAATTCATTTTTGAATACTTAGACAACTGTACTAATTTCATTTTATTCTCTCCTCAATAAATAAAGCCGAATATTTTTCGCCATCACTTAGGATGTAGGCAAGCGATTTTGTTATGATAGTGAATCCGTGCTTGACGTTATTAAGGTAATTAGTTATGATATATACTCTCATGTTTTATCATATATCATCTTTCAACCACCTTTCAACTTTAATTTTTTATTTCTTGGCTGAAGTTTACTTAGTTTTTATCTCTAAAGATAATTTCTCTTTATAAGTTGGCTCCTCTTATAGAGAATAAAGGAAAAATAAATTAATTTACCTTATATTTTTCTACTTGCTGGCATGCAACATCAAAGTTTTATTGATTAATTTATGTAAGAAGTTAAATGTAGAAGTGGGAGAGCGCGTCATGGTCCTAAATTTTATGTCCTAGAAACGACAAACTTTAACTCTTTGTGTCCCAAATTATGAATTTTAGAAATTTTCATCTTCTAAAGCATTTTTCGTGACTTTTTGAAACTACATTAGAGGACTTACACAACCATTTAATAAATTTTAGATTGCTTATGCCAATTAACCCTTTATCTACTGTCGGTACTTATAAGTACCATTAAAATAACTTGTTATAAAATTCATTTAGTACATCGATTAGTTGCAATACAGTTTAGAATGAGTTACAGATACATTACTTTATCTTGCCAAAAAGCAGTATTGGTTACACAAAACAAAAATATTTTTAAAAGGATGATTTATTTTGCCTTTGCATCTTTTCAGTTTTCTTGGAGTTTGAAGGGGGGGGGGGGGGCATGAATTCGGAAACATTTCTATATTTCTGTTGTAAGAACATTATATTTGTACGTTTACTAATTCTGCAAAATACTCAGAAAAATATTTAAAATAAAAGATTTGAGTGGAGTTATAAATATTGCACAAAATCCCTATAAATTCAAATTTAATTAATCCTTCTAATTCCTTCAATCCTTCTAAAATTTATTAAATGATTATGTAAATATTCTAATGTAGTTTTAAACAATTCACGAAAAATGCTTTGGAAGATAAAATTTTCATGAATTCATAATTCAGTACATAAAGGGTTAAAATTAATTAAATTTGAATTTACAGGGATTTTGTGCAACTCCACTCAAATCCTTTATTTAAAATATTTTTTTTTTACTATTTTATAGAATTAGGAAATTTAAAAATATAACGTTCTTACAATAGAAATATAGATATATATTTCCGGACTGAAACTTTTTTCCTCACTTCTTCAACATCAGGAAAGCTGAAAAGATGTAAATAAAAAAGAAATCATCCTTTTAAAAGTATTTTTGTTTTGTGCAACCAAAAATGCTTTTGGAACAAGAGAAAGTAAAGTATGTATAACTCATTTTAAACTGTATTGTAGCTTTTATATGCGGGTTCTTAAGGTGTATAATCTCAAATGAACTACAGTCTTTAAAGAGTGAAGCACACAACTCTTTACAGCAACAGAGTCCTTGGAACTCATCAAATAACACTAAAACTTGGGAAAACAGTCCAATAACTAAACAAAATACAGCCGAAATAACTCACAGATTCTCTCCACACAACATCTCAACATGGTACAGATGCAAAAGAACGTAAATCAGTTGCTATGTCAAGTAAACCCGCTCTGAACCTACACCAGACGTCCAGTTTACTACTCGTAAACCCGCCCAGAACCTACACCAGGCGTCCAGTTTACTACTCGTAAACCCGCTCTGAACCTCAGGCGTTCAGTTTACAGTCAGCGCTAAATCGCACAACGCTTAGGTATAAACAAGGTAACGTATCGATTTAGACTCCTCCCACACTACAAACTCTGTTTTCGTCACAAGTAGAGCTGCTAAAATCGACTGGGGATCGACAAATTAGTAAAGATTTCAGCCAGTGCCTTGCGTTCAACGTAAGGAAGATTGAATTTCTTGTACAATACTTATTGAATTAAATTAATAAATTAATTTATAGGGTTTTAAAAAAAGTTGTAAATGCGAAATTTGGATAAGATTTTTAAATACATTTTAAAAAACAAAAGGTTTTTTTTAAGTGCATATTTAAGAGTATATTGTATTATTATTTTTTTTTAACACTCTTAAATAGCTATCAAAATTCACTTAAATAATTGATAGCTTTTTTTTCCCATTAAAAATATTTATTTTTGCAAATGATTAAAAACTTGTGAATGGCTATGAGAAATGTTTTGTGTATAAATTGTACTATTTTTATTAAAAAAAATTCATTTACATATTTAAGTAAGATTTACCTAAAGGTATTGGAAAGTAATTGCTAGCTCAAATAATTGGAATGTAACTGTCAATATTATTGTTTTATTTTTTTCTCCTTTATTAAGTATAAATTTAAAATCTTATTATGAAAAATAAGATTCTAGATCCGAGTGAATCTTTAAACTTTTCTTGTTTTTTAACAAGATGCAAGAATAATGCATTAAAAAAAAACTTCCATGAATTCTTAAATAATAACTAAATACCATTTTTCAATGACTTGCCTTATATTTTTTTAGTATACACACACACACATATATATTTAAATATAAATTCAACATTTACTCGGTATTCAAGCATATCCCCCCCCCCCTACACACACACACACCTCTATCTCTCCTTTTTTTTTTTTTTTTTTTTTTTTTTACTTTAGAGAAATTTTATTTCAAATTAACTCGCTTAATATGTCATATCATAAAATCAAAATTTTATGGGTAGTCACAGAAAGAACATATTACATTATTACTATTATTATTTTTAATACAATGAAGAGTTTATGAATGAATTCATTATTTTCCATCTCAAAAAAAAAAAAAAAAAAAAAAAACCTAAAATTAATTTCAAGAACCCCTGAGGATCTTATTTTTCATAATAAGAATCCGAATTTAAATTAATAAAAAGAAAAATCAAGAGAATAAATACATTAATAATTTTAGCTAACCTTTACTCGAACATGCAAATCATTTTTATAAAGGTAATTCAATTTATTCAAAACAATTCTCATAGCCATTCATAAATTTTAATAATTTAGCAGAGTTTTTTTTTTTTTTTTTTTTTTTTTTTTTTTTTTTTTTTTAAAGGTGTAGAGTGGACACTGTTTAGTTAAATTATTTTTAACAAATAATCAACTAAGAGAGTGTTACATAAAAAAGCGACAGCCTCTTACATTTGGACTTAAAAAGAAATCTAAATATTAAATTTATATGCTTTAACATTGAAGGTATATTTAAGTATATGTGTGTACGTACACTGAAATTTATATGTATGAATACTTTTCTTTCCTGACAGCCTGGAAAAAAAAAAAAAAAAAAAAAAAAAACCTTTACACTTTATCTTGATTTAGGTCAAGCATCTGTTAGTATTAGCAAGTTTTATTTATTTGATATTTATTTTTTTTACTGTTTTTACTTTAAAGAAAATTTATTTTAGATTTACTAGTTTATGATATCATACAGTAAATTGAAAAAAATTACGGCTATTCATAGAAAAATAATATTTAATTATTATTATTATTATTTAAGAATTCAAAGAAAAGTTTTTTTAATTCATTATTTTTGCATCATATTAAGAAACAAGAAAAGTTTAATTTGAAGAACCCCTTAGAATCTTATTTTTCATAATAATATTTTGAATTTATACTTAATAAAAGAGAAAGGGAGAAAAAAATAACATTAAGAATTACTTTCTAATAATTTTAGCTATCAATTACTTTCCAATATCTTCATCTAAATCTTACTTAAAGCTTGTACTATTCTTACGGAATTAAATTAATGAATTAATTTATAAGATTCTTTAAATGTTGCAAAATTTGGATTTAAATTTTTAAATATGTTTTAAAAAAATTATTACTATTTTTATTTTAAGTCCAAATGTAAGAGTACTATTTTTTTTTCTTTTTTTTCCGTGTAAAAAACTCTTAAATAGTTATTCATCAAAAATAACTTAAACTTAATTGTGCCTTTTTCTGTTGTTGCTGTTTTTAAATTAGAAATAATTTTTCTCGACTAAATTATTAAAAACTTATGAATGGCTAAGAGAATTCTTTTGTATAAATTTGTCTTTTTTATTTATAAAAGTTTATTATTTATTTAAGTAAGATTTAGCTAAGGGTAGCAAAGTAATTGACAGCTAAAATTAATAAAAAATAATTGTTATTATTTTTTGTCTCCCTTTCTCTTTTTTAGTATAAATTCAAAATATTATTATGAGAAATAAGATCCTAAGGGGTTCTTCAAATTAAACTTCTCTTGTTTCTTAAAAAGATGAAAAAAATTATGAATTTAAAAAAGTTCTTCTTTGAATTCTTAAATAACAATAATAATTAAATAAGATTTTTCTATGATTAGCCGTAAATTTTTGACATCATAATCTGCATGACATCATAAACTAGTAAATAGGAAATAAATTTTCTTTAAAGTAAAAAAAAATAAAAGAAATAAATAAAACATGCTATTATTAACAGTTGCTAGTGCTAAGTCAAGATGCACACATATATATTTTAATATAACTTCAATGTTAAAGCATATAAATTAAATATTTGGTATTAAAATATATCCTCCCCCCTCCCCAACCTCTCTTTTTATTTATTTATTTATTTTTTTCTTTTTTTTTAGTCACAGAAAGAACAAAGAAAAAAGTCTCAGAAAAATAAAATTAATTTAAATAACCCTTCTAGATGTTTTTTTAGAGGATTAGCCAGTAGATGGCGACTGTTTTTAGAGTGGGAGGAGCCTTCAGTTTGTTTATACTTAAGCGTTGTGCGATTTATCGCTGACCCCAGTTTACTACCCGCTGACTAACCACCAACTGACCCACGCCCTGCTCCGCTCCCATATATATAGGAGCAAGAGAAAGTTCCGGAACTTTCCACAGCTTTCTAAGCTGCAAGTTTCCGAAATACTCTCGAAAAAACCCAGAACAGCAATAATTCATCTCCGTACCTAAGGTGGGGGGACCCGAATCTTTCGCCAAATAGCGCCAAGTTTGTCACCAACTTGACGATATACCACCAAATTTGGCGACCAAGATTAGTCACCAAATGTGACGCAACTTGGCGCTATTTTCAGTATTTCGTCAAATTTTTATTGAATTCCCATTGACTCCCATTAGGGTTTACTTGCTTGCAGAAAAACAACAATAATTGAGATATGAAAATACAGCAAAAACTAATATTACAAAATTCGTAACAGTATTACTGCTAATCGATGAATTAAAGGAATTTTCTAACAAGATGTTTTAATGTTATTTTAAATTACCGTCGGGGTATAAAGTATTAAAAGTTAATTTAAGAAAAAAAACATAAATTGAAAAAAATTGAATTTTTCTTTATTTACAACCAAACATTGAAATTTGAATATTTTGTAAATAGACGTAGCATGTAGATTTTTTTTTTAATTTATAATCTATGTAATTTCTTTTCGACTTAGATAAAGCGGTATTAAAACTTATAAGTGAACGTATTAAAACTTTTTGAAGTTCAGTTAACACGTTCACTGCCGCAAAAAGTAAGAATTTTCAAATTTCTTCTTGAAAGTCGTTTGCCACCACAAATTCTCAAAGGTAAATTTCGCTTTACTAATACAGCGAAATTTCTGCCAATAAATAAGGCAATTTCTTTTATTTTAAAATAATGGTGAGAAAGTAATAAATTAAAGTCACGAATATTAAAGCTACGATTATACCCGTAGCTTGGGTGTTAAATATTTAAGCGCGCGATGGTGGTCAAAGTCTTTACTTTAAAATTCCTGATGTAGTAATTGCCTATGTATGGTATTTCCCTGATACACTGTTAAAAATATCCCTGTAAAATTGCGTTCAGAGGCCGGCAGTAGGGACTCCAGTCATACCCCGTAAAAAAAAAAAAAAAAAAAAAAAAAAATCTATGTCCATTATTTTGTGTCAATATGTACACCCTAGCGGAGGAAAATGTATGGGGTCGTACGGTACTTTTGCTAACAGATGGGCTATAACTGCAAGAAAATGCGGATTGCCCTTAATTTTATAAGTATCTAAAAATATTCCTGCAAAATTACGGGCAGCAGAGATTCCAGTCATACCCTTTAAAAAAATCCATGTCCATCATTTTGTGCAGTCCGTAATTTTACGGGGCAGAGATATAATACACTTCAAAACACAATAACACTTTACTTACTGTTCCGTAGCACGTTGGATAATCATCACAAAATCGCTTTTTTGGAGGGTTAAAAAATATGTTACGGTCGCAGTTAAGTGACATTATATTTCGAAACATGAAGGGTTACACCCTAGCGGAGGAAAATGTATGGTAGTGATGGGCGATAACGAGATGTTTTTCTCGATTTTCTCGATTGTATGGACATCTCGATATTTTTCGATTGTATAAATTTTTTCTCGATGACTACAGTTTGCAAATTTCTTTTATAAATCATATATTATGTATTATATACGTCATACATTTATCAAGAATAGTCTGCGGGTGAACTGGAATGAGTCAATGTTAATAAAGACTAGGTGACTTCGACCGCTAGCGGGCCCCTCCTTTAATTGGGGCCCCTAATTTATACGTAATCTTGTAATATGAAATCACGAACAGGTTACCCGCTATATACGGCACTGATATATGATAGCAGGCGGGTGTGGTGTGCACGCACTACAAAATCTTGTAAAAAATATAATATCGAAACGAATGAACGTCGGACCAGATCTCTTGGGGGAGGGGTCAAAGCGAGCGGAGGGGCACAGCAGCTGCACTATATGATTAAGTCGTCACAGGTCTTTAGGCCTTTCCAACCATATGTCACATGAGAAGTCTGGATCTGAATTTATAAAAATGCCCTTCTCGTGAGGGGAAAGGCGGGGGAGGGGTGCGGGAGGTGGATAACATGAGTAAGTGGTCATAAGCCTTTCCAACAATATGTCACATGAGGGGTCTCGACTAAATTTAGAAAAACACCCCCGTGGGGGAAAAGTGGGGGGGGCGGTCACCGGAGGTGCATTACATCAATAAGTAGTCACAGACCTTTCCAACGATATCTCACATGAGGGGTCTTGGCCAAATTTGGAAAAGTGTCCCCCGGGGGGGGGTTCAAAATGGGGGGATTGAACACCGGAGGAGCATAACATCAATAAGTAGTCACAGACCTTTCCAACGATATCTCACATGAGGGGGTCTTGGATAAATTTGAAAAAGTGTCCCCCGGGAGGGGCAAATTGGGGGAGACTGTCACCGGAGGTGCATAACATCAATAAATAGTCACAGACCTTTCCAACGATATCTCACATGAGGGGTCTTGGCTAAATTTGGAAAAGTGCCACCCCGGGGGGGGGGCAAAGTGGTGGTGGGGACACCGTAGGTACATAACATCAATAAGTAGTCACAGACCTTTCCAACGATATCTCACATGAGGGGTCTTGGATAAATTTGAAAAAGTGTCCCCCGGGAGGGGCAAATTGGGGGAGACTGTCACCGGAGGTGCATAACATCAATAAATAGTCACAGACCTTTCCAACGATATCTCACATGAGGGGTCTTGGCTAAATTTGGAAAAGTGCCCCCCGGGGGGGGGGCAAAGTGGTGGTGGGGACACCGTAGGTACATAACATCAATAAGTAGTCACAGACCTTTCCAACGATATCTCACACGAGGGGTCTTGACTAAATTTGAAAAAGTGTCCCCCAGGGGGGGGGGCTATCACCGGAAGTGCATAACAATCATAAGTAGTCACAGACCTTTTCAACGATATCTCATAAGAGGGGTTCTGACTAAATTTGGAAAAGTGTCCTCCGGTTGGGCAAAGTGGGGGGGGGGGCGGCCACCGGAAGTGCATAGCACTAATAAGTAGTCACAAACCTTTCTAACGATATGTCACATGAGGGGTCTTTGCTAAATTTGGAAAAGTGTCCTGAAATTTCATATATTATAAATAATATTTAGCGGAGGACTCCATAAAAAAATCCGATCTAAAATGATAAAAGCGGAAAAAACTACCCTCGCAGTGGGGGCCAAATTGGGGAGGGGAGGAAGAAAGTCTCATAATATGAAAGAGTCATCCGAGAGCTTACCGATGACATATCACATGACTGGTCCAAAAAAAGTTTGAAAATTGCTCCCCCTCTCTCCCCCCGTGGGCCCACTCTTTCACCGCGGAATTCACACAGTCGCCACTTTAAAATTTTTATGTTCAATAAATAATATTTACCGGAAAACTGCATAAAAAACCCATATTTAAAGTGATATTTAAATTTATTATAGAAATCGGCTACGGTTTTAAAAATTTGTTCGTCCCTTCCCCACCCCCCTTTGGGCGAAGAAAGGTTCATAGTATGAAAGAGTGGTCGAAGGGCTTTTCGATTATATGCCACAGGAAGGATTCGGTAAAAATTTTAAAATTGCACCCCATGAGTCCACTCTCACGTCCTCCTCCCTCGAAATCACCCGACCCACCTTCCTCTTTGAAAATTTTATATTTAATAAATAATTTTTATCGGAGGGTTCCAGGTATGTGACATCTTGGTAGGGCTAAAATAAGAGAAACTTTGAAAATTAGGGCTTCATTTCACAGCTCATTGTCATGCCTTTTTCTCTATCTCGTCCCTTGGTACTCTCGATAAATTTTCTTACTTTTCTTCTCTGCCGAGGACGAGAGAAATCCTCGAAAGGCTTTTCATTGGGAGATTTCGAAAAGGACGAGAGTAACAAGCGAGAGGCTTCCCATCGGGAAAGGTTGAAAAGGGCGAGAGGAAACTCTCGAGAGACTTCCCATCCCGAAAGGTTTAAAACCGCGAGAGAACCAACCATCGAGCAGACTCCCGTCTGGAAGCGTCGAAATGCTGGAAAAATCATCGAGATGAGATTTGCCGAAATGCGAGATGGAAATGAAGCTTTCAGTCAAACTTACCGCATTTCTGGTTTAAGTCATAATTTCTCAAAGGAGTCCATCTGCTTATCCAATCTCTTTTTAGCTCACAAGCTATCTAAGCCTGAGAGCTAATGTACCCGTCGGTTCCGTGTGTATGCATGTACTGTACGTACGTATGTATGTATGTAACGCGATAACTCTTGATTAAAATGTACGATTTGCTTCAATTTTTTTTATGTTCATTCTGATAAGGCGTTCCGCTGTTTAGTTTTGACGGTTCATTGGTTAAGGATAAAGGGAGAGAAGGGGGGCTGGTCCCCCCTCCCCCCGCTTAATTTAGATAAATAGGTTTTTCATGCAGAATTCTTCGATTTGCTCCAAATTTCGTATACCGGTTTATTATGTTAAGGAGCTTCCCTGATTAAACTTGGAGGTTCATTAGTTAAGTATGAAGGGGGGAAAGGGGGGTAGACCCCCTCCTTAATTTAGATAAATGGGTTTTTCATGCAGAATTATTCGATTTGCTCCAAATTTGGTATACCGGTTCATTATGTTAAGAAGTTGCCTTGATTAGATTCGGAGGTTTACGGGTTAAGTATAAAGGGGGAGAAGGGGGCTAGACCCCCCCCCCCTTAATTTAGATAAATGGGCTTTTCATGCAGAATTATTTGATTTGCTCATAATTTGGTATACCGGTTTATTATGTTAAGGAGCTTCCCTGATTAAACTTGGAAGTTCATTGGTTAAGGATAAAGGGGGAGAAGGGGGGCTGGTCCGCCCCCCCTTAATTTAGATAAATGGGTTTTCCATGCAGAATTATTCGATTTGTTCCAAATTTGGTATACCGGTTTATTACGTTAAGAAGTTGCCTTGATTAGATTTGGAGGTTTACGGGTTAAGTATAAAGGGGGGAGAAGGGGGGCTGGTCCCCCCTTAATTTAGATAAATGGGCTTTTCATGCAGAATTATTTGATTTGCTCCAAATTTGATATACCGGTTTATTATGTTAAGGAGCTTCCCTGATTAAACTTGGAAGTTCATTGGTTAAGGATAAAGGGGGAGAAGGGGGGCTGGTCCCCCACTTAATTTAGATAAATGGGTGTTTCATGCAGAATTACTCGATTTGTTCCAAATTTGGTATACCGGTTTATTATGTTAAGGAGCTTCCCTGATTAAACTTGGAGGTTCATTAGTTAAGTATAAAGGGGGGAAAGGGGGGTTAGACCCCCCTCCTTAATTTAGATAAATGGGTTTTTCATGCAGAATTATTCGATTTGCCCCACATTTGGGATACCGGTTTATTATGTTAAGAAGCTGCCTTGATTAGATTTGGGGGTTTATGGGTTAAGTATAAAGGGGAGGGGCTAGTCTCCCCTTAATTTAGATAAAAGGGTTTTTCATGCAGAATTATTGGATTTGCTTCAAATTTAATATACCGATTTATTCCGATATGGCGCTTCCTGCTTCCTTCATTAGATTTGGAGGTTCATTGGTTAAGTATACAAGGGCGAAAAGGGGGCAAGTCCCCTCCCCTTAATTTAGATAAATGGATTTTCATGGAGAATTATTCAATTTACTTTAATTTTTTTTCTATGTTTGTTCTGATAAGGAGCTTTCCTGATTAGATTTGGAGGTTCATTAGTTAAGTATAAAAGGGTTAAAGGGGTTAGACCACCCTTAATTTAGCGATATGTTTCTTTTTTTCATGCAGAATTATCTGATTTGCTTCAAATTTGATATACTGATTTATTATAGTTAAGGAGTTTCCCTGATTAGATTTGGAGGTTCATTGGTTAAGTATAAAAGGGGCAAACGGGGGGATATTTCTCTTAATTTATTTTTTGAGGAACATTATTCTTTGAAATAAGAGTATAATATACAGTTAGTGTTAATAACCTGTGAGCTCAATGCCATCAGTTTAACTGGCACTTACCATTTTATTGCTATTAACCGATGTGGGTTATGAAGCATAGTGGTTTATGTATTCAGTTCTGTATAGTCCTAGTTTCAAACTTTACTGTTAAATTTAGTGTCATTTTGCCCCGAATTTTCAATGTTTCTTTTATTTTAGCTCTGCCAAGCTGCCCCATACCTGGAGACTTAGATAAATACTATTTATTAAATATAAAAAGTTCAAAGAGGAAGGTGAGTGAATTCTGGGGTGCGCGAGAGTGCACAAAGGGAGGGGGGGGGGCTAATTTTCAAACTTTTACCAAACCTCTCCTTGACATATCATCGGAAAGTCCTTTCACCACTCCTTCATATTATGAACCTTTCTCCTCCTTGAATTCCGGAAGGGGTTCGGGGGGGGGCGGTGCGGGGGTGACTTTTTTTTTTAATTGTAGAGATTTCTACAATAAATATCATTAAATGAGGTTTTTTAATGGAGCTCTCCGATAAATATTATTTATTAAATATAAAATTTTAAAAGTGGGGCTGCGTGATTTCCGGGTATATTCTAGGATAAAAGAGGGAACCCACGTGGGAGGGGTAGATTTCAAACTTTTTTTGGACCAGTCATTTGATCTATCATCGGAAAGTTTTCGGTTATCATCGCAAAGTTACTCTTTCATATTATGAACCTTTCTTCTTCCTTCCTTAGTTTGGCGCCCCTAGAGAGGCACTTTTCGAACTTTTTTGAAATCGTAGCGTTTTTAAACATTTTAGATCGGATTTTTTTTTTACGGAGCCCTCTGATAAATAATTTTTAATATATGAAAATTTCAAAGAGAAGGATAGGCAGGGTATATTTCGGGGGGGGGGGGGGGGCACGATAATTGGAATCCTGGGAGTTGGGACTTTTTTCTATCTTTTGCTGACACCCCTCATGTGATATATCATTGGAAAGCTCTGTGACTACTATTTCATTTTATATATCGCCCGCGCCTCTCCCCTTACTTTGCCCCCGAGCGGGGGCACTTTACTAAATTTAGCCGACACCCCTCATGTGCCATATCGTTGGAAAGTCCTGTGACCACTTATTCATATTATGCACTTTCCTTGCCCCTCCCTCCTACTTTGCTCCCCGCGGGAGTTCGTTTAATGTATTCCAGTCGAAGACTTTATAAAAATGGGGAAATTAAAGATCCAATCTCAAATGACGTAGAAAAATCAATAAAAAAATTTGATCCCTTTTATCATCCTTTAGTTCATATTTCTGCCACTAGGGGGTGCTTTTCATTCTTATTTCTTTGGCCATTTTGGTGCTAATTGCCGAAAAATTCTAATTTTTGATACTTAAACTCCCCTTACCGCTTCATAGCTACTCGCGTTTTTTCAGTTTTTTTCAACCAGGGGGCACCCTTACAAGACTTTTCCAGTCTTATGGCTCCTTTATAGTTTCCCTTTGGTTTGTTGTTTTTTTTTTCCATCTGTTTTCAGTTACTTTATATTTAATAAAATCTGCCATATATATATGTAAAAACAACGATTTCAATAATCGATTCTAGAACATCTCCTTTGTAGATTCTCGAAAGTAATCGATGACTGTATCGATTGTGTATTTTACGATAACGATTTTTTTCGATTGGTAAATTTTCGAGAATCGCCCATCACTAAGCGCTATCACTACTATGAAATTGTCGGCCAGAATAATAGCTAAGTTTTCCAATAACTGTTTTTAGCTTTTCTCGTTATAATCGATTGTAAAACATCTCGATTGTAGATTCTATGAATTAATCGATGGCTGTATCGATTGTGATTTTTTACGATGACGATTTTTCTCGATTGTCGAATTCTCGAGAATCGCCCATCACTAATGTATGGGGTAGTACTGCATTTTTTTAGTGGATCAGACCGTTTTTCATCAAATAAGGCTGTTGCCCGTGAAAATTGATGAGCAAACGCTCATAAATTTAGTTTTTTTCTGAGGGCGTATGATATCTGTCTCTTATGGGTAAAAAAAATAGCATGTACCGTGCAGTATTAGGTAAAGGTCCTCGGATTCTATATTTGTGAATTTCGAGTCTCGACAGAATAATTTTCCAGAAACTGTCTGACTTTCAAAAGCAGATTGTTTCTACTTACGCGGTCAGGTAACCTTTAAAGCGTCCAAAAATTTATTATTTTTTAAATATCTTATAATTAAATATGATTCTTTAGAAACATTTAAAAACAAATCCCATACAAAAATTCGCATTAGAAGATATGTTGTGTCTAAAACACTTTTAACTTTTGCTGTATGATCAAGGGGTAATTTAATCATTAATGTCAATTTTCTCAAAACAGTGATTTTGATCATTGTGCGCACAATTTCTGAAAAACGGTCACCTAGAATTTCACGAAATTTTCGGTGAATGTGTTAAACGTACAGAAGCACAAAATGACCTATTATTATGTTTCTTAAGTAAGAAGTTTAGAATTCACGACTATTATTGCAATAAAAAAATCACGATATTTCGAATTTCTCGGGATCTACAAGTTTTATTATTTTTTTTTTTATTGTAGGTCATTTTGAAAACACTTTATATCTGTACTCATAAAAAAAATATTGGCTTGTTTCAGCCTTTCAAATGGGAAAAATCATGCGCGCAATGTATGCAAGAATATTTCTTTCGTAAAAATTGTATTATCTTTAAAAATAAATAGTAAAAAAATTATATAAGTGTATACCTTTTTTAACAACTCAAATTGATAAAATAAAACGTTCCTAACATGTGTTTTAAATTTTGTAATTAAAAGTCAATTAGTTAAAGAGTGAATGCAATTCTTACAGATGTCACTTTTCCATGTACTTTATTGGATCAAAGGGTACTTGTTCCTTTAAGCTCGTCAAAAGATCACTTTCCAATTTTTATGTACGACGGTCAACCAGAAAGTAAGTTTCCCACTGACGTAAAATGAAATAAAACATCATTTCAAATGAAAACCAAATTTCAAATTAATTTCTTAAAAGGTGCAAAGGCCAACCTAGTGAAAAAGGTTCCATGCCTGACCCGAACCTGGGCCATCAGTATAGTGCACTGACATTCTACTGAGTAAACCACATGGAACGATACCCAGCCTGGAAAATTTCTCACTCTTAGATGTTGGCAAGGCAAACGCAGCAGAAGATGAAATATTTTTCGTGAGCCACTGACATGAGGCAAACTATGCTGGCCTTTGCGCCTTTTAAGCAATTAATTTGAAATTTGGTTTTCCTCTGAATTATTGTATGCAAGTCGAAAGTTTCTCTCTGGAAAAATTTTCAAGTATTAATATAAAACATAATTGCCTGGAAATATTTATTGCAAAAGATACATTAATGATTCAGCTACTTCTCAACTTAGGAACCACCGGAATTCTTACACTTTTCACAGCGTGAGATAAGTTTTGTAGTCCAGTGGCATAGAAGTCTGTTGCCTGGGAACTGGACCAGTTTGTCACAGTTGTAAACCCACGTCTCATTACCCGTAACGGTCTTGTTTAGAAACTCGTTGCCCTCATCGTGGTATCACTGCAGAAAAATGCAGAAAAGATCACCGATGCATGAAATCATCACAAAACACCTGTTGCTTCGGACATAGTGCGGCAGATGGGTGCCAAAGAACCTTACACCTGAACACAAAACCAAACGTATCGGGGAAGCATTGTCTTTCCTTTTTTAAGTTCCCCACGGCCCGTAAAAAGAAGCAAAACATGATTACCCGGAAAGATTTATTGCCAAATACACAGCCATGTTTCAAATACTTCTCAACATAAGAACCACCGGAATTGTAATATTTGTTACAGCATGGAATGCGTCTTTGTAGTCCATTGTCATAGAAATATGCCACTTAAAAATAGAGAGGACATTTCACAGTTGTCAACTCATGTCTCATCACCTGTAAAGATCCTGTCGAGGTACTCGTTGCCCTCATTGTAGTATCGCTGCAGAAAAGATCGTCAATGCGCGAAATCATCACGAAACACCTGATGTTCAGCAAACTGTGCGCCAAGTGGATGCGAAGAAGCTTACACCCGAACATAAAACAAACTCATGGGGTAGCATTGACTTTTCTGCCGCGATAACACGATGAGAGCGACGAGCACCTCTTCAGGACCGTTAGGGTTGGATTGTTATACGTAGGTTGATAACTGTGGGAAGATCGCTTCATTCCTAGGTGGCAGACCTCTATGGCACTGGACTACAAAAACTTATCCCACGCTATAACAAACGTTATAATGCCGGTGGTTCTTATGCTGAGAAGTTGCTGAAGCACTTCTGTGTCTTTTGCAATTAATATTTCCAGGTAATTATGTCTTTTTTCTGTTTACAGGCTGTTGGAAACTTATTTTCTGGATGACCTTCGTATTTTGGCGTGCGTTTATTGCGGCATCCTTAAATGCATTGTTTTTCAACTCCCATACAACTGTATGTGTTACAGTGAATATTCGGCGATTTATCACATGTGGCATGCTAACGGGAAAAATGCGTTAAAAATTTAATGCATTAATTTATAATTAACTTGTAAAAATATTAAAATGTTGTATTGTCATCGTAAACACATCTGTGAACGTAATTTTTATAATTCTAGCTTATCAAAAAAAGGGAAAAAATCTATTACAAAATTCCATCTTCACAAACAAAAACCAGCTTGAGTTAAATAAAAGAGCGTAAATAATCTTTTATTCGAAAACATTAAATAATTTCCTAACCAGCTTATTGACTTGAAACCCAATAAGAATTTGTTCCTAGTTACACATTTATATTTCATTGGTTTAAAATATGTGACTTCAGAACTCTGCTTGAATTTTATAGGATTTTGCAATTTACGCCGTACTTTTACATTATTTAAATTTCATATAAAGTTTCTCATAAATTAGTGAAAGCTTTTAATTCTTAATTAATTAAAAACAACTAACTGGAAATCGAATCCTTTTTTCATGGAAATTTAAAGCTTTTTACGGTAAAATGTTGACGGGTATAATTTATAATCTTTCTTGGAACAAATACATGTGTCTATAAATAATTAAAATATTTTAGTTGAAAACATAAAATAATTTTCAAGTCACCTTATGGACACGAAACTCAAAAGGAATTTATTCCGAGTTATATATTTATATTTTATTGGTTTTTAAAATGTGACTTCAGAGCTGTGCTTGAGCTTTATTGTATTTTTCAATTTTAACTGAATCTTACAAGACATTATTTAAATTTCTAACCTTATGATAAAGTTTAATATAAAATAGTGAAATAAGCGCATTTATATCTCTCTAGAAACATGTCCTATATCTGCGCTATGTAATATAGATAGTACATTTATTGACGTGTGCCTGAAGAAAATAGATAATCTCATGCATAAATCTCCTTGAAAAATAAAGTAAATTTTTGAATGAAAGAATTTTATGATATCTCCTGAAATGAAAAGATTTCAAGCAAAGATAATAAAAATTTATATACTGCTATTTATATAAATAGAAATTCAGAGATAGTGGATTTATATATGGTAAGAATCAAAATTCTATAAGGTTGGAATTGTGTCAGTGCATAAATGCAAAAATGGAGGGTAGGAGTGTGTGAATTACAGTATGGACTCATAAATACCGAGTACTTGTAAGATTACTACTTAATATTTCTGAATTAAACTTGCTGGAGTATGAAGTAATATTAAAGAATATTAGTGTGCGTAATTAATTAGATTTAAATAAACCTAGAGAAATATCTAAAAATCGTAAATATATGAGAAAAGTCGAATACAACTTTGAATGTTTTAAATTCATGATGCTTGAAATATCTCTAAGTTTCACAATGAAATTTAATAAACGAATTTTAAACCTAAGATGTCAGACAGCTTGTGGGTACATATTTGAGGAAGAAGCAACAGATGCAACTTTTTGAATGAAAGAATTTTAAAGTTCGAAAAAATAAATTGTAAGTAAACTTAACAATAATTTATATACTGCTGTAAATAAAAACCTAGATATAGCAGATCTATACATGGTGAGATCCAAAATTCTGTAATCTTGAAATCACGTTAGAGCAGAAATAAAAAGGGAGGTGGATTACATACTGAAATGATAAATACGGAATTCCTAATATATTGCTACTCAATACCTGTGCTTTAAACTTATTGGCATATAAAATAATATTAAATAATATTATTTGCATAATAAATTAAATACTATTAAATTTTTTTCATAAAGTAAAAAACAAAAAAATATATAAAAAAAGTCGAATACAACAATGTTAAAGCCTAAACTCGTGATGCTTAAAATATCTCTAAGCTACGCAATGAATAAAACAAACTGATTTTAATTCTAGGAATAAAAGAGTGAAATAAACGCATTTATCTTTCTGTAGAAACATATATAATACTGCGTTATGAAATACAGATAATGTACTTATTGATGTGTGGCTCAAGGAAATAGATAATCTCATGTATATATCTCCAGAACTCTGTGCTATAAATTTGAAAAGTAAAGTAAATGTTTGAATGAAAGAATTTTAAGAAACCTTCTGAAAGGAAAATATTCTAAACAAAGATAATAAAAATTTATATATCTCTGTAAATTGAAATCTACAGATTTTTGATTTATGTACGTTAAGAATGAAAATTCTATAAGCTTGAAATTACGTTACTCCATAAATAAAGCGGGGAAAGAGGTTTTATAATATGGACTGCTGGATACAGAATTTTTTAAAGATTCGTACTCAGTATTTTTGCTTTAAACCTGTTGGCGTATAAAATAACATTAAAGTATATTACTGTGAGTAATAAATTGAACGGTACAATAAACTGATATATGGAAAGAAGTAAAAATCATAAATGTACGTCAAAAGTCGAATGGAACCCTGAAAATCTAAATTCACGATGATTACTATACCTCTAAGCTTCGCAATGAAATGAAATAAACGGATCTTCATCCTAGGAATAAAATAGCAAAATAAACGCATTTATATCTCTCCAGAATCATGTCTTATATCTGCATTATGACATATAGATAATATATTTTGTTGATGTGTGGCTGAAGAAAATTTATAATCTCATGCATATGCTATAAATTCGAAAAATAAATTTATTGCCGAAGGAAAGAATTTTATGAAATCTCCAGAGAGGAAAATATTGTAAGCAAAGATAATAAAAATTTATATATTGCTATTTATACAGGGTGTATCTGAAATGCTTCAACAAACTGAGGGGGATGATAGTACTCATCAAGAGAAACAAAAAATGCTATGGAATATGGGTTCGCAAACCACTTATTGACTCACAAATACAGGGTGTTTCACCATAACTGAAGTCGGCTTGTCGGTAATAAATTTGCTAAAAATTAAAATATTGCAATAAAAATATAACGATATGGACCTTATTTTGTATGAAATGTGATAACACCATAAAAAGTTCGGGAAAAACAGGGCACTCACACAATCGATGATACCGTATGAGCTGATAATCACAGTCCAAAATGGGGAGCGTATAATGGAAACTTCTGCCATTTATTTTTGTGATGATATCACATTTCATACAAAATAAGGTACATATCGTTACATTAAAATTGCAATATTTTAATTTTTCGCAAAATTATTACCCACAAGTCGACTTCAGTTAGGATGAAACATACTGTATTTGTGATTCAATAAGTGGTTTGCGAACCCATATTCCATTGCACTTTTTGTTCATCTTGATGAGTACTATCATCCCCCAAGTTTGTTGAAGCATTTCAGATACACCCTGTATATCTAGAAATTTAGAGATAGTGGGTTTATAAACGGTAAGAATCAAAATTTTATAAGGCTGGAATTGTGTCACTGCATAAATGCAAAAAGGGAGTGAGGGGATTGCAGCATGGGCTGCTAAATACAGGGTACCTGCAAGATTACTACCAAATATTTGTGAATTAAACTTGCTGGAATTTGAAATAATATTAAAGAATATTAGTGTGCGATGAATTGGGTTGATTTTTGACGGCCAATTATCTACTCGAGGGATATACGCCCAGGGAGGGGGGAGCGCCTTTCGTGGGGGGTCTTTCTAAGGGAACCTAATCCGAATTTACGCATGGAAATCCATGGTTGGAAGAAAACAACTAAAATTCCAAACGATTAGGCCGACGGGCACGATTGGGTTTGAACCCAGCACCTCCCGTCTACCAACTTTGAGAGCAGAACCTCTCGGCCACTGGTGGAGCTAGTGTGCGATGAATGAATTAGATTTAAATAAATCTATAGAAATAATTAAAAATCAGAAATGTATGAGAAAAGTCAAATACAACTTTGAATATTTTAAATTCATAATGCTTGAAATATCTGTAAGTTTCGAAATTAAATTAAATAAACCGATTTTATACCTAAGATGTAAGACATTTTGTCGATAAATATTTGTGGAAGAAGCAACAGATGCACATTTTTAAAGAACTTTCAGGACGGAAAAAATAAATTGTAACTAAACTTAATAAAAAGTTATATACTGCTGTAAATAGAAACATACAGATAGCAGATCTATAAATAGTAAGAATGAAAATTCTGTAATCATTAAATTGTGTTAGAGTATAAATAAAAGCGGAGTGGGATTACAGAATGGACTGATAAATACGGAGTTCCTAATAGATTGCTTTTCAATATTTAAGTTTTAAACTTCTTAAAATAATATTAAAAATTTCATGTTTAGATAAAAAACTGAATATTCGAATAAACTGATTTATATCATTTTATTTTAATAGAAAATAGAAAGAAGTAAAAATAGAATTAGAAGTAAATAGAGAATTAGAAAGAATTAAAAGTCAGAGATTGTGAAAAAAGTCGAATGCAATATTCTTAAAATCTAAACTTGTGATGCTTAAAGCATTAGAGATATATGAGAAATTTGAATACAACATTTGTAAAATATAATTTCCTGATGCTTACAATATCAGAAATATATGAAAACAGTCAAATACAACATTGTTAAAATCTAAATTCGTGATGCTTAAAGTGTCTTAAAACTTCTCAATGAAATGAAATAGGCGAAAGTAGGGTAATGACGCTCCTTTAAGGGAAAACATGGATAGCTAGTCAAATTTATACAAAAAATCAATATTTTATTAATGAAGTATAAAGTACTCCAAAGCATACGGAACAGTTTGAAATCAACTAATTTGTATTTCGATTTTTTTTTTATCGTTTTATTTAATTAACAATGTATTGAGCGGTAATGCCCGACTTAGTAGGGTAATTGCTCTCAAAATTAGAATACATCATTTAAGTTGGCAATATTTATAGTAGGCGAAACAAAGCACTACAAAAATAAATAAAAGCATTAACGTACAGCTAAATGTATATATTTTGTAGAAATAATGAGCAAATTATCATTTGAAAATAAGAGTTACACTTACCTTCAAGTAAGATGTTGTAGAATTTTATTAAAAAACAATTTCAAACTAATAACGTAAGGACACAAAAATACATTCCTCCCGACGGTCACTATATCATTACTGGGAACTTACGATGAAGTTCGCTTGGTGCCGGTACAGATCGCACGTTTTAACTTATATTCTGTTTAGAAATATTTAGGTGAGCGGATTGCCCGCTGAACGTCATTACCCTACTTTCCCTTAAACGAATTTTAATCCTAGGAATAAAAAATTGAAACAAGCGCATTTATATCTCTCTAGAAACATGTCTTATATCTGCGCTATGAAATACAGAAAATGCATTTATTGGCGTGTGGCTCAAGGAAAAAGTAATATCATGCATAAAACGCCAGGACGCAGTACTATAAATTTAAAAATAAAGGTATTGTTGAATGAAAGTATTTTAACCCCTTAAACTACGATTTACGTTTCAACAGTATGGATCCAAAACGTAAACAGGATCGCGCAGCCTTCGAGCCATTCCACGGTTCGGCAATTCCATAGCTGCCAACTTTTACGCATCTTTGCTACCACTGAAATTTAATAGAGATTTTCGCCTTTCTTAATCATGAGATTTCGAAGATTAAATGAGACATTATTTACTATAAAATTTTAGTGGTAAGAAGAATTTACATTTAGCTCGATCATTGTACCAGAGCCATGCCCGTAATATTTACATTTGGCCCGAACGATGTACTATGGGCCAGGCCGCTGCCATCAACATACTCAAGGCCAGAGGACACGAGTTGTGACGTCATCACTAATCGACCGACTTCTCACTAGTGTTGGAATTCACACTGGAAATTTTTGAATAACAATTTTCTTTTATTTTATTTGTGGAATATCTATCATCTTATAAAACAATAATAACTATTTAAACTTACTGGTGAGAATTTGGATCCCCCAATAAAAAATCAGCCAGATGCGTCAACACATCTGGAAATTTTTTTATTTAGGGATTCTGAATTCTCACTAGTAAGTTTAAATAGTTATTATTGTTTTATAAGATGATAGATATTCCACAAATAAAATAAAAGAAAATTGCTATTCAAAATTTTCCGGCGTGAATTCCAACACTAGTGAAAATTCGGTCGATTAATGATGACGTCATAACTCGTGTCCTCTGGCCTTCATTATTTCGATGGCAGCGGCCAGAACGGTGATAATCAGATTTGGCCCGAATATAAGACCACGTGTCTAACACATAGTTGTAGGTTAAGGGGATACGAAACCTTCTGAAAGGAAAGTTTTCTAAACAAAGATTATACAAATTTACACACCTCTGTAAATTGAAATATAGAGATTGTGGATTTATGTGCGTCAAGAATGAAAATTGCATAATCTTGAAATTACGTTACTCCATAAATAAAGGGGAGAAAGAGGTTTTATAATATTTACTGCTGGATACAGAATTTTCTAAAGTTTCCTACTCAGTATTTTTGCTTTAAACC
Organism: Maratus speciosus; assembly: GCA_963932465.1. Lineage (NCBI taxonomy): Eukaryota > Metazoa > Arthropoda > Arachnida > Araneae > Salticidae > Maratus > Maratus speciosus. The sequence goes on from OZ010799.1 coordinate 11,311,579, forward strand.
TACTGATGTGTAAATAACATTAAAGTATATTACTGTGAGTAATAAATTGAACCGTACAATAAACTGATATATTAAAATAAGTAAAAATCATAAATGTATGTCAAAAGTCGAATTGAACTATGAAAACCTAAATTCGTGAAGCTTAATATACCTCTAAGCTTCACAGTGAAATGAAGTAAACGGATTATAATCTTAGGAATAAAATAGCGAAATAAACGCATTTATATCTCTCTAGAAACATGTCTTATACCGGGTGTCCCAAAAAGGACTGACTGATTTTAAAATTCAATAACTTCCAAACGGTGACAGATATTTAAAAAATTCTTGCAGGAGGGTTATGCATAAAGTCAAAAGTTTTATTACAGTGATTTTCGATTTTAGTTCAAATTAAAAACATTAGATGGCGCTGAAGCAATAGTCGCTAAATACAGGCTCGATTTTTGGTCCTTTCTGTTGTTCCATGCAGAAAAAGAGATGGAAATGTATTATCCGTGCCACGAAGTACCAAAACTCGAGCCTTAATTTAGCCTCTATTGATCGCAGCGCCATCTATTGTTTGTAATTCGAACTAAAATCGAAAATCACTGTAAAAAACTTTTGACTTTATGCATAACCCTCCTGCAAGAATTTTTTTAATATCTGTCACCGTTTGGAAGTTATTGAATTTTAAAATCAGTCAGTCCTTTTTGGGACACCCGGTAGCTGCGCTATGAAATATTGATAACACATTTATTGACGTGTGGTTCAAGGAAATAATAATCTTATGCATATATCGCAAGAACTCGCTACTATAAAGGCATTGTTGAGTGAAAGAAATTTAAGAAACCTTCTGAAAGGAAAATATTCTAAACAAAGTTTATACAAATTTATGTACCGCTATAAATTGAAATCTAAAGATTGTGGATTTATGTACGGTAAGAATGAAAATTGTATAAGCTTGAAATTACGTTACTCCATAAATAAAGCGGGGAAAGAGGTTTTATAATATGGACTGCTGGATACAGAATTTTTTAAAGATTCGTACTCAGTATTTTTGCTTTAAACCTACTGGTGTGTAAAATAACATTAAAGTATATTACTGTGAGTAATAAATTGAACGGTACAATAAACTGATATATGGAACGAAATAAAAATCATAAATGTATGTCAAAAGTCGAATGGAAGTATGAAAATCTAAATTTATGAAGCTTAATATACCTCTAAGCTTCACAATGAAATGAAATAAACGGATTATAATCACAGGAATAAAATAGCGAAATAAACGCACTTATATCTCTCTAGAAGCGTCTTAAATCTGCGCTATGAAACACAGAAAACGCATTTATTAACGTGTAGCTCAAGGAAATAATAATCTTATGCATAAATCGCTAGAACTCGGTACTATAAATTAAAAAAATAAAGGTATTGTTGAGTGAAAGAAATTTAAGAAACCTTCTGAAATGAAAATATTCTAAACAAAGATTATACAAATTTATATTCTTTTGTAAATTGAAATCTAAAGATTGCGGATTTATGTTCGGTAAGAATGAAAATTGCAAAAGCTTGAATTTACGTTACTCCAAAAATAAAGAGGGGGGTAGATGTTTTATGTTATGGACTGGTGGATACAGAGTTTTTTAAAGATTCGTACTCAATATTTTTGCTTTAAACATACTGCTGTGTAAAATAACATTAATGTATATTACTGTGAGTAATAAATTGAACAGTATAATAAACTGATATATAGAAAGAAGCAAAAATCATAAATGTATGTCAAAAGTCGAATTGAACTATGAAAACCTAATTTCGTGAAGCTTAATATACCTCTAAGTTTTACAGTGAAATGAAGTAAACGGATTATAATCTTAGGAATAAAATAGCGAAATAAAGGCATTTATATCTCTCTAGAAACATGTCTTATAGCTGCGCTATGAAATATTGATAACACATTTATTGACGTGTGGCTCAAGGAAATAATAATCTTATACATATATCGCAAGAACTCCCTACTATAAAGGCATTGTTGAGTGAAAAATTTAAGAAACCTTCTGAAAGGAAAATATTCTAAACAAAGATTATACAGATTTATGTACCGCTATAAATTGAAATCTAAAGATTGTGGATTTATGTACGGTAAGAATGAAAATTGTATAAGCTTGAAATTACGTTACTCCATAAATAAAGCGGGGAAAGAGGTTTTATAATATAGACTGCTGGATACAGAATTTTTTAAAGATTCGTACTCAGTATTTTTGCTTTAAACCTACTGATGTGTAAAATAACATTAAAGTATATAACTGTGAGTAATAAATTGAACGGTACAATAAACTGATATATGGAACGAAATAAAAATTATAAATGTATGTCAAAAGTCGAATAAAAGTATGAAAATCTAAATTCATGAAGCTTAATATACCTCTAAGCTTCACAATGAAATGAAATAAACGGATTATAATCCTAGGAATAAAATAGCGAAATAAACGCATTTATATCTCTAGAAACATGTCTTATATCTGCGTTATGAAATATTTATAACACATTTATTGGCGTGTGCCTGAAAAAAATACATAGTTTTATGCATACATCTCCAGAACTCCGAGCTATAAATTTGAAAAATAAAGGCATAGTTCAACGAAATAATTTTCAGAAACATTTTGAAAACAAAAGATTGTAAGCAAACATATTAAGAATATATATATTGCTTTAAATATTAACTTAAATATATCAGGTTTATACACGGCAAGAATGAAAATTCTATAAGCTTGAAATTGCATTACTACATAAACAAAGCGGTGAGGAGGAGGGGGGGGGGAATTATAATATGGACAACTGAATACAGATTTCCTGAAATAATGCTACTCAATATTTGTGATTTAAACTGACTGGCGTATAAAATAGTAATACAAAATACTATTGTGTGTAATAAATTGAACATTAGAATAATCTGACATATAGAAATAAATAAAATTCAGAAATATATGTCAAAAGTTGAATAGAAATTTGAAATTGTTAATTCATGATGCTTAAATACTATCTCCAAGTTTCAAAATGAAATCAAATAAAAGGATTTTAATCCTGGGATGTCCTGCAGAGCGGGATAGGAATTTAAGGAAAAAGAAACGTATGCAAAATTTTTAATAAAATAATTTTAAGGTTCTCCTTGGAAGAACACACTGTAAGCAAGGATAATTACATTATGGACAGACAAACACAGTTCCTAAAAGTTTGCTACACAATATTTGTGCTTTAAATATGTTCACCTATAAAATAATATTACAGAATACTAGTTTGTGTAATAAATTAAATATTAGAATTAACTGATATGTAGAAAGAAGTAAAAATCAGAAATATATCAGAAAAATTGAATACAGCTTTCTTAAAATCTAAATTCTTGATTCCTAAAATATTTCTAAGCTTCGCAATGAAATTAAATAAACGGATTTTAATCCTAAGGATAAAATAGTAAAATAAACGCATTTATATTTCTCTAGAAATATAGCTTATATATGCGCTATGAACTACAGATAATGTATTTATTGACGTGTGACTGAAGAAAAAAGATAATCTCATACATAAATCTCTAGAACGTGGTACTATAAATTTGAAAAATAAGGGTATTGTTGAGTGAAAGAAATTTATGAAACCTTCTAAAAGGAAAGTATTCTAAACAAAAATAGTAACAATTTATATACCGCTGTAAATTGAAATCTAGAGATTGTGGATGTATATACGGTAAGAATGAAAATTCTATAAGCTTGAAATTACGTTGATCCATAAATAAAGGGATAGGGGTATTATAATATAGACTGCTGGATACAGAATTTTTGAAAGATTCGTATTCAGTATTATTGCTTTACACCTACTGGTGTGTAAAATAACATTAAAGTATATTACTGTGAGTAATGAATTGAACGGTACAATAAACTGATATATGGAAAGAAGTAAAAATCATAAATGTATGTCGAAAGTCGAATGGAACTATGAAAATCTAAATTCATGAAGCTTAATATACCTCTAAGCTTCACAATGAAATGAATGGATTTTAATCCTAGGAATAAAATAGCGAAATAAACGCATTTATATCTCACTAGAAACATGTCTTGTATCTGCGCTATAAATACAGAAAATGCATTTATTGACGTGCGGCTGAAGAAAATAGATAATCTCATGCATAAATCTCCAGAACTCCGAGCTATAAATTTGAGAAATAAAGTTATATTTGAATGAAATAATTTTAAGAAACCTTTTGAAAACAAAAGATTGTAAGCAAACATAATAAGAATTTATATATTGCTTTAAGTATTAACCTAAATATAGCAGGTTTGTACACGGTAAGGATAAAAATTCTATAAGCTTGAAATACGAAATGCGTAAACAACGCTGGATAAACAAATTTGGTGGGTGGGTGGGTTGGGGGGGGGGGGTTATAATAGGGCCAACTGAATAGAGAGTTCCTGAAATATTGCTACTCAATATTTGTTCTTTAAACTGGCTGTCGTATAAAATAACATTAAAAATATTACCGTGCGTAATATATTGGAAATTCGAATAAACTGATATGTAGAAAAAAGCAAAAATAAGAAATATGTGTCAAAAGTCAAATAGAACTATGAAAACCTAAATTCATGCTGCTTGAAATATCAGTAAGCTTTGCAATGACATGAAATAAATAGATTTTAATCGTAGGATGCCATATACCAGAAGGATAAATATTTAAGGTACAAGGAACGTATGTAAATTTTAAATGTAAAGAAAATTAAGGGCACTTGTAAAAAAAAATAATAATATTCTAAGCAAACAAATTGAAAATTTATATATTGCTCTAAACATTAAACTAGAGATAGCAGTTTTATTTACGGTGAGAAGGAAAACTCTACTAGATTGAAATTGAGTTACTGTATAAACAAAAATGGAATGGGGAATTACAATACGGACTAATAAATAGAGCTCCTGGCAGATTGCTACTCAATATTTGTGCATAAAATTTTGCGGGATTATGAAATAATATTAAACAATACTCGTGTGCGCAATAAATTGGATATTAGAATAAACTGATACATAGAAAGAATAAAAATCAGAAATATAAGTCAAAAGTCAAATAGAACTTGGAAAATCAAAATTCCTTATGGTTAAAATATCTCTAAGCTTCACATTGAAGTAAAGTAAAAGGATTTATATCAAGGATATCATACAAGGCCGAGATTAATATTTGAGGAAGAAGTAGCATATGGAAATAATAATACTAAATTAAAGAAGAGATACATTTGTCAGGAACTATGAGGGATTGATTAAAACTATTGAGCATATTACGTGAATGGGTAAAATAATATGGATCGGAATAAAATTCAATAAAACATTGAATTTGTTCGGTTTGAAATTTTATTGGATACCAACGATTCATCAATTGATAAAGCATTGGCAGCTTACGTCGAAGATTCCTGGTTTGAATCTTGTCCTGGAAACTTTTTCCCTCAGTTGGAAAATTAGAACTCTTATGATTTATTTACAAATTAGAATAATCATATATATTTTTTAATTAATTTTTCAATTAATTTTCGGCAGTGAAATTACACTCAAAATTATTGAATATTTAATGTTAATATTTAATGCTCTTATGCTGCAGTTGCAGCCTTACCAACACCTTATGAAAAAATCGATTTTTACTTTTTTATATCATTAAATAGTTTAAACTTTTATCTTTCCAATGATGTACATGTTTATTTATTAAAAAAAGAATTGTTAGAATTATTCACTCTTTCTGAGAGTACTTCACAGCTTAATGGTTATTTAAATCTTTAATTGACTTTTTCTCAAAACTTTTTTCATGTTTGTGTTCCTTTTTTTCAATATCTAATAAACTTAAGAAATCAATTTTTTTAAATACTTTTATTATGTTATATTGTACACTTAGACACAGGGATTTAATGATTTGTTGAAAATTATTTAATTTATGCAATGAAATCTTAACCAAATATGCTAATTTAAAAATGCCTTTCAATAAATAATTAATAATTAATTTCCAGGTTCAATTAGAAACAAAATGGACTGTTAAAATACTTAAAGCGTGTTACTCAAACTACTCTAAAAATTCTAGACCTTTATATTTCACCATTTTTGAGAAAAGGGTACATAAAGTTGGTGTATTTTAATATGGCAGAGATAGAGCTCACCCGGCCTCCTTAACAGCTTCCTGACAGGTAGTTTTCTTGCCAATAGATTTTATCCTAATTTTACTTCACGATCATACGATGAAGTTATTTACCTCTTAGACTGAAACATATCATGGAAGTTTTGTGAATCGTTTAAGATGTTTTTATTTTATTTTATTTTATTATTTTGTTAATAAAGGCATGAAGGCCTAATTTCACTCATTATTTCATAATGGAGAAACTTCCATCCATTGCCTATATCAATTCATTACACTACTCACAACCTCTACATAAATTTTTTTCATAATGGGGACTCTTCCATAATTTTCATTCCACGACTCGCACCAATGTCTACACCTCTAAAAAAATTATTTCATAATGGAGACTCTTCCATAATATTCATTCTACAACTTGCACTAAAGTCTACAACTCTACAGAAATTATTTCATAATGGAGACTCTTCTATAATATTCATTCCACGACTCGCACCAATGTCTACAACTCTACAGAAATTATTTAATAATGGAGACTCTTCCATAATATTCATTCCACGACTCGCACCAATGTCTACAACTCTACAGAAATTATATCATAATGGACACTTTTCCATAATTTTCATTCCACGACTCGCACCAATGTCTACAACTCTACAGAAATTATTTCATGATGGAAACTCTTCCATAATTTTCATTCCACGACTCGCACCAATGTCTACAACTCTACAGAAATTATTTCATAATGGAGACTCTTCCATGATATTCATTCCACGACTCGCATTAAGGTCTACAATGCAACATATACACATTAAATTAAAAAAAATCTATTATAATTTTTATTTCAAAAAATGGTTTTCACCTACGTTCTGTACACACAGGCAATTTGTGTACAGAATCTTGTACAGAACACTTGTAATAATACTAATAACGATGCAGCGTGGCAACTAGTACACATTCACTGATAAAGTTACGGGGTCAATATCACAAAATACGGAAATTGTAATCCGCACAATAAAATTTCTATTTAATGTTATATAATGCAATTTCCTTTTTTACATTCTAATAAAAAATATTCTTAGAAGTATTTTCAAGAGGTATTATTTTCATAACAACACAAAAATAAAGCAATTAAAAGACATAAAATTACAGATTGTCATTTTCCTGGCGTGTCACACTGTGATGTGCGCAAAGTAAAAGGTTTCTGCTATCTAGTACAAGTATATTTTTCTAGTTTTTTTTTATTTCTAATTAATAACTAGGATTTCCCTGAGAGGGATTAGTCTGAGCGATATTGCAAAGAACATAGATATAATAATAACTTGTGGAAGCAAAGAAAATGAGATGTTATCTTTAATTGTCCATATACTGCGATAAATTGAAATGATGAAATCAAACGAATCGTAGAATTACAAAATCTTATATATAAATTCGTATATACAGTTTAAAAAAATGGGAAACAAACCATGCAAGACAGCCATGCATGGATATAAAATTGAAAGTACGCAATATATTAAAAGTAAAATAGAAAATGAATCACTATATTATCTTATATCGGAATTTTAACTGTATAAAATGCTGTCAAGAGCGTAATCAGATGCTTCTCGCCAATTTGAGTAACTTTAAATGACAAATATATGAAGTTTGAGAAGAATGGAATATACTTTATATGGTGTGTGCTCCCCCGGAATAGTTAATATTGTACAATATCTGTTTTCCACGGATGCAATGAGGTTATCGTTAAGAATTAAGGAATTTTCTCTTCAAAATCTGATAAAGTATCAAAGTACAGAGCACATCAACAGTGGCATGCAATACGTCGCTAGAGTGTTTTTTAGATATGCTCAATTGGATTTAAATGATGAGTGTATGCTGTCCGCTACATACGCTGTATTGTTTTGTTTTCAAACGTATTCTGCACAAGTTGAGCTATATTTAACACGTATTAAATAAAAGAAATCGGTAATGATTGCAGCATAAAGTATGACACAAGATCTAAATATATCGTCTGCATAATCTTTGAGCTGTCAAAGTGTCATTTGAAGTAACTTACAAATCCATACATATTTTTTCAGGAAATCATGCAAGATAAAATACGCCAATATAAATCCGATTATGAAATTTTACCAGAATAAGTTAATATATAAAAAATCTACTAATGACAATTGAGAATATGACCTTATGATAAAATGCCTAAAAAAATGAATCGGAAAAAAAATCCATATCAAATATAAAACGGCACTTCCCTCTGTTAGTGGTCTTGGCGAGAGATAGAAAACCCTCAGAAGGGACACTTTAACAAGTACTTTCGGGCAACCTACTCACTCTTACATACATGTCTTTATTCAATATTTACGCAATTTATTTAATGCTAGGTGGGTATCTATCCTCTTCACTCTCAGAAATAGAATTCTCACTTTTGACGATTTAGCAATCCTCAAGCTGTATTTCGTCGTTTTTGACGATCATTTCCTATCACCATCAAGTGACTTTTAAGGAAAGGTAAACTCTCAGATATTTGACGAAAGTTTTTCCGCAATCACGGTCAGACTCAATGCATTTTAAGGAAACCGTTGCTGTACCTCCTCAAATCCTGCGATTTTAGCAAGCAGATATTTGCTTGTTTGTATTAGTCCCGTAATAATTTATTTTTAAAACAGCACTTTTTAGTGCTTTTCAGAAAATACTGAAATATAGGTAGTTATTGTTTCTTCATAAGTTATTTTTTTAGCTTTTAAAATTTTTAGGAATGCTTATTATTATTATTATTATTACTTATGTTGTTGTTCGTTATGTTTTAATTCGAAAAGAATATATTTCCTGTGTTCAAAAACATCCAAAAAGAAAATTTAATCAATAAAATTTCAAAGATCCGGGATATCTTTTTTAAAAAATTTATTTAAGAAGTATATTCTGTTTTCAATCAGATTAAAAATAAACATAATTGATCCCTCTCCCTTTTATAAACAGTAAAGTGTTAAAATCTTATCCATCTATTCAACGTGATAAAATCTCACGCAATATGCACTTCACAGTTCGTTATTTGTGTGCAACAAATTAACCAGACCATATTCTAACCATTCGTTGAGCAAAGAAAATTTCACTAATAAATGATTTAATCAAGCCATATTATAATTATTCATTGACCATGAGAAAAACATAATAATAAATTAGCCTTCCTTAAAACTTTCAGCACCGATAAAATTACAATCTATCTTATAAAAATATATCACGCGGCAGCTTTCATTAGATCAGTCTAAAAGCACATTCATGTAAGTCCCCAATAGCCTGATCGGTAGAGCAAGTGTCTCCCACCCCAAAACCCGCGGGTTCAAATCACGCCGAGGAAAACGAGAAGTGATATTTTTCTTCCCTTGGTAGAGGAGCTTCCAAACTGTTCAATAGATGGCGCCACCAGCCCTTTTTTGACGAAACTTTTTGAGGAAATTTATATCGTCAAACAAGTGAAGAAAGTAATTTAATCAATTTGACGAAATATTCGCTCGGAGCATATTCCAGGAAACCGTTTCGTCAAAAACAAAGAAAATTTCGTGAAATCTGAGTATTCATTTCTGAGTGTGTTTGTTGCATTTAAATTGCATGTTTTGTAGAGGAAATGCAGCATTATGAAATATTTAAAGTTTCTATACCTAATAATTCTAAATTAATGGTAATTGAGAACGCTTTCCGTACATTTCATCTTTTTAAATTTTAAATTTTTTAGAAACCACATTGTAAAAAAATAATGTCAGTTTTCTGATAAGAATCGGAAAAATAGTTGCCCTTATCGTACCGGAATAATATCCAACCCAGCTCGGAATAAAATCCGTAAAATCGGAATAAATCCGTAAAATACCGTTTTACTGATTATTTCCTTATTTTTACGAATTTTATTCCGAGCTGGGTCGGAAATTATTCCGGTACGATAAGGGCAACTATTTTTCCGATTCCTACCGGAAAACTGGCAGTATTTTCTTTTACAGTGCATTCATAGAAACAATTTTATATTTTAGAACTAACACGAAGCAAAATTTCAAGTTTTTGGGCTCAGCAATAACACAGAAATAGAAAAATTTCGAAAGTTTTTTGTTTCTGCGGTGTTTTACATAGCGACATTTTTAGAAATTGTTCTATTGCGAGAATTTACGTCATGTTAAATACAACCATGTCAATTTTCATGTTTATATTCCTAACAATTCCATGTACTTCGTTACTTAGATCATCTTTACATATTTTTCCGTTTTGTTTAGTCTTTCGATTTTTTAGAATTCGTTCTACAACGAGCATTTACATCTTAGAAATTACTGCTCTGCCAAAGTTCTAGTTTCTAATTCCAACATTATCCCAGAATTTTCGGTATTCCAAATAAGTCATAATTTAGAACCATTCTAGAAATTTTTACGTTTATCTGTCAAATTGAATTTTCGAACCTTTTCATAACGGGTATTTGCATCTTAACAGTAAACAACGCACCGAATTTAAAGTTTCTAACCCAATCAATATCACAGAAATCGCAATTTCAGAACTTTTTGCTCCTGCAGCGATGTAGGTTGTTGCACTGGTATAAAATATAGTATTTTTTCGGAGCATATATGACCACGAACATTTTTTTTAAAGTTGTCTATGTAGTTTGAGAGATAACACCTCACAAACGCACAAACTTTAATAATATTATACATTTTATAATATTATAACGCTTTATATTATTAGCATAGATGTACAGATACAGAAGCCATTTATCTGTTACAAACTAAAGTGCCCGGCGTTGCCCAGAATTTGAAGAATGTTTGTTCTGAAAAATCAATTTCAAAATTTAACATACAACATAAAACAAACATTAAAAAAAGCAGTCGAAGTGTTGTACACATGAATCAAATGGAAATACAATATAAAAATGTATAAATGTATATAACAGGACGCAAAAGAATACAGCTATAAATGAACTTATTTCAATATATCATTGGAGCAATAATGTTAAAATTTCCATAATCGGGTTTTTATCATGCTTCAATACGTTTTTTCACACATATGACGTTATACTATATTCACCACGTCCTTTATATTTCCAAAACGACGTAATATTTTCCCTTTTCACGTGGAAACCTTGAAATAGAAAAAAGTTATGAAATTATATTAACATTCATTTAAATTCGTCAAACTATTTATTTCATTTTCATTTATCACGTGGAAACCTTGCAATAGAAAAGGTATGACGTAATATTCACCTTTTTTTAATTCGGCAAACTATTTATTTCATTTTCATTTTTCACGTGGAAACCTTGCAACAGAAAAGGTATGACGTAATATTCACCTTTTTTTTAAAATTCGGCAAACTATTTATTTCATTTCCATTTTTCACGTGGAAATATTGCAACAGAAAATTAATTGTTATAGTAAGAATTTTATTGTATATTTTAATTGTTGGCAACTGCTATAACGAAAAATGTTTAAATTTGATAAGAAATTGCTGTTAAATGGGTGGTTTTTTATTAATTAAAAATTAACTATAAATTACTTCGATTCCGGATTACTTTAGTTGCCTCGGCCGTGTTTTAATACACATGTACGTATCTTTTCACAATTCTGGCTTCTAAACTGTGGATTTGTATAGAATTTCAAACAGTCAGATAGACAAATTTTCATTTTTATATATTAGATTATATACAGACATAAATAACTTATCTGATACGTGTTGGCAGATGCATTTTTAAAGATATATATATAAACCAGTATAATATTTATTCTGTTTTATTTTCACAGTCATTTATATCATTGTGCAAAAAATCTCACTTTCTTAACCTCGAATCGCGCGCTTTTTATAAAAATGCCAAAGTCCATGTAACAGCGAAGTAACATGTAAAGCATTAAATGCATGGTAATAAGGAATTTACAATGCGACATTTACGATCAACCATTATTGGCATTCAATCTTATAGTTTGGCGATAGAGTTTTGGTCGGCGGGATAACTAAGTTGTACCAAATACTGTACTGCAATTTAAATGCAATTTAACTTAATCTTCTCTATTCTACTATTTTAAGATTTTTAACTTCTAAACATCGCACATTTTCAATTTTTATACCGTCGTATTAGGGAGAAAAGGTACTTTTAAATGCAATTTGATTGAAAATAGCATGTCAATTTATTTTTGAAACATTAATTGTTTATAGTTTTTAGCGCCATTTGTTTAATTTTAGCAACTCAAGTACTCCATTTCTGTAGAAAGTAGGGGAAAAATAGTTGAAAAATAGTAATCATACCTTTTTGTTGCGTTTTTTCCGTAACAACTTAAAAAAATATAATTAAAAGCGGGCTATTTTGGAAAAATATAAATGAATGATTTCTGATAAAATGTGGAGCTATTATAGACGACATCTCTTTTTTTTGGATTTGTGTATTAATCAACGATATCCTCAGCGATAGTCCTATGCATACTTTACTGTAGAAGTTGTTTAAGATTAGATCGTAAATGAAGAATTCTTCAGTGGATACAGATGACGTCATTCTGTACAAAATAAAAGTGTGTGTTTTAAATCTTAAAACTGAAATATGTTTTGTACTATCTATATTTATATATTTTGTTTGTCATCTGAGGTGACTTCCGGTTTCCTAGTTTTTTTCAAACTTTGAGCAATTTCGGCCTCAAAAATTGAGATTTGTTGCAAAAAGATATAAATGGCTATGAAAACAAACTTGATGAACGTTTATGCTTATTTTTACAAGTAAATATGGCACAGATGTCATAAACGCACAGAGGTACTTAATTGGCGCCAAAGTGGCGTTACTTTGCCTGAAATGTTAACCAGTGGCGGCTCGTAACTATCATATTTTGGAGCACTAAATGCATGGCTGAAAGTATTATTCTTTTCTTGCCATTATTTTTTGAAAGAAATCATTACCTTGTTTAATGGTCGAATATTCCGCCAACAAATATGGCAAAGATTTCTTTTAAAGCAATTGTAGTAAGAGAAGAATGAATTTGGCAGCTATGGATTTAGTGCCCCCCCCCCCCCAAACAAAAAAAAATGCCAGTCACTAGCCACCACTGATGTAACCATATATAACGTTATTATAAATTGTATTTTTCTATAATTATATCATTTATTGATTCTTATTTCCTTTTAAAAATAATAGAAAATGTATTGTTTATCATTTTATTTTGTTTTCATATTGAAATAAAAAATAACGTGCTATTATAGCACGCTATATGTAACTGGTATTCGAAAACGGCGTTTTCGCCAAATTGGCATAAAAATCACGCCAAACCCGGTGCATATATAGCATCTATGACATAAATATAAACATTTAATATATATGTATATATAATATTACAGCTTTTTATATACAATTTGCATTTGTTTGTATATAAAATAGGTAAGTGGCTTGTTTACATAAAATAAATTTTATAAATCTTTAAAACATTGCTTGAGTATATGAAACAATGAATAAGTACCACGAAAATACGCATAAAAAGCTTACTTGTCTCATTTGCAAACCCATTTTCTCTACCTCGCAAAGGCCCTTATACAGGAAAAGTACTAATTTCATTTTTAAAGACTAAAAAGAAATTAATATAAATGGAAATTGTTTTTTTTTAAATCATACTTTCATTAAAATTCACAAAAATTTAGAAAATATATTTTTTTAAATGCACTAAATATTAGAAAAGACTTGAAAAAAACCTTAAATGCACGGAGTTTAAATTTAATTCGGTAAGTTCAATTATGGAAGATCAAAGGATTTAAATGGGAATTTTGTCAAATTAGTCAGTTATCTCCAAGTTGGCTTCATATATAAAAACTTTTTTGTTGCCAAATTTGGCGATATTTCGCCAAGTTGGCCAAAGTTTGGCGATAGCGTGGTAACCCTGCCATTAGTACTTTTCAACAAATACTCATTATTGAAGCTAATGCTGATTTCTCTATAGAAAATCAAACGTAACTATTAATTCACACCACCCCACTAACGCTGCCCCCTTAGGGATCGAATTTTAAAAAATCAATGTCCAATTCATGTATTGCCCATAGGAATGCATATATATTCCAAATTTTCAAAACTCTATGTCAAAAGGAAGTGGGTGAATGATGAATCACAATATTTGAAAGCCACAGACAAATATAATTGTAAGTTAAAAGAAAGCATGTAAAAAACAAGTGGATAAGTGTGATCACAGATCGCACAGAAGGTTTCGTTTAATATTCCTTTCAAAACAATTTATCCTTTTGAAAAATACGTTAGTTCCACATTTCGCAACCAGGGGCGCACTATATTCTAAATAAACCTCTATCCGAACGAAACTCCGTTTTATATACTATCCGTAGATATATTAGTCGAGGGGATTGGGCCGATAGCACCCGAGATAAGTAGGCGCCCCTGGTGGTAAAAAGTTGAACTAAAATATGTATGGCTATGATTTATAATATGAAAGAATGGTCAAAGGGGTGTTGGCAAATGTTGGAAAAGTGCTCCCCGGGTGAAAAATGCGGAGGTTAGAAAAGTTGTTTAAAATACTCAAGTTAGAGCCCGGAGGAGTAAATAATATAAGACTTTTTGAAAATTTTATGAGTTGCCGTGTGGTTTGAGGTATTCAGCTATACGTATGCAAAAATTCTTGACTTCAACTTAATTAGGGGCTCTCTTAGAAAGAATTGCTTAAAGTGCATATGTTGTAGCTCAAAGGGTTAAACGTAAGACTTTTTCAAGATATTATGATTTGTCGCCTGGCCTCAGGTGTTCTGCTATAAGTATGTAAAATTTCAAATCTCCAATTTAATAAGGGGCTCAGTTAGAAAGAATTGCTTAAAATACGCATGTGGGAGCCCAAAGGGTTAAATGGACAATTTTTTTTTAAATTTTATGATTTGTCGTATGATGTGTGGTGTTTAGCTATAAGTATGCAAAATTTCATGGCTCCAACTTAATTAGGGGCTCACTTAGAAAGAATTGTTTATAATACACATGTCGAAGTCCAAAGGGTTAAATGTACGGCTATTTCAAAATTTTATGGTTTGTAATTTGATGTGAGGTGTTCAGCTAAAAGTATACAAAATTGCACGCCTCCAACCTAAATAGGGGCTCACTTAGAAAGAATTGTTTAAAATACACATGTGGGAGCCTAAAGGTTAAATGTACGACTTTTTCAAAATTTTATGATTTGCTGTTTCATGTGAGGTGTTCAGCTAAAAGTATGCCAAATTTCACGCCTCCAACCTAATTAGGGACTCACTTAGAAATAATTGTCTAAAATACACATGTGGGAGCCCAAAGGGTTAAATGTACGACTTATTCTAAATTTTATGATTTGTCGTTTGATGTGAGGTGTTCAGCTATAAGTATGTAAAATTTCACGCCTCCAACCTTATTAGGGCTCAATTGGAAAGAAATGTTTAAAATACACATGTGGGAGCCCAAAGGGTTAAATGTACGACTTTTTCAAAATGTTATTATTTGTTGTATGATATATTGTGTTCAGCTATAAATATGCACAATTTCAAGTCTCCAACATGTGTGGTTTCTGAGAACGGGCTCTGCGACAGACGAACAGACAGACAGACAAAGGAGCGAGACGAATAGGGTTTCGTCAGATGAACGAAACTCTAAAAAAAAAAGAAAATAAGAAGAAATGATGCTATAAAACAAAATATTTTATTAAACATCATATAATTGTTTCTAATTTTCACATGCGAAATGTAAAATATGCTTTTGGCGATTAAAAAATGTTATTCAGAGATTATCGCAAAATCTGAAATCAAAGATTTTATGCCTTTTTTCTTTTAAATGGAAAAACAAACAGATTTCTTTTCCTGTTTGATTAAATTTAAATATGTTTTATGACACTTCATTATTACTGCGTGCGTTTTTTTTTTAAATAATTATTATTATTTGCTCCATGTGTTCAAACCAGTTGTCTACGAAAACATCCACGGGTGAAAGTGACGCATACCAAATATCTGTGACGTACGCAGATAAATTGTTCTTTTTTATCAGTTTTTTTAATATAACTTTAAAACGGTTTGGAACATATTTTTCATAGTAGGTGCATTCAGTAGGCGACCCTCATTGGCACCTTCCGGTGCAATCAGAAACGAAATCCGATAAATATTTTTTGACTTATGCTTGACGAAAGGTTTTTTTAGGCTTTTTTTAGTAGGACATGGCGTTAATATCCATCGTAGCTGTTATATGACCGGACAGTAATATTGCGTTGAGTATTAGCCTTCGCTTCGCTCAGACAATTATATCTTATATAACACATATATGTGGAAGGTAACAAGTTCTGTATTTTACAAATAATTTTCCATAATTAAAATATGATTGTCACTGAAAATGAATGTCATTGTCCTGGCCTGCTCATTTTAGTTCTTTATGAGGTATAAAGATGGCGCTGCAGAGTAATTCTTCTTGTTTTTGACATAATTCAAGTCAGAAGTAGTAAAATCATTACTGCCAGCAAGATCTTTTAGATGTTTCTTTGAAAGTAATGTGTTTAAAGGCTTTGTAAAAATTGAGTGGACTTTTATTATGTCATTTTCCTGGCTTCTATAAGTTACAAATAAAACTGAACATTACACTGAATTTGAGGTACTATAGAGGAAACATGTGCCTTTAAACAAAACTAAAATGTTAGATTTAAAAAAAAACTAGTCGGATGTACCAATCCCAAAACTTTCTTCTATCTCATACATGTTAATACTGGAAAATTCGCTCTCACACTGCCAAAATTAAACGGCAATCTATGCCAATCATGAGGATTCTAAAGATATGAAATTCCGTGCATTAGGTCTTGAGATATGGCTATCTCTAAAATCGTCAAAATTCAGCATAGCAGCGCCACCTATTGGGTGCTTTACACCAAAAATCACCTAGCAACAACTTATGTCAAAGTCTAACTGAATCTGAAGTTTGGGGGAAATCCGTATATGAGTTTTGGAAATAGAGTTATTGCGAAAATTATGAAAATTCCAGCATAGCAGCGCCACCTATTGGACGATTAACACTGAAACCTAATCAGCAACAACTTGTGTTAACATCTAACTAAATCTGAAGTTAGATGAAAATTCGTGCATTAGTTTTTGCGATAGAGCTATTGTGGGAATAGTTCAAAATGCAGCACAGCAACGCCACCTGTTGAGCGATTTACACCAACACGTAATCAGCATCAAGTCATATCAAGGACTAACTGAATCTGAAGTTTCATCAATATCCGTGCATTAGTTCTTGAGATAGAGTCATTGCGGAAATCGTAAAAAAAATGCAGCATAGCAGCGCCACCTGTTGAGCGATTTACACCAACACGTAATCAGCATCAAGTCATATCAGGGACTAACTGAATCTGAAGTTTCGTGAAAATCCGTGCATTAGTTCTTGAGATAGAGCTATTGCGTAAATCGTAAAAAATGCAGCACGGCAGCGCCATCTGTTGAGTGATTTGCACCAAAAACTAATCAGCATCAATTTGTATCAGGGACTAACTGGTTATGAATTTTTATTAAATTCCGTGCATTAGTTCTTGAGATAGAGCGCCCACAAAATGTGTGTCACACACAGACACACAGACAGACGGACAGACAGACAGACAGACTCACAGACAGACATTTTGTAAAAACATGTTTTTCGGGTTCTCTGACCCCTAAAACGTGTAAATCCGTCGAAAACCGGAATTCGAAAATTTTCATGAATCCAATACTTTATTCTTGTAAAGATAGAAGAAGGTAAATAAGGGAATGTGAAAAATTTTTTAGAATGAAATTGTCATTATCCTGGCATACATATGCCAAGAAAATGACACATAATTATAATTACATAAAAACGAACTTAAGCTCTTCAAACTTTAACAGTTTCACATATAAATTCCTTTATTCAGCTGTTCAACCAACATTTGAAAAAAATCAGAAGCTTTGAAACCATTTAAATTTTCAAAATTTTTGTATTCAAAATCTCACATTTTGTGACATTCACCCTAAGACAGAATGTAATGTTATAAATTTTCGATACACACAAGAAAAACCTGTGATTTAATCTTTTCTATCGTTATTTTCAATTTTATAGATGTCCAAAACTCATATGAATGAAAAAAGGATAAAAATGTTCTAGTTAGTTGACAATAAATATCACAAAATCGTAATTTTTGGCGCGAGGAAACATTTTCTTAAAACTTCTATTAAAAACATAAAATTTAATCGATGAAAAAAATGAAACACTGCAGATAAATTC
Organism: Maratus speciosus; assembly: GCA_963932465.1. Classification (NCBI taxonomy): domain Eukaryota; kingdom Metazoa; phylum Arthropoda; class Arachnida; order Araneae; family Salticidae; genus Maratus; species Maratus speciosus. The sequence continues at coordinate 11,329,912 of OZ010799.1, forward strand.
CAGCACGTTGTTGTTGGGCTGTATACATTGTTATAAAAGATCGTGACCAAATTTTGAGACCTTACAGTTTTTTGATTCTCGTATAATACCTGGAAAACATTAAATCTAGAGAAAAAAGTGAAAAAAAGAAAAAAACAGAAAATACTAAACAGCGAACTAGCATTTAGTTGAAAATAACCATCGATTAAAGGATATTATGTACCGTAAGTGACATTCGACTACAGTTTCTAGTGTAAGAATATAGTAGGAAAAAAATCCCTTTATGTTTTGGCTTAATATTCTTGCTGCGATCATCAATATAGTGTATCGTAGGGAATTTTTTGGGGATTTTTGTATTCGAAAAAAAAAAAAAAAAAAAAAAAAAGAATGACAGGAAACATGCATGTGGTAGTTCTTAGAGACGTGTCGAGGGAAGAATTTTGTAGGGTTTAGCTGTACTGTCGTTCAGAATTCATATTCACTGAGAGAAGCGTGTATATGGCTATAATATATCGTTGCAACAAGTGATAAAAATTCTGAATAAATATTACCGAATAAGGAAGTTCAACTCCTCTATTCAGTTTTTAATCACAGCATTTCCTAGTTTAATAAATAATCTTCTTTTGGTTATTATTACATCACTAATATTTCAACTGTAAATAGATTTGACAACGTAGGGAATAGTTAGTAAAAGTTAAATTCTATTAATTATTATTCAAATATTAATTATTATTAATCATTATGAATATTATTATTATTATATTCTAATTACTATTTATTAATATAAGAATAAGTCTTATTATAATCCTTACTAATTACCAAAATTATTATTAATTATTAATTATTATTCTATTATTCAACTCCTCTATTCAGTTTTTAATCATAACATTTCGGAGTTTAATAAGGAATCTTCTTTTGGTTATCATTACATTACTAATATTTCGACTGTAAATAGATTTGATAACGCAGGAAATACTTAGTAAAAGTTAAATTCTATTAATTATTTATTAATATAATAATAATTCTCATCATTATTAATCACCAATAACAATTATTAATTATTATTATATTATTCAACTCCTCTATTCAGTTTTTAATCACAGCATTTCGGAGTTTAATAAGGAATCTTCTTTTGGTTATCATTACATCACTAATATTTCGACTGTAAATAGACTTGATAACGTAGGTTGGTTGGTTGTGTTTATGACGGCCAATTATCAACACGAGGGATATAGGCCCTAAGGAAGGGGATTCCCTTCGTGGGGGTCTTTCTAAGGGAACCTAACCCATATTAAAGCTTGGAAATCCAAGGTTCGAAGAAAACCACGAAAACTCCGAAAGATTAGGCCGACGGGCGCGATTGGGTTCGAACCCAGCACCTCCCGTCTACCAGCTTCGAGGGCAGAACCTCTCGGCCACTGGTGGGGGCTTGATAACGTAGGAAATACTTAGTAAAAGTTAAATTATATTAATTATTATCCAACTATTAATTATTATTTGTATTATATTATAATTGCTAATTACCAATATAATAATAATCCATATTATAATCATTACTAATTATCGATAATTATTATTAATTATTAATTATTATTCTATTATTCAACTCCTCTATTTATTTTTAATCACAGCATTTCGTAGTTTAATAAGAAATCTTCTTTTCGTTATTATTACATCACTAATATTTCGCCTGTAAATAGATTTGACAACTCTGGAAATATTTAGTAAAAGTTCAATGCTATTAATTATCTATCGATACTTTGCATGATATTTTATGTTCCCTTTCAATATAAAAAATGTCAAAATTTAAAACTAATTGCATTACTAAATTTTTGATGGAAACAGTCTCAGCTTGCTTGTGTTTCATGCCAAACACCTCCTCGCGTGTAAACATGACAATTTACCTGTGACATGCAACATAACTTTATTTACTTGTGACACCATTTGTTTGTGAAATATGTTACAAGATGGCGACACTTCCCGAGCAACTTTTCGTAAGACTGCGAAAAATGGGACATTTAAATATCGTTTGGTGATGTTGCGGCAGATGGCAGCACTAAAGAAGTTTTCTGGCAATCTTGACTTTTAATCAAGACTAAACTGTGTTCGTGAAATAATATAAAGAGAATTGCTTATTAAGCAGTTTTCCCTTTGTTTCTGAACTTTTGACTTTGCTATAACTTTTATGGGCCCCTTTTACTCTTCACTTGAAGGACCGACGACGGTCAGGCCAGGACACACAAAATTTCTGCGTGTTGTCCCTTTTTTAAGGAAGAATTACATCTCCTGTGTGGATTCCATATCCCAATCCCATGTCATTAATTACTAATTTTATTTTATTTTATTTTGTAGAATAGCAACATGTAGTCAAGAATTATCTCCTATTAAATTAGATTTTCTCTATACATGGATTTTTCGATGAAGATACGATTCTCATATTACCACATCTTATTTTAAAATAAAATCAAACAAATACTTTAGGTAATACACGTAAGAAGAAAAGCAAATCTACGTCGGATTACCAGAAAGGTAAGAAAATACCTTTTATCTTTCATTATTGTTATTTATCAATTTAATACGATAACTATATATTTAAACTGAGTTATCAGCTTATGCTATATTAACTCACCCTTCCAACATACTTTTATGATTTTTTTGAAAAGCAAAATGTAAAGTACTACACTTTTAGGAAAAAAAATTTATTATATCTAATAATATACATATTAAATCTTAAAAAAATCTTTTAAATTTTTCAATTTAAGAAAAAAAATTTCACCTATGTTCTGTGCATTGGGCAACTTGTATACAGAAACTGTTCAGGTTCTGTACAATGTTGGAACAATAATAATAATCAAAAAAAATTAATAGCTTTTCAAAATCTTATCATGAAAAAAAGAGATAAAAATATTGTAGTTGGATTAGAACAAATATCACAAAATCTTTCTTTATTCCTCGAGGAAAAACTCTTTTAAAAGCTTCTGTTATAAACCTAAAATTTGATCGAAGAAAAACTGATCAACTGTAAATAAATTCCAGCAGGTTGTTGGTCTGCACTATGTTACATTGTTGTAAAATATCGTGATCAAATTTTGAGAACTTTACAACTATTTTATGTAAAGCCTGAAAAATATGAAATCGGGAGAAAAAAAGTTTAAAAATATAAAATAAGTAATACTACTAAAACCGTGAACTAGCATTTAGTGGAAAATAACCATCGATCAAAGGATATACCGGGTGTCCCAAAGAGGACTGACTGATTTTAAAATTCAATAACTTGCAAACGGTGACAGATATTAAAAAAATTCTTGCAGGAGGGTTATGCATAAGGTCAAAAGTTTTATTACAGTGATTTTCGATTTTAGTTCGATTTACAAACAATAGATGGCGCTGTAAGCAATAGTCGCTAAATACAGGCTCGATTTTTGGTCCTTTATCTTGTTCCATGCAGAAAAAGGAGATGGAAATGTATTATCCGGGCCACGAAGTACCAAAAATCGAGCCTGTATTTAGCGACTATTGCTTACAGCGCCATCTATTGTTTATAAATCGAACTAAAATCGAAAATCACTGTAATAAAACTTTTGACTTTATGCATAACCCTCCTGCAAGAATTTTTTTAATATCTGTCACCGTTTGCAAGTTATTGAATTTTAAAATCAGTCAGTCCTTTTTGGGACACCCGGTATGTACTATGAGGTATATTCGACAACTGCTTCTAGTGTAAGACGATAGGAGTAAAAAAATCAGTTTATGTTTTGGCTCAATATTATGCTACTATCTTCAATATAGTTTATTCTAGAGAATTCTTTGGAGATTTTTGTATTCGATAAAAGAATGACAGGAAACATGGATGTGGGGCGAAATTGCTTAGAAAAATTTCGAGTAAAGAATTTTGCCGGGTTTAGATTTACTGTCGTTCCGAATTTATATTCACTGGGAGGAGGTTGTGTGTGACTGACATATATTGTTGCAACAGGTGATAAAAATTCAGAATAAATATAGCTAAACAGGGGAGCTCAGTTCTTCTATTCATTTTTTAATCAAAGCATTTTGTAGTTTAATAAGGAATTTTCATTTGGTTATTATTACATTATTAATATTTCGATTATAATTTGATTTGACAACGCAGGAAATACTCAATGAAAGTTCAATTCTATTAATTATCCGTAGGTGTTTTACTTGATAACATACGTTCCCTTTCAATATAAAAAAGTCAATATTTAAAACCTCTTACATTACTAAATTTTGAGAAAAGCACAATTTAAACAACTACATTTTTAGGAAAAATACATTAATATATCTGATAATAAATGTATATTAAATCTTGAAAAATCTTTTGTAATTTTCAATTTCAGAAAAAAAAAAATTCACCTAGCTCTGTACTCCGGGCAACCTGGATACAGACATAAATCAGGTTTTGTAGAGTGTAGTAAAAATGATAATAATAAAATAGATGAAGTGTGGGAAATATTTCGCAGTCCTTCAATTATATTAATTATCCTTTGATGTTTTACAAGATGTTTTACGTTCCCTTTCAATATAAAAAAGTTTCAATATGTAAAACTCCTTACATTGATAAATTCTGAGAAAAGCAAAATGTAAATAACTACATTTTTAGAAAAAATATATTAATATATCTGATAAAAAATCTTTTGAAATTTTCAATTTAAGAAAAAAAATCAACTATGTTCAGTACACAGGGCAATCTGCACACAGAAACTGCTCAGGTTCTGTACACTGTTATAATAATAATAATAATAATAATAATAATAATAATATTTGATACGTAGTAATGAAACTATGATTAAATCTTTCTTATCGTTATACTCAATTTAGTAGATATTCAAAACTCATATGATGAAAAAAGGGATTTAAATGTCGGAGTAAGATGACAACAAATATCACAAAACATTTCTTCTATCCACGAACAACAACTCTTTTAAAATTTTCTATTATAAACATAAAATTTGATCGAATAAAAACTTATCAACTGTAGATAAATTCCAGCACGTAGTTGGTCTGCTCTATGTTACATTGTTATAAAAGATTGTGACCAAATTTTGAGAACTTTACAGTTGTTTTATATAATGCTCTCGAAAAATATTAAATCGAGAGAAAAAAGTATTAAAATATAAAATGAGTAATACTACTAAAACCGTGAACTAGCATTTAGTGGAAAATAACCATCGATCAAAAGATATATGTACTATGAGGTATATTCGACAACTGCTTCTAGTGTAAGACGATAGGAGAAAAAAAAATCAGTTTATGTTTTGGCTCAATATTCTGCTGCGATCTTCAATATAGTTTATTCTAGAGAATTCTTTGGAGATTTCTGTATTCAATAAAAGAATGACAGGAAACATGCATGTGGGGCGAAATTGCTTAGAAAAATTTAGAGTAAAGAATTTTGTCGGGTTTAGATTTACTGTCGTTCCGAATTTATATTCACTGGGAGGAGGTTGTGTGTGACTGACATATATTGTTGCAACAGGTGATAAAAATTCAGAATATATATAACCAAATAGGGAAGCTCAATTCCTCTATTCATTTTTTAATCAAATTATTTTGTAGTTTAATAAGGAATTTCAATTTGGCTATTATTACATAATTAATATTTCGATTATAAGTTGATTTGACAACGTAGGAAATACTCAATGAAAGTTCAATTCTATTAATTATCCGTAGGTGTTTTACTTGATAAAGTACGTTCCCTTTCAATATAAAAAAGTCAATATTTAAAACCTCTTACATTACTAAATTTTGAGAAAAGCACAATTTAAACAACTACATTTTTAGGAAAAATACATTAATATATCTGATAATATATGTATGTTAAATCCTAAAAAATCTTTTGTAATTTTCAATTTCAGAAAAAAAAAATTCACCTATGCTCTGTACACCGGGCAACCTGGATACAGAAATAAATCAGGTTTTCTAGAGTATAGTAAAAATTATAATAATAAATTAGATGAAGTGTGGGAAATATTTCGCAGTCCTTCAATTATATTAATTATCCTTTGATGTTTTACAAGATGTTTTACGTTCCCTTTCAATATAAAAAAGTTTCAAAATGTAAAACTCCTTACATTACTAAATTCTGAGAAAAGCAAAATGTAAACAACTACATTTTTAGAAAAAATATATTAATATATCTGATGAAAAATCTTTTGAAATTTTCAATTTAAGAAAAAAAAAATTCAACTATGTTCAGTACACAGGGCAAACCGTACACAGAAACTGTTCAGGTTCTGTACACTGTTATAATAATAATAATAATAATTGATACGTATTAAAGAAACTATGATTTAATCTTTCTTATCGTTATTCTCAATTTAGTAGATATTCAAAACTCATATGATGAAAAAAGGGATTTAAATGTCATAGTTAGATGACAACAAATATCACAAAACATTTCTTCTATCCACGAACAACAACTCTTTTAAAATTTCCTATTATAAATATAAAATTTGATCGAATAAAAACTTAATCAACTGTAGATAAATTCCAGCACGTTGTTGGTCTGCTCTGCGTTACATTGTTACAAATGATTGTGACCAAATTTTGAGAACTTTACAGTTATTTTATATAATGCCTGAAAAATATTAAATCGAGAGAAAAAAGTATTAAAATATAAAATGAGTAATACTAAAACAGTGAACTAGCATTTAGTTAAAAATAACCATCGATCAAAAGATATATGTACTATAAGGAATATTCCAGTACAATTTCTAATGTAAGGCGATAAATATAGACGATAAGAGTTCGATAGGAGAAAAAAAAATCAGTTTATCTTTTGGTTAAATATTCTGCTGTGATCATCAATATAGTGTATCGTAGATAACTCTTTGGCAATTCCTGTGATTGAAAAATGAATGACAGGAAACATGCATGTGGAAAATAATTGCTTAGAAAAGTGTCGAGCAAAGAATTTTGTCGGGTTTACTTTTCGTAGATGTACTGTTGTTCCGATTTTTATTCATTAGGAGAAGTCTGTGAGCGACTGTAATATATCGTTGCAACAGGTGATAAAAATTCAGAATAAATGTCACCGAATAGGGGAGTTCAATTCCTCTATTCATTTTTTAATCATAGCATTTCGTAGTTTAAGGGGTCTCAGGACTCTTAAAGCTTTCAAATTTCCGAAATTTTAATTTTTTTAGATGTTAAACATCTATCTTTTCTGAACATTTTGATATAATTGTTTCCTTGAAATTCCCATTAGAACAGAAGTTATGGCTTTTAGAATTATAGCCGCTCAATAGATGAAGCAGCGTTTCCGAAACTTTGAAGTCAGTTTTTCTCGAAATGACGTTTATGGGCATAACGCGCACGATATCTCAAAACCTTCTGAATTGTTTTTCATGAAATTTTTAAAACTTATGTTTCATGTTAGTCTGTATAAATGGAACCTAAAATTTCATTTTTATTGTTCAAAAAATATTTTTTTACGTGATTATACAGTTGAAATTTTCTAAATTTTGCAATAGCTAAATACAACTTTGTATTAAAAATATAAAAATGTTTTAAGTACAAATTTATTTAGGTTTAGAAAAATTATTATAATTTGAAGTATAAGCAGTGACCAAAATTTCCATTCTAGTTGCAAAATTTATTTTCAAATTGTGCGCGTAATCTGTTATGCCGATTTTCTGCTGGTCAAATGTTTGACAGTTTGGAGCCCATTGCAAATTCTAATTCTGCATGTTGCAATTTTTTAAATACATGAAAGGGAAGAACATACTAATATCTTTCATTCCAATATGAAATTGTGTCTTAAAATCAAATACATTTAAAATATTATACGTTGAAAATGGTCTTTTTTTCATTTTTTCCAATTTTAAGAGTCCTGAAAGCCCTTCATAAGGAATCTTCATTTGGTTGCTATTACATTATTAATATTTCGATTATAAGTAGATTTGATAATGTAGAAAATAGTAAAAGTTGAATTTTATTGATTATCCGTCGATATTTTACTTTATATTTTACGTTCCCTTTCAATATTTAAAAAAAAAAAAAAATCAGTATTTAAAATGACTTACGTTACTAAATTTTGAGAAAAGCAAAATGTAAACAACTACATTTTTAGAAAAAAAAATACATTAATATATCTAATATTATCTACCCTATATATATAAAATCCTAATGAAACGAATTTATGAAACGGATTTCATGAAGCGGCTGAAATGAAACGAATTTATGAAACGACTTATTATGTTTCACGGCGATTTCTCCTAAAATACGGAATACTTTGCGATGAAATTAACACCAAAAATCTGTATTGATCCGCTGAACTCAAATCTGGTATTAGAATTTTTAAATTCGAATTAGTTTTCGAAATATTAATTTTTTTTCTAATTCTATATACTTTTCTCTGACGATGGCAACTCAGATTTTAATCATAACACATATTTTTTTTTTCGTATTTTAGAAAAGGTTACTATTTAAAACTAATTTGGCGACCAGTTTGGCCTCCCTTAAATGCATGCTAAGAAATGTATCATGTTAATTTTATTCATAATTCAATTTGTATTTCATTATCATTTTATTTAATACAAAACTTTCATTTAAAACTGAAACATTTAAAATAAATGGCTTTCACTTCTTTTTTTTTTTTTTTAAACGAAACGCAAAGAAAAACATTAGGCACAGATGTCATATACGCAACTCTGTACCTAATTGGCGCCAAAATGGCGTTATTTTGCCTGACATGGAAACTCGGCTATTCTTGCTCATTTATTAATAAATATTTATTTGAATTTATTTTCTTTTTATTTACAAACAATGTTATAAATTGTTTTGTTCAATAGTTATTAATTAAACTTTTTATTTATTTATTGTTATTTTATTTAAAAAATAATAGAAAATAATTTAAAAATACATATGTAACTGGTATTCAAATGCGATGCTTTCGCCATACTTTCGTAAGGGGAAAAAAAAAAAATACGCCAAATCCGGTGCGTATATGAGAGTGCAACAAACCGTAAACCGCTGGCCAAATTATACAAATTGACCTAATTTTTTATTTTAAATAAAGAAAGAACAAATAAATTAGTATAACATTAATAAAAATATAAATGTAACTGGTATTCGAAAACGAGGCTTTCACCAAACTGTCGTAAAAAAAGCACGCCAAACCCGGTGCGTGTATGACAATGCAACAAATCATGACATTTAATTTCAACTTCAAAGCAATGTTTTAATGGTACTACTTCTCCCGTCGATCAATTTCGCCAAATTATATAAATCGCCAAACCACTCGCCAAATTATACAAATTGACATATTTTTTTTTATTTTAAATAACGAAAGAACATATAGATTAGTATAACATTAATAAAAATACAAAAAAAAAAACCGTCGAAATAAAAATCACTTGATGGCGCAAACACGTGTAACTTCCTTAAAGTCAAGTGAATATGACATTTACGATCAACCATTATTGGAATTTAATCTTATAGTTTGGCGACAGATTTTAGATATAACAGGTAACAGATTGTGAATCAAACACGAAAACAACCATTGGATGTATTAACAGCAACTGATTCTGCCTTAAATTTTTACAATCAAAGGGAATTGAATGGAAACCTGTTTACAGGGAGATCGCTGCAAGTTTTTTCTGTATAATTCAATCTTCTCTAATCTTTTTAAAAGAGACTAGATTAGCGTTCTTTTAGATTCTGCAGTGTCTGAATTGGGGTTGGCGAGCGTAGCTTGCTTAGTATATATACACACACACACATACATACATATATATATATATATATAAAATCTTAAAAAATCTTTTGTAATTTTCAATTTCAGAAAAAAAAATTCACTGTTCTGTACACCGGGCAACCTGTATACAGAAATGAATCACGTTCTGTAGAGTGCAGTAATAATGATAATAATAAGATAGATGAAGTGTGGGAAATACTTCGTAATTGTTAAATTATATTAATTACCCTTTGATGTTTTACAAGATGTTTTACGTTCCGAATCAATATAAAAAAATTTCATTGTGTAAAACTACTTATATTAATTACTAAATTTTGAAAAAAGCAAAATGTGAACAACTACATTTTTAGAAAAAAATATATTAATATGTCTGATAAAAAATCATTTCAAATTTTCAATTTAAGAAAAAAAAAAAACTTAACTATGTTCTGTATACAGGGCAAACTGTACACAGAAACTGTTTAGGTCTGTTCACTGTTATAATAATAATGATAACTAGCAAAAGCCATGCTTTGTTTGGGCTCGCGAAGCATTATTTAATAAAATAAATATTTGAAAGTAAGAATATTTTTTTAAATTATTTTTTGCATCTTTATTAAGTAAAAACGTTATATTATGTTTTGGCGCATTTTAATTTTAGAAATGTAAATTCAGCTAAATCAATAAGAATTTCCTCGAATTTTTTTTATTTTTCGAAGCAAAATTTACAAAATATTTTTAAATTTTCAACTAAAAGCTCGTTTAAAGATGTTTTTACAGTTTCCAATAGCCTCTGGTGTTTTCTCTAATGGTTTAAATTAGGTATGTTTTCAATCTTTTTAATTCACATCAAATAATCTTTGATAGCAATCTTAGAATAATGTATTCGAAGAGAGCTTGAAGAAAGTTTTTTCTTCAAAATCCTATTTTCTGGAAAAACATTTAAAATCTGCTCTCGCTGATACTAAGAATTATTAACTTATTATATTATTGGGTTGGTTCCTATTTCAACCCACCATTTGGCGAAATCTTGCCAAATTGTCGAGAGTCAGTCAGATGTTGCTCTTTTATCGTTGGAAAGTTTGAACAATATATTTTTGTGATTTCGCGTTTGTTACGTCAAAGTGATTCATAAATCAACTTTTTATGTGTATTTTTAATAAATTTTTATGATTTATTAGTTTTTGCGTTAATTAAAATAACAATTACGTCACTAAATGGTGACGTCATGATATTAAAATATAAAAAGCATTTTAAAAAGTCATAATCTGCCTTCTAGTTCAAACTTTTTTTTTGTTTTCTTTTTTTATACAAATAAATAATTAATTACGTCATTAATCGGTTACCTCATGATATTAAAAGAGGAAAAGCACTGAAAAAATGTCATCGTCTACTTGTTTATTCAAAACGTGATCTCTTTTTCTTTTTTTATTGATGAAAGTTACCGATAGTCTATGTCTTGGTGATCGCTACATTAACGACTTTCAGGTATTATTGGGATTCCGATACATGGGGATTGCTGCGTTCAGTGATTTTTTTTTTTTTTTTTTTTTTTTTTTTTTTTTTTTTTTTTTTTTTTTTTTTTTTTTTAGTTTTCATGTAAGCGAAGCGCTCATACATGCGGTAAAATGATCGCTGCACTAGCAATTTTCGTGTATTTTTGTTATTCCGATACATGGAGGTTGCTGCGTCCAGTGATTTTATTTTTTAGTTTTCATGTACGTGATGCGCTCATACATGCGGTAAAGTGATCGCTGCATTAACAATTTTTGTGTATTTTTGGGATTCCAATACAACGGGGTTGCTGCGTCCAGTAATTATCTTTCTTAGTTTTTATGTAGCCGAAGCGCTCATACATGCGGTAATGTGATCGCTGCATTAACAATTTGCGTGTATTTTTGGGATTCCAATACAACGAAGTTGCTGCGTCCAGTGATTTTTTTTTTTTCAGTTTTCATGTGCGCGAAGTGCTCATACGTGTGGTAAAGTGATCGCTGCATTAACAATTTTCGTGTATTTTTCGATTTCAATACATGGATGTTGCTGCGTCTAGTGATATTTTTTGTTAAGTTTTCATGTGCGCAAAGCGCTCATAAGTGCAATGTAGTGATCGCTGCATAAAATGATTTTCGTGTACTTTAGTTTGTTTTAAACCTTTACATTAATCGTTAAATTTTCTGTAATTTTCCTAAAGCGTGTATACAAAATTTATTTCTTTCCGCTCATATAATCTTTTTTATATCTATCTTATTAAATTTGTGAAATACAATAATTATATTTAACTCATAAATACAATATCTAAAAAAAAATCATCTGTTTGATTATGGTTTAATTTAATAATTCTGTATTTCCATTATCATTTTTTTTGTCCAAAATATTTTTTGTCCAACAATGTTTTTGTCTGAACGAATCAAATTTCACATCCGGCCTGTTTCTACGCTCATGTAAAGTCAATCTACTTTCCAGTGACGTTTATATATCTAAAACCATTATTTTCCTATGAGTAACTGTATTTAAAATTTAAGGAGGGCAAACATTCTACCTATTATTTATTAGAGTTACATTACGTTAAATGCAAATAAACAATTAAAAAATCACCATTTTGGCATATTTTTCTTCAGTAAAGCCAAATGGTGGGTTGAAATAAGGTTGTGCCTATTATTGTTATTATTCAACCTTAGAATTCGAATAAGATTTTATATAACGAATTTAACAATTATTTTTATTGGTTTACAATTGTTTTGCTGCCACTCTACAAAAAAAGTAGAAAAAAAATCATAATATAATTCTTTTAAAATGCGTAAGTATCGTCTGCGTAAATGATTTCACATAAGAATAAATTGTGTATTTGAGTTCTTAATTAACACTGAAAATTAAATAAAAAAAAAACACTTTTTGAGATATTTTGGCGGAATAATGAAAAATATTTTATTTATTTAATTAATCACGATTCTATCTTTAATTACTTACTCCATGATTTATTTTTTATTCTGAAAATATACGTGTTTCACTTCTTATTTGCAAAATGCGTCCGTAATGGAATAAACATGTAAAATACATTAATTAAAATAATAAATTTTTTAAGGTTATTCTGTAAAATAATAACAATAATAATAATAATAATATTGTGCAAACCTACAGATCATAATTTATTTTTATGTTTAATTTCAAATCAAAATACTAAATAATTTTTTTTTGTAAAGTGTACGACAAAATGTAATTTGTGTAGTCTAATAGAGGATTCGCTTCGCTCATCCTAATAATAATAATAATAGTTGTAGTAATAATAATAATAATACAAATGAAGTGTGTCAACTAATAAACTTTCACGTATAGAGTTGAGATAGAATATAAAATAATAAATATTTGAAACCTAGAAATGAAACTATGATTTAATCTTTCTTATCGTTATTCTCAATTTAGTTGATGTTCATAACACATATGATGAAAAAAGGGAAAAAAATATTGTAGTTAGGTGACAACAAATATCACAAAATAGTTCTTCTATCCTCGAGTAAAAATTCTTTTTTAAAACTTCTGTTATAAACCTAAAATTTGATAGAAGAAAAACTGATAAAATGTAGATAAATTACTATTCTACGTTACATTGTTATGAAGGATAGTGACCGAATTTTGAGAAATTTACAGTTATTTTATATAATGCTTGAAAAATATTAAATCGCGAGGAAAAAGTATAAAAATATAAAATAAGTAATATTAAAACCGTGATCTAGCATTTAGTTGAAAATAACCATCGATCAAAGGATATATGTACTATAAGGGATATTCGACTACAGTTTCTAGCGTAAGACGATAGGAGAAAAAAATCAGTTTATCTTTTGGTTCAATATTCTGCTGCGATCATCAATATAGTTTATCACAGAGAATTATTTGGGGATTTCTGTGTACTATGAAAGAATGACAGGAAACATGCATGTGGAGCGAAATTGCTTAGAAAAGGGGAGAGAAAAGAATTTTGTCGGGTTTAGATGTACTGTCGTTCCGAATTTATATTCACTAGAAGAAGGTTTTGTGTGACTGTAATATATCGTTGCAACAGGGGATAAAAATTCAGAATAAATGTTTCAGTATAGAACAGGAGAGATTAAATCTTCGCCGCCAAAAAATCGAAGAAATGTACATGAAATTTATGTCGGAAGGAAATCATTTGTTAGTTGAGAAATGCAGTTTGTTAAGGGGATACTTTAGTCAAGCGAAAACACCCGTTCGCAAATGTTAATCCTATGGGGAAATATTTTTAAAAAATATCTCGTTTGTATTTCAATAATTTTATTTGCATTGGATAGAATTTTTTTTTTTTTTTTTTATTGGTCAATCTCTACAAAGGTTTTCGGAACTAGCTTCGATAATGAAAGTATTCTCATAAAAAAAGTAAGAAACAGACCTTGTAATGATCAAACTCAGCTATCAAATGAAAAAAAAATATATTGAAATGTAAATGAGATATCTTACATTTTTTTTTTTTTTACATAGAACAACAACAGCGAGTCTGTGTTTTCGCGTGAGTGAAGCAGCATTTTAAGCATCGGCCATTGCCGACCATTTTGTTGTAGAAGGGTTGATTTTAGGGAGAATCTTTGAAGGGAAAGTAACCCAATTTATCGTTCTTGTACAAAAGAAAACTCTGAAAAATGCACATTCACCCCATAGCTATACATACAAGTACAAGCATACTTTAAAAAACTTATATACTATACAATCTTTGCTAATTTTCATCACCAAATTTGAACTGTATTATCAAAATGTACGCAAATTTAACATGATTACATATATTATTACAGTCCATGCAAAAGTATGATGAATATTTTCATTTTATTTTCACATGTCAAATTCATAGATTTTTAATTTCATATCAGATTATTTTATTTAACTATAGGGGGGGGGGGAGGATAAGCATATTTGGACCACTGCAATTCTGCCGTTAATTACAGAAATAGAAACCATTTACCGATGAAATCCTACTCATCAGAATGACGTCAATTATGATTAGAAGAAGCACCCGCCTTCCACGTGCTGTTTTTAATTTAAAAAACCTAAAAATACTAAACGTAAGAGAATGCTTACAAAATTAAATTAAGTTGTTATGTTTTAATATACATATATAAATCAATGTGTTTACTGCGCATATTTTTCACGCGGATTTATTTGCTTTCGTTTTTATTCTTAGTCTTGAGATTATCTGTTTTAAGAAATAGCGCAGTTGACGTAATTGGACCAATTTCAGTGTCTTGAATTGAACCAAATATACGATCATAAATTTGAAAAATAAATAATGAATTTTGTGGGCTGTACGCTTTGGATATGATTTTTTAATATTTTATAATAGATTACTATCTCCATGCAAATTTAAATTTTTTTTTTGCATATCCGGTTCTTTATACGGTTTAGGTCTATATAAAAATAAAAAGCATCTTTTATATGTTTATGCAATGAATTTTGTTTGTAATTACTTTTATTCTGTATGTATTTGCATTTATTTTCTTTAAATTCTTAAAGAATCATTGAAAGAATCATTAGAGATGCTATCTCCCTTAAGCACAAATGCAATTGGAACACCAAGTTTTAAAAATAAGAGTAAATCAATTGGAAAGAAAATGTTGGAAGGGACAAACTACAGACATAATGTAAAGAAAACTTCTGCTGCAAAAGAAGTGTCTAATAATTCAGAATCTTAAAAAAAAAATCAAGACACTGATGGACCCACCAGTGGCGGAAAGGTTCTGCACTCAAAGATGGTAGACGGGAGGTGCTGGGTTCGTACCCAATCACGCCCATCGGCCTAATCGTTCGGAGTTTTCCGTGGCTTTCCCCGAGCCTTGGATTTCCTTGCGTAAATACGGGTTAGGTTCCTTTAGAAAGACCCACACGGAGGGATTCCTCCCCCTCCTTTGCGCTATATCACTCGTGTATATAGTTGACCGTCATAAATAACACCAACACTAAGACTGTGATGAGTGGTTTTGTCTAATTTGTAACAAAAATAAAATAGCAGAAATGATTCAGTGTCCAGATTGCCATATACGGTTCCATGTTGTATGCTCTGGAATAAAAGAATTAACAAAAGAAATTCATGTGTAAGCCTTGCATCACTTCTTACATGATATTCAAGTAACTAACAATTAGTTCCATAATTTCTGTTCTTAATTACTTATAACTTTGATTTGAATACTTTTTGATTTTAAAAAATCCCTCTTACTTTTAGACATCTGATTTCATTACATTTGATTGCTGTTGTTTTGTTTGATTGTTCCATTAATTGCAAACTTTGCTTTTAATAAAATTAGTTAAATTCCCTACTCATTAAAACAGCCTAATATTATTCGGTCCAAGTTAGGGAACTGGGAGTCCAACTTAGGCAACCAGTCGCTTAATTTGGGCAACTTTGAATAAATTTTTTAACTTAAAATGAAACTTAAGATTTTCAAAAAGAAATGGTTCTAGAGATTTAGTTAGTTGATCAATAGATTGACCCTGTGTGATATTTTGCAGATTTCCCGTGATATTTTGCAGATATCCCGGAAAATTGAGTTACACCTGAAAATAAGTGAAGTAGTCCAAATTCGGCTACTCTTCCCTATAACACGCCAAAAACGCATAAAATCCAATTAAATGCTAAATAGATTATAATATTCTATTAATATAAAACATAAAAGTATTATTTTGTGATAAAAATTGGCGAAGTACTCATAGTTTTATGTTTCCCGTAGTGAAAGGGGAAAAAGAATCTTTCGATTTTATTTTCACACGAGGTTCTGCGAAACATATTTAAGATTTAAAAAAGTTTTGAAAACAAATTGTTATTTCCTTGATGCTGGGCAACATATAACTATGATATGTTCCCGCACCATGTTGGTTAAATCAAAGTAAAATTGCGTAATTTGTTATTTCTGTTTGTATAAATATTTTTTATAAAATATAATTATGAGTGTAAAATTATAATGTTTATATATTTAAGTAAAATAAGAGTGTAAGTTCATACAAAAATTATTAAGTTGATTTTAAATAGTAAATATATATTTTTTAAAAATTGTTGTATTGTAAAATGAATGTATAACGTTGAATGGAGTTCGGATCTCAGACAACAACAATAGCCAGACGCCATGGTGTCGTTTTATGACAAGCCAATGGAAAGTGGTGTATAATTAGAAGTCGTAAAATCATAAAAACGTTGGAATCAATTTATGGCCTCAATAAAAGTGTTGGGATAAATTTATGACTTTTCAGACCACCCAAACTTTAAGGCAGATAATAATATTAAAGTATATGTAAGGGGCCATTTGCAGACTGCTAGCTAATAGGCCTATCGAAGTATAATAAAAAATCTTCTCACATCCAATAACAGTGGACTAGACAAAAATAGTTCCACCCACTGCAGGAGCTGGTGTGCAAGAAGAATAAGGTTTAAAAAAGATAGTCTGAAAAAAGATGTAGAGGACGCAGGAGCTCTCCTGAAAGCCCGTGCAATGAGTCCCGTAAGCCCTAGTAAAGCCCAGGCGAGATGGACATATCGGAGCGAGCATAATCGAGCCTAATCAAGCCTAATTGAGGATGTCTTCCTGATGTACCTATCGGAGTGAGCCTAATCAAGCCAAATTGAGGATGTCTTCCTGATGTACATATCGGAGTGATCCTAATCAAGCCAAATTGAGGATGCGTTCCTGATGACACATTGCCATGATCCCAAGCAACGCAACAACTCGGAATTTGATGAATAAAGGCCACCATCCCGTATATTAAAAGAAGGTACTATTTTAAACATTTTCTTTTACCACTTAAGATCATATGAAAAATCTTAAAAAATACTTTTCTGATATTTTACGGTAGAGAGTAATCTGAGATCCGACAAAACCAATAATTAAATAAGATTAAGGTAATTTTAAAAATGAAAGAGAGTATTCTTTTAGCAAAAAGAAACAATTATAATAATTAGAGTACGTGAAAATATTGTCTTTTTTTTTTAAAAGATTAAACATACTTAAAATAATGAGAAGCAAACAAAAGTGTTGCTTTCTATTTTTTGAATTAATATTATGTTTTTCTGTATATAGTGATGTTCAATGTAAATAAAATATTTAATCAAGTTTTAAAAAGTTTCTGTAATTATTTAATTAATAATATTTAAAGTGTGTCAATTTATTTTTTACAGCTTAAATTTTAGTTTAATTCATAAGTGGAAGAGTTCGTCTAAATAATTCACAACGCAAACTCTTAATTTTATTCGTAATTATTCAAATTTAATAATTACTTTTTGACGCGAATTATAATTTAATTTTATTAATGCTTCGCGTTGCTCTTCTACTAGAATTTAGGTAAATACGATCACTTATATTATTTGAATTTATCTAAGGTATATAAAATTATATACCAATTTGCTATGAGGTTGCTTGGATGATTTGGACCAATTAACAATTTTGGATATAAAGTAAATAGAAAATAAACAGGTGTAATTATCTGTCCAGCATCCCCCCTTCATAGTAAAATGGTGCTATGACTCAGGAACGATCATCTGAGGTCATTAGATAGTAAAATGGTGCTATGACTCAGGAACGTTCATCTGAGGTCATTAGAAATAATAATAATAATAATAATAATAATAATAATAAAGGAAAATAAATTTAAGTATTATTTTAATGTCACAATTTTAAAGATATTGTAGGTATGTAAGTTTAATTGATTAAAATTTTATTAAAATTAATTTTATTATTGTAACAATAATGACACACATATAATAATTTTATATAAATAAAATGAATAATATATGTTAGTAAAAAAAAAAAAAAAAGGAAATGAAAAAAATAATTCTGGGATTTATAATAGGTAAATTTAGGAATTACAATTTTTTTTCTCTCTCTTTTCTCTTTTGGTTGGATCTCAGTTACCATTGAGAAATAATGGCATGCACATCACAGATGACACATTTGTAAAAATAATTTTTTTTTATATAATGTATAAATAATAATAAGAAGAAGAATAATAAGTAAAATTTGATAATATGTCTGGTATAAAAATGATTGAAATGTCAATAGATCATGATTTTTGAAATTGTATCACCATGATACAAAAGAAAATTTATGAGTCGTACTACGAAGTAGTAGTACAATATTTACAAAAAAAAAAAAATAAGATTGTTTTTTCTGTAGAAAAAGACAGATATTTTTCTGTTAAATGAAATTATGTTGTTTTTTATATATACGTGTATTATAAATATTTTAGGGGTATTTATGTGTGTAAAAGAATAATCTACAAAACAACTTCATCTCCTAAGAAATTTTTTTTAAATTTTAGTGTTGTTGTTTTTATGTATTTATGCAATTTAGAATATTTTCATACATATGTTGTAATATAGAGAAAATAGTATGAGATGCAAAATATTCTTTTAAGAGGTATAGGATCTATTTTGAATTGATATTTTGAAAAAGTATACATTGATTACTAATACTTGTTAAAAATGACTCAGACGCTGGATATAGATACACGTATTAAGTTAGTGTCACCATTTGACAATAAAAAGAACAAAAACATTATATTTTTCTTAGAGGAATTTGATAATATTTTGAATTCGACAGATATACAGGAAGAAACTAAATTATTAATTTTAAAGGCTAAAATTACTGGAGACGCAAAACATATTTTAAGTAAACAGATTGAGACATATAACGAGACCAATTATAATTTATTTAAAAATAATTTGGTGGAGTTATTTGGTACAAAACTAAGCTTTCTTAATGCTCAGAGCAATTTCCTAAATTTAAAACAGGCCGCAAGTCAAACGATAGAGGATTTCATTTTGGACTTTAAAAAGGGTGTAAAATCTTATATCGAAAGTGCAGGCGAAAATGTGGATAATAAGGAAGAGAATTTTATCGAAATCTTAAAAATGTCGAATTTTTTAAATTCAATTAGACAGGATATTGCACTAGATGTGCGTAAAAATGCGCCCAGGTCCTTCAAGGAGGCATGCGAGTTAGCAAAACTTATGGAAAGTGCGTATAATGAATCAAAGTTTGAGGAAACTAACGCAATAAATAAAGAAAACAAAGATCTTTATGAGAACATTATAGAATCAAGTAAGCAAAACAAAGAGCTAATCGAGAAATTAAAAGGGGAGATTGAAAAACTAAAAAAATCAAAGAAAAAAAACCATGCAATTAGAGATGATAGTGTTCCGCGGAATAAGAAACTCTTTAATAAACACAATGATTATCAGGGTTCCCATTTCAATAACAATTTTCATTATAATGATTATGAACGATATTATAATGATTACTACAATTCCTTTAATTACCGACGCATTATGGGATGTATGATTATTCACAACCTAACTGGAATTCGGGAAATAGGGATTTTGGATATATTTCTGAGAATTATGATCAAAATGGGTATCAATTTGAAAAGCGCAAAAGGAAAAAAAAATGGGCAAAGAAAACAGCGAAATCGGATCAAGATTCGGGATTTTCAGAGACGGAAATCGATAAAATAAATAAAACAATAGCAAATATAACAAGTGCAGACAAAGATAGTCTGCCAATTATATCACTAAGTATACAGGGCGTCGAAATACAAGCGTTACTGGATACAGGAGCTGCTGTATCCCTTTTATCACCTTCCTTATTCAAAAAAATTAAAGATACAAACGTCAAAATCAAATATTTGGGCAATCAGATCCAAATTAAAACTTTAACAAATTCAAAGATTTTTTTTAAACAATGTGTAAAATTAACTTTTCGATTAAAAGGTATATTCACAACAGGCACATTTTATGTCACTAATGATGATTTTGATAGGCAGTACCAAATGTTATTAGGGTACGATTATCTCAAAGAAAATCATATGATTTTGGATTTATGCAATAAAACATTAAAATTTAAAAATCAACAAATTAAATTAAACGTTGCAAGTGAAGTAAATAATTATGAAGTGAATAACATTACGCCATGTAATTCAGGGGAACATTCAAATAAAAGTATGTTTGCCATTACTAAAAATAGAATTTTTCTCCAACCTGAAGAATCGAAAATTGTAAAATTAAAATGCCCAGAGGATATAAATATGTCAGATATAATTATTTTTGACCCCATTCAAGAAAATAGTAAATTTTCATGCGAGACTTCGTTACACGAAGTTCAAAAAAATAATAACATAAATATTATAATAAAGAATAAACTGTTAGAAAAGTTAATTATTCAGAAAGGAACTAAAATAGGGGAAATTATAACGAACTTTGAGTGCAAGCAAGATGACTCAACTGATAATATAGAGAAAGGGACATTTTATGAAATAAATAATTTAAATATAGAAGATGTAAGAAAATTGCGAGAAGCAGAAATTAAAGAGACGGATTTCGATTTAAGCCATTTATCAGAGGAAGTACAACAAAAATTTCGAAAAATTTTAATGGGCAATATTCATGCATTTTCAAAAAGTTATCAAACATTGGGGCAATCAGCGTTTGTCGCACCAAGTTTTCAATTGAATCATGAATTCCCGGTACAAGCTAAGCCATATAAATTGCCTCAGGCAGTAAGACAGTATGCGAAAAGGGAAATTGAACAATTGTTACAGGCTAAAATTATAGAGAAGACTGACTCCGAGTATGCTTTTCCAGTTATTTTCGTTAGAAAGAAAAATCCGAGTAATAACCCGAATGCAGAACCCAAGTTTAGAATGGCAACGGACCTAAGACTATTAAACCAAATTTTACAACCTTATACTTATCCGATGCCGGACGTAAATGACTTATTACAAAAAATAAGCGGTAAAAAATACTATACTGTGCTAGACTTACATAGTGCTTTTTTCCAAATAAATTTAAAACCAGAAGATTGCAAAAAATTAGCGTTTATTACGGAATTTGGAAAACATATGCCACTTCGTTTAGCTTTTGGCACACGAAATTCTAGCGCAATTTTTGCAGAAGTAATCGATAAAATTCTGGGACATTTTGACAAAAGCAAAGTATCATACTACATTGATGATGTGTTGATATCTGCAAACACAATAGCAGAGATGACGAAAACCTTAGAAGAAGTTCTACAGGTATTAATAAATCACAACATGACAATCGAACCTTCCAAAATGCAAATTTGCAAAGCAGAAATAGAATTCCTAGGATTTAGGGTGAATCAAATGGGATATTCTCCATCTCAAAAGAATATTGAAAAAGTAAAAAATTTAGTCAGACCAAAATCGAAAAAGGGGGTCAGATCTTTATTGGGCTTAGCGAATTATTTTCGGACGCTAATACCAAACTATTCCGACAAAGTTAACCCTTTAATAGAGCTGACTAAAGATAAAGTTAAATTTAAGTGGAGTCCAGAAGCAGAAAAAGCTTTCCTGATAATTCAGGAAGAAATTGTACAAAAACCAACACTCAGACCCCCCGATTTTAACAAGGAATTTTTCTTATTCACGGATGGGAGCAAAGTTGCAATTTCAGGTGTTCTAGCTCAAGAAAAGGATGGTCATTTGCTACCTGTTGAATTTTTCGGGAGAAAACTTAGAGAACCGGAAAAAAATTATCCGAGTATTAAATTTGAGTTATTAGCAGTGCATGAAGCAATTATGCATTTTAAATATATGCTTTCAGGTAGAAGATTTACTGTGTTAACTGATTCGAAAGCACTAACGCAGCATTTACATTTACAAGATAAATCGGAAATTATAAACAGATGGGTAGCAGATTTACAAGACTTTAATTTCGACTTCGAATTCGTCGAAGGAATTAACAATCCAGCAGACTATTTGAGCAGGAATTTAGATAATCTTACAACAGACAGAGAACTCCAAAATAATTTGTTTGCAAGTAACATAGCACTTACAGACGAAAATATTAAATCGGAGCAATATGCAGACGAAAAATTAAAAATTATAATAAATAAAATCGAAAAAGACAAAAATAATAGAAGCACGAAGAGATTTGCTTTAAATCAAAATAAATTATTAATTTTGAAACCTGGTTCAGATAAAAAGGAGCTTTTAATTACCCCGGATTCATTAAAAATTGCAGCCATAGAAGAAGCTCATAAAGCGCATTTCGGATTTCAAAAAACTTATGATAATGTGAAAACAAGGCTCTTTTGGCACGGAATGTACAAAGACATTAAACAGTATTGTGCAAATTGTGTGCAGTGCCTCACATCTAAACAACACACGACAATAAAAGTCCCTGTTAAAAAAATGGTGAAAGATCACGAAGTCGGTACAGTCCTGCATGCTGACGTCATTGGACCTTTAAACCTCACGTTAAGGAAAAACAGATACATTTTAATTATAATTGATTCGACATCGAGATTCCTGGAAGCTGTTCCCCTACGAAACGTAGAGTCACAGACTATATTAAATGTACTAAATAAATATTTTGCAAATTATGGGATGTGTAAAGAAATTATCTTTGATAATGCAAAATATTTAAGAAGCGAAATTATGAAAGAATATTTGGAATCTTTAAACATACAAAGGAAATTTGTGAGTGTATACCGTGCGCAAGGAAATGGACTTTGTGAAGTTACCAATAAAATATTAAAAACATCAATTGTAGCTATGTCGAAACGCACTACGGAATGGGACATAAGACTGGATTTTTTTAAACTAGCGTATAATTCCTCGAAACACCGCGCTACGGGATATAGTCCCTCACTGCTATTTTTCGCAAGGGAAATAAAAAAATCCCTTTACAGCCCATATTCCTTCTGAGGAAATATATACCCACTCTTATGTTAAAAGCAGAATACAGCATATGAAGGAAATCAAAATTCAATCCCTTGCAAACCAGGAGAAAATAATGCAAGAATATATAGATGAAGAGGCATACGAAAAAGTAAAGGATTTAAATTTGGGTCAAACAGTATATTTAAAATGTATTGGAAAACCAGGCGCATTAGAGCCAAAATTTCAAGGACCCTACGAAGTTACTAAAAAGTTTAGAAACTTTAATTATTTATTACAATATGTTCCAGATAAATCAATAGAGCCGATCAAACGACATATGGATCAGCTGTACGCTCCGAAATATGCAACAGGTCATACAGAGGCGGAAATTACGAATTTACAAGGGTCTCAGAAAAAAATTAAGGGTGATAAAAATTACAAAACTAAATGTGACATTTGTCAAAGAAAATCACACCCAACTGAAAATTGTTGGTTCAAATTGAACAAAAATACAAGTCCAAAGGGTGACAAACTTACTCAGAATTATTATAAAAAAAATAATAAATATTCTGAGAATGTAGACCCATATTTAAAGTATCAAATAGATCATTATGATCAAAATATGTCGTTATATGGTTATACACCATATACAAACTTATACGGGGATGTTATACAAGATCATTACCCTTTCCCCCCTCCCCGATATTATCCATGGGATATGAATTGGTATTAAAAATAAATCAAAATACATAATTAATCGAATTTCAAAATTTAAAAATTTTCAAAATTTAAAAATAAATTTTTCTCTTTTAGATAAAAAAAATTGAAACAAAATTAATAACTTGCCTTTTTAAAATTCAAAATAATAATAAGAAAGGATAGGAACATGGGAACGCCAATTTGTCTCAGGGTTACAATATTGAGCAAATGTGCAGGGCGCACCCGAAAACATACTTATAAAATTATATAATGTGCTTCACAAAACTTCAATGGAGCAGTGAAATATTTCTCTCCAGGCAAAAGTTATATATATATATTTTTTTCGAATATGAATTAGAAAATATAAAATCTTAACAAAGCCAAATAACATTAAAACTTAATTAATTTAATAGTAAATAATGTTGGAGTAATTTTCAAAAAAAAAAAAAAAAAAAAAAAAGAGAGAGAGAATTTTTTCTGTCTTCTATAAGGGTAGCCTTTGCTAATAGCCTTACAATTTAGATGACAAAATTTCAGAATTACTCTTTAAAATGAGTAGGTGTAAGCTATAGGTTCAGGGTAGTTAGAACAGCTTTATAGCATACTCATATATATATTTTTTTTATATAAATATATGGTTGACAAGGAATAAATTATTAGTGCACTCTATATTAGGATAGCGGTCAGCTATAAGCCTAAATATAATAAAATATACAAAAAGTGCTAAGATTTATTCCGGTAGTTCAAGTACAACTTATATGCTAAAGTCTAGAATTTAGACAGCAGGGATAAGTTTTATGAACAAAAGTGTTATAAAAAAATTAAAAAAAAAGGATTTTGGTGTAGCACATTGGTTTTTAAAAAAACATATATATGTATAACAATGGACAAGGCAAGTTATTTCAACATGATTGCACACAAAAATTATAGTAAAAAAAAAAAAAAAATACACAAATAAATAATTGAAGTAAAATTAAAATTTTCTCACCAAAGGCTTTCTGTATAGGGTGCAATTTTGGCCTACGGCTGGGTATGCACCAACACCAACAAAATATTTGTAGAAAAATTATTCACAGATACATCAATATATAGTCATCACCTAGGCATAAATTTCAGGATTCTTGGCTGAAAAAGGAATCGAAGAAAAAATTAAGTATGGTATAATTACTAGATGTTATGCTCAGAAACAATAAAATTAGTAATATTATATTGTAAAAAGCAGCATTTTGAGTTTTATTTAGGAAAACTTTTGATTTTTAGGTTTTACACATTTATGGAGTATCTAGCTCAGTAACAATAGTTCCTATATTTAATAAAAAAATAATAAATAAAAATATAAGTTGGTGTTGTTTTCAAAATAAATAACAAAAGGTATAGCAATTAGCATTTACAGTTAAAATTTATGGAATTTTCAGCAAAGTTAACATTAGACAAACATAGTTTATATTATATTTAACTTGATAAGCTAATTTACTTTTATTAACGGTATTCAATTAGAATTAAAGTAGGCTTAAATTCAAGTTAAATTAATTAATAACATTGTTGTAGTGTAAAATTTTATGTAAGACTATTATATTTTTATTGTATATATAAAAATATGCAAATTTAACAATTAATAAAATGTATTAGCAAAATTATTTAATATAAATATTAAATGACATCTTGCTGAAATCAGCTAGAAATTAGATTTTTTTTTTTTTTTTTTTAATGAAATATTTTATAAATTTATGTTATTTTAGAATTTAAGCATTTTTTTTTTGTTCTCTTTACTTTCCCTTAGAATTAAATGCAATTCTAAATTAAACACATATAAATATACATAGTATTGATAAATTTGAGTGTGTGAGTTCATAATTTTTTTTTTATATAATTTGGCCAATTTAACATAAGAATCAAAATAAATAAATAAATATATTTATATATATTGGCCTTATTTTTATTAAAATATGTAGTATGGCTTAATAAATTTATTTACTTAATTTTTTTTATAGTACGTACAGTAATTATTTTAAAAACTTGATCTATAAAAAAAATTGGATGTGGTTGTTTGTGAGTATACAAAGATTTTTTCTGCTGGCAGAAGTTCTTTGGTCCGGCCGGGTACTCATAGATGGCTGCATACGATTTTACGTAGTAATTATCATTTACTTTTGTTTTTTTTTTAAATTATACAAGTGTATTAAGTACATTTTTTTTTATAATTAAATAATAATTATTAATGTTGGATTAATAATAATAATTTATTATCTTTTATTTTTAAACATATCATTAAATTTTAGACAGTAGAATTCACATACGGAATGTTAATGATAAATTAATTTTTGAATAAATAAATTTTTATTTCATTCAGTAAATAAATAAATATGAAAATTTAACAATCTTTTAAGATAGAATTGTTGGCTAAAAAAATAATAATTAAAGACACAAAAATTGTTCGCTTCTTCGTCAATGACATTCTCTGACAACACTATTTAATAGTATTAAATGAAGGTGCATTTTTAAGGTCAGCGTAATGCATATTTTGCATTTTTGAGAGGCCGTAGAAGTCATTTTTCCGTGTTGTTTACATTTTAATAGTAAACAATATCATGAATCAAAATTTGTGTTTGTTAGAAAGGTCTAAAAATATACAATGTAATCAGTTAAAGAAAATTATATGCATTTTTTTTTAATCCTGAAAGGAAATTTGGTTTAGATTTAAACCTGAATGCATAAAAAGCCACCCTCTCTTCAGTTCCAGTATGAGGCAGGAGAATTCAGATGCTAGAATCGCCATTTTTCCCCTGCAAAATAATAATAAAAAAAAAAGCAGAAGGTTTACATTAGATACGATACAAATACATACACTGTTTATGCATAGATTATGTTTAAAATTACATACAGGCATGCACAGTGAGTTAAGAAGAAAGTATATCAAGAAATTATACTAATTAATACGGTAATTACAAGCATGAAATGGTTTTAAATACATACCTTTGGGAAGTCGTAAAATTTTGTCACAGCACAATTCACCTCGCAGAAAGGAATTAGTAGCTTGACCAACCCCCACTTTTCGGGAGAATCGGGGACGTTCAATAACTGGTTTTATTCTCCTCTCTCCTTCTTCTTACTTTTTTTTTTCTCGTATCGGGTAAAGTTGGAAAGCATTGTGTAATGATATATTAAAGGAGATGAATTAGCTTGTACATTTTGACAGATCATACATGTTAGAAGTAACAAATAAATAAAATAATGTAACAAGTTTGTATACAATATTTTTCTGATTATAATTTGAATACATCAGATTAATTATGTGAAAATATAACATGTCATATTACAAGCATTGTATTTACTTTTATTCAGTATAAAATGTGTTTTAGATAAAACACTGTGTCATAAGGTTGTATGTGATGAAATAATATGTCAAATGCGTATGCCATTATTTTTCTTGTAATTAGGTTTATTTCGGCATATTAATTTCAGACAAAATTATAGCTTTGAATGTATTTTGGGCACTTAAACTGTAAAGTTACAAAATTAGTAAACATGTGTGTGGTAAAGAAAAAAGGCTTCGAGAAAGACGTCTGATTGTCAGTACAGAGGTCTTCTATAAATGTGAATGTCAACAGACAACTATGCTATCATGTGTTGAACTTTCTGTTATGAAACAATAGAAGAACTTCTTATAAAATATACCAGAACCATTGATAATTGAACTTTACAGTCTTCGCTCAAAAACTGTGTAGATACACAGTCATATGGACACGTACATTCCTTCAAGCTTTACAAAAAAAAATAAAACCAGCAATCAGTTTTTATTTTTTTTTTTCTGACACCGGGAGAGATGCTGGGCAACATATAACTATGATATGTTCCCGCACCATGTTGGTTAAATCAAAGTAAAATTGCGTAATTTGTTATTTCTGTTTGTATAAATATTTTTTATAAAATATAATTATGAGTGTAAAATTATAATGTTTATATATTTAAGTAAAATAAGAGTGTAAGTTCATACAAAAATTATTAAGTTGATTTTAAATAGTAAATATATATTTTTTAAAAATTGTTGTATTGTAAAATCAATGTATAACGTTGAATGGAGTTCGGATCTCAGACAACAACAATAGCCAGACGCCATGGTGTCGTTTTATGACAAGCCAATGGAAAGTGGTGTATAATTAGAAGTCGTAAAATCATAAAAACGTTGGAATCAATTTATGGCCTCAATAAAAGTGTTGGGATAAATTTATGACTTTTCAGACCACCCAAACTTTAAGGCAGATAATAATATTAAAGTATATGTAAGGGGCCATTTGCAGACTGCTAGCTAATAGGCCTATCGAAGTATAATAAAAAATCTTCTCACATCCAATAACAGTGGACTAGACAAAAATAGTTCCACCCACTGCAGGAGCTGGTGTGCAAGAAGAATAAGGTTTAAAAAAGATAGTCTGAAAAAAGATGTAGAGGACGCAGGAGCTCTCCTGAAAGCCCGTGCAATGAGTCCCGTAAGCCCTAGTAAAGCCCAGGCGAGATGGACATATCGGAGCGAGCATAATCGAGCCTAATCAAGCCTAATTGAGGATGTCTTCCTGATGTACCTATCGGAGTGAGCCTAATCAAGCCAAATTGAGGATGTCTTCCTGATGTACATATCGGAGTGATCCTAATCAAGCCAAATTGAGGATGCGTTCCTGATGACACATTGCCATGATCCTAAGCAACGCAACAACTCGGAATTTGATGAATAAAGGCCACCATCCCGTATATTAAAAGAAGGTACTATTTTAAACATTTTCTTTTACCACTTAAGATCATATGAAAAATCTTAAAAAATACTTTTCTGATATTTTACGGTAGAGAGTAATCTGAGATCCGACAAAACCAATAATTAAATAAGATTAAGGTAATTTTAAAAATGAAAGAGAGTATTCTTTTAGCAAAAAGAAACAATTATAATAATTAGAGTACGTGAAAATATTGTCTTTTTTTTTTAAAGATTAAACATACTTAAAATAATGAGAAGCAAACAAAAGTGTTGCTTTCTATTTTTTGAATTAATATTATGTTTTTCTGTATATAGTGATGTTCAATGTAAATAAAATATTTAATCAAGTTTTAAAAAGTTTCTGTAATTATTTAATTAATAATATTTAAAGTGTGTCAATTTATTTTTTACAGCTTAAATTTTAGTTTAATTCATAAGTGGAAGAGTTCGTCTAAATAATTCACAACGCAAACTCTTAATTTTATTCGTAATTATTCAAATTTAATAATTACTTTTTGACGCGAATTATAATTTAATTTTATTAATGCTTCGCGTTGCTCTTCTACTAGAATTTAGGTAAATACGATCACTTATATTATTTGAATTTATCTAAGGTATATAAAATTATATACCAATTTGCTATGAGGTTGCTTGGATGATTTGGACCAATTAACAATTTTGGATATAAAGTAAATAGAAAATAAACAGGTGTAATTATCTGTCCAGCACTTGATAAAACCAGTTGGAGGTCAAATAAACAAGTTGCACATCAAACGTGGCAAATGAGGTGCGTTCGTAATATAACTAGTTTTATAAATATTTTTTGCACCGCATATTATACTGAATGTATATTTTAGTGCTTTTCATAAGTGCATATCCATTTTATTCTGTTCGAAAGGCTGTAACATCATTAAAATGCACTTGAAATATTTTTTTCACATTGGCCGTAATGAATCGGAAAACTTTTGACTGTCCCTGTGATTAAACTATACATCCGATTTTCGTAAAATTTGAAATGACTCGACAAAATTTTGTAACAATTATATATTTAAAATTTCAGATCATTCGGTGGGTAGGTTTTATTATATGCTCTGTTATATGCGGACGGACGAACAGACAGACGGACGGACAGACAGACAGACGGACGGACAGACAAACAGACGGACCGAAAGACGACTATAGGCGCTACGTATTTATATAATTACGTATGTACCTAAAAAGACGCTTAAATGCCGACGCTTTCCAACGACACATTCCAACCAACAATTTCCAGAGAATCGTCTGCCTCTAAAAGAATACATACTCTAATTAACTGTGTCCTTACAGATTTTGCTGTAACTGTCCTATCTTGTATATTCATATATAACGCACACCACCCCACCCAGGTCGTACCGGTTTCGAACCCGCGAACATCGCCCCAAGTTCCTCATTTTGCGGCCAGTATCTTAACCACTGGGCTGAAAGAGGCTTCAGTTGTAAATATTTCATCAAAAAATTCAAGAAAAATGAATGAAATGGAAAAAACAATCAAGTTACAATACAGTAAAACCTCCTTAAAGCGACCATTTCTATTCCAATAAAAATTGGCCGCTTGGAGAGGTGGTCTCTTAATGAAGGTCATTTTTAAATCTAGATTTTAATTGTTGAAAAAGGTTACAATTAATGTTATTAAAATTTATTTTTCACATTAGGAAAAAATATAAAAGTTTAAGTATCAAAACAAAAGTTAATTACATAAGTTAATTAACTGCAGGGTTTAAAAAATTAATATACTGACGTTTTCTTTGATTTTACAATTTTATCTTTCATAACTTTTATTTCCAAGGCCTTTCGAAGTTCAGAAAATAAATCCATTTTTTTTTTTCTGGACGGGAAAGAATAATGACGATTTCATTAATGTATCTATTTCTTTGAGAGTTTCCTGACAGAATAAGCCATGGGAGTTTATTGACCGTCATTTTTAATTCGTCATCGGAGTTAAATTCATTGCCTAAAAAGGCACAAAGGGGTGTTTAAACACTTAAAAGTTACGGGCATAATAAAAAAAAATTTAAACTTAGTTTAAAAGTTTGATGAATAATGCGCCCTACGGAATTATTTTTCTAATAAAACTTTCCTCAAGCGACCAGGCAAAAATGGAATTTGTTTTATTTTCTTCAAAGAAATGGGTCGCTCATGGAGGGAGTTCAAGTGGGATGGTCTCTGAATAGAGGTAAAATTAGTATTGAGCCTATGGGAATAAATTTCGTTCCATGAAAAAATGGTCGCTTAATGGAGGTGGTCGCACAGGGAGGTTTCACTGTAATTATTTTCCGTACTATTCAATTCATATTCATATGACAATAGGATCAGAAAGTTTTTGAAGACGTTTGGAAAATATCGCATTACAACACGATTTAACAAGCATTACAATTTTCTAATATTTTTTGCGTTTTAACACACAATTCATTCTGAAAAGTAACCTATATTTTAAATTTAAAGTGTGAAATATATGTTTCAAATAAAAGAATCGTCAATGGTGGAAAGAGAATTAAGCAAACTTATATTATTATCCATACTAATATTATAAAGTAGTAAAGTTTGTTTGTTTGTAGGAGGTAATCTCTGGAACTACCGAACCGATTTCAAAAGTAATAATATCAAAATGATGGTGTTAGTCCACGTTCGAACATAGGCTATATCTTATGCCCATGCCACTACCCCAAAGGGGGTGCAGGAGCAAAAAACATTCTAAGAATGCGATTTTTGTGTTAATGAAGGGCTTAGAGACATGACATTTGGAATGGTAATTACTTATAAGATATAAATGACCTCTAAGAACGTTTCTTTAAAAAAAAAAAAATCGAAATTTAAAAAGGGTGAAAAGGGGCAAAAAAGCGTTCTAAAAACGTTCTAAATGGCGATTTCTACGCAGTCTCAGGAAGTACCGAACTAATTTCAGAAGCAATGTTTGGAAATTGATAGTGACAACCATTGCTTCAACATAGGCTGTATTTCATGTTGGTGTCACTAATACCTGGGTGTTGCAGGAGAAAAAACATTCTAAATTGCGATCTCTATGATATTGAAGAGGCTACAAACTTTAAATATGGCATGGTTGTTACTTATAAAATATAAATGCCCTCTACGAACTATCGAAAATAAATTCTAAATTTAAAAGATGTGAAGCGAAGGGAATGAGCGAAAAGCGTACTAAAAAAGTCCTAAATTACGATTTCTATGTAATCTCAAGAAATAACAAACCGATTGCAAAATTAATGGTTTTGAATGAATGGTGGCAGTCTCTGGTTCCACACAGGATATATTTTATGCCCATTTCACTGCCATCTCTGGTTGGCAGTAGGAACAATAAATGTTCTAAAAAAAAGTCTTTAAAAACTTTCTGAATTGCCATTTCTATGGAATACTAGGAAGTGCCAAACCGATTTCAGAATTAATGTTGGCAAATTAATGGCGACAGTTACTGTTTTAACACAGACATTTTACGTTAATGCCACTACCACCAGACAGGTGGTAGACCGATAGACAAGAAGCTCGGAATTTGAGATGATGGTTAATTTTAAGTTGAAAATGCGTACTAAGGACTGTTTATTCAAAACTTCAAATGAATACTCAAATGAGCATAAAAGTTTCAAAGTACTTTCTAAATTTGGAACTAGATTTAGTTCTTCTTATAAATTCAATTATCATTTCTGGCTGATGCAGTGTAATAATGAAGTTTAGTCAAACTGTGGCTGAATTAGTAGTTTTTGAATTATTCATAAAACTATAATTTCTTCTAATAAAAATTAGACATACAAATATCACTTGACATATTTCAACTGTTACGCGAGCGAATCCACGGGTTTTGCTAGTTATTATTATAAATGACAAAATATAAATAAAGCCACAATAAGAAATGCATAGATGTATACTACTATTATTGCATGTAGACGGTAACAAAATAAATTGTCAAGACAAAATAACACTGAATGAAAATACATGTACTTTTAATTGTACGCCAGATTCGAAAGGGTTAAATTCAACCGAAAAAGTGGTTTTTATCTTTTTAAACGTCAAAAACCAATATATTTTCAAGATTTCAAGAAGCATTTCCGAAAATCAGTATCATCAAAAGAAACTTTGTCTTTATAAATGCATCTTTAAACCTCGAAAATATATTAGTTTCCGAAGTACTTAAAGATATAAAACGTTTTTCGTAATATAAAGTAACTCGGAGAGGTTGTTGTATATATGTGTCCGTTGTTATATTATATTTGCCTATATTAAAAATATTTTGTCTTATACGTTTACATTTATACCGATTTTTAGCAGGCATTACTTGCACCCAAAATAAGGTATCATGCATGTCTGTGCTGCACCATTAAACAGTCATAATATAGTTATTTAGAAACATTTTAGTTCAATATTTAAAAATACATTTATTATTCTTTTATAGAAAAAACATGTCATTTCACATATTATTTAAAAAAAAACAGTACTTTTGTGTTTAATAAAAATCCAATATATTTCCAAAAACGTAACTCATATACGCATCTATGCTAAAGACGTCTTATTTATTTTTTGGAATATCTTCAAGTTCATTTTAAAAAAACATCTGCGTCCTTTAAAACCATTAAACATTCACAAGAAAACATATTCACTTTGGTCGTTAACGCATCAAACAGCATTCTGATCGCCATTTTTGGAATAACGTTTTCACCTCTTCACCGAGAGATCTTCAGTTCTGAATGAAATTAATTTTTTCGTTTTGGACGAGATTTTAAGCTTTTTCCTTTTTTCTTCTTTTTTCCCTACTCGTTCATCGCGTCATCTATTATCAATTATCGCATGGGTCATATCACTGATAGTCTTCTCACCATTTGACCTTTAATATAGTAATTTCAATGGCCTCTCTAATTAATCCATTGTGAAAGCTGTCATAGTTAGTAATTTTTTTCGATCGATATTTTGTTGATTTTAATATATTAATCCTTGCGAGGGCTGTTGTCTGGTTGTTACTTTTTAAATCTAGGAAATGTCCTTTTAATCTGTCTTCAATTTTGCTTTTAGTCATTCCTATATAAAATATGTCTTCGTTTTTGTTATTACTTTCGTTTTGTTTAGACATTTTACGAATTACTTCCAGACGTACTTACTTCAGTCTTTTTTTTTTTCATTGTGGCTAAGCCGGATGACCAAAAATAGAGTAAAATCGAATATATATATTATATTTATCTGCTTATTCAAAACTAATTGGATTTCGAAAATATAAAATCTAATTGGATCTAATTAATCTAATTGAATCTAACATTACTGCATGGACCTACAAAATCTTTACGAGTTATTAAAAACTTCATTTGCAATATCTTTTTAAAAACTTAATTTCACGTCAAATAAATCACAGGAGACTAAATCAAATAACGACGTAATTTACTTTAATCAGATTTCATTTTTTGTTTCTTTCCAAGGCATATTAATCTATCGGAAAATAATATTAAACTTTATAAATTGAGAGTCATTATTTTTTAAATACCAGAGTAGAAAGAGTTTTTAAATCTTCCAATATAAAATTTATTTGTAAAAAATTTCTCTCGTTAATAACACAAAATCTGTCAAACGCCCCCTGGTGAGCTCTTAGCTTCAAATTGGATGTTATTAATGTTATTAAACTGAAATAAGATACAGGGCAATTCCATATGTGACGGAATAACATTTTGAGTTGTAGAATTACAGTTAAAGCAATTACCCTGAAGCTATTTTCACACAAAAATTAATTTTTCAGTTTACACATGACTGTTATTGACTAAAAGATAAAAAAAAAATATCTGAAACCATTTTTTTACAGATTTTATTCTTTCATTTTTGAGTAATTTCTTATTATTTGACGGAATGACATTTTTGCAACCATGACTCTAACTTATTACTTAAAACTGGAAACATTTGTTAATTAGAAAACCATTCAGTTTTTAAACTAATACGTATCTTAAATATGATGTATAAGCAGTGCAAAATTAAAATTTAGAGCAATCTATCTGTACTATGGTTAAAGTTATTAACTGCCGTTTGACGTGACGGAATGACTGAAAGTTTCTTAAACGTTTATTTAAAAAAAAATGATTAAATTAATAAATTTCAGAATGAACGTACATTACATGATAATGTATTCTCTTTTGATAGCATTTTCAAAAACATATCGAGCACGATTACCTACTATTTGAAATAAAAAAAATGCACAAAAACATATATCAGAATGACACAACACAACACTTTATTGTGCATGCATTACTATCAAGAATATTGCTTTAAGGCTATTTTAAACCATTAAATATTATACTGCATGCATTCATTTATTAAAAAATGCAATGTAAATAACAATTACCTTCTTTTTCCAAGTGTTCTTCAATAATACTATTTGTACACAACTGCAAGAATTTTACTTTTCAGACATTTTGTTTATTTGGACTATTGCCAGTTGCAAAAAATAAATAAATAAAGTTTTGAGTCTAAAACATTCATTTAAAAACTTGGAATATATTTCAATATATTTTTTTAACTTAATTTATCAAAATTATAAAAAAAAAAAAAAAATTTTTTGATCAAAGTTGTCGCTTGTATGGAATTGCCCTACACAGAACAAAAACATCGAAGTATGAGTTTCTTTTATTAAAATTTCATTTGAATAATTAGTTTACTCAACGTATGAGAGTGAATAAATTCTATGTTCTGTAAATTGCTATCAAAGTTCCATGTTAGCAAAATTTTTAATTTATTCTTTATATGTAATTACACTGGTCGGCACCAAAATCTTCTCTCTAAAAGTAATACCTGATTCTTATAGATATCACACTGCTAAATAAAAATACGGTAACGAAATTAGTGTATCACGTACCATTCTTTTCGTAGGAGGGTTTGTTTTTAAAATTAAGGTGTTTTATAGCTTGCTAAAACGCAAGTGGAAATATTGTAAACCACAAAATGTAGATAATAATACGTAAATTCGCTAAAAATATATGTATAAATATGATTACCCGAGTTACAGTGGAATAAGGAATAAAAATATATCAGTGGATATCAAACAGTAAATACGGACACGAAAGGAGGTGGGGAGCACATAAAAAGAAAAATGAACGATACAAGAATCAACAGACTAAAATTTTCATGCTGTATTTTATCAATTTGATATCTAAAACAGTGAAAGCACTTTTTGCATGATTTCAAGTTTATTTAGCATTGCAAATTAATATACAGTAGAACCTCGATTATCCGAAGTAATTGGGACCGACCATCCTTCGGAAAATCGAAATTTTCTGATAATCGATAATGCTTCAATTTTAAGAATAAGGACAAATGTATGCGCTATTTCTTATTACGGTAACAAGAGCTTAATAAAAATAAAGCAATAGCAAAATAGAAACAATAATAAATTACTTGAATTTTAAGTTTAAAATTGAGTACATGTTACATATTACACAAGGGATTGAAAACAAAGATTTGTTTGTCGCAGTTTCGATTGCCTTTGCTTTGCAGCTCTATCACGAAGTTTTTTAAATACTATTAGTTCACAAGTATCAAGGTCTTCCTGCTGTTCAAGCCATGCCAAACCTTTTGTAAAGCATTCAAAAGCTTCAGAATTGCTAATTTGTTCGTTTTTTTGGCTGTCGTACATCGTTGGCACACATCGGTGTCACACATCGTGAAAAAAAAGCTTTAAAAATTATTTCGGTTAGCCGACAGTTTCGGTTAAAAGATTTCAGATAAAAGAGATTGTACTGTAATAACCCTTCACTCATTGTTATTAACAGTTTCTCGGATAAATGGTACGTGCTGGAGCAATTTGGATATTTAGAATTACGAATATTAGATCTGTACACTTTACATATTGAGTTTGCAGGGAGGAAACATTTTATTTTCTTTTCCGACCAGTGTTATTAGATTGATACCTTATTAGGGATTTAATACATTTTGTAATTGGCGAGTAAAGGCTCGAGAGAGGTAGTTACACGATATGGATTACTCAGGGTGTGAAATATTATGTGAAATATTATTCTTATTTATATAAACTAGAGCTATTATTTTAGAAACACGTGCTTAGAAACAGTTTTTAAATCTTTCAAAATCAAATTTATTTGTCCAAAAGTTCTCCCGTTAATGGCACATAATCGGTAAAACTCCCCCATGATGTGCTCTTAGCTTTAAATTGGAGGTTATTATACTGAAATAAGATACACGAAGCAAAAACATAGAAGGATGAATTATTTTATTAAAATTTCTTTTGAATAATTAGCTCTCTCGGCGTATGATACCGAATAAATTCTACGTTCTTTAAGGGGACCGGGAAAGCAAAATTCAACCAAAAAATCGATTTTTACTTTTTTATATCATTAAATAGTTTAAACTTTTATCTTTCCAACGATGTGTCACACATGTTTATATATATATATATAATAAGTGTTGAAATTACTGATTCTTTTCTAAGAGTACTTCACAGCTTAATGGCCATTGAAATCTTCAATTGACTTTTTCTCAAAACTTTTATTTTTCATGTTTATGTTCCTTTTTATAAATATCTATTAAACTTAAAAACTCAAATTTTTTTTATAATTATATTATGTTATATTATATACTTTAACACAGGGATTTAATAATTTGTTGAGAATTATCTATTTTAGGCTGTGAAATCTTACCAAAAAATGCTAATTTATAAATGATTTTCAATAAATAATTAATAATTAATTTTGAGTTTCACTTAGAAAGAAAATGGTCTGTTAAAATACGTAAATCATTTTATTCTAACTACTCTAAAAAATCTAGACCCCTATCTTTCACCATTTCTGAGAAAAAGGTACATAAATTTGGTGAATTTAACATGGTGGAGATAGGGCTTTCCCGGTCCCCTTAATATGCTATCGAATTTCCACGTTGGCAAAATTCCTAATTTTCTCTTAGTTTGTAATAAATAGGTCTATAACTTATTATTTAGTAAATATTGTAATTAAAATATAGAGCAGAGGTTCCCAACGTGGGGCGAACGCCCCACAGGGGGGCAATTTCAAATTTTTTATTAAGAAATTTCCTATCACTTTTTCTTCTTTACTTTTTCTAACGAAAGTAGTATCGTAGTCTAAAAAAATAATAATAATAGATGAAGAAAATTTTAAAATAACTGAATAAAAAATAAGTTTCAAAACCGTTCCATTTAAAAGTTCAAAATACACTGACACCAGGATAATTATTTCAATTAATTATTCAGATATTTTGACGCCTTTTATATATTAAAAAAATACTTTACTTTTTTTGGCTTTAATATTATTTTAGTAAACCACACCTCTTTTTTTTACAACAGTGTGACTTCAAAAATCCGGCATTCAGAAATCCGGCAACTTCAAAAATTCGGCATCAAAACTATCTTTTACACTTTCAAGTTATGATAGAAGAAAAATAGCAATTGTTTATGAATCAAAAACTTCAAGATCGAAAAAATGAAAAAAAATAATATTTGACATTTTTTTCATTTGTCAGAGGAGATTATTTTCTGAACATATTTTATGGGAGCTGTACTGTTGCTCTGCAACAGTGTAGGGAT
This sequence comes from Maratus speciosus, assembly GCA_963932465.1. Taxonomy (NCBI): domain Eukaryota; kingdom Metazoa; phylum Arthropoda; class Arachnida; order Araneae; family Salticidae; genus Maratus; species Maratus speciosus. The sequence continues at coordinate 11,368,264 of OZ010799.1, forward strand.
TAGTACACAAGTTCTTTGGAATCTCTCTTCTGACCCTGTGCTCTATAGAATTGTTGAAAACGCTAGTAACAGCTCCGAAGACAAGGATGAACAATAGGCAGAAAAAAATGTCACTAAAAAAATGCATAAATTTGACTAGAGAATAAATATCTGCTTTAGAGAACAAATCTGTATTTCCGAAATAGATGCCTAATAGAAATTCTTCATTTGTATAAAATACAAGAAAAACGTGTTAAAGAACGGCCACAAAAATAGAAGCAAAAAAAAAAAAAAAATGACATCGATAATTCCGAAATTACACGCGAAGAAATAATTTCACACTTTATTAATTTTTTTTTTCTGTAACACAGAAAATATCAGTTAATGTAAGTTTATTTAATTATATTTAATTTTCTCTTTTTCTTACCTAATTATCACTTGATAATGAAATAAAGTACGGATAAAGGCACAATTATGAATATAGTATTACTTTTGATATTCCAAGTTACTACTTTTGACATTCCTTCAAAAATCCGGAATTTTCAAAAATCCGGTATAGTCTCCGTCCCGATGATATCGGATTTTTGAATTTATACTGTATTTATTTATTTTTTTAAATTGTGCATCTACTCATAGTGCAATATGCCACCGAAAGGAGCTTTTACATGTGAAATTTTGTAGGGTATATCTAAAACTGACTATTTGGACATGCTTAATCTAAAATATGTTTTGAATTATCTAAATGAGGTACTACTTTTATGAAATTAATATAAATTCCCGTGTGCATCACAGTTAAAAATGGGAAGTAGAAAGTAAACTTGTTATGGCTCTTCTGCAGACTACATACAAAATATATAAAAATACTGCATTTTAAAATTTAAAATCGGGGAAAACATGGCGGCCAAATAATAATAATGCGAAAAAGATGCCCACTATCAAAGAAGTTATGTCATGAGGGGAAAGAAAAACAGTTGCTTAAAATGGATAAAAGCGCGAATCCGGAAATGTTACTTGTGAATTATGTTATCCATACAGTTTCGGTGATAAACAAATATCACTCTTTCTTAATGAAGTACTAAAATCCATTATAAAATGTATCAATCCTATCAGAGGTAATACAAAATGTGAGAGAGATTTCAAGTAATTTTACGAAGATAAAAATGTGAACTATTTATCACTTTAAAATTTGAGGTAAGATCAAATGCCAAAAAGCAACAAATATGACTAAATCAAAACAATAACAATGAGAACATTCATGGCCGCATTGCATTCATAGAGTTATATTAAAAATATACTTGTAATTAAAAAAAATATATGATTTTGATAAATTAACACGTTCACGCCGGCGCGGTGGGTCACACTCGACTGTCTCAGAGTTGTCAAGACTCCGGCTTTTTGCACACCACTATTATTTTACAGAAAATGTTGTTCTTTTTAAATCGCCCAATTGTTCTAATTAAATAAAACAACACTTTCTGCATTAAAATTCTGGTATCCAAAAAAGCCGGCAGCTCTGAGACAGTCGAGTGTGACCCACCGCGCTGCCGTGAACGTGTTAAAGAATGTGAAATCACTTATCAGAGTTAAAGCTATTTTCGGATCCTTCCTAGAAAATAAAAGTTTCTTTTTCATGTAATAAGATTTATATGATTTAGAATGGAGGGGGGACATAATGATTTTACAGATGCTTAGGTGGGGAGTGTCCAAAAAAGGTTGGGAACCACTGGTATAGAGGCTTAAGAGAGGTAATCATATGGCATGAATTATTTTGATTACATAGCTAGGGAATAGAATTTCTTGGCAAAATTACGCAAAGGAAAACCCCACGAAATGATGTTATATACAAGTAATGCGGGACTAACTGTTCATGCTGTGTTAATTTAATTAAGCATTTGAGTATGGCAGCTTAACCGGCCACTTCCCTATGGATCCTATAGAGTGACTCTCTTTTTACCCGACTGCCAAGAAGAGTTATGTGTTTCACGCGTATCTGGGTATGTGGATTTCTTTATATCCTCGAAACATCCCAACGGCTGGATGGATTTTAATGAATGAGGTCTCTATCAATTCGTCTTAACGGCCCGATGGTTATAGGCTAGGTTTTGTTTTTATAAATTCAAAATGGCGGTAGAGACGAAAGAAAATTTTTACGCACCCTATTGAGTGGCATATAATTGGATAGGCCTTTCAAAATGAAGACGATGTTTAATTGACTATTTTACAGTCAGAAGCTCCGTTTAAATATTACACAAGCTGGAAGTTGTGTAGGTAGGATCTCTTGCTTTACTGAAACTCTAACCTTCATAGACATCGATAGGCATAATCAAAACAGTGTTTATAGTTAGGAACTAACAATTAAATACAACTTAAAAGTTATCAATACAAGTAAATAAAACAAAAATAGGTAAGTAATATAAAAAATAGTCCCACATTGATGAGAAATAATTAATTCGCTTTTTACGCAGTCGGGCTTTTTGATTTTTCAAATTTAATTTTTTACTTCTTAATTATTGAAGCTATTGTCCACCAATCAATCAGTACATCATGGTCTTGTTTGGGAATTAATACAGGTTTAGATAGCTAATCAACACTTGATGTTACAATCAGATGCTTATGAAAACTTTCGAAACTTGTACGTACATACTATTAGTAAAACAGTTTGAGGTGTTATAAGTACAAAAATTCTCAAGGAATAATTGGTCAATACTTCATTTCTGATATCTTTCTTAAAAACTAAATTTTACAAAGCTTTAAAAAGCATCTGATTGTAACAGCAAGTGATGACTAGGTATCTAAACCTTGAATAGGTCCTAAATTAGACCTGCTCATTGAAAGATGATAATTTCAAGAAGTAAAGAGAAAAAAAAAGACATGCACGTTACAGTATCCATAGAGAAGTGTGCGATTAATCTGCCATAAGCAAAGACAAAATAAAATTTAAACAGCATACACAGTTTGTCCCGTATTGTTTGTATATAACAATATTTCATCTATTTTTATTTCAGAAAATCTTACGAAGAAATTCTATTCTCAAGGCAATGTATCCAAAACAATTCTTGTCGTATAATTACACCTCTCGAGCCTCTATACTTTAATTTCAAAATTTATTTATATATTTAATACTTAATAAGTTATCGATCTAATAATTACAAACTAAGCAAAAATTAGGAATTTTGGCAACATGCAAATTTGATAAGGAGTTACAGAACATAAAATTTATTCAGTATTCAGCATTATTCTATTTTTAAAACTAAATGTAACGAATTATATATGTCAGGAGACTGTATCAAATAACGACATAATTTACTTTAATTAGACTTAATTTTTCCTTCCTTCCCTAGACCTATTATGATATTGGAGAAGAATATTAAACTTTATAATCTGAGAGGCATTATTCTAAAAATACGTCCGTAGAAAGAGTTTTTAAATCTTCCAAAATTAAATTTATTTGTACAAATTTTCTCTCGTTAATGACACAAAATCTGTTAAACGACCCCTGGTGAGCGCTTAGCTTTGAATTGGAGGTTATTAAACTGAAATAAGACACAGGAAGCAAAAACATAGAAGTATGAATTTATTTTATTAAAATTTCTTTCAATAATTAGTTTACTCAACGTATGATAGTGAATAAATTCTATGTTTTATAAATTGCTATAAAAGTTCCATGTTAGCTAAATTTTTAATTTAATCGTAATATGTAATTATTAGATAAATAGCTTATTAAGGATTTAACTCATTTTGAGATTGGAAAATAAAGGCTCGAGAGAGTTAGTTATACGACATGAATTTTTCTGGGTCAGTTTGCGTCAGGAATAGAATTTCTTGGCAAAATTTTCAAAAGGGAAACATAAGAAATGTTATATACAAGAAATACCGGACTAACTGTTCATGCTGTGGTGTTAATTTAATTATGCATTTGAGTATGGCAGCTTAACTGATTAATTCCCTATGCAAGCCTGCCACAATTTTTTATTCTGTTCGCACCACTATTTTTTTTCTTTAAATACATTTTGCAGCATATTTCTCTTTCAAATGTTGTCAGAGTGTATGAAAAATATTTCAGTTTTGAAAAAGTGGTGCGAAAAGAAAAAAAAAATAGTCGTTTGTGGTATCCCTGCCTATGGATCCCGTAGAATGCATCTCTTTTTTTACTTTTTAATTATTGAAGTTATTGATCACCAATGAATCGGTAATCATAGTTTTGTTTGGGAATTAATCGAAGTATAGATATCTAATCAACACTTGCAGTTACCACCAGATGCTATTTAAACTTTCGAAACTTGTACGTACATATTGTTAGTAAAATAGTTTGAGAAGTTATGTGTACGAAAATTATCAAGGAATAACTGGTCAATACTTCATATCTGATATCTTTCTTAAAAACTAAATTTTACAAAGTTTTAAAAAGCATCTGGTTGTAACAGCAAGTGATGACTACGTATCTAAACCTTGATTAGGTCCTAAAGATGGGCCTGCTCATTAAAAGATGATAATTTCAAGAAGTAAAGAGAAAAAAAAGAGACATGCACGTTACAGGATCCATAGAGAAGTGTGCGATTAATCTGCCATAAGCAAAGACAAAATAAAATTAAAACAGCATGGACAGTTTTTCCCGTATTGTTTGTATATAACAATATTTCAAAAAAGGCAATGTATCCAAAATAATTCTTGTCGTATAATTACCTCTCTCGATCCGCTATACTTTAATTGCAAAATTTATTAAATAATAAGTTATCGATCTAATAATTGCAAACTAAGCAAAAATTATGAATTTTTGCCAGCATTTAAATTAGAATTTATTCAGTATTCTTTATTATTCTGTTTTTTAAAACTAAATTGCATGAAAAATATATCTCTGGAGACTGAATGAAATAACGACATAATTTACTGTAATTAGATTTATTTTTTTCTTCCTTCTCTAGACCTATTATGATATCGGAAAAGAATATTAAACTTTATAAATTGAGAGCTATTATTTGAAAAATACTTGCGTAGAAAGAGTTTTTAAATCTTCGAAAATCAAATTTATTTGTGCAAAATTTCTCTCGTTAATGACATATAATCAGTTAAAAGCCACCTGGTAAGCTCTTAGCTTTAAATTGCACGTTATTAACTGAAATAAGATACACGAAGCAAAAACATAGAAGTATGAATTTCTTTTAGCCCCCCGTGTGCTATTTCTTTTGGGCAACAATTAAAGTGTCGTCCCTAAAACATAACGTTCTGTTACATGAGCCAGACGTAAAACGATGGAGATTTATCAATGTACGGCTAAATACTGATTACCTCTATTACTTTTAAAATTCTAAGCATCGCACATTTTCAATTTTTACATCTCGTATAGGAAAAAAAAAAAGTACTTTTAAATGTAATTTGTTTGAAAACTGCATCTCAATTTATTTTTACCCGACTGCCAAGAAGGGTTATGTGTTTCACGCTTATCTGGGTATGTGGATTTCTTTATACCCTCGAAACATCCCAACGACTGGATGTATTTTAATGAATGAGGTCTCTATCAATTCGTCTTAACCATCCAATAGTTAAAGGTTAAGTTTTGTTTATATAAATTCAAATTGCGGCCGTAAAATACAAAATGGCGGTAGAGACAAAAAAAATTTTTTCGCACTATATTGTGTGGCATATCATTGGATAGGTCTTTCAAAATGAAAACGATGTTTCATTGACTGTTTTACAGTCAGAAGCTCCGTTTAAATATTATACAGCCTGGAAGTTGTGTAGGTAGGATCTCTAGCTTTACTGCAACTTTAAACTTCACAGACATCTATGGGCCTCATCAAAACAGTGTTTATAGATAGGAACTAACAATTAAATACGTCTTAAAAGTCATCAAAACACGTAAATAAAAAATAGGTAAGTAATATAAAAAATAGTTTCACATTGATGAAAAATAATTAAGTAGTTCGCTTTTTACGCAGTCGGGTTTTTTGATTTTTTTAATTTAATTTTTACTTTTGAGGTATTAATTTTTTTTTTTTTTTTTTTAAACCACTTCTGTAATGTTGGTAACCGAAGTACTCCATTTTTGTAGAAAGTAAAGGGGAAAATGTCGAAAATGACGGAGTAAAGATATAGATGGAGATGTAGTATGGTTTAAAACGGTTTACAATATGAAAGCGGTTATCGCTCATATTTAAATGCCCTCATTCGGCCCACACAAGAAAACCTCTCAGAAATACTTTCACGAATTCACAGAAATTATACTGGAAGCACTGCTGCAATACTTTTTCCGTTAATTGACGAATATCCGTTATTTTTTTTTCCGTAACAGGAGGTAAAATATCCGTCAATTAAAGAAAGACTGGATAAAATAAATTTGCGACATTGGAGCCGAACCAGCCATCCCAGTGTTGCGAGACGTGTACGCTAACGATCGCGCTACTGTTGGACAAAAGAAAAACGCTTCGAAGTAGATATGCTTGCTTCAAATGAGCATGGTTTGATTAATTTCTTTAAAAAGCTTTGAATTTTGAAGTTGATTTCGTCTTTAATGAGATTGTAGCTGGGGTTTTGATACTTTAGTATTAAAATAGGATAAAAATATAAATTATATATATTTTTAAGTAGATTACTAAATGTAAAATATGAATATTATATTTTTTATTTAATAAGATTTTTTTTTTGAGTAAAATCCATTTTTCCCCATTTAATATTTAAATTAAATGTGTTCATTTAAAATACATTTTAAATGCAAATATTTTTTATTAGCAACTTTATAATTTAATTTTTTAAAACTTTTTTCACCTTATTCAACTTTAAAAAAATTAATTGCGATTAATTTGAATGAATGAGAAAAGTAATTGTTATTCATTTTTAAATTCGAAAAAAAAAATTCTCTTTTTCAATTAAATTATAAATCTTAATTTATATAATTTTTGGTTTTTCCTTTTTAAATAAATTCGTATTTTAGCATTAATAGAGCGCATGCGTGCTAGGAATGAACGGTGTTGATTTTGTTTATGACGGCCAATTATCAACACAAGCGATACGGGCTCAAAGGAGATGGGTGCCCTAACCCGTATTTACGCAAGGAATGAACAGAATTTCTCACTCTTTTTCAGAGTTTTTGGAAGCATTCACGGATAAAACATGTTTTCTAGGAGTACGAAAATTACTTAGGATAACTCTAGGATAGATGGCCATAGTTTTTAAAGATTGTAATAAAAATTCTTAGAATAATTGCAAATACAGCTCGCAATACTTTTTGCAAATACAGTAGAACCTCTTTTATCGGAAACTCTTTTAACCGAAACTCTCGATTGGCAGAAATCCTTTTTTAAAACTTTTTGTTTACTATCACATTCCTTGTGTGCAAAATCTATTTTGAAAGCTTTTTTAAAGTATCACATTCCTTATGTACAAGCGGTCCTTTCCGAAGTACATATAAATATTTTTGACCTCATTTCTCAGAGTTCCTTTGAATTTAGCTTGAACTCCCGTAAGCTGCGGAGTGGAACGAAGAAAACGAACTAAGTATTATCAATTCTGAAGCTTTTGAATGTTTTGCAGAAGGTTTGGCATGGCTTGAGCAGCAGATTGTGATACTGGTGAACTAATAATATTAAAGAAGAATTAATAGAGCTTCAAAGCAAAGGCAATCGAAACTGCGACAGACAAAACATTTTTTCAAACCCTTGTGATATGTGTAAAAGGTACTTAATTTCAAAATTAAAATGGAGGTAATTTATTCTTGTTTCTATTTTGCTATTGCTTTTTTTTTCATTAAGCACTTGTCACCATAATAAGAAATATTGCATATATTTCTCCTTAATCATAAAATTGAAGCATTCTCGATTACCCGAAAATTTCGATTTTCCGAAAGAGGGTCGGTCCCAATTACTTCGGATAATCGAGGTTCTACTGTACATGAAATACTTATGCATATTTAAAATTCTTATACATATGCTCATAATATTTTATACAAAAATAATTAAATATTGAAAACAAAAAGTATAAAACAACATTAAAATTAAAACGGCAGATGGTCATCTCTCCTTAACGCCGAGGAGAGATGAACATCCAACACAAGAAAGAAGAAGTGAAGTTAAATAGCAAAAAAATAACACATTCCATACAGTTAATCATGAAAAACCTATAGCAATTTCTAAAGATGCAGTTATATGATGGAAAATATGTGAATAAAATTCGAATAAACAAAATTTGAAGTATAATTTCAATAATTCACTTTTCGTAAAATCTTACCACATGTTTGGTAAAGGTCTTGATAATTTGCACACGTTTCATGGAACCACTTCAAGTACCTTTTACATTGTATTCAGACATCCTTGTTGGATGTGATATTATATTGTTTTGCACAACCAACACAGTGATTCTAATCGAATTCTATTTACTCGGATTCTGTAGAATCTGATAATTTAAAAGGTATTTCGTTTTCTTCGCTACTCGAAGTGTCGTGTTTTCTTTTCTTGCGTTAATTTCAGTTTTATTACGTTAATTTAGTTTATTTATCAACTTTATCAGTTTCTGTTATGAAAGTTTCCGATGTTTTCCAGCATTTTCTGAAACAAATTAATCATTAGGTCTTATTATATTATTAAAATACTTATATTAGGCTATTCCCATGAAAACTTGTCATGTCTGTCACATACTACGATTTTTGGCTGCCAGTATTTTAGAACGAAAAAAAATGTGACTTATTTTATCGGAGATATCCCTTCAATTGAATAACGCGAAGCAAACTTTTCGAAAATAACGGTGGCCAACAAGCATAGAGATTTTCAGCTGTGTGACAGACATGACAAGTTTTCATGGAATTAGCCATTAGTTAAAATTTAAACAATTATATCAATTAATATATTTATAAACATAAACGTTATACATTTAATTATATTTAGTTAAAATCATCACTCCGTATAATTTTGAAATATTGATTAAAGTTGGCCACCTGTCCTCGATTTCATGTGCCCATCTCTCCTGAAATTTAAGGACTGATGGTCGCCCAATTTAAAGCATCAATAGCCATTGTACGTCTTTGTTTTAGGCTTAGAAGTAAAGATTAAATTATATACGTGCCTTAAAAGTCCATATAGTAAAATATATATATAATGTACGTACTGCAAAACATTCAGATATCTAAGTCAAAAAAAAAAAAAATATTCAACCACTAAATTAAATAAACATTAAAATTAGATTTACTTTTTATAATCGAAAAACACAACTGAACTTCTCAATAAATAAACCCGTTGAACTATTTCATACGAATAAGTTTGTGTTGCAATCTATGATTAAGTTTTGGATGTATTTAGACTGGCCATCTCTACTCTATGGCCATCTATCTTAGAGTTACCCTATAAAAAAATGAGGATTAATTTAGTGTATATCGACAAGTTTTTCTGACAGTGAAGCACGTGGAACAGGGAGCACGTTCTACATCCTATAACTGCGAATATTCTCATTTTTAATCAATATTTAATCATACCTACTATCAAAACGTGGATAATAAGTAACAATTTGCATCGAGCAAAAGCAAAGAAATACAGTTTTGAATTTATAGCGCGCCAACGTGTGGTGGTGATGGTGCAAACAGATAGTTGTGTTTGGACCGAATGTAACTGATTTTAGGGTTGTATTTTCGGCGTCGTGCTCAGCCACTACACTTCATCTCCATCTGTCTCTTTCCTCCATGGTCGAAAATAGTAGATTACTGTATCTTTTTGTTGCCCTATTCTCATAAAAACTGAAAAAAAGTAAATAAAATACGTGCTATGCTAAGAATATCGTCTGCTATAGAAATGTATTTTAAAGTATATATATGCGATTTTTTTTCTCCGCATTTACTCAATTCCTGTCAAAAAGTTGAAAGAATGCAATTTTATTAATCCGTTTGTAATAACATTTCCCGAATTTTGAAACAATATAAATGAATGATTTTTGATAAAATAATTGTGCTATAATATTTAAATACTATATTTAATTTTCAGTATCCATATTAACGTTACAAACGGCTTATGAATCATTAAATAGCCATTTTTTTTCTGGGTTTGTGTATTCTACGATAGTGACGCCCTATGCATACATTTCAATAGATGATGTTTAAGACTGGATCGTAAATGTGGAATTCTTCAGCGGATGCAAATGACGTCATTTTATGTAAAATAAAAGCGTGTATTTTAAGTCTTAGAACTGAAATATGTTTCTTACTGTCTACATTTATACATAATCTTTTTTTCATCGGGAGCTGCACTAAATTCTGAAAAAGTAAAATTCCAGTTTTCTAGTTTTTAAAATTTCTTTTGAATAATTAGTTTACTCGACCTATGATAGTAACTAAATTCCATGTTCTGTAAAATGATATAGATCTGATAATATCATAAGATGAAACGCCCTTTTTTACCTTGATTCAACATAAAATATTATTATATGTTTTATAATATAGATCTGTTTCTTCAAAACTAAATTTTAAGAAAAATATACACCGGGATATTAAATCAGTCCAGTGCCCAAAAACTTCATTTCCGATTTCTTTTTAAAAACTAAATTTCACGAAAAATAAATCTTAGAAGACTAAATCAGATAACGACATAATTTACTTTAATTAGATTTAATTTTCCCTTCCTTCTCTAGCCCGATTATATTATCGAGAAAAAAATATTCAACTTTGTAAACCGAGAGCTGTTTCTTTAGAAATACGTAGCTTAGAAACTGTTTTTAAATCCTTCAAAATCAAATTTATTTGTACAAAATTTCTCTCGCTAATGACACATAATCTGTTAAACGCCCCCTGGTGAGTTCTTAGCTTTAAATTGAACGTTATTAAACTGAAATAAGATACACGAAGCAAAAGCGTCGAAGTATGAATTCTTTTATTAACATTTTTTACAATTAGTTTAATCGGCGTATCATCGTAACTAAACTCAAATGTTCTGCAAAATGCTACCGAATTTTTATGTCAGCAAAATTCTTAATTTATTCTTAGTCAGTGATAATTAGATCGATAACTTATTAAGTATTTAATGCTTTTTATAATTATACAATATAGACTGGAGAGAGGTAGTTGTGCGGCTTCTATTACTTTGCCTTAAAATGCCTTGGGAATAGAATTTCTTGGTAAGATGTACTGAAGCAAAAAGTAATAAAACATTGTTATATACTCACAACATCTGTAGAAATGTGTGCATATGACGTCACTATTGTGGAATAATGCACAAATCTAGAATGTCGTCATTCAAGAAACTCGACAAAAAAAATCGGGTATCTAATTATTCATAAGCCTTCATTTGTTGGTAACATTAATATGGGTACTGAAAATTAAACATAGTTTATAATAGCTCCATGTTTTATCACAAATCATTCGTTTATGTTTTTTCGATATTTGGAAAGTATTATTACACACAGATTAATAAAATTGCGTTCTTTAAGCTTTATTGACAGGAATTAAGTAAATTGCGGAGAAAAAAGTCATACATATATAATGTAAAAGACATTTTTATAGCACACGATATTCTTGGCATAGAACGTATTTTAATTATAATTTTTTTTTCAGTTTTTATTAGAAAAGGGCAAAAAAAAGATATTGTAATCTACTCTATTTTTCCATGTACTTTGTACATACAGTAGCGGTCAAAAGTTTCCGGCCAGCATAAAATTTTTGGTTAATTTGTAAGTATACCCATATGAAGAGGAATCTCAAAGTGATACTTATACACTTTATTGACATAACAGTTAAGAACTTATTTATGGAATAAAAATTAAATATTAATAAATTTAATTGACAAAACTAATTGCACAAGAAAATGCATGTTCTCAAAAGTTTCCGGCCACCTTGGCAAGTTTGGAAAAAGATGGTGTTGTAAAAGAAAATAACGGCGATCAACAACATTTACAATTAGTATTTTGTATTCATACATTTAGCAATAAGTACTGCGGCGCAGCAACGTGGCATCGATTCATGAACAGTGGTAGATCATCAATGTTAAATTTTGTCCACGGTTCTTGCAATTTTTGTGAAAATGCTGCTAAATTGCAATATTTATAATTCCACACACGTTTTCAAGTTAGTTTCAACGATTTTCTATTGTATTCAGATCGGATGATTGGGCTGTCCATTTCAAAAGCGAAGTTTTTTTTGTGCGAAAGCCACTGCTTGACGAGCTTGCATGTATGATTTTGGTCGTTATCATGATGAAACAAATAGATGCGACCACAATTTTTCCTCCAATAAGGCAGCAAACGATCTTGCAAGATATCCTTATGCATTGCACTATTCATCTTCCTGCGGATTTCAAATAACAGACAGGCGCATATTCCAGAAAAAGGCTCCCCACAGCATAACGTGTCCTCCGCCGTGCTTCATTGTAGAAATAATATATCTCGAACCTTATCTTTTGTTTTTAGGTCGTCGGTTGTAATGTTTTTTATCACTCACAAAAAGATTGAATGTCGATTCATCTGAAAATAGTACTTTTTTCCAGTTTTCACTTGTCCAGTCTTTGTATTCCTTGGCAAACGCCAGTCGGGCCCTCTGAATTTTCTTACATATGAAAGGATTTTTAACACCGACTGTTCCATAAAGTTCTACGTTACATAAGCGTCTTGACACTGTAGATAGACTTCAGTGGCGTGGCGTCCGGTCATCGCTGGATGCGGCGATGACCAAGCAATATTTTAAAACTCTTAATAAGCTTTTAAAACTCTACGATCCAGTTTTAGCAGAACATTTGGAGTTCACGTATAAGTGAAGGTAAGATTTAAAGTTTCTTTTTTGAACATTCAACCATTGAATTTTAGAGTTAATAATTTTTCACCACAAACTTAAATAATTGCGATGACCACCGAAAATTTTCACGCCACGCCACTGATAGACTTATTTCAGCAATAACCATAACACCATAAATGGCGTGGAATTGCAGCGGCATTTTTACGCGAGTCATCAACTGCTTTTCTTCTAATAATTCTGTCCACAAGAATAGTCGTTTTCCGGGGTCCCCCGGACCGTGGCAAGATCCGAAGGCCATGACCATCTTTATATATTTTTAAAATATCGTTTACAGCGAATTTTCCGATCGACAACTTTGCTACAATCTCACGAAAGGATTGTCCCTTTAGCGACCAACAAATCACACATTTAGGAACAAAAAATTGTTAAACTTTTCATTTTTGAATCTCAAATACATTATTCACCTTGATTAATTAACAAACATGGCCAAAAAACCACTTTAGCGATAACAAAAACTATTAAATGACGAATGGCCCGGAAACTTTTGCACGCGCGAATTTTGAATTCCTCCCCTTTGCATCAAGTATCTTAAGTAATCAATCAAAATGATCACGTGGTCAGGGATAATTTGCTTATTCCTAACTTTTGGAGCAATTGAACTTCTTCTTTGCTATAACGTTCTGTCAAACAAATCAAAAAAACTAACTGGCAGGAAACTTTTGACCGCCACTGTAAATGGAGTACTTCAGTTGCCACCATTACAGAATTGGTTTTAAAAACTACAAAAAAATTAATATCTGAAAAATAAATTGAGATGAAGTTTTCAAACAAATTGCATTTAAAAGTTATTATTATTTTTTTTATATACGAATGTGTAAAAATCGAAAACGAGCGATGCTTAGAAGTTTAAAAATAATTGCAGTAGAGCTAATCAGTATTTAACCGTACAATGATACATCTGCTTCGTTTTACAGCTGGCTTATGTAACGTAACGTTATTTTTTACAGATGACACTTTATATGTTGTCCGAAAGGACTAGCATATCGGGGGCTAACAAGCAATACGGGATAAACTGTTCATGCTGTATACATCGTATTTGTATATGACAGTTTAATCGCCCATTTTCCAAGAAGAATGCACCTCTTTTTCGTTTCTTAACCCTTTATCTACTGACGGTACTTATAAGCACCATTAAAATAACTTACTATAAAATTCATTTAATACATCGATTAGTTGTAATACCATTTAGAGTGAGTTATAGATATCTTACTTTATCTTGTTCCAAAAGCACTATGGGTTACGCAAAACAAAAATATTTTTAAAAGGATGATTTCTTTTGCCTTTGCATCGTCTCAGCTTTCTTAGCGTTCGCGGAAGGGGGGGGGGGGATTTTTCAATTCGGAGATATTTCTACATTTCTATTTTAAGAACATTATATTTGTACGTTTCCTAATTCTACAAAATACTAAAAAAAAATATTTAAAATAAAAGATTTGAGTGGGGTTATAAATAGTGCAGAAAATCCCTATATATTCAAATTTAATGAATCCTTCTAAATCCTCCAATCCTTCTAAAACCCTCCTAAAAGTTATTAAATGATTTTGTAAATCGTTGAATAATTCGCGAAAAATGCTTTAGAAGATAAAATTTTCTTGAATTCATAATTCAGTACATATAGGGTTAATTTCTTAAATTATCGCACATCAGTGATCTTTTTGGGAGCTAATTAGCCTTTAGATATCTAATCAACACTTGCTGCTGTAAAAGTAGAAGTTTTTAAAATAAGCGCTATTTGTATGTGCCTATCAATAGTGCAATAATTTTTGTAAGTTATGTGAATGAAAACTGTAAATCTATTAAAGCTCTATGTTTCATATGTGATCTATTTCTTCAAAACTTAAATTCAAGAAAAATTAGTCGTTGGGGTACACCGTAATACTTACCCATCATGGAAATGCATGGTATAAAACATGAAAATAAAACATGTGTAAACTATTTATAAAATGCATTGCAATTGCAAAATAAAATTTAAACGTATATTTAAATATTTTTAATACATAGTACTGCTCTATCACTGAATTGTGGGTACTACTTGATTATCCCGTCGACCGATGTCGGCAAATTATATAAATCGCCAAACTGCTCCCAAAATTATACAAATTGGCAAATTTTTTATTTTAAATAACGAAAGAACAAATAATTTAGTAAAAGATTAATAAAAATACAAATAAAACGTTGAATTAAAAATCACTTGATGATGTAACAAGCACGTGTAATGTGTTTAATGTCAAGTGAATGAGACATTTATGACAAGCCATTATTGGCATATAATCTTATAGTTTGGCGATGTTTTTGGGTCGAAGGGATAATCAAGTAGAACCGAATTACGTAAAATAAATATCCTTATAACTCCAAAAATCTGAATCATATTAACAAATACCTTATTGCGTCGGATTAAGCGTCTTATTTCCAATTAAAATACATCATTGAATTGAAATTTAAATGAAATACAGGGTCATGAAAAATCGAAGAGTCTAAAAAATATGATTAAAATATGTCGGCCACTCATTATCTGATCGACTTCATTCTTTATGCAAAATTTATGTTTTTTACTGTCTTCTATATCCACTATGTAAAATAAACAATTTCAAAATTTTTTATAAACCTTTTATCCGAACGAAAATTTCGAGTGTCTGGAAAAAAATAGTTCTGGATATTCGAGGTTACTAATATTCAATAGGCTCCTTTCCATTATTACATACTCAGTACACACCCAATTTCAAGTCTCTATCTCAATTTTTTCGGGAGATGGAGTGTTTACAGACACACGCACACACGCATACAGACGAACGGCAATTTTTTTTTTTTCTAAAAATATGTTTTTCGGAATCTCCAGTGTCTGGAACGTGTAAATCCGTCAAAAGAAATTTTCGATTTATAAAACGATTACAAGACTTACCCTATACTATGTATGATGGGTAAGTAATAAACATCCGGGGACTAAATCAGTCAAGTGCCCAAAAATTTTATTTGCGATCTCTCTTTTTTTTTTTTTTTTTTTTTTTTTTTTTTTTTTAAACTAAATTTCAAGAAAAATAAATTTCAGGACACGAAATGAGATAAGGATATAATTTAATTAGATTTAATTTTTACTTCCTTCCCTAGCTTATTATGTTATCGTGAAAAAAATATTATACTGTAAAACGGAAAGCTATTATTCTAGAAATGCGTGCCTAGAAACAGTTTTTAAAACTTTCAAAATCAAATTTATTTGTACAAAATTCCTCCCGTTAATTACACATGATCGATTAATCGCCGCTTGATGTACTTTTAGCTTTAAATTGGAGGTTATTTAACTGAAATAAGATACACGAAACAAAAACATAGGAATATGAATCTTTTATTAAAATTTCTTTTAAATAATTAGTTCTCTCGGCGTATGATACTGAATAAATTCTACGTTCTTTAATATGCTATCGAATTTCCATGTTGGCAATATTCCTAATTTTTTCTTAGTTTGTAATAATGAGATCGATAACTTATTAAGTATTTAATAAATTTTGTAATTAAAGCAAAGTGGCTCAAGAGAGGTAATCATAGGACATGAATCATTTTGTTTACATTGCGTATGGAATAGAATTTCTTGGCAAGAGTTCCTAAAGTAAAAATAGATGAGATATTCTTATAAGCAAAAAAATACTGTTCATGCTTTTTAACACTTTCCAACAAAGTTGTTAACACTTTCCAACAAAGTTGAAAAGTGTTTTTGACTTCGGTTTGCCTATTCGTCTGTCCACGCTCTAACTCTCGTAAATCTGCTCGGATCGTTCTGAAATTTTTGGATGTTAGTGAGCTCTACCATAGCACGTTCCCTATTTCAAATGAAGTTTGTAGTATGTTTAGTTCATTTACAGGAACAGTCAAAAGTTTTCCGTTACATTACGGCCAATGGGAAAAAATCGTTTCAAATGATTTTTAATGATGTTACACTCTTTCAAACATACTAAAATTGATATTCATTTATGAAGCCCACTAAAATATGCATCCTGTTGAATATGCGGTGCAAAGAATAGTTATTGTTCATTTACAGGGCCACACAAAAGAATTCCGTTTATAATGGTATAGGGGAAATTGTTTGCGGTGTATTTGAAAAGATTTCAGATACTATATTGTATCCGAATTACGGTATATTAGTAATGATTGCTCGAAATGCATTTTTAATTATGATATGTGCTTTTTTAGGATTTCGTTCATCTGACGAAACCCTATTCGTCTCGCTCCTCTGTCTCTCTGTCTGTCTGTCCGTCAGTCACACAGCCCGTTCTCAGAAACTATACGTGCTTTACAATTCTTTCTAAGTGAGCCACTAAGTAGGTTGGAGGCGTGAAATTTTACATACTTATAGCTGAACACCTTCCATCAAATGACAAATCATAAAATTTTGAAAAGGTCGCACATTTAACCCTTTGGGCTCCCACATGTGTATTTTAAACAATTCTTTCTAAGTGATCCCTAATTATGTTAAAGGCGTGGAATTTGGCATACTTATAGCTGAACACCTCACATCAAACGACAAATAATAAAATTTAGAAAAGAATCGTACATTTAACCCTTTGGGTTCCCATTTGTATTTAAAACAATTCTTTCTAAGTGAGCCCCTGTTTAGGTCGGAGGCGTGAAATTTTGCATACTTATAGCAGAACACCTCACATCAAACGACAAATCATAAAATTTTGAAAAAGCCATACATTTAACCCTTTGAGCTCCGACATGTATATTTTAAACAATTCTTTCTAAGTGAGCCCCTATTTAGGTTGGAGGCGTGAAATTTTGCGTACTTATAGCTGAACATTACATATCATACGACAAATTATAAAATTTTGAAAAAGCCGTACATTTAACACTATGGGCTCCCACATGCGTATTTTAAGCAATTCTTACTAACTGAGCACCTTATTAAATTGGAGATTTGAAATTTTGCATACTTGTAGTAGAACACCTGAGGCCAGGCGACAAATCACAAAATCTTGAAAAAGTCTTACGTTTAACCCTTTAGCTACCACATATGTATTTTAAGCAATTCTTTCTAAGAGAACCCCTAACTAAGTTGGCGACATGAATTTTTGCATACGTATAGCTGAATACCTCAGACCACACGGCAAATCATAAAATTTTCAAAAAGTCTTATATTATTTACTCCTAAGGGCTCTAACTTGTGTATTTTAAACAATTTTTCTAACTTCCGCCATTTTTATCCGGGGAGCACTTTTCCAACTTTTGCCGACACCCCTTTGACCATTCTTTCATATTATGCACTATAGCCTTACATATTTTATTTCCACTTTTTACCGCCAGGAGCGCCTACTTATCTCGGGTGTTATCAGCCCAACCTCTTCGACTAATAGTGGATAGTGTATAAAACGGAGTTTCGTTCGGATAGAGGTTTGTTTAGAATAGAGTGCGCCGCTGGTTGCGAAATGTGGAACTAACAGATTTTTCAAAAGGATAATGTGTTTTGAAAGGAATATTAAACGAAACCCTCTGAGCGATCTGTGATCACACTTACCTACTTGCTCACTATATTTATGCATACTATAAAGTGTGTATAAATTCTATAGTTCATATACAGAGCTACAGAAATGAATTCGTAAAGGTTACTGAGTATGAGCATAAATTGCGTAAAGGTTGGTTTTAAGGGAGGCATTTTTACGTTGAACTGAATTTAGTGTACTAAGAAATATTTGCATAATATAGATAAAATGATATACAGGGCTACGCAAAAAGTTGGATACATGGCCGTCTATGGGTGATAATTTCTGGAAATGTAATTTCAGTAGTTTTAAGCGTGTTTTAGTTTGAATTACATTTTAGCTAAATAGTGGCATGTAATAAAGGTACTAGGTAAACTACAGGGCTGTACAAATGCATTCAGGTATTTTTCCATCTATTAGTATAAATTGCTGAAAGATGAATTTCAACCTGTTATGCATTTTCTTGCTAAACTAAATTTTCCCATTATATAGTATATATATAAACATACAGATCGAATACAGGGCTATTCAAAAGAATTGGAATTCATACTATGCGATCTACAGTAATCGCTATAATTTTCCTGCAAGGTTTAAATTATTGTCTACTGCCTCTAATTTTTTCATAATTTTAGTTTCAGTAGATTCGGAAATAGATGGGGAGGGAATACATTTTTGCATCACATTTTCGATGGTATCTCTGAAAACATAATATCTAAAATTAAAAGAAACCTATTTTTCAGTTCAGCTTTACGAAAGCTTTCTCAGGATACCCCCCCCCCCCCCACACACACACACGATATACAAAGAAAATATTTTTTTTTCCCCCAAGTAACGTAATTAGCCCCTCTAGATTTTTCTTAAATATATTTTTGAATGCTTAATAATCTGTAAATATGTGAATCAATAGTCCTTATTACTTCCCCCGATTTGAACTTTCCACGCTTCATTGTTTACGAGTAAAATGGCTGTGACAGACAGACAGACACAGGGGTGATCTTATAATGATTACGTTTTTACTTTTTAAGTACGGAACCCTAAAAATTTTCAAGAAATTATAGCTCAATGCTGAATTTATGATCTCATTTTTAAAAATTAATTTTTAAGAAAAATAAACCTTGGGAGACTAAATTATTCTAGTGCCCTAAAACTTCATTTGTGACCTCGTTTTGTAAACTAAATTTCATGAAAATTAAACATCGCGAGACTAAATCAGTCCAGTGAAAAAAACTTTATTTGTGATTTCTTTTATTTTATTTTATTTTATTTTATATATATATATATATATATATATATATATATATAAATTTTGAAAACTAAATCAGTCTAATGAACCAAAACTTTATTTGTGGTGTCTTTTTTAAAACAAAATCTCTCGAAAAATAAAATTCGGAAAATAAATGAATCCATTGCCCCAAAACTTTAAAAATTTAATTTCAGGAAAAATAAACCTTGGGATGCTAAATAAGACAATCAGTCTCACACTACTATAATAACCAGTTAAAAACAGAAAAAGTACATTAAAATTGTAAATATTTGTCTTATTTAGCAACTTAATACCTAAAAACAATTGAAAGAAATTAAAATTGCTCTAGTAGATTCTATGTGGAGACAGAAATATTACACTGCATAGACAGCCAATTAATTTCCTTCTTTCTTTTGCCGTATTTCTTTTCTAGTACACATAAAGACAAGAAAATTATCTTCATTTGTGCATTTATATAAATTTCAGCTGTTCTAATTTAGATTGTGAAAAGATCAACTTTTTCAAAATATTAAAAAGATCACTGTTTTACCTAAAAGGCGACAACCCCGAAAATAAATATCCCCAATATATGGTTAAATATCTTGAAAATAAATTCTGAAAACTTGAGAAGAGTGATGTATACAAATGAATGGTACGGCAGTTAAATGTTTGGTTTTTATTGAACACATACATCAGATTTGTGTGCTTGACCCCAAGGCCCGCTTATAAGTCATCGTCGATATACAGGAACGAGATAGCGCAATGAAATTTACAACACAGAGAATTTTTACATCCGGGAGCTTCACAAAGAGCGTGCAACGGAGCCAGCGGGAGTCGAACCCGCAAGCCTACTACGCTCTCAAGCGATTAGCAGCGTGGTGTCTTATCCACTCGGCCACGGAGGCCCTGTTAAAAGTTTTCCTTAACGCAAGTTCAGTCCGAAACGCTTCCACTTCTACTACTGCCCAGCTACGCAATTAAAATGAAAGTGACGCATTAAAATAAATGGAAGGACAGTTAAATATATTTTTCTTTACATAAGTTCAAATTGAGGCACAGTTACTTCTACTTTCAACTACCTTAATAATTATAGACCCTCCCATTTCAAACGAAGTGAAGTATTTGTATGAAAGGAACAGCAACTAATAATAAAAATATTCTCTGGCGATGACTGCGTGAATTGCAGGACGAAAGTAGTAAGAAATTTTAAATAAAATGTATATTTTTAACTTGCAACATCTACATTATTATTATTTTTGTCGCCTTTTACGTAAGTAACTTCCTTAACGAAGTTCAATCCGAACTGCCACTTCTACTACGGTCCAGCTACGCAATTAAAATAAAAATGACGAACGTGAACAAAGTGACGTATTAAAATAAATGGAACGACATTTAAATATATTTTTCTCTACATAGGTTGAATCCAAGGCACTGCTACTTCTACTTTCTGCTACTTCCATAATTATAAACTCTCCCATTTCAAACGATGTAAAGTATTTGTATGAAAGGAACAGCAACGAATAATAAAAATGTTCTCTGAGGATGACTGCGAGAATTGCAGGCCGAATGCATTGAGAAATTTTAAACAAAATGTATATTTCTTAACTTGTAACATATATATTATTATTTTTTTGTCGCATTTTAAGTTTAAAACGGTGAGCTTTTTAAAGTTCATGTTGTGTATTTTTCGATTCAATCAAGGTGAAATATTGCATTTCGTCTTATCATTCGATGGACTTCTATTTTAAAATTTTTACATAAATTAACTAGATCTACCAATTATACCTCATTGTTAGTTATTATCTACGCCAAAAAAATATTTAAAGTTTTAGTTTTGTTCATCTAATATATAAAAATGAAAATTTGTCTGTCTGCCTTAATTCTATACGAATCCATTGTTTGGAAGCCAGAATTGTGAAAATGTTACGTACATGTGTATTAAAAGACGGCCGAGGCAACTAAAGTAATCCGGAAAAGAAATAATTTATAGTTAGTTTTTAATTAATAAAAAACCACATCAAATTTAATCATTTTTCGTTACAGCAGTTGCCAACAATTAAAATTCACAATACAATTTTTACCACAACAATTGCTTTTCTATTGCAAGATTTCCACGAGAAAAATGGAAATGAAATAAATAATTTGACAATTTAAAAAAAAAAAAGTGACTATTACGTCATAACTTTTCTATTGCAAGATTTCCACTAGAAAAATTAAAATGAAATAAATAGTTTGACGAATTAAAAAAAAAAAATGGCTATTATGTCATAACTTTTCTATTGCAAGATTTCAGCGTGAAAAATGAAAATGAAATAAATAGTTTGACAAATTTTTAAAAAAAAGTTAATATTACGTCATACTGAAAATATAATGGACGTAAGCAGGTGAATATATAACGCCATATGAGCTTTAAAAAAACGCATGGAAATATGATAAAAACCCGATTACGGAAATATTGGCATATTTTAACATTTTGAGGTTCTCTGAGTTTCTTTTCGCAATTTTTAAATCTATTCCATATACAGGGTGCAATATGTTATCTATCGCCGACCTTTAATTTCTCAACCGTTAGTCATAGGCATATGCCTATGACTAACCAATTGGAACTATGACTAGTTCCAATTACAAAAACGTTTCAAATGAGCTAAATATCCATGTTGTGGCATTATTTAAAGTAAAAAATCAATTTTATAAAAATTACGAAATCTAACTTTTTATACGGTCCCCTAGTCCCTATAGTTATATTTAGTAAAAGTTTACACATATCATAACAGATATAATACAAAAAGTTTGACATCTGTACTACAAAAATTGACACAGTTATTAAATTTCAAAGTTTGAGATTTTTGCACATGATTTTGTCTTTCATTGAGAGATCAATTAAAAGATGAATTAAAGTAATTCGAGATCAAAATCAGAGTGCAATTTCGCTGCCATTTATCTAATCCTTAGTGAGTATGTTTTATTTTCCGGGTGTCGATTCTACCTACTTTGACTTTTGAATGTTGTTCGACCCATAAAAGCCAGCTCAAATTTTTAGATGAAATAATCCTCTTTAGTGATTCCCCGATTTGGCGATACCGGTTAAAGGTGGTTTCCCCGTAAAAAGGACATTGCACCCTGACTTTGATATCGAATTACTTTAATTAATCTTCTAACTGATACCTCAATGAAAGACAAAATCATGTGCAAAAATCTCAAACTTTGAAATTTAATAACTGTGTCAATTTTTGCATACAGATGTCAAACTTTTTGTGTTATATATGTTAAGATATATGTAAACTTTTACTGAATATAACTTTAGGGACTGGGGGACCGTATAAAAAGTTAGATGTCGTAATTTTTGTAAAATTGATTTTTTTTTTCTTTAAATAATGCCACAACATTAATATTTAGCTCATTTGAAACGTTTTTGTAACTGGAACTATATGTCTACGGCCAACGGTTGAGAAATTAAAGGTCGGCGATAGATAACATATTGCACCCTGTATATATACGCGTGTGTATATGTGTATATTAGAAGTTCCACAAAGGTTTAGATACATAAAGCTCGTTGTAAGTGAAGAATTGAAATAAAGGTTTCAGATTTTTTTTTAAATAAAATTCATAGAATTTTTGTATTTGCCATTTTTCTTTAATCATCTCTATAATAATAGCTCAAGTCATGTGACTGTCATCAACAGTTCAGGGTTGACCGCTTCGATTTTTGTATGCCAGGCGGCCAATTTGGCAATTTAATGTTAGCCAGGAACAGGTGATAAATCGACAAATATTGTTCCCTTGCCATCAGTACCATAGTCCACTTCATGCAACTGTCATAAACCATTTTTCGCGTGGTAAAATAAAGTTTTGATTTTGAAATTAAATGTCATGGTTTATGGTATTATTAGCCCCTGGAATGCTATTTCTTTCTCCCAGCTTATTTTGTCTCCAATAAATAACGTTACCTTGTGTACGTTAGCCGTAAAACAAAAGCCGATGTTTTATTGTGCGATTAAATATTCTACAGCATTTTTTAAAACTTCTAAGCATCGCACATTTTCAATGTTTATACCGTCGTAATGGGGAAAAAAAATACTTTTTAATGCAATTTGTTTGAAAATTGCATCTCCATTTGGTTTTGAAATATTAAATTTTTTTGTAGTTTTTAGCGACATTTGTTTCATTTTGGCAACTCAAATTCTTCGTTTCTGTAGAAATTAAAGAAAAAATTGTTGAAAAATAGCAGTTATATATTTTTGCTGCCATTTTCTCATAAAAATTGAAAAAAAAATTAAAATACGTGCTATTTTGAGAAAAGTATAAATGAATGATTTATGATAAAACATGGAACTATTATAAACTATATTTAATTTTAAGAATCTATTTGAATGCAAATGACGTCATTTTACATAAAATAAAAGCATGTGCGTTAAGTCTTAAAATTGAAATATGTTTTGCAGTAGAGTCCCGATTATCCGAGTCCCGCTTAACCGAGTTATGTTATTCTGGTGGACTGGTGGCTTCTATTATTATGAAAAAGCCATTATAAATGAAGCGTTAGGTGAAGATGAAAGAGCAGTCGTAAAAAAATTATGGCCATTTTTCCCCCCCATTCTGACCAGAAAATCAGAGTTCTAACGTTTTACGGCTGCTTTTTCTCGAACGAACTCTGATTTTCTAGTCATTTGGATTCATCTGGATTTCTAGAAGCTACCAGTCCACCAGAAGAAAAAGAAGTAATGGAAATGCCGGGGGCGACACTAAATTCTGAAAAAGCAGAATTACTGTCGTCTAGTTTATTACTTTTATTTTCCTTTTTAAAGCAGTAACTGAAAGTTATAAATGTTAAATATTTCAGTTTTAAATTAAACTTATCATTTTAAATAAAATGAGTGAAAGTACTATATTTTAAATGAAATTAATGAAATACGAAAAAATACGACTGGAACAATGTTTGGCTATTTATCACCTGCGCCCGGTTAACATAAAAATGCTGAGTTCACGATTTCTGTATCAGAATCTTCAGATTTACCAAAAGGTTGAGCAAGTAAATTAAAGGTACTACTTAGTTATCCTGTCCACCCATTTCGCCAAATTATATAAATCACCAAACCACTCGCCAAATTATACAAATGGACATAATGTTTATTTTAAATAACGAAAGAACAAATAAATTAGTATAACATTAATAAAAATACAAATAAAACGTCGAAATAAAAATCACTTGATGACGTAAACACGTGTAACTTGCTTAAAGTCAAGTGAATGTCACATTTACGATTAACCATTATTGGCATTTAATCTTATAGTTTGGCGATAGGTTTTTGGTCGACGGGATAACTAAGTAGTACCAAATTAAATTATATATAAAATTAACGTGTTACAATGCTTATCATATATTTAAGGGAGACCAAACTGGTCGCCAAGGGCGGCTAGTGAAAAAAAAAATATTTAAATAAGGAAATACTCGGAAACAACTTTTCATCAATTGATTTTTCAAAACAAATATTCTTAAAATTCAGAGCAACGCCGGGTATTTTAGCTAGTAATCTATAAAAGATGTGGTATATTTTTAACAACAGGAACAACAAGTTGGAAATTGCTCGTCAAACGTGGCAAATCTAGTTCGTACGTTCGTACTATAACTAGTTTTATAATTATTTTTTACACCCCATATTGTACTGAATGTATAATTATTTTGCACTTCATAAAGTGCATAGTCTGTAGCATCATTAAAATGCACTTGCAATAACTTTTTTCCCATTCCCCGTAATGTAACGGAACCCTTTTGACTTTCCCTGTAATTAAACTATACATCCGATTTTCTTAAAATTGGAAATGACTCGACAAAATTTTGCAACAATTATATATTTAAAATTTCAGACCATTCGGAAGGCTGTAACATCATTAAAATGCACTTGCAATAATTTTTCCCATTGGCCGTAATGTAAAGAAAAACTTTTGACTGTTCCTGTAATTAAACTATACATGCGATTTTCATAAAATTTGAAATGGCTCGACAAAATTTTGCAACAATCATATATTTAAAATTTCAGACCATTCGGTCGGGTAGTTTTTGCTCTGTTATATGCGGACAGACAGACAGACGGACGGACGGACTGACTGAACGACGACTATAGGTGCTACGTATTTATATAACTACGAACGCACCTAAAAAATGCAATTTAACAAATTACAACGACCATTTGGAAAATGATTTTTTCAAAGACTAAAATTTAAGACATAAAAAAGCGCACAGAGTTGTTCATACATTACGTACGCCATGAATTAAACATTAATAGTGTTATTAAACGCAAAAATTGCAAGCGACAAAAATCGCCTGCGACTCGTACATATTATCCACGTGAAACTTACGTATTATCCACCTTAAACTTACGTATTATCCACCTGAAACTCATATATTATTCACTTGAAACTTACCTATTATCCAAGCATTTCATTGGCTGTTCGAGAAAAGGCTTTTCCATCGTCAGATTTCCAAGAAATCTGACGACCCATTTTAAATGAAATTTCATTCTTAAACTTCTAAACATCCCACAATAATACTTTTTACACCGTCGTATAGAGAAACAAGCAAGAAAAATCATGCGTACAGCATAGATTATGAAACACTTTCCAACACTCCCTGAAAGCTTTAACAAAACTTCGTTACTTAGGGAAATAAGATAAATAAGATAACTAAGTAAACATTTAAAAATCTGATTTCAGTAGTTACCGCCCATAGAAATATGTATTACAATTCTTTGAACAGCCCTGTATTCGATCTGTATGTTGATATATATACTATATAATAGGGAAATTTAGTTTAGCAAGAAAATGCATAACAGGTTGAAATTCATCTTTCTGCAATTTATACTAATAGATAGAAACATACTTGAATACTTTTGTACAGACCTGTAGTTTACCTAGTACTTTTATTACATGCCACTATTTAGCTAAAATATAATTCAAACTAAAACACGCTTAAAACTACTGAAATTACATTTCCAGAAATTATCACCCATCGACGGCCATGTATCCAACTCTTTGCGTGGTCCTGTATAACATTTTATCTATATTCTACAAATATTTCCTAGTACGCTAATTTCAGTTCAGCGTAAAAATGTATAACTCCTTTAAAACCCACCTTTAAGCAATTTATGCTCATACTCAGTAACCTTTACGAATTAATTTCTATACCTCTGTATATGAACTATAGCATTTATGCACACTTTATAGTATGCATAAATATAGTGAAAGAGTAGGTAAGTGTGATCCCAGATTGCACAGAAGGTTTCCTTTTATATTCCTTTCAAAACACTTTATCCTTTTGAAAAATCTGTTAGTTCCACATTTCGCAACCAGGGGCGCACTCCATTCTAAACAAACCTCTATTCGAACGAAACTCCGTTTTATATACTATCCCTAGCTATATTAGTCGAGGGGATTGAGCCGATAGCAGCCAAGATATGTAGGCGTCCCTGGCGGTAAAAAGTAAAACTAAAGTATGTAAGACTATGGTGCATAATATGAAAGAATGGTCAAAGGGGTTTCGGCAAAAATTGGAAAAGTGCTCCCGAGGTGAAAGGGCAGAGGTTAGAAAAATTGCTTAAAATACACAAGTTAGAGTCCGGAGGAGTAAATAATATAAGACTTTTTGAAAATTTTACGATTTGCCGTGTGGTCTGAGATATTCAGCTATACGTATGCAAAAATTCAAATCTCCAACTTAATTAGGGGTTCTCTTAGAAATAATTGCTTAAAATACATATGTGGTAGCTCAAAGGGTTAAACGTAAGACTTTTTCAAGATTTTATGATTTGTCGCCTGGCCTCAGATGACCTGCTATAAGAATGCAAAATTTCATATCTCCAATTTAATAAGGGGCTCAATTAGAACGAACTGCTTAAAATACGCATGCGGGAGCCCAAAGGGTTAAATGTACCATTTTTTCAAAATTTTATGATTTTTCGTTTGATGTGAGGTGTTTAGCTATATGTATGCCAAATTTTACGCCTCCAACCTAATTAGGGACTCATTTAGAAAGAATTGTTTAAAATACACATGTGGGAGCTCAAAGGGTTAAATGTACGATTTTTTCTAAATTGATTTTTCGTTTGATGTGAGGTGTTTAGCTATAAGTATGCCAAATTTCACGCCTCCAACCTAATTAGGGACTCACTTAGAAAGAATTGTTTAAAATACACATGTGGTAGCCCAAAGGGTTAAATGTACAATTTTTTCAAAATTTTATTGTTTGTCATATGATGTGATTTGTTCAGCTATAAGTATGCAAAGTTTCACGCCTCCAACCTAATTAGGGCTCACTTAGAAAGAATTGTTTAAAATACACATGTGGGAGCCCAAAGGATTAAATGTACTACTTTTTTTAAATTTAATGATTTATCGTTTAATATAAGATGTTCAGCTATAAGTATCTAAAATTTCACGCCTCCAACCTAATTAGGGGCTCACTTAGAAAGAATTGTTTAACATACAAATGCGGGACCCCAAAGGGTTAAATGTACGACTTTTTCAAAATTTTATGAATTGTCGTATGATGTGTGGTGTTCAGCTATAAGTATGCAAAATTTCAAATCTCCAACATGTATAGTTTCTGAGAACGGGCTCTGTGACAGACGGACAGACAGACAGACAGAGAGATAGAGGAGCGAGACGAATAGCGTTCCGTTAGATGAACGAAACCCTGAAAAAGCGCATATCATAATTAAAAATGCATTTCAAGTAATCATTACTAATATACAGTAATTCGGATACGATATAGTATCTGAAATCTTTTCAAATTCACCGCAAACAATTTCCCCTATACCATTATGAACGGAATTCTTTTGTGTGGCCCTGTAAATGAACAATAACTATTCTTTGCACCGCATATTCAACACAATGCATATTTTAGTGGGCTTCATAAATGAATATCAATTTTAGTATGTTTGAAAGAGTGTAACACCATTAAAAATCATTTGAAACGATTTTTTCCCATAGGCCGTAATGTAACGGAAAACTTTTGACTATCCCTGTAAATGAACTGAACATGCTAGAAACTTTATTTGAAATAGGGATCGTTCTATGGTAGAGGTCACTAACATCCAAAAATTTCAGAACGATCCTAGTATATTTACGAGAGTTAGAGCGCGGACAGACGGACAGACGGCCAGACGGGCAGGCGGACAGACGGACAGACAAACCGAAGTCATAAGCACTTTTCAACTTTGTTGGAAAGTGTTAAAAAATGTATTTTTAAATGCAATTTGTTTGAAAGCTGTATCTCGATTTGTTTCTGAGTTATTAATTTTTTTTTTGTAGTTTTTATTATTTTTTGGCATAGTGGCAACAGAAGGTATCCATCTCTGTTGAAAGTAAAGGCAAATTACAGATTACTCTATAGACCAATCAGAAAACGAATAAAATGCGGATTAAACTAATAAAACACCTCAGATATGGTTTTGATTTCCTATCTTGACAGAGGACAATAACCATTTTTCCAAGTGGTTAAAAATCACATAGGAACATGGAGTCGCAAACCACTTATTGAGTCACAAATACAGGGTGCTTCATCCTAACTCAATTTGGGTAGAAGGTCATAATCTCGAGAAAAATACAAAAATTGCAATGAAAATGCAACGATATGTACAGTCGTGAAAAAAAAAGTAAACACCCCCTACTAACTCCTCAACAAATTATCGTAATAGTTACTCGTACCGGACGATTGGAAATAAAGTCTACTTTTAAATGGTGTGTATAAAATTTGCTTAGGGGGCCATATACATATTAAAACGATTCCAAACTTCATTTTTTTCAATGGCAGTACCCAAATTTAACGATATATTTCAAATCTTCGGTTCAAAATATGCCTAGAAACCAAATTTCAAGTCATTCATATGATAAGTTTTTGAATTATAGACATTCAAAATTGAGTACTTCTAATGTTAAATTACATTTTCATATTTTTATTTATATCTCCTGAAATTACGTTCCTAATGAGCTAATTTTTTGCGTAGCAATAATACTAATATACCCAAACATAAATACGTTGAATTTGCAATTTTTATAATTTTTTGATATGAATTATGAATTATGAAATTAATATTCGAAAAAATTATGAATTGCAACCTGCAATTTTTTTGATGGATTTAGATTTGTTAAGTCCTGCTTTATGGAAATCCCAAATTACACATTTTTCTTCCAAGTAGTTTTTAAATTATGCTTAAAAAACAGCAAAATGATGATTTAAGGGGCCGTCTATGATAGCAGTGAGTAAATTTTTGAAATTTATTCTGATATTCTGTAATCAAACAGGTTTCATTGAGGCTTAAACGTGCCTTGATCAAGAAGGCGGCTCCCTCGGTTAACAATCGAGTTCGGAACTTCAATTTGGATACAGCCTTTAAAATAAGCTCGTTTTAAAATAATTAATTTCTCGGAAACTTATGGCACGAATTGCTTAAAAATTTGTTTATAGGCTAATTGAAAGGTGTAGAGTTCATTTAAGCTGTCAGAATTGTGTACTGCTATTGAAAAAAATCAAAGTTATGGTTCGTTTTAATATGTAGATGGCCCCCTAAACAAATTTTATATACATCATTTAAAAGTAGGCTTTATTTCCAATACCAGTAACTTTCTTTTACGATAATTTGTTGAGAAGTTAGTAGGGGTGTTTACTTTTTTTTTTTTTTCCACGACTGTACCTTGTTTTTTGTGAAATGTGGTAACATCACGAAAAGTTCTGGAATAACAAGGTGCTCAAGCAATTGATATGATACCGTATGAACAGGTCATCGGAGTACAAAATGTGGAGCGTCAAGTAGAGGTCTTTACGGGCCGACATTTCCAGGCCCGAGCCCGCCCCAACTCAGAGACAAAAAAATTCTGCCCGGCCCGGCCAGTACAAAAAAAATATTGGCCCTGCAAAAAAGTTACAAGTTCGGCCCGAGCCCAGCCCGGCCCGAAAAAAAGTTAAAATCTCGGCCCAAGCCCGTCCCGGCCTGAGTGAATTTCTACAAAACATTGATTTTTACGTCGATTTTGTTATAAGTTTGTCTCGTACGAGGAGTTCAAGCCAAAAATATTTATCTTAATTTTCTTTTCATGGTTTATAATCTTCATTTTTATAGAAGTGCCGCAGGGTGCGATATTTATTTTTTTAATGAATCTCTATTTCTTGCATATAAATGTTTCAGATATCCTTAATATTGTTGATCCATATTCCATGTATTGAAGTTTTAAAAATCTGAAAAATGTTATACAGTAAAATCTAAGAGAGAATTGCATAGAAAAGAAAAAAAAATGCGTTATAGCCAAGTTCCCTTCTTAGCAAGTGTAAATGTATTATATATTCTTTTCTTGCGTAGTATTATATTAATTTTGCATGGATCAACACGTTTTTCAGTTTAAAACAAGATTGCGTTATAGACAGGTTATTTTTCACACGTTTTACTCTATTTTAATTTGACTATATTTTAATAAGTGTAGAAATGTACTATTATTTAAACAGAATAAATTCGAATGTTTAATTGTAGGATAATGGCGATTTAAAAATGTATGCATTTTTTGAAAAAAAAATTGCACCAAGACTAATTTTACTGACCAGGCCACGCCGAGACAATTTTCATAGGGGCTGGGTATAAACTAAGAATGAAAATTTTGTGCCGTGAAGATTAGGAATATAACCAGTACCCGGGTCTGTGCAGAAAAAATAAATTAGGCCCGGCCCGAACCTTCAGAAAAAAAGTAAGGCCCGAGCCCGCCCCGGCCCGGCCCGGCCCGTAAAGAGTAGTGATTATGCCCGGTCCGTCCCGAGCCTTCAGAAAAAAGTATGGCCCGGGTCCGGCCCGAGTGCCGTAAATGAAAATAGACCCGATCGCGGCCCGCGGCCCGGCCCGTGCAGATCTCTAGCGTCAAGTGTACACTGCTGGTGCGTCTAATGGAAACTTCTACAACTGTTTTAGGTGTGTTCGTAATTATATAAATACGTAGCACCTATAGTCGCCGTCTGGTCTCTCCGTCTGTCTGTACGTGTATAATAGCACAAAAAGTACCCAACCGAATGGTTTGAGATTTAATACATAGAATTGTTGTAGAATTGTGTCGAATCATTTCAAATTTTATGAAAATTGAATTAAATCTTTAAAAATATTAATGAAAGTTTTCTTCATTCTATTAAATCCTTTCATTAGAAATTAATTCAATTATATCCCATCATAGGTCATGATTCTAGGTTGCCATACGTATGACGTCTGACGTCCTACATAAGATGGAGTCAAATTATTTCCGTATTACTGAATTTAATATTTGTAATCGTAATAAATTTTGTATTCACACATTTTTGCATAAGAGTGAAACAGCTATTGCACCAAGATCTGAATAATTATAAAACTAGTTATAGTACGAACGCACCTCATTTGCCACGTATTATCACATTTACAAGAAAGGTGAGAATGTCTATTAAAAATTTTATTATAATACACTTCATTTTTCTGAAAGTTATTACCGTCAACACAAATTAGTAAACCAACACCCTGTATTTTCGTTTAAATACGTGGTTTGCGATCGGATGTTTTATCATAAATTTACTTCCTCTTGGTGCCTATTATCATGTCTCTGAAAATGTCGGTCGAATTCGGCCACACCCTGTATATTATTTTCTTTGCATGAATTTCAATTATAAGCTGAAGCTTTTATGCATGAATGAAAAATACTCTTTTGTAATTGTAACTGAAAGTTAAATTGAAGAATAGTCTTAAACAACGCAAGAGCACGACGGCATCAATTCTGATCAAAATTATTAACAAAACTTCATCACAATCTTTTCTAAAAGTTTGCTATCAACATAACTGTTTGATCGAGTGTGCTTTAGCCACTAACAGGAACATAAATTAATTTCATTTCCCTATAATTTGACAGCTTTCTGCTGTACGCATTGCCATATTTAGAATAAACTAGGATAGTTAAAGAAGTTTTTTTGGGATGAAAGTTCATAAAATTCTGAAGTTCTAAATACTCTGTTACAGATTAATAAAAATGATCTTTCCAAAAATTATAAAAATAACGATGCACTGTGGTAACTAGTACACTTTAACGGATAAAGTTAAGGCATAATGTAATAAAACACACAAACAACAATATATTAAAACACACATACACACATAAATAACGTCTGCATTCAACTGTTAAAGGTATATATATAAATGTTATACAGACATACATACAATAAATACAATAAACCAAACTGGAATGAAAAATGAGTCGGAGCAAGAAATCAAACCTGGAACCACAACGCACTAGGCTGTTGCTCTAACCACTGAGCCACACCCGCCGATACCTGGGTTTGCAATTTTAAACTAACAAACCGTGTTGGGAAAGTCACCAGTCATCAGACAGCCTTGGATCACGGGAAAACGATGAATAGATTTTACTATGCCATCGATCTACAATATATAATAAAACACATATACTACAATATATTAAAACACACATATACACATAAATAACGCCTGCATTCAACTACCTGTGGCATACAACGCTGTAGTCCCAGGTTCGATTCCTAGCTCTGGCTAATTTTTCATTCCAGTTGGGTTTAATATATTTATTGTATGTATGTGTGTATCATATTTATATATATATATTTACAGTTGAATGCAGGCGTTATTTATGTGTGTATGTGTGTTTTAATATATTCTAGTATGTGTGCTTTATTATATACTAGCAGGCTGAGCACGCTGCGCTGGACCATTTTTTAAATAAACCTTCAATCAAACGAAATGGAAAATCCCACTCTGTATTTTAAATTAATATGAACTTTCACTTGGAAGATCCTTCCGCATTTTCTGAATACGCATAGGACGCAATTGCGCTATTATATTATCTGATGCGTTAGACGAAATACGGGCAATTCAGAAGCAACTCTTTAGTATATCATGTAGAGTTTGGGAGGGAAATGCGACCATTGCGATCATATCACCACACTACTAAAAAAGAGAGAATTACAGTGACTGCAGAGATTGACCATTTAATGAAATGATGACAGAATGTTCGGGTTATTCACTTTCGTTTGTTAGTTCTTTTATTCCGGGCTTCTCAGCTTGGTACTTTGTGCGGATCTGATAAAATAAATGCAATTACTCTCTACGTTACATTATATTTGGTAATATACGTTTTCTTTTGGCAGGTTTTCTCTACAGTTTCTTATTTTCGATTTCCAGTAGAGTAAATACAAACAAAACAGTATTTAACTTTTATATTTTAAAATATGTGAATCATGTAAAAGTGGATATTTAAAGCGGAATTGTGTGAATAAAATTAAAATAATGTCATTTTAACTGCCGTTTCTCTTTACATACCAGCTTCAATCATGCAACTATTAACCTAGGAAAATACTCTCGATAACTAATTCAAATAGAAAACTAAACCTCTAGTTTTCATTCAATAAAATCTTCTCAATCATCCGTAATCGGATCCACAACCAAGTTTGATGTGAAACGTTAGAAATGATCGTAACGGTATGGCTAAATATGTACCAGAGTTAGCTATACAAAACAGAGTTAATTACGTTCCAAACTACATTCCATTAAATAATGTCAAGTTGCTGGTGATTGAATTTTAGATCTTTCACTATCAAAACTCTTTGCAAAAAGGATAAATAAAGTTAGTTATGCAAAATTTTTAGTAGTGATCTTTTTTGGCAAACCGAAGATTCTTTTCGCATTTCTCTAATAAGCGTAAAACGACGGAAAAATAAACATGCTTTCATTTTCAAAACGTCATTATTCATCAGTTTGTTGCCTAAATAAAACAAAAAACGTTAATTTGTGACTATGATCAGCTGCTCGGGCTCTGCATCAGCCAAAATTTCTTTATAATGATTGAAATTTTATTTGAATCTGAGGTAATTTTTTTTAAACCTAGGGTAAATGAACAAATATTGTTCCTTTGGCCACCTTTGGCATTTAAAAGTTTTTTTTTTTTTTTTTTTTTTTTTTATACTTTCAAAGTAATGCTTTTTTAGTGATAGTAAAATAAACCTAAAATTTGTCACTACAACCAGCTGCTCGGGCTGTGCATCAGCCAAAATTTTATAATGATTGAAATTTTAATTGAATTTGAGGTACTTTTTTTAAAAAAAAACCTAAGCTAAATGAACAAATATTGTTCCATTGGCTACCTTTGGTATTTGAAAAAATTTTTTGTACATTCAAATTAATGCTTTTTCAGTGATAGTAAAATAACTGCACATGAAAAATATCTATTAGTAAATCTTCTTTTGTCCGTTTGCTCCATAATAAAAAAACATAAACTTACTAATCACTAATTACTAAAAGTACAAATTTCGCGTAATATCTGAAATCGGATTTACCGTCCACGGTTCTTTTCAAATATAAACGAATCTTCCAATACTATATAGTAAATTCGCCAATTGTAAGGTAGCTGATTATGGAAGATTCATACAATATATTTTTATAACATTTCTAAAAGAAGGGAAGATATGAAAAAAAAATGAAATGACGAATGGAATGGAATATCGAAAAGTGATTGCAGAAAGCAATTTTTATTGCAAAATGTCTTTTTCGTGATAGAAATAACTCATAATTGCTTACATTTTCTTAAGAATAATCTTTACTACCTGACATTCCAAGCATTGAACGTTTGTATAAGGGAAACTGGCAATATGTTTTTTATTAAAAAAAGAATGGACAATATTAGCTAATCTGGCTTTGAGGTTATAAAAGTCACAAATTTGGGGAAAACAAACCGACATGCTTTCGCAGTAAAGTATGATGAGAAATTTCTTAAATGTCTAAAATTAAATTATTTTACAATATGTATGTGAGTGTGTGGGAGACATTTATACTAAAATTAAAATATTTGACTCCATTTTTAAAATATTAATTGCTATTTATATATTGTACATTTGAATTGTAAATAATACTCAAAAAATGCTTTCGTACACTTACAAAATAACCTTTATTGTAAATATCGCTTGAACCCAATTAACTCTTACGTCTTTTGGCTTAAAATCAAATTGTTTGGCGACAAAAGTGAACTCAAAAATCAAAAATAAACATATAACATGTAAATTATAAGTACCATCATTTTTACAATTACATCTGCTAGTTTCTTCTGTGTGTCACATGATGGAAGAGTTAGAAATAAAAAAGAACAAATCAAAAATAAAATTGTTACCACAAGGGAGGTCTCCTTAAAGAGCATACTCAAATTATTTTGAAATGAAAAATACTTTTAAAACTACTCATAAATGTAGTAAAACATCAGTCAAATTTGGCGGCGGAATCTCAGTAAAAATCTGAAAAAAATCTATATATATTCGAGTATTTGGCGCAAAAAAGACGAACGTTCTACGCTATTTGGATAGCCAACACATTTCCATCCAAATGCAAGATATTTAAATGGAAATTGCTTGTTAAATAAGTGATTAAATGCCTAAAACTCAATGAATTTAAACTTAAACGAAGGATTATCGTATTATTTTTTATCTTTAAGCGTATATAATATATACAAACTGCGTGTTGCAGTAGTTATTTAATTTTACATGGCTTCACCAATGGCTCACCAACCTTCAGCAATTTTTACATGGCTGGAAAAGTTTTAAGGGTACTATTTGATTATATATTCAACCAATTTCGCCAAATTATATAAATTGCCAAACTGATCACCAAATTATACAAATTGACAAATTTTTTTTTAAAACAACGAAAGAATAAATAAATTTGTAAACATTAATAAAATTAAAAACAGAAGTGAAATTAAAAATCACTTTATGACGCAACAAACACGTGTACCGTGTTTAGTCAAGTGAATGTAAAATATACGATCAGCTATTATTGGCATTTAATCTTATAGTTTGACGATAGTTATTTTGTCGACGGGATAATCAAGTAGTACCGTTTTAAGTTTGTTTTGAAAGTAGCTGGCTAATTAAAAATGCTACCATTAAACATTTTATATTAAATACTTGTTTCCATGGCAACAATAACCTTCATTTCTTGTTTCTGACACCAACATTATTGAAGTCAAATTGCCAATGTTCCGAATCGGACATTAATTTTGAATTTGGAAAAAAATTTAATAAACTGAAATTTTGTTTTAAACCGTATAATTACGATAATAAAATTTTAATATCTACCCTATATATATAAAATCCTAATGAAACGAATTTATGAAACGAATATATGAAACGCCTGAAATGTATCGATTCTTTGAATCGACAGATTAAACAACTGATTTTGTTTCACGGGGATTTCTCCTAAAATATGGAATACTTTGCGATGAAATTAAAACCAAAAATCCGTGTTGATCCACAGATCTCAAAACTGGTATTAGAATTTTTAAATTCGAATTAGTTTTCGAAATATTAATTTTTTTCTAATTTTAAATACATTTTTTCTAATGATGGCAACTCAAATTTTAATCATAACAGAATTTTTTTTTTTCATAATTCAGAAAAGGTTACTATTTTAAATTAATTTGGCGACAGTTGGGCCTCCTTTAAATCTATGCTAAGAACAATGCTTTTTTTGTATTTCGTTATCATTTTATTAAATACAAAACTTTCATTTAAAAATGAAACATTTAAATTGATGGATGAATATTTTCTTTAAAAAAAAAAAAAAAAAAAAAAAAAAAAAAACGAAAAGAAAAAGAAAAATATTAGACACAGATGTCATATACGCACCGGGATACCTAATTGGCGCACAAATGGCATTATTTTGATAGACATGGTAACCCGGCTATTGTTGTTTATTTAATAATAAATGTATATTTACTTTTATTTCTTTTTTAAATTTATATAAATTATTTTGTTCTATAGTAATTAATTATTTTTTTGCTATTTCCTTTTGAAAATAATAGAAAATAATTTAAAAATACGGTACAATGTAGTAGTTATTCCGTACCCAATTTCGCAAATTATATAAATTGCCAAACCACTCGCCAAATTGTACAGAAATTTTTTATTTTAAATAACGAAAGAACAAATAAATTAGTCTAACATTAATAAATAAAACATTAAATCTAGAGTAAAAAGTCGAAAAAAAAATTAGTAAACCAGCATTTAGTTGAAAATAACCATCGATCAAAGGATACATGTTCTATAAGTGACATTCGACTACAGTTTGTAGTGTAAGAATATAATAGGAAAAAAAATTCCTTATGTTTTTGCTCAATATTCTTGCCGCGATCATCAATATAGTTTATCGTAGGGATTTTTGCAATAGAAAAAAGGATGACAGGAAACGTGTGTGGTAGAAATCTCTTAGAGAAGTGACGAGGATAGAATTTTGTCGGGTTAATTGAACTGTCGTTCAAAATTTACATTCACAAAGAGAAGGGTGTGTGTGTGACTGTAATACATCGTTGCATCATGTGATAAAAATTCAGAATAAATATTACCGAATAGGGGAGTTAAACTAATTTATTCACTTTTAAATCATAGCATTTCGTAGTTTAATAAGGAATCTGCTTTTGGTTATTATTACATCACTAATATTTCGACTGTAAATAGATTTGATAATGTGGGAAATAGCAAAAGTTAAATTCTATTAAGTATTATTCAACTATTAATTATTATTAATTATTAATTATTATTATTATTATTATTATTATTATTATTATTATTATTATTATTATTATTATTATTATTATAATTATTACTTATTAATATAATAGCATTTATTATTATTATTATAAATATTATCACAGAAATCGCTTCAGAATGTTTTTTGCTCCTGAAACCCTCTGGTGGTAGTAGCACCAACATAAAATAGAGCTTATGTTTGAGCAGATTCTATCACCACCAATCTGAAACCATTATATTTTAAATTGGTTTGTATTTGATAAGATTGAATAAAAATTATGATTTAAACTGTTTTTAGAACGCTTTTCGCTAACTTCATCCTTTTAAATTTGGAATTTTCTTTCGACGGTTTTTAGAAAGCATTTGCATCTTGTAATTACCATGCCAAATTTCATAACCCCTCAGTTGTGCAAAAAACGTAAATAAAACATGTTTTGCTCTTGAAACCCCCAGATGGTAGGGAAAGCAACATAAAATATAGCCTATGTTGTAGCAGGGATTGCCAAATAAATTTGCAACCATTGCTTTTGAAATCGGTTTGATATTTCCTGTGATTGTGTAGAAATCGCAATTTAGAACGTTTTTAGAACGCTTTTCGCGCATTTTCACCCCTTTTAAATTAACTTTTTTCTTTCGAAACTGTTCTTAAAGATCATTTATATCTAATAAACATGTACCATGCCTAATTTCAAGTTGGTAGTCCTTACCGATCACAAAAATCGCAATTTATAACTTTTTTTCTCCTACAACCCCCAAGGTGGTAGTGACACCGACATGAAATAGTGTCTATGTTAGAGCAGAGGCTATCAGCATCAATTTCCTATCATTAACTTTGAAATCAATTTGATTCTTCCTGAGATTGCTCACAAATCGGCATTTAGAACGTTTTTAGGACGCTTTTCGCGCATTTTCACCCCTTTTAAATTTCAAATTTTTAAAGAAATGTTCTTAAAGATAATTTATATCTAATAAATATATACAATGCCAAATTGCATGAATCTAGGTCCTCCCATAACATAAAAATCGCATTTTTAGAATATTTTTTTGCTCCAGCATCCCCTTTGGGGTAGTAGAAACAGACATAAAATGTAGCTTATCTTGGAGCAAGATCTGTCACCATTATGTTAGAAATCAGCTCAGTAATTCCTGAGATTGCACAGATATCGCAATTAATAACGTTATTTGCAACGCTTTTCGCGCATTATCACCCCTTTTAAATTTCATTTTCTTTAGGAAATGTTCTTAGAGATCATTGATATCTTATAAGTAACTGCCATACCAGGTTTCATGATTCTAGGACCTTCCGTTACACAAAAACCTCAATTTAGAATGTTTTTTCTCCTGCAACCCCCAGGTGCTAGTGGCACTGACATAAAATATAGCCTATCTTGGAGCAAGGGTTGCCTCCATCATTTTGACATCATTATTTTTTAAATCGGTTTGGTATTTCCTGAGATTGCGTAGAAACCACCATTTAGAGCGTTTTTTAGAACGCTTTTCGGACATTTTCAGCCCTTTTAAATTTCGAATTTTTTTAAGAAATGTCCTTAGAGATCTTTTATATTTTACAAGTAACTACCATTCCAAATTTCATGTTTCTAGGCCCTTCAGTAGCACAAAAATAGCATTTTTAGAACGTTTTTTGCTCCTACGCCTCCTTTTGGGTATTGGCATCGACTTAAGATATAGCCCATGTTTGAACGTGGAGTAGCACAATCATTTTGATACCATTACTTTTGAAATCGGTTCGATAGTTCCAGCGATTACCTCCTACAAAGAAATTTTACTTGTTTACTATGTAAAAAAAATAATGCCAGTTTTCCGGTAGGAATCGGAAAAATAGTTGCCCTTATCGTACCGGAATAATTTCCAATCCAGCTCAGAATAAAATCCGTAAAATAC
This sequence comes from Maratus speciosus, assembly GCA_963932465.1. Lineage (NCBI taxonomy): Eukaryota > Metazoa > Arthropoda > Arachnida > Araneae > Salticidae > Maratus > Maratus speciosus. The sequence goes on from OZ010799.1 coordinate 11,408,202, forward strand.
CGTTTTACTGACTATTTCCTTATTTTTACGGATTTTACTCCGAGCAGGGTCGGAAATTATTCCGGTACAAAAAGGGTTACTATTTTTCCGATTCCTACCGGAAAACTGGCAGTATTTGTTTTACAGTGTATAATATTAGTATAGGTGTCTTCGTTTTTGTTATTTCTCCAAGACATTTTATGAGTTACTTGCAGACTTACAACTGTTACTTGCAGCCTTACTTATTTCTGTCTTTTTATTTAAATTCTAGCTGAGCCGGATGATTAAAAATAGAGTAAAATTAAATATATTAATGTATTATATTTATCTGCTTATTCAAAACTAATTGAACTTCGTAAAATATAAAATCTAAGTAGATTCAACATTATTGCATTGATTCACAAAATCTTTACAAGTTATTAAAAACGTCATTTGCAATCTCTTATTAAAAGATAAATGTCACGCAAAATAAATCTCAGGTGACTAAATCAAATAACGTTATAATATACTTTAATTAGATTTCCTTTTTTCTTCCTTTCCTATACCTATTATGCTATCGGAAAATAATAATAAACTTTATAAATTGAGAGCCATTATGTTTGAAATACGTGCGCTAAAGAGTTTTTAAGTCTCCCAAATTAAAATTTATTTCTACAAAATTTATCGGGTTAATGACACATAATCTGTTAAACGCCCTTGGGAGCTCTTACATTAAATTGTAGATTATTAAACTGAAATAAGATACACGAAGAAAAAACATAGAAGTATGAATTCCTTTATTAAAATTCCTTTTGAATAATTAATTTTCTTCGCGTATGATACTGAATAAATCCTCTGTTCTGAAATACGCTAACGAATTTCCACGTTGGCAAAATTCCCATTTTTTTCTTAGTTTGTAATTATTAGATCGATAACTTATTAAGTATTTAATAAATTTTGTAATTAAAGTATAGAAGCTCATAAGAGGTAATTATAGGACATGAATTACTTTGGTTACATTGCCTAGGGAATAGAATTTCTTGGCAAGATTTCCTGAAGTAAAAATACATGAAATATTGTTATATACAAACATTAGGGGACAAACTGTTCTTTCTGTGTACATTTTATTGTGTATTTGTATATGGTAGCTTATCCGCCCATTTCCCTATGTATTATGTTGGTTTAAACTACATATTGCTCCTTAATTCTTGAAATTATCGCCTTTCAATGAGTAGAACCATCAATAGTTTTTCTTTGGTACAAGATTTAGATACCTAATCAACACTTGTTGTTACAACCAGATGCTTTTAAAACTTTCGAAACTTGTTTGTGCCTGTTAGAAAAATAGTTTGAGAAGTTATGTGCATGGAAATTCTCAAGGAATTATTGCCCAATGCTTCACTTGTGATCTCTTTCTTAAAAACTAAATTTAAAGAAAAATAAACCTAGGGAGTCTAAATTAGTCCACTACCCAAAGACTTCATTTGCGATCTGTTCTTAAAAACTACATTTCATTAAAAATAAATTTTAGGAGACGAAATCAGATAACGACATAGTTTAATTTAACCCTTTATATACTGACGGTACTTAAAAGTACCATTAAAATAACTTGTTATAAACTTCATTTTATGCATCGATTAGTTGTAATACAGTTTAGATGAGTTATAGATATATTACTTTATCTTGTTTCAAAAGCCTTATCTGTTACACCAAGCAAAAATATTTTTATAAGAATGATTTCTTTTGCTTTTGCATCATTTCACCTTTCTTGGAGTCAGAGGGGAGGGGGGGGGGGCGTATTTTTCAAATCGGAAATATTTCTATATTTCTATTGTAAGAACATTATATTTGTACATTTCCTAACACTACAAAATTTTTAGAAATATATTTAAAGTAAAAGATTTGAGTGGGGTTATAAATACCGCACAAAATCCCTATAAATTCAAATTGAATGAATCTTTCTAAATCCTACAATCCTTCTAAAATCCTTCTAAAATGATTATGAAAATCTTCTAATGTAGGTTAAACAATTCATGAAATATGCTTTAGTCGATAAAATTTTCACAAATTCACAATTCAGTACATAAAGGGTTAATTATTTTTAATTTTTCCTTCCTTCCCTAGCCTTATGTTATCGTGAAAAAATACTAAACTTTATAAACTGAGCTATTATTTCAGAAACACGTGCTTAGCAACAGTTTTTAAATCTTTCAAAAACAGAATTATTTGTAAAAATATTCTCCCGTTAATGACACATTATATGTTAAACGCCCTCTGGTGAGTTCTTAGCTAGAATTTGAGGTTATTAAACTAAAATAAGATACATGAAGCAAAAACATCGCTGTATGAATTCCTTTTATTAAAATTTCTTTTGAATATAATTAATTTACTCGCGTGTGATACAGAATAAATTCCATATTTTGCAATACGCTATCGAATTTCCTCGTTGTCAAAATTCCTAATTGTTTCTGACTTTGTAACTATTAGATCGATAACTTATTAAGTATTTAATAAATTTCCTAAAAGTATAGAGGCTCAAAAGAGGTAATTATACAACATGAATTATTTTGTTTACATTGCCTTGGGAATAGAATTTCTTGGCAAGATATCCTGTAGTAAAATTTTATGAAGTATTGTTATGTACAAACAACATTGGATAAATGTTCATTCTTTTTTAATTTAATTTTATTTTTGTATGGGGCAGCTTAACCGCAAAGTACGCTATGGATCCTGTAACGTGCACCTCTTGTTAGCCCCCGGTACGGTATGCTATTTCTTTCTCCCAGCTTATTTTGTGGCGTCTTCAAAAAATAACTTTACCTTACAGAAGCCTGCCGTAAAACAAAGCAGTACGATTAAATACTTTATAGCAATTTTTTAGATTTCTAAGCATCGCATATTTTCAATTTTTATACCGTCGTATTGTAAAAAAAAAAAAGTTCTTTTAAATGCAATTTGTTTGAAAACTGTATCTCTATTTGTTTTTCAAATATTAATTTTTTTGTAGTTTTCAGCACCATTTGTCTAATTTTGGCAACTCAAGTACTCCATTTATGCAGAATGTAAAGGGAAAATAGCTGAAAAATAGCAATTATATCTTTTTGTTGCCATTTTCTCATAACAACCGAAAGAAATGTAATTAAAATACATGCTATTTTGAAAAATATAAGCGAAAAATTTGTGTTAAAACATGGAGCTATTATAAACTATAACTTGAAGTATATATAGACACTTTCAGTGTGACGTAAGTCATGACGTTTTGGTTGGAAACTGACTCCAAACAAACGGTTGCTATGCGTCATTTCTTTTTAAATATAAATCGTGGAAAACGCCGCCAGTACATATCAAGTATTAAAACACTTAGATGTGATATATAGATATAAGATATAGCAGCAACACACAAACAAAATAGAAAATACAACATAGGAACCGTTTGTTTGGTGTCAGTTTCCAACCAAAACGTTATGACTGACGTCACGACTGAAATCGTCTATATTAATGTTACAAACAAATGAATGCCTATGAATCATTAGATAGTCGTTTTTTTCTGTCTAGTTTCTTTAATGACATCATGTTTTTGCTGCATTTGTGTATTATTTTGCGATAGTGACATCCTATGCATGCTTTACGGTAGATGTTTAAGTGTGTGCTTTAAGTCTTAAAATTGAAATATATTTTGTACTATTTATATATACATATATCTTTTTTCATCTGAGCCAACACTAAATTCTGAAAAAGCAGAGTTCCTATGTTCTAGTTTTATCTTTATTTCGTGAAATTATCGCCCTTGAATGAGCAGGCCCATCTTTGGGACCTAAACAACGTTTCGATATCTAATCGTCACTTACTGTTACAACCAGTTGCTTTATTAAACTTTGGGTTTTTGCCTGTAATTAGTAGAATAGTTTTAGAAGTTATGTGTATGAAAATTGTCAAGGAATTATATCTCAAAGCTTCCTTTGTGACCTCCTTTTTAAAACTAAATTTCACGAAAAAGGAATCTCAGAACACTAAATCAGTCCAGTACCACAAAAATTAGTTTGCGATATTTTTTTTAAGCTAAATTTCCTGAAAAAAAATCTTTCTCAGACTAAATCAGTCCATTGCCGCAAAACTTCATTTGTGATCGGTTTTTTAAAAACAAAATTTCACGAAAAATGTACCTCGGGAAACTAAATGAGTCCAATGACTAAAAACTTAATTTATGATGTCTTTTTTAAAACCTCAATTTCAAGAAAAATAAACCTCTGGAGACTAAATTAATCCAAAGACCAAAAATTTCTCTTTTTCTTTGAAAAATTAAATTTAACCCTTAAATGCCGGATTTTTCAAAAATTAATTAAAAAATGTTTTTCGACTTTCATTTCTTAAATAAATCATCGGTAAAATACTTTAAAAAAAAATATCATATTTTGTTTTATGTATGGTTTACGGCTAAAAAACAGTTTATTGCCCATCAGAAACACTGGGCTTTAATTGAAAAAATAATTTTTCTTTATAAAATTTTATAATATTAAACACACATGATTTTTAAGAAGTATGACGAGGAATAAATGTTGCTTGCTCACTGCAGGTCAAAATAGGGTATTTCGTAATCTTCCAAACAAAACAAAAAACACATGTAGCATCAATTGAAAAAGTAAATCTATCTTTATTCTTAAAAAGAACGAATGCTGACATCTACATGTTGAAAATTGATTTAATGATATTTTCAGTATGTACTTTATTTGCAACATTAGGCATTAGAGCTTCAATATTATATTTGGTATTTCAGAAGACTAAATTGGGTATGTTGCTGAAAAGCAATAAACGTCATTTAAGGATTAAGTGGAGGTAATTATACGACATGGAATGTTTCTTGTTTCTTTAGTATTAGAGTTTCTTCTGCAAGATTTTATGGAGGAAAAATATATGAGATATTGTTATATACAAGCAATACGGGACAATCAGTTAATGCTGTGTCAGTTTTATTTTGTATTTTTATAGGGAAGCTTAACCAATGAGCAACATGTTGTGTTATATATACAGTACATCCTTTTTTGTTCCTTAATTCTGGAAATTATCTTCCCTTAATGGGCATCTTTGGGAATTAATCATGTTTTAGTACTAATCGAGACTTGCTAATACAACCAGCTTTTTTTTTCCTTCTTTAAACTATCGAAACATGTCCGTGCTTATCTTTAGTTTAATTGTTTTAGAAGTTATATGGGTAAAAGTTGTCAAGAAATTATTGCTTAATGTTGAATTTATGATTTCATTTAAAAAAATTATTTTTCGAGACAAATAAAGCTCGGGAGACTAAACTATTTCTGTCCCTCAAAATTTAATTTGTTATCTCTTTTTTAAAAACTATGTCAGTCCAGTGCCCAAGAACTTTATTTGTGACTTCTTCTTTAAAAACCAAATCTCGCGAAAAATAAACTTTGGGAGACTAAATCATTCCAGTGACAAAAACTTCATTTGTGATCTCTTTTTTTTTTTTTTTTTTTTTTTTTTTTTTTGAAAACTAAATCAGTCCAATACCCAAAATTTTATTTATAATATTTTTTTTAAAATAAATCTCATGAAAAATAAATTTCGGAGACAAAATCAGCCCAATCCTTATAAACTTTATTTTTTATCTCTTTTTATAAATTAAATTTCAGGAAAAATAAATCTTGGATGCTAAATAAGATAATCAATCTCACACCACAGAGTGTAAGACTACAACAACCAGTTAATCTCATCAGGAACAATTTTTTTTATAGTGAAAAAAATGACTTGAAATTTTTTTTCTTAAGATTTATTTATTTCATATCAATAGAAAAAAAAAGAAAGAAAGAAAGAAAGGAAGTAAGAATGGAAAAAACAATAAAAAATCACAAAAAGGAGTCTATATTTCTTGCCGCTGGGCATTATGGTAATTTATAAGTGAAATGATTTCATACATTCCGGACATACCGCTACTTCACATTTCTCACCGTTAAATTTTGCTTTTCCGTTTTCGTTACAACCTGTGCACATAAAATCATAAACATTTATGCATTTCGTTATACGCTTACATAAAATATTAAATTATTCTACAATTGTATTTGAGTAAAAACATCAATTCTAGCGATAACTGTACAATATGTGTATACGTTTGTTAATTTCTTATAAAATTAACTAACAGCAAATTTTTTTCTTACTCTTCTACAAATTATTAAAACTTAATATATTTAATATATCTGATATTTTTTTATCAAATATTAACGATTTGTTCAAACAATCCAACAACACTCACTGCCAAAAAATTACTTCATGCTTTTTTACATCGGAAATAACATTATCGGTGCAGCCAAACCATAAATTTTTTACTTCTCTTGTTGAGGGATTCTGTAGTGAAAAAGTTATTATCAAATCTTTGTTAATTTTATTATTGACAGTAATTACAATTATAACAAGTTGGAAATTGCTCGTCAAACGTAAATAATGAAGTGCGTTCGTACTATAACTAGGTTTATAAAAAAATTTTGCACCGCATATTGTACTGAATGTATATTTTAGTGCACTTCATAAGTGCTTATCCATTTCATACTGTTCGAAAGGCTGTAACATCATTAAAATGCACTTGCAATAATTTTTCCCAATGGCCATAATATAACGGAAAACTTTTGACAGTCCTTGTCATTAAACTATGCATCCGATTTTCATAAAATTTGAAATGACTTGACAGAATTTTGCAACAATTATATATTTAAAATTTCAGATCATTCAAAAGGCTGTAACATCATTAAAATGCACTTGCAATAATTTTTTCCCATAGACCGTAATGTAACGGAAAATTTGGACTGTCCCTGTCATTAAACTGTACATCCGATTTTCATAAAATTTGAAATGACTCGACAAAATTATACAACAATTATTTATTTTAAATTTCAAAAGATTCGGTTGGGTAGTTTTTGTGCTGTTACATGCGGATGCACAGACAGACGGACTGAACAAAGACTATAGGTGCTACGTATTTATATAATTACGAACGCACCTAAAAACTAAACATCCACATATACGTCCAAGGGCGTGAAATGGTAAAAACAGAAAAAACAATGCATTAAAATTGCATATGTTCGTCTTATTTAGCGGCTAAATAACTAAAAACAATTGAGAGAAATTAAAATTTTTCTAGTATATTCAATGCGGAAACAGAAAGCTTACACTGCATAGACAGCTATTCCCTTTCTTAGTTTGCCCTGTCTATTTGCTAGTACACTTAATGCACAAAGGATTTTGAAAATTATCTTCATTCGCTCATGTGTATAAATTTCAGGTGTTCTAATTTAGATTGTGAAAATATGAACTTTTTATATAAATTAAGTAGATTTATCAATTATACCTCATTATCAGTTATTGTCTACTCCAACAAAATTATTTAAAACTTTAGTTTTGTTCGTAATTTATAACAGATATCGTATCTTTATAAGAACATTTCTACTGGGTGTTGCCAAATTTCACTGACAAATTCAGAGGGTAATAGTAGGCATCAAAACGAGGAAAAATAGCCATAGAACATGGAGTCGCAAACCACTTATTTAGTCAGGAATACAGAGTGTTTCATTCTATCTGAACTTGGGTTGAAGATAATAATTTTGAGAAAAATAAAAAACATTGCAATGAAAATGCAACGATATGTACCTTGTTTTGTGTGAAATGTGATAACATCACGAAAAGTTCTGGAATAATAAGGTGCTCAAGCAATAGATGATACCACCGTATAATCTGGTAATCGCAGTCGAAAATGTGGAGGGTCAAGTGCATACTGCCGGTGCGGATAACTGAAACTTCTGCAACTTTTTTTATACTATCACCTTTACAACAAAGGTGACAATGTCCGTTACATTTGTATTATAATATACTTCATTTTTCTAAAAGTTATTACCGTCAACACAAATTATTAAACCAACACCCTGTATTTTTGCTTAAATACGTGGTTTGTGATCGGATGATCTATCGTGATTTTTCATCTTCTTGGTGCCTATTATCATCTCTTTGAATATGTCGGTCGATTTCGGCCACACCCTGTATATTATTTTCTTTGCATGAATTTGAATTATTTGCTAAAACTTTTATGCATGAATTAAAAATACTCTTTCGTAATTGTAACTCAAAGTTACATTGAAGTCCTAAACAACACAAAAGAACGACGGCATTAATTCCGATCAAATTTATTAACTAAATTTCGTCACAATCTTTTCTAAAAGTTTGCTATCGACATAACTGTTTGATCGAGTGTGCTCTTTAGCCACTAATATGAGCATAAATTAATTTAATTTCCCTAGAATATGACAGCTTTCTGCTGCACACGTTGCCATCTAGGATAGTTAAAGAAGTTTTGGGATGAAAGTTTATAAAATTATGAAGTTCTAAACACTCTGTTACAGATTAATAACAATGATTTATAAGTAAATGTATAATAGGAAAAATCTTTTCGGATTATCTATCTATCTATATTAAAAAGGACAAACATATCTGTGCGTAACGCATACGTCATTTTGCGAATGGCAACACTTTCAAATTTGAAATAAAATTTTGGTTTTGCAATTTTCGCTACTGCAAATTTTTAAACTTCTAAACATCGCACATTTTAAATTTTTACACCGTCGTATAAGGAAAAAAATGTACTTCTATATGCAATTTGTTTGAAAGCTGTTCTCAATTTATTTTTGAGATATTAATTCTTTTGTAGCTTTTAATACGATTTTTCTTATTGTGGCAACAAAAGTACCCCATTTTTAATGAAAGTCATTGAAAGTAAACGAAAAATAGTGAAAAATAGGAGATACTGTATCTTTTTGTTGCCATTTTTTCATAAAAACTGAAAAAAAAAGTTGGAATTAAAATATGGGCTAAATCAAGAATATTGTCTGTTATTCCGTGATAATGGCGTCATATGCATAGTTTTCCATAGACGAAGTTTAAGTCTGTATTGAAAAAGTGGTTTGCTTTAGCGGATGCAAATGACATCATTTTATAAAAAAGCATGTATTTTAATTCATAAACCTGAATTATATTTTGTAGAAGTGCGTCATTTTCACAGCCAAGTTGCTTTGAAATTCTTCACAGGTGAAAATGCTTCACTTTTAAAAATAATTTAAACGAAATCCCACACTGATAAAACACAATGTTTTACAAAAATTTAAAGTGTCTTTATAGAACAGAGGTGACATGCAAATAATAGCGATTTAAATTAAAGAAATTGATTATTCTCGCCTGGATGGATTTCCTTTGCCGAGTTAGACAAGCAACCAAATAATTCGTGGTTTAAAATAATATCATGTTCCTGAAGTTTTTGTTCAAAATTCTCTCGAATAATGAAATTTTAATGCTATTCATTAGAACATTCTACTATAATTTTATCAAAATAACATAATGTGCTTAATTTAATTTGTCCTAATTTTATATAAACTATATATTTAAAACACAAGTGTGTTTTTTAGTCATCTCCCCTGATCTTTCTGCTGAACAGTTTTGCTAATATTGTTTTTAAACTGAAAGTAGATGTTGTAGATGTGATCGCACTATCTGTTTTTTTTTTAATTTGCCTCACTTTTATAATTTAATTTTAAAAGCATTTTATGAAATTTCTTCAAAATTGTGAAAATTAGCTTTCATTATTGCAGACAAGAGAGAAATAATGAGGTTTTTGTATCTTTATTCATGCTATTTTCTGATAAAAATTCAAAATTGTTGTTAATAATTGTTGTATAAGGTTTAGTGTCGCAAAATCCCTTTAGGAGCAGTATTTTATATTAGGGGCATAATAACGGAAAATGACATACTGCTTTTGAAAACACGCATTTTTCCTCATAAATTTTCTATATAGTTTTTCCTTCTTCATGTGTACTGATACTAAGTTTCAAACACTAGGCGAAATGCTTATTTAAGTGAAAATGAAGTCATATTAAAAAGAAAACGATCATTTTCTTAGATAAAACTAAACATTTTAACACAAATGGGTCTAAAAAACATAAATTACGGAAATTTTTACTCTGCGGAATTGAGGTTAGAATCTCAAGTAAAGGGTGTGACTGTTCACATAAAAGATGTTGCTGAGAATCGTGACTTCAAGTTTTGAGCTAAAATGATTTTTAAATGATCAAACAAAATACAGTTTTTTTTTAAATGATGAATATGGATAGGAGAGGTGCGTATGCAAATTTTGAGAAAGTGAAAATTGCTGTTTTTCATTCCGGAATACTAAGCTCCGGAATAAGTTCGAGTACAAATTTTAAACTGGAAAGACGATCATTGCAAGTTAAATAAAACTTTGTGAAAATAACATAATTTTAGTTAAAAGAAATCATAGCCTCAAATCCTTACAAAATAAAACATATGTTAAAATACAATTATTTTAACTAATCTGAAACTCAACTAATAAAAGTTAATCGTAATATTTTTACGATTTCTTTCAAAGCGCAGATACCTTGAAATAAGTTTAAGTACTTTATACACGACCCCTGAAATCCTAGTCGAAATCATCTGTTTTGATATGCAAAAAAGTGTTATAAGTCATGCATTTCAAAGTTTCATAACTCAGTCAATTTTAATGTTAGATGAATGGGACTTTTTTTTGTCTTACTTATTAGTGTCACAGTAAAATTTTAGTAAATATCACTTAAACGACCGGGGAACCATATAAAATTTTCATTTCGTAATTTTTTAATAAATGTTTTTCTTGACCCGAATCGCTTTAAAAATAACTCTTTACCTTATTTAAACCATTTTTGTAATTGGAAGTATGCATCTAGGACCAACGGTTGCGAAAATAAAGGTCGGTCAGGTTATACGTGGACACACTGTATAACACTTTATCTACTGACGGTACTGATAAGTACCATTAAAATAATTTGTTATAAAATTCATTTAATACATATATTAGTTTTAATACAGTTTACAATGAGTTATAGATACATTACTTTATCTAGCTCCAAAAGCATTGTGGGTTAAACAAAACAAAAGTATTTTTCAAAGGATGATTTCTTTTGCTTTGCATCTTTACAGCTTTTTTAACATTGGGAGAGGGGGGGGGGGTATTTTTCAATCCGGAAATATTTCTATATTTCTATTGTAAGAACATTATATTTGTACATTTCTTAATTGTACAAAATACTAAGAAAAATACGTACTTTTCGGTTAGCCGGGCGCCAGTGTTATATTTACATACATATATACATATATATGCACATATATGTACATATATATATACATATGTATGTATATACTTATGTATGTGTGTGTACATATATATATGTACATATATATATACATATGTATGTATATACTTATGTATGTGTGTGTACATATATATATGTACATATATGTGCATCTATCTGTATATATGAATGTAAATATCACACTGGCGCCCGGCTAACCTAAAAGTACCGAAAAATATTTAAAATAAAAGATTTGAGTAGAGAGTTATAAATATTGCACAAAATCCCTCTAAATTCAGAATTAATTAATCCTTCTAAATCCTTAAATCCTTTTAAATGCATTAAATGATTATGTAAATCTTCTAATGTGGTTTAAACTATTCACGAAAAATGCTTTAGAAGATAAAATTTTCATGAATTCATAATTAAGTACATAAAGAATTAATTCGTTTTTTCACTTTCTTATTTAACTCCCCTTTTGTTTGCGAGGATAAAATTTTGTAATAGATTTTTTACTGACTTTCTGATGGGTTATAAAATTATGTACAAAGGTGTATTTTCGACGACAATACAATATTTTAATAACATAGAACTTACTTATAAATTAATAATTTAATTTTAAGTCATATTTTCGTTATCCAACGCGTGTTGTAAATCGCCAAATTATGCTCTTTATGTTTACATTATATACAAGTTACAACAAAAAGGACTTAGTGATGCGCCAACTCTCGCTCGCCAAAAAAAGGACAACTGCCAATTATTATTACTTACCTGTGTTAAGGGGTCTCAGGACTCTTAAGGCTTCAAAATCTTAGATTTTTTTTATTTTATTTTTTTTTTTTTTCACATTTTAAACGCCTGTCTTTTCTGAACATTTTGATATAGTTGTTTCCTTGAAATTCCCATTAGAGCAGAAACTATGGCTTATAAAACTATACCCGCTTAATAGCTGAAGCATCGTTTCCGAAACTTTGAAGTCATTTTTTTCAAAATGACGTTTTTAGGCATAACGTTTAGGATATCTCAAAAACTTCAGACTATTTTTTCATGAAATTTTCAAAACACATGTTTCACGTTAGTCTATGTAAACTGAACCTAAAATTTTCTTTTTATTGTTAAAAAAAATTATTAAAAAAATATTTATTAAAAAAAAAAAAAATGTATGCGATTACGTTGTTGAAATATTCAAAAACTTTATTAGCTAAATACAACTTTGTATTAAAAACACAAAAATGCATTAAATAAAAATATATTTAAGTTCAGGGTAATTATTACAATCTGAAGTATAAGTGGGCACGAAAATTTTCATTCTAGTTGCAATATTTGTTTCGTAATCCTGCGCGTAAGCTGTTATACCAATTTTTTGCTCATCAAATGTCTGACAGCTTGAAGTCGATTTAAGCTTATATCTTTTATTCCAATAAAATTTGTTTTAAAATCATATATATTTTAAGATATTAAATTTTGAAAGGGATCTTTTGTTTTTCTTTTTTTCGAATTTTAAGAATCCTGAGACCCCTTAAACAATAAGGCCAAGAATTCAAATTATATGAAACTCTAACGGCGCCAAGTCTGGGGAGTACGGTAATGCAAAAAAGCAAATGAGGTCAAAAATTCTTAATGTTGTCTCCACTTGATATTACATTTTAATTGTCTAAAAATATACAAAAATCAATAAAATTCAAATTTAAAATACACTTACTTGCAGAGCAAAAAATATTCTTTCAAATAATGTAAATCATTTTGCCTATGCAGTTTATTTTTGTGTGTATTTTAAAATTTTAAACGCCCAATAATTATTCCTCAACTCAGTTAAATTCGAAAGGTATTTAACAATATTATTAAAACAACTTAAGTAGTTATTATTATTTACAGGAATATCATATATATCAAGAATACGCTATACCTACATATACAGGGTGATCAATAAAGGAGTACCCGTTTGTTTTTTGCTTTATCCACATCTATAATATATGTAGCAAGACTTTCAACATCATTACCTATTTAATATGTGTATATTTAATGTGCTGGTATAGTTTTTCTTTTCACTTTCTAAATGCGAAAACTCGTTTTTTAACATAAATTTGCATGAACATCATTAGTAATTTTTAATTTGATTCTGCGCAAATGATTTGAGTAGATTGTCTGCTTCTTTCAACGTTTTTAATTTTGAAAACTTATTTCGTAAGATTTGGATCACAACAATGTTGACGTAAGCCACCAACAATGTTGCTGAGTGTGTCAAAAATCTTAATTCGACGTGTTCATGTTTGCATTCAAAAGGGTGGCGAACATTTTCAACATTTGTTGTAAGGAATGATAATGTAAAAAAATTGAATTAAATTATGTTTTTCAAAAATAAAATTATCACAGGATAAAGTAACATTGTGCGTCTTTAATTTTGTTTTACCTCACAAATAAAGTTGTAACAGTCCACCAGTGTTGGAAATCCGCACTTAAACAATGTTCCCGCACTTAAACAATGTTCGAACAATTATACTTCAGTGTTAGAATAGTTGCCACATACGTCAGATTTAAGGGTAATAAGAAAAATCAACGGCACTCTTTTAAATTGATCACCTTGCATATTGTTCAATACAAATATAGAACATTCTCATACAACAAAAGAACTTCACGCTGTTAAATAAGAAATAAATCAGAAATATTTCATTAAAACCATATACATGACAAACATTTCGCCCAAAATATGATCAAACCGGTAAACTTCGTCATTGTAATAAGTTAAACAATGTTACATTTTAAGAGGCTATTATCATTTATGTAACGGTATTTGAAGTTACTTTTATTTTAAAGCTATTTGCCGTAAAATTTTAACAACAATTTCACAGTAATCCGATTAAAATAAAATGAAGACTTTTACTGTCCAGTTATTAAATAAACGAATATTGCTTTTAAGTATTTCTCAGCTAAACAATGGCAATTAAGCGAAAGTGTACATTTTATTGGAATTACGATCTTGCTGTATGCAGTACTTTCTTTTAAGCCTTTACTATGTAAAATTTGTGAAATGATGTATTATTTTATCGTTACTTGTTCAACAGACTCGTGTTTTAAACAATTCATTTCTTGTGATTAAGGTTTATTATTATATTTAGTATACATCGTGCAAGCAATATCACGAAATGTTTTAGGTACAAAATTATAAATAATCACATGCCGCTTCAATTATGAATAGTAGAACTTCTCATCTTAAAATGTGTCAGGTTTCCTTACTAACGTTAAAAGATTTGCTAGTTTGTCTTCTGATATTTCTCAAGTAACGCAGAAAATTTTAAATAATATTTGTTATTTGATAGATTAGATAAATATACAGGTTTGTCATATTTAGTTTTGCAGTTAGTGCTATTTTCGGTCAGTGCGGCACACTTTTTTAGATTTTCCCCGTTTTAGTGCGAGGAAAATTTCGATTAGTGCGCAAAGCAAAAAAAAAAAAAATCCCTGCCGGCCCGGCCTACAGGCAGAGGTAGATTTCGAAGTTAAGTATACTAATTTCACCAACAAAAACAAAATCATTATTAGGTATAAATCCACTTTAACAGTTTTATCTGTCTGCTTTTGACGAGTTTTTATTTCCTTTTTATAAAATAGCTGGTTTTATCAGAATCATGTTAAGGCGATATTAAAAAAAATATTTTTCCATACTCAACAACTCGAAATTTTCTGGCACATTTTCAGATTCATTTTTGATTAAAAAAAATATGAAACAGGCTGACGTGATTTTTGAAAAGATTTATAAGCGACCTGTGTTTTTATTTTTCTTTCAATTAATTAAAACTTGATTAATAAACAATTATTTTCTCAGTAGGGCAATATTTTTCATTTCTAACAATCGCTTCGGGAAATTCTGTTCAAAATGCCCACTTTGACATCCTTTTTTGAAATATAATCTGCCTCTATCAAAAAATCGATCATTACTGTATATTATATAGTTTCTGAATAAGAGAATCTAGCAATTGGATGCGTTTGAGAGCAAAAATGAATTTAAAAATGAGTAAGAAAATAGACAGTTTGGATTTGAATGAACCCTTAATAAGATGATTTTTTTCTTCAATCGCTATGTATTTTTAATTTCTTTTTGCTGTAAGAATTGGCCCTATCAAAAACTTCTCTATATAAATATTGAAGACAATATTAAGAAGATATATGATAAATTCATGGAGATTTTATATCTTGTGAATTGACGGAGTTATTAAAATTTTTCTTCTTCAACCCCCATTTTTTGTTTTCGTTTTTAATTTTTTTTTCGGTACGAATTGGTCCTATTAAAAACTTGTGAATATAAAAGTTGTAGATAATATTAAGGAGATGTATAATAAAATTATTGGACTTGATATCTTGAGAATTGACGAAGTAAGGAATTTTTTCTCCCAAAAACCCTATTTTTTGCGCTCCTTGAGCCTATTTTAAATTTTATCAAAAATCTGTGATGCATGAATTTTTGGCGCTATTTTTAGAAGTAATAAAAGCTTTAAACTGATTTGATATGTACGAAAATTAAGAAGTTATGGGGTTTTTTCGGTTTTCACAAAACCCCTCCCTATTTCCATCCCCTTTGTCCGCTTTTGCCCATTAACGAACTTGAGCGAGATTTTATGTCCCTTGATTTTATGTATCAGTTTGAAAGAGATTTGTGCAGAATTGCGGAAGTTATCGTGTCCAGAAGAAAGTGATAACACAATTGCTTCGGGAAATTCCGTTCAAAATGTCAATTTTGACATCATTTTTTGAAATATATTCTGCCTCTATCAAAAAATCGATCATTACTTTACATTATATAGTTTCTGAATAAGAGAATCTAGCAATTGGATGCGTTTGAGAGCAAAAATGAATTAAAAAATGAGTAACAAAATAAGCAGTTTGGATTTGAGTGCATCCTTAATGCAATGATTTTTCCAACACAATCCGCTTCGGGAAATTCGGTTCAAAATGCCCACTTTAACAGCATTTTTAAAAAATATATTCTGCCTCTATCAAAAAATCGACCATGTCGGTACATTATATTGTTTCTGAGTAAGAAAACGTAACAATTGGAAGCCGTTGAGAGCAAAAATGAATTGTAAAATGAGTCAGAAAATAAGCAGTTTGGATTTGAATACACCCTTACTTAGATTATTTTTTTCTTTAACCGCTATGTATTTTTAATTTTTTTTTTTTTTTTGCTGTAAGAATTGGTCCTATCCAAAACTTGTCTATACAGATATTGTAGACAATATTAAGAAGATATATGATAAATTCATGGGGATTTTATATCTTTTGAATTGACGGAGTTGTGGATTTTTTACTTCTTCAAACCCCATTTTTGTTTTCGTTTTTAATTTTTTTTACGGTACGAATTGGTCCTATCAAAAACTTGTGAATATAAAAGTTGTAGATAATATTAAGGAGATTTATAATAAAATTAATTGGAATTGATATCTTAAGAATTGACGAAGTTATGAATTTTTTTCTCCCAAAAACCCTATTTTTTGCGCCCCTTGAGCCCATTTTTAACTTTATCAAAAATCTGTGATACATAAAATTTTGGCCCTATTTTTAGAAGTAATAAAAACTTTAAACTGATTTGATATGTATAAAAATTAAGAAGTTATGGGGGGTTTTCGGTTTTCGCAAAACCCCTCCCTATTTCCATCCCCTTGGTCCGATTTTGCCCATTAACGAACTTGACCGAGATTTTATGCCCATTGATTTTATGTATCAGTTTGGAAGAGATTGGTGCAGAATTACGAAAGTTATCGTGTCCAGAAGAAAGTGATATATATATATATATATATATATAGATAGATACACTATGACGCAAAAGTTTAGACAATGACGTCATTCAGCTTTAAAATGTAGAATTATGACGTCAGAATTACAAAAACCTGTAAATATATTCAAAAACTGATTTAAAATGCTATGTACAAAAGACAGTCGTTTTATTTGCTATAATACTAATTTTTTTCATAAAAATTCAAATGTGCTTGTCGCAAAAGTTTAGACACTATTCTAAATTTCTTTGAATATTCGCTGGCATATGCAAATTTAGAATCGATGATGTCACAAATTTGGAGTACTTAAGTTCTGCAAACGATTGCGCTTCATAGTCGACATGCCGAGAGCTAAAGAAATTCAAGTGAATGAGGTTTCAAGGATTTGGCAGTTGAAAGGTGAAGGGAAGAGCGTTTCTGAAATTTCTGCTATTATTAATAGGTCAAAAAAATCTATTTATCGAGTTTTATCGAGTGGTTCCGAATATAAAGCAAAATGTCGGTCTGGGAGGCCACGTGTGACAAATGTACGAGAGGATCGCCTGATACAAAGACTAGCGAGTACTCAACAAATGAGCGTACGTGGAGTTCAAAGCTCATCGGGACTCTCTATATCAATGGATACGATTCGTAGACGAATTTTGGAAAAAGGAACAATCGTTTATAGCAAAATGCAGAAGAAACCAGCTCTGAAACCACATCATAAGTTACAAAGACTTATGTGGGCTCGAACGCATATGTCATATGGAGAGAAATGTCAGTCAGTCATATTTAGCGATGAAAAAAAGTGGAATCTGGATGGTCCAGATGGTTGTTTATCGTATTGGCATGACTTGCGGAAGGAACCTCGACGTTTTTTTAGTCGCAGACAAGGAGGGGGCTCGGTGATGGTTTGGGCAGCCTTTTGCTATAATGGACAAGTATCTCTGACCTTCACCAGTGGTCGTCAAACTTCACAGCATTATACACAGACATTAGAAGAAAACCTACTGCCATTTGCTGAGCTTCTAGGGGGTCCTCAGTGGGAATTTCAGCAAGACAATGCTTCAATTCACACTGCAAAACATTCAAAATCTTGGTTTAATTCCCATAATATAAGAGTTCTCGACTGGCCAGCATGTAGCCCAGATCTTAATCCTATAGAAACCTTTGGAGCATCATGTGTAGCAAAGTTTATAGCAACGCTAGACAATACTCTTCTGAAAAGGAACTTAAGACATCTATTGAGAATGCATGGTACGATATCGATCCACAAACTATGCAAGATTTAGTTTCTTCCATGCAATCTCGTGTATATGACGTAATACATAAGCATGGATGCGCAACCAGGTTTTAAAAATTGTTTATTTCGATTTTATTTAATTTGTGTCTAAACTTTTGAGACAGCAGTTTATTTTTGTTACCATTTAATTTATTGCAATATGCACAATTCCACTTTTCTTTGTTATAAATATTGTTTATATGTACAGCACATTAATTTCAAGCAGTGATTTGAAAATTGAATAAATATTTTTCAAAGTATGTAAGAATTCCTTCATTGTCTAAACTTTTGCGTCATAGTGTAGATAGATAGATAGATAGATAGATAAAGTTTTTTATTGAGGGTGGTTTTGGGTTCTAGGGGTCATGATCGGTGTAGATCTGCAAAAAGTTTTCAGAAATTCCAACCTGGGAACGATCCCAATAGGTAGTATTTCATACGAAATCTACCTAATAGCTGATACTCTTTTTTATTCCCAGAAAGATGGCGTCGAATTTTTGAAAATGGAATTTGCAGAAAATGCTGAAATGAAACATTACTATGAATGAATTCGAAGAAACTTTTAAAAAGTTAGAATTCCTCAAAGAGCAATTGATAGCTACAAACCCTGACATCAGTAAAAGTTTGCACGTGCCTTAGGAGTTGGAAAATAAAATTTTGTGTTATTGCAATATGCATTCTAACTATAAGAACAAATATTTTGCAATTGGCAATTGCTAAGTTTTTGCTTAAATGTGTTAAATTCAATGTGGGTCTGAAGTATTCAAGCGGCATTGAAATAGGTTTTAAATCGAATTGTGCATTTTTTTTTATCAACCCATTGGTAAGTAAACTAAGATAAATAAAATAACGCATAATACAAAAGCAGAATCAACACTAAAATTGACTTTTTAATAATTCGTGGTTTTTTCCTATCAAATTAGCTGACATATTTATTTTAGAGGGCTTTAGAAAAATTAAATAATCGTTTATAAAAAATTTCAAATCAATCTTTAACCCTTTCAAGGGCAATGGCTAGGGGATCTGGCCATCTAATTTTAATTCCAAAACTGACAAATGGCACCAAGAATATTTTAATAAAATTTTGCTTTTTAATGACAGCTCAAAATAGCTGGGTTTTTTTTTCTAAGAAATTCGTTTGAATATTCTGGTGCCAGTCAATTATTTCATCATTTTACGAACAGAATTCTTCTGCCGCTGAAAGGGTTAATAAATACTTTCTGTCAATAGTAAATCCAAAACAATATCGTAGTAGATTATTACATTGTATATTTATGCATATATTTATATATATATTTAAGTTGACTCGGGATCTATTGCAACATTCCATTTCCCATTAAATGTATGTTTCGATTACTGTGTTCATATTGCAGGATTAATTAACTGCACTAATTGAGGGATACCAGTACATAGTTCTCAATGAAAGACGTCTCCATCCGGGGTACCATACTTGTCTAAATAGAAGACTTCAAATCTCACTCTTGTGAATTAATATAAAACTCTTGCTTGCGTGCACTTTATGAAATTTCCTTATTATGCAAGAGTACGCAGTCAAGTGTGCAAGAGTGTGCAATATAAAAAAGAAAGCTTTTCACTTACAAACATCACATTTGTAGTTGCCACGACCTGCGTACTCTGTGCACTCTTAATACCACCAGTCTTTGCAAGAAATGTACTTGATTCAATCCTCTACAATTGGTTCTCTATACATTTCTGAGCAGCCTGGACATATCCACAGATTTTTCTTTGGCGCAGCTTTTGGCTTCATGGGTTTACTTTTTTTTTTTTTTTTTTTTTTGGTAAAGCTTTTTGGCCTTTTTCCCTCAACATCATCTTCAAGTTGCCTTTTGCGTGTTGAACTGCTTAAAATTTCCCATTTTCTGCTCCTCTAATATCGCCCCATAGATGATTCTGGATACGGTGACAACACTACTGTTAATTTGACGTAAGATGAAGTTGTTGAAATCGAAGCTATACCTTGTAAAGCCGAACTTGAGTTTATTTCACACTGTTCGCACGTCTTGTCTTTGCACAGCTTTTCTGCCTTTTCTGAAATATCATTTTCTATTGAAAGTAATTTTCTTTCTTCCCCATTTTCAGTGTTCTGTGGTTCAACTGACATGTATGTTTCAACAAGTTTAGATTCGAATATTCTTCCAGTGATACTGCTTGCTTAAATGTCAGTATATAAAAAAAGGGTAATTTTCGAAAGACTATACAATTGCCATTTCAAATCATGCTTTAGCAACGGTAGCAGTTTTCTCAAAAGCAGGTGCGCACTCTTGCACACTTTGGCAATGCTCACGCTTATGCTATCGTCATTAACCCCTTGAGGGGCGTGGGATAGAATATATCCTACCTAATTTAAACAAAATTCTCACCAGAAAATTTTAACTAAATTTTATATTTTTAGCTTTGGGGGAAATTCGTTGAAAAATTGCTTTTCCTTATTTAAAAATAAAAATTTTCGATTTTTCCGGTGAGAATTCAATATTTAAACATATTTTTGCTCGCCCCTCAAGGGGTTAAATACCGTTGAAGCATCAGTAATGCCATCTATTGATGAACAAATCCAAATCACTTAGGTGACAAGTTGTCCAATAATAACCTAATCCATTAAAATGAAAACAAGTAAAAATTAAATTTAAAAAATCAAAAACCCCGACTGCGTAAAAAGCGAACTAATTAATTATTTCTCATCAACGTGAAACTATTTTTTATATTACTTGCTTATTTTTTTATTTACTTGTATTGATGACTTTTAAGTTGTGTTTAACTGTTAGTTCCTATCTATAAACACTGTTTTGATGAGGCCTGTAGATGTCTATTAAGGTTAGAGTTGCAGTAAAGCTAGATAGAGATCATACCTACACAACTTCCAGGTTGTTTAATATTTAAACGGAGCTTCTGACTGTAAAATAGTCAATGAAACATTGTCTTCATTTTGAAAGACCTATCCAATGATAGGCCACTCAAATAGGGTGCGTAAATTTTTTTTTCGTCTCTACGACCATTTTGTATTTTACGACCGCCATTTTGAATTTATAAAAACAAAACCTAGCCTATAACCATCGGACGTTTAAGACGAATCGATAGAGAGCTCATTCATTAAAATCCATCCAGCCGTTGGGATGTCTCGAAGGTATAAAGAAATCCACATACCCAGATACGCGTGAAACACATAACCCTTCTTGGCAGCCGGGTAAAAAGTACATTAGCTTTATAATCTCTATTATGATTCTGTTTTCAAAAACCATATATATTATAACGAGAAGGCCAAAATAACTTTTTGTCATCTAAATTTTTTAAAATTTCACAAAAATACGCAGTTTTTCTCACCATAAACTTATCATATCATTACACAGTTTACAACTGTAGCTGGGATTAGATAATCGCGCTGCGTACTCTTACAGAGGCTAGACCTCTTGTAAACCGCGCATTCTTGCACCCCATTACCCTATAGTTGTCATTATACTACGTTACCAGAATAATGATAATGTTCAACGGGGGTTAACTTCAAATACTAACACTTTCTATCAATACAGCTGTTTTTATCGGAATTGTCTTCACTAAAGAACAAACTTTAGTATGGAAATAAGAGAAAGGGGGAAGAATTAGAAAACAAAAAACTCACGACCCTTCTTTTAGTTCTCTCCTTTCACCTTATTTGTTTCCAGAAACGAATTTTGGTTGCAATTTTTGAATTGGAGGAAATTTTTATGCGATTTTCCAATACAGATTTGTGCAGCAAGTGACGTGCTCAATTTTTTCTTAGAATTCTTTGTTGGAAATAAAGCCCAGAAAATAATAGAAAGTGTACGATTATGTTTTCATTTCTTCTTATAGGGAAAGTTATACAATAGTGTTTCGAGAGACAACTGTATTCAAAAATGAATCTTTAAATACGAACATTTTGATGCTGCTTTACTTAAGAAGGATTTCAAAAAAATCATAAATCTGTATTATAAAGGACAAACGTGTCCGTGCGTAACGCTGAAGTTATTTGACGATGGCAACAGCAGACGATAAAATTTGTTACGATAAAATTTGTTATTAAATTTTATTCCAATTTTTTAAACTTCTTAATACCACACAGTTTTGATTTTCACATCATAGAATAGAGAGAAGAATGTACTTTCAAACGCAATTTGTTTGAAAACAATATCGCAATTTATTTGAAAACTGTATCACAATTTTCTCAATTTTTATTGACACGTTTTTATTTAAACACAACTGTGTTTAAATATGAGCATTTAAATGCGAGCATTGTGACGATTTTCTTAAGGAGGATTTCAAATGATCATAATTTCTGTATTATAAAGGACAAACGTGTCCGTGCGTAACACTGAAGTTATTTAGACCATGGCAACAGCAGACGATTAAATTTTTTATTAACTTTTATTCCATTTTTTAAACTTCTTAATACCGCACAGCTTCAATTTTCACATCATAGAAGATAGAATAGGGAGAAAAATGTTCTTTCAAGCGCAGTTTGTTTGAAAACGATATCGCAATTTATTTGAAAACTGTATCGCAATTTTCTCAATTTTTATTGGCACATTTTTATTAACAACACAGCTGTGTTTATATATGAACATTTAAATGCGAGCATTGTGACGATTTTCTTAAGGAGGATTTCAAAAAGATCATAAATCTGCATTATAAAGGTCAAATGTGCCCGTGCGTAACGCTGAAGTTATTTTGACGATGGCAACAGCAGACGATTAAAATTGTTATTAACTTTTATTCCAATTTTTTAAACTTCTTAATACCGCACAGTTTCAATTTTCACATCATAGAATAGGGAGAAAAATATACTTTCAAGCACAATTTGTTTGAAAATGATATCGCAATTTATTTGAAAACTGTATCGCAATTTATTTGAAAACTGTATCGCAATTTTCTCAATTTTTATTGACATATTTTTATTTAGACACAGCTGTGTTTAAATAAAATATGTTTCTTAATAATTCCAAATATCGCTTTTTTCATTCAAAGTCAATGGACATTTTTGGTATAAAATTTAACATTTATTCTTTCGTTCTTGTTTCAAAAAAATTCAAAAACCGTAATAATAATTTGTCTACAGGAATTAATTTTCAGTTAAAATTTTTCCACGTGAAAAATGAAATTGAAATAATTTTTTCAAGAATTAAAAAGAAGAGGAATATGGAGTCATACTGGAAATAAAAATGATGTTTCAAACATTTGTTAGTAATGCAAGAAACTTTAATATGTTTTATATTTCAATACAGATTATAATTAATCGCTACTGTAAGTTTAATAGAAAAGTTTTCTTATTTATGAAAATTAAGCTAACTTTGCTATTCTTCTTAAAATAATAAAAAAAAATATAGTAACTTCTTTTGAAGTATCCGCGATTCCGAAAAAGCAATATAAACATATAAAAGAGCGTATTTAAAATAATGTATTTTTACTTTCATACTTCATTATGATCTTTTTGGAATCCTCCTTAAGAAAATCGTCACAATGCTCGCATTTAAATGTTCATATCGGCTTGTTTTTTCGGAATCGCGGATACCTCCAAAGAAGTTACTGTATTTTTTTTTATTATTATTATTTTAAGAAGAATAGCAAAGTTAGCTTAATTTTCATAAATAAGAAAACTTTTCTATTAAACTTACAGTAGCGATTAATTATAATCTGTATCGAATAATTATAATCTAGTTTCTTGTATTACTAACAAATGTTTGAAAACATCATTTTTATTTCCAGTATGACTCCATATTCCTCTTCTTTTTAATTCTTAAAAAAAACTTATTTCAATTTCATTTTTCACGTGGAAAACTTTTAACTGAAAATTAATTACTGTAGACAAATTATTATTACGGTTTTTGAATTTTTTTGCAACAAGAATTAAAGAATAAATGGGAAATTTTATACTAAAAATGGACATGGACTCTGAATGAAAAAAGCGATCTTTGGAATCATTAAGAAATATATTTGAATAAAGAAAATAAAATATAGCCTATGTTACACCATGGGTTATAATCCACCCATATGCAAAGGCTTTTTATCAACCGTTTTGACCTTGACGTCAGGCAAACATTTTTGCACGTTAAATTTATAATATTACTAGAATTAGCAAAAGGTAAAGGTTTTGTGGCATCAGGGACAAAACGGTGGGGAGATGGCAAAAACTTTATGATGGCTATAGGCTTTTCTATGCTAAATTAACAATGAGTCGTCACACTGGAAATAAATAAGTATTGTGCTACCGCGCAATACTTAAATGATATATTTAAACCTGTACACCTCTGTGTTTAAAAAACGCGAACAGATTAAGTAACAAATCTTCTATGGAATATAATAAAATTGATAAATTTTACGTTGTTGTGTCCTTCAATATGTAATTGAAAGCGATGTGAGATTATTCATAATTTTGCAAATAATCAATTACATGACATTGTTTCCATGTTGTACGATAATGACATTATTATAAAAGCTAATCACAAGATATAGATCATGTTAAATATACGTTTATTCAACAAATAATTTTGAAATAGCCTCTCGTTTCATAAATATTAGACAGACAGTCTTTAAGAGAAAAGATTAAGCCCAAGTTTCTAATACCTATAAAATCTCAGATTTTCAAGACATTAAACGTCATTCAACTAATAAATATTCCAATACACTATTCTTTTATTTAATGTTCAGATACGTGCTTTATTTTGAAAATGTTATTTCAAGGCTTGAAAGCTGCAGATGAATTTTAACGCAAATGAATATTAAAACGAAGTATATGAAAGACAAAGGCCTCATAAGTGAAACGATGTTTCCTAATTAAAATGACGTAAGCTTACCGGTTTCATCATAATTTACGAGAAAGTGTTCACAATTTAAAATTTAAACAATTACTTAGGGATAAGATGCGATTAATAAGAATTTTTTATGTAAATTTATAAAATAATCATTTAAAGATTTTGCAGATAATTTGAAGATTAAATTATAAAGGCTAACGCTGATTTTTTATCGGAATTCATTTAATTTATTTTTTTGTGCTTGAATCACACTTAAATTTATAAAGCTAATAGCGTGTTTTAGTGCTGTCTAGTTTTGGTGGTCTCTAGATTTAGTTCTCTCTAGTTTTAGGTCTCTGTCATATACACACCAACACACTCTTCAATACAATACCCTTTTTCAATTCACGAATTGTAAAAAATTTCCTTTCTGTTATTTTAAATATAAAATAATCAAAATACTTATTTTTGTTATCAGGTTGTCGACAGTCTTTTTTAACTTTCTGTAAAATTTATTATAATATTAATTTCTTAGTTTAAACAAGTCCTTTTCAAATAACAATTGCGTCACAAATTTTATCATTATACTAAATGTTATACAAAAAAGGAAATAAAAACTATTATCAAACAGGTTCCAGCAACTTGCCAGAAAAAAATAACAATCTTTCTCATTATTAGCCAGTTTTTATTCAACTTCTTCAGTGCAATTAATGATTCCAAAAGAAAACCAAAAAAGTATTTTTTTTTCTATTCTCTGTTTAGGTGCGTTCGTAATTATATAAATACGTAGCACCTATAGTCGTCGTTCAATCCGTCTGTCCGCATATAACAGAGCAAAAACCACCCAACCGAATGGTCTGAAATTAAATTTTAAATGTATAATTGTTGCAAAATTTTTTCGAGTCATTTCAAATTTTATGAAAATTGGATGTATAGTTTAATTACAGGGACAGTCAAAAGTTTTCCGTTACATTACGGTCAAAGGGAATAAATTATTGCAAGTGCATTGTAATGATGTTACAACCTTTTGAATGGTCTGAAATTTTAAATAAATAATTGCTGCAAAATTTTGTGGAGTCGTTTCAAATTTTATGCAAATCGGATGTATAGTTTAATTACAGGGACAGTCAAAATTTTCCGTTACATGACGGCCAATGGGAAAAAATGATTTCAAGTGCATTATAATAATGTTACAGCCTTTCGAACAGAAGTAAATGGATATGCACTTATTGAAGTGCACTAAAATGTACATTCAGTACAATATGCGGTGCAAAAAATTATTATAAAACTAGTTATAGTACGAACGCACCTCATTTGCCACGTTTGACGAGCAATTTCCAACTTCTTTATTTTTATTCGCACACTTGCTTCAGTTTGCAACGTTCTTGAACTGTCATTGGACTGCAGTCCAAGCCAATGAGTTACCAGAATAATGACCATGTACATTGTACAGTGGCAGTTAATTGCAGCTCCTAACACATTTTATCAATATGATGAGATTTGTTTTTAATCTATACTGATTTTATAAAGAAGTAAAGTTTGTTTGTTTGTAGGAGGTAATCTCTGGAACTATCGAATCGATTTAAAAGTAATGGTATCCAAAAATGGTAGTCATAGGCTATACTTTATGTACATACCACTAACCCAAAGGGGATGCAGGAGGAAAAAATATGTCTAAAAATGCGATTTGCGTGTTACTGAAGGGGCTAGAAACATAAATTTGGAATGGTAGTGTCTTATAAGATATAAATTATTTCTAAGAACATTTCTTAAAAAATTCGAAATTAAAAAGGGATGAAAATTTCCGAAAAGGGCTCTAAAAAACATTCTAAATTGCGATTTCTACACAATTCCAGGAAGTACCGAACCGATTTTTAAAATAATGGTGTCAAAATGATGATGACAACCTTTGCTCCAACATCGGCTATATTTTATGTCGGTGCCACTATCCGAAAGGGGGTGCAGGAGCAAAAAAGTTCTAAAAATGCTATTTTTGTATTACTGAAGCGCTTAGAAACATAAAATTTGACATGATAGTTACTGATTAGATATAAATTATCTCTAAGAACATTTCTTAAAGAATTTGAAATTTAAAAAAGGTGATAATGCGCGAAAAGAGTTCTAAAAAACGTTCTAAATGTCGATTTCTACGCAATCTTAGGAAGTACCAATTCGATTTTAAAAAGTAATAGTTGGATATTGATGGTGACAACGCTTGCTCTAATCTAAGTTCTATTTTATGTCTGTGTCACTACCAACTTGGGGTTACAGGAGGAAAATACGTTCTAAATTGCGATTTTTGTGTTTCTAAAGCGCCTTAGAAACATGAAATTTGGCATAGTAGTTACTTATAAGATATCTATACTAATATTATAAACAGGTAAAAATTGTTTATTTGTAGGAGGTAAGCTCTGGAACTACCGAACCGATTCCAAAAGCTATGGTATCAAAACGATGGTGTTAGTCCAACTTAGAACATAGGCTACATCTTATGTCCGTGCCACTGGCCAAAGGGGGTGCAGGAGCAAAAGACGTTCTAAAAATGCGATTTTTGTGTTACTGATGGGCCTACAAACATGAAATTTGGAATGGTAGTTACTTATAAGATACTAATGATGTGTAAGGACATTTCTTAAAAAAATCTAAATTAAAAAGGGGTGAAAATGCGCAAAAAGCGTTCTAAAAAACGTTCTAAATGGCGATTTTTACGCAATCTCAAGAAGTACCAAACCGATTTCAAAAATAATGGTATCAAAATGATGGTGAGAACCCTTGCTCTAACATAGGCTACATTTTATGTCGGCGCCACTATCCCTAAAGGGGTGCAGGAGCAAAACAGCGTTCAAAATGGCGATTTTTGTGTTATACTGAAGGACCCAGAAACATGGAATTAGGCATGGTAGTTACTTATTAGATATAAATGATCTCTAAGAACATTTCCTAAAAAATTCGAAATTAAAAAGGGGTGAAAAGGCGCAAAAAGCGTAATAAAAAACGTTCTAAATTGCTATTTCTACGCAATCTCAGAAAGTACCGATCCGATTTCAAAAATAATGGTGTGGAAACGATGGCAACAGTCCTCGCTCCAACATAGACAATATTTTATGTCGGTGCCACTACACCTAAAGGGCGTGCAGGAGCAAAAAAACTTTCGAAATTACGATTTCAGTGTTACTGGAGGTCCCAGATACATGGAATTTGGTATGGTAGTTACTTATTAGATATAAATTATCACTAGGAACATTTCTTAAAAAATTCGAAATTAAAAAGGGGTGAAAATGCGCAAAAAGGGTTCTAAAAAACGTTCTAAATAGCGATTTTTACGCAATCTCAAGAAGTACCAAACCGATTAAAAAAATAATGGTGTCAAAATGATGGTGACAACTCTTGCTCCAACATAGGCTACATTTTATGTCGGTGCCACTATCCATAAAGGGGGTGCAGGAGCAAAAATATGTTCGGAATTGCGACTTTTGTGTTACTGAAGGGACCAGATATATGGAATTAGGCATGGTAGTTAATTATTAGATATAAATGATCCCTAACAACATTTCTTAAAAAATTCGAAATTAAAAAGGGGTGAAAATGCACAAAAAGCGTTCTAAAAATGTTCTAAATGGCTATTTTTACGCCATCTCAAGAAGTACGAAAGCGTTTTCAAAAATAATGTTGTCTAAATGATGGTGATAATCCTTCCTCCAACACAGGCTACATTTTATGTCGGTGCCATTACCCCCAAAGAGGGTGCAAGAGCAAAAAAAACGTTCGAAAATGCGGTTTTTTGTGTTACTGAAAGGGCTAGAAAGATCAAATTTCGAATGGAAGTTACTTATAAGATATAAATGATCTCTAAGAACATTTCTTAAAAAATTCGAAAGTTAACAGGGGTGAAAATGCGCAAAAAGAGTTCTAAAAAACGTTCTAAATGGCTACTTCTACGCAGTCTCAGAAAGCACCCAACATATTTCAAAAGCAATGGTTGGAAATTGATGATGACAGGCCTTGCTACAACATAGGCTCTATTTCATGTCGGTGTCCCTACCACCTACGGGTTGCAGAAGCAAAAAACGTTCTAAATTGCGATTTTTGTGTTACTGAAGTGCCTAGAAACCTGAAATTAGCCAGGGCAGTTATTTAAAAGATACAAATGATCTCTAAGAACATTTCCTAAACAATCGAAATTTAAAATGGGTGATAATGAGCAAAAAGCGTTCTAAAAAACATTCTAGATTCCGATTTCTACCGAATCTCAGGAAGTACCGAAACGATTTAAAAAATAACGGAGTGAAAACGAAGGTGACTGCCCTCGCTCCAACACAGGCTGTATTTCATGTCGGTGCCACTACCCTAAAGGTGGTGAAAGATCGGTCTAAATTGCGTTTTTTGTAATACTTCGGGGGGTAGCAACTTGAAACTAGGCATGGTAGTTACTTAAAAGGTATAAATGATCTCTAAGAACATTTCCTAAATAATTCGAAATTTAAAAGGGGTGAAAAGGGACGAAAAACATTCTAAATTGCGATTTCTATGCAATCTCAGAAAGTACACAACCGATTTGAAAGGTAGTGATTGGAAATGGATTATGACAGCCCTGCTCCAATATAGGATCTATTTCATGTCGACGTCACCACCTTGCGGTTGCATTTTAAAAAACGTTCCATATTCTGATTTTTTGTGATACTGAAAGGGCTAGCAAATTGAAATTTGACATTCTAATTACTTATGAGATGCTCTCTGAGAAGAGTTCCTTAAAAATTTGAAATTTAAAAGGGGTGAAAATGAACGAAAAGCTTTCTAAAAACGTCCTAAATGGCGATTTCTACGCAATCTCGGGAAATATAAACCGATTTCAGAAGTAATAGTTTCAAATTAATGGTGACAGTCCCCGCTCCAACATAACCTATATTTTACGTTGTTGTCACTATCACTTGGGGGTTACAGGAGCAAAACATTTTCTAAATTGCGTTTTTTGTGTTACTGAGGGGGGTAATAAATTTAGAATTTGCAATACTTTGGTTGGTTGGTAGGTTGATTTGTTTGGCGGCTGATTATCTGCACTAGCGATATAGGTCCGAAGGGGGAGTGCCCTCCGTGGGAGTCTTGCTAAGGGAACCTAACCCGTATTTACGCATGGAAATCCATGGCTCCAAGAAAACCCCGAAAACTCCGAACGATTAAGCCGACGGGCGCGATTGGGATCGAACCCAGCACCTCCCGTCTACCAGCTTCGAGAGCAGAACCTCTCAGCCACTGTTGGGGCTGCAATACTTCGGATTTAATGGGAATAATGGGAGTAATGGATTTTAGAATTTGGCTTAAATTTGGAATGGTAATTGCTTCAAAGATGTAAATGTTTTCTAAGAATTGTCGAAAGAAAATTCCAAATTTAAAAGGATGAAGTGAGCGATAAGCGTTCTATAAGCTTTCTAAATTACGATTTTTATGCAATCGTATGAAATACGGAATCGATTTCAAACATAATGGTTGCAAATTGATGGTGATAGAACCTGCTTAAAAATAAGCTATATTTTGTCGGTGCCACAACCCCTAGAGTGTTGCAGGAGTAAAAAACTTTCTAAATTGCGATTTCTGCGGTACTGAAGAGGCTAGAAACTTTAAATATAGCACGGTAGTCACTTATAAAATATAAATGTCCTCTAAGAACAGTCGAAAATAAATTCGAAATTAAAAAGGGGTGAAGCGAAGGGAAGGAGCGAAAAGCATTCTTAAAAGCCCTAAATTACGATTTTTATGGAATCTCAGGAAATATTAAACCGATTACTGAAGTTATTGGTTGCGAATCAAGAGTGATAGTCCCTGATCCTATACGGGCTATATTTTATGCCGGTTTCACTACTACCTGGTTGGCAGAACAGCAAGAAAGCCTTTAAAAACATTTAAATTACGTTTGCTATAGCATATTAGAAAATACCAACCGATTTCAAGGTTAATGTTGGCACATTAATGGTGACAGTCTCTGTTTTAACATTTTTCGAGACATTCTTTTTCAACACTGTTTCGTCATTTTATGTTCGTGCCACTAACACCAAAGAGGTGTTAGACAAGAAGCTTGGAATTTGACATGATGATTAATTTTAAGATGTAAATGTGTTAAGATGGTTTCTAAAAAATTCAAAACTTCAAATGAATACTGAAATGAGCGTATGAAATGAGCATAAAACACTCAAAATACTTTTTAAATTATCATTTATTTGGAATTAGTTTTAGTTCTTCTTATTAATTAAAATCTCATTTGTGTCTATTATACTTTTATAATGAAGTTTAGTCAAACTGTGGCTTAATTTGTAATTTTTGATTTATTTCAAAAGTGTTCTAATAAAAAATAGTCATGCAAATATCACTTGCCATATTTCAACTATTACGCGAGCAAAGCCGCGGGGTTTGCTAGTAAATGATAAATAAGAGCATTTCCTAAACAAATCGAAATTTAAAGTGGATTAAAATGCGCGAAGAGCGTTCTAAAAAACGTAGTTACTGATTAGATGTAAAATGATCTCTAAGAACATTTCTTAAAGAATTCGAAATTTAAAAAAGGTGATAATGCGCGAAAAGAGTTCTAAAAAACGTTCTAAATGCCGATTTCTACGCAATCTTAGGAAGTACCAAACCGATTTTAAAAAGTAATAGTTGGATATTGATGGTGACAACCCTTGCTCTAAGATAAGTTCTATTTTATGTCTGTGTCACTACACTGTTAAAAATATTTCTGTAAAGCAACAGAAAATTTCTGGCAGCAAAAAGTTGCCAGAAAATATCTGTTTTCAGAAAATGTCTGTTAACGAAAAAATGCGTTATCAGACCAGAGAAATACGTAGTCATACAGGCACTTCATGTTAACAATTGACGCTTTTCCCAACAGTCAAAATCTGTAGGTCGATTCCTGTTGGCGAGGAGGGGTAGAGGTTCTATTTAACACAAGAATCCCGTATTATAGGTTAGGCACAGGGGAAATTTCTATTTACCGATCGTCTTGTTTATATTAATATTAATAAGTATTTCTTTATAAGAAATTCACCTCCAAACTTTTACAAAATTAATTTAAATAGCTTATTCGCAGTACAATATTCAAACGCATTTATATAGATTTTGTAACATAAGCGCATTAAAAATTGGAATAAGTGAAAGAAGTTATCTTAAACTTTTTTTTTTTTTTTTTTTTTTTTTTGCATAGAATTAAAAAAAAAAACAATATTCGGTAACTCCCCCCCCCCCCCCCTAATAAAAATATTTATTAATAAAATAAACATGAATCTATTGAATGTTATTTCGAAATAAAACAGCTTTAATATTTATTTATCCAATATTTCAGAAAATTTATTAGGTTAAGTTAGTGATGCTTGTTAATTACGTAAACAATATAGCTGCCAATTTTTACAGTTTTCCCGAATAGCAAGCTTTGTGTTATTCAATCGAAAAAATTCTGAGAGACGATCTCCAAAAGTTGGTAGCTAAGAGCAAAGATGAAAAATGTAAAGGAAGAGCCACTAAAATTTAAATAAACGTCACCGTAAAAAAAACACATATATATTTCATTTCAGCTAAAGTAATAAAGTGAGTTATCATTCTTCTTAAAAATATATAATGTTTTTCCGTACATAGTAAATGATAATCAACTAAATAAGAAAAATTTTTTTATATAATTTAAATTAAAATGTAAAAAAAATTAAACTTGCTGATAATATGATAGGAATGGATAAAACTTAGGAATAATTTTCAAAATAATTCAGAGTTGTAGTTCAAATTTTTATTTCATTAAATGGAACAAATGTGATAAATTTAAACAGTAAAAATATATGAACGGCGATCAGATTTAATAAATATTATTCTGGTTAATTTTAAAGGAAAATGTCAGTTATCTATTACTATAATAATTAATACAGCTTCTGCGTGTTTATTATTTAAACTCCAAAACTTATTTATGCCAATCGCTGACAAAGTTAAGTTAAAAACTCAATATATATGAAGTAAAATTATACTCTCTAAGTCATAAAAATAATAAATATAATAAGTAATCATTCTACAGCTATGTAAAAGTAAAAATTCAAGATTTGTAAACTAATCATAAAGCTAGATTATGAATTTAGCATAAAATAAACAATTAATCAAAAAATAATCTCCAATTATTAACAGAATTATATGAATTAGTTACTAATGCACATAAATAAATTATGAAGTATAAAGTAATACTAATAATTTAAGTAAATCATCATTATAAAAAAATAAAAAATAAATAGATTGCTTAATTAAGGTTTTTAACAAATCGAAAAAAAAATCATACATATTATTATGTTTCGGAAAAACATTGTTAAATATTTCAAAGAAGAATGAAAACATACCTTGTTATTTTGTTTTTAAAAAAACAGATTAAATCCTTTTGCTGACTCTACTTCTCAATATGTGTTTTTAATGGGAACTTTTTTACTGTGAATATTATGTAAAAAAATCGTTAGATCTTATTTATTCTTTTTAGATGAATAATATTCTACCCTGCCGTTTTATACAACGCACAACACACAACAGATATTTCAAGATAGAAGCTTCAAGTTTTCCTAACTGAATGAAAGCGTCAGCGTGGGTTCGGTTAAACCAATAATAAATGGTAATTCTAAATGACCTTGTAGACGTCAGAAGAACCATCCGAGGGGATCTCCCGCGCAAACTATTTCTGTTGCAATACGACAGACTTTTCTGTTGTAGTGAAGACGTAATGGAAAAAAAAGGCTTCTTTGTTGTTTGACAGGAGAATTATGTTAACGTAATTTTTAATGTCGAAATTCGACTATTTTTTCTGTTATCTTAAGATCTTTTTTTACAGTGTACCAACTTGGGGTTACAGGAGCAAAATACGTTCTAAATTGCGATTTTTGTGTTTCTAAAGCGCCTTAGAAACATGAAATTTGGCATAGTAGTTACTTATAACGTATAAATGATAAATAAGAGCATTTCCTAAGCAAATCGAAATTTAAAATGGATGAAAATGCACGAAGAGCGTTCTAAAACACGTTCTCAATTGCGATTTCTACGCAATCTCAGGAAGTACCAAACCAATTTAAAAAATAATGGTGTGAAAATGATGATGGCAGCCCTTGCTCCAAGACAAACTATATTTTATGTCCGTGCAAATACCCTAAAGGGGATGCAGGAGCAAAAAATCTTTCAAAAAATGCGATTTTTGTGTTACTGAAGCTCCTAGATACAGGCAATTTTTGCATGGTAGTTACTTATTAGATATAAACGTTCTTAAAGAACATTTCTTTAAAAATTCGAAAGTTGAAATGGGGGAAAATGAGCGAAAAGCGTTCGAAAAACGTTGTAAATTGCGATTTTTACGCAATCTCAAGAAGTACTAAAACAATTTCAAAAGAAATGGTTGCAAATTGATAGTGACAACCCTTGCTCCAACATAGTCACTATTTCATGTCGGTGTCACTACCACCTGAAGATTGCAGGAGTAAAAGATGTTCTAAATTACGATTTTTGTAATACTGAGGTGTATAATATTTTGAAATTTGGCGTGGTAATTACTTAAAAGATGCAAATGCTTTCTAAGAACCGTCGAAAGAAAATTCCAAATTTAAAAAGATGAAGTGAGTGAAAAGCTTTCTAAAAGCTTTCTAAATTACGATTTTTATGCGATCTTATGAAGTGTCAAACCGATTTAAAAAATAATGGTTGCCAATTGAGAGGGATAGAACCTGCTCAAACATAATCTATATTTTATGTCGGTGGCGCTACCACCAGAGGGTTGCAGAAACAAAAAAACTTTCTACATTGTGATTTCTGTGATACTGAAGAGGCTAGAAACTTTAAATATGGTAGTTATAAAATATAAATGCCCTCTAAGAACATTCGAAAATAAATTTGAAATATTTAAAAGGGGTGAAGTTAATGGAAGGAGTGAAAAGCGTTGTAAAAACGTCCTAAATTACGATCTCTATGAAATCTTAGGAAATAATAAACCGATTACAAAATTAATGGTTGCGAATCAATGGTGACGGTCTCTGATCCTTCACAGGCTGCATTTTATGCCGGTGCCACTACCATTTGGGGTTGTCAGGAACAACAGACTTTCTAATAAAGCTTTAAAAATATTTCTAAATTACGTCTTCCGTGGAATATTCGGAAATCCAAAACGATTTTAAAATTAACGTTGTCAAATTAATGGGTACAGTCTCTGTTTCAATGCAGATATTTTACATTAGTGCCACTTTCTCCAGAGAGGTGGTAGACCGTTAGAGAAGAAGCTTGGAATATGTCATGATGGTTAATTTTAAGATGTAAATGTGTACTAAGAACGGTTTCTAAAACATTCTTATCTTCAAATGAATACTGAAATGAGCGTATAAAACGAGCATAAGAGCTTCAAATACTTTCTAAGTTATCTTTTATTTAGAATTAGTTTTAGTTCTTCGAATTAATTAAAGTCTCAATTCTGCCTAATGCAGCATAATAATGAAGTTTAGTCAAACTGTGGCTTAGTTAGTAATTTTTGAATTAATCCTAAAAGTATAATTTCTTCTAATAAAAGTTAGACTTACAAATATCACTTGCAATATTATGACTATTATGTGAGAAAAGCCGCGGGTTTTGCTAGTTGAAATATATTTCAGTTTCGCGAAAGAACGAACTCTATAAACGAAAGAAGAGAAAGTAGAAGGCGTGAAAAGTAGATACATCCCTTTTTAATTCGTTTTCTTTTACCTGTTTTTCAAAATTTAGTTGTAATGATTTTATGTCGTGAAAAACATTTTATGATCTTTTACAACATAGATTTGTGTCGCAAGTCACTTGCTTGTTTTTTCCTTATTAGTCCAGTAACTTTTTGTTTGGAATTTACGTACAAAGCTCTACAGTTTTTATTTTTTCATTATTCACTAATTTTTATTTAAGAGTTGTAGCGTAATGTCTAGCTACACTCTTTATGAACGTAGCCTAGTATCAAAAGGATTGTCAAGTAAATGTGAGCATCATGTTCGGATTCTAACATTTTGTGCACGAAACAGTCACATATTCTGTCATTTCTTTTACTTTAGCAAAGCATGATTGGATCTACCTGAATATGATTGTTGCGGCTATTTACCACAGTTAGATGCTAATTAGGTTTCTGTGGTCAGATGGCAGGTATAAATATGCTAGTAAATGTGAGTATCATCGGATTTGGGTCGAATCTCACCTTTCGAGGCCTTTTGGATTACTTGGTATTGTACTTTGCGTTGGATTTCGTCAAGTGCCATTATCCAGAGCCTATTTCAGCGGTTCTTTCTTGTTGAATCTTCAACGAAGAGAACCGACGCCATGGTATGCTTTTACTCTTGTGTGTTTTCAGATAAAGAGAACTTGGAATCCACGGAGTTCTTTTTTAGTGCTATTGCAGTACTGTGATAGTAAAAATTTTATAGAGTGCTTTCAAAGTTTACATTGATCTGGGGGAACTTTTCTTTGTTTCGGTGAACTGTCAGAGTAACCATTTTAACGTAAGTTAGAGTTTGAACTTAGTGAATTTCATTCACTCTCATATTTTCGATTTTGCGTTGGATTTCGTCAAGTGCCATTATGCAAAGCCTGTTTTAGCGGGTTTTTTTAAATCTTCGACGTCGTTGTATGGCGATAATGTTGAGTGTTTTCAGATAAAGAGCAGTTGAAATCCAAGGGGCTCTTTTTTAGTGCTATTGCAGTGCTGTGATAGTGAAATTTTTATATAGCGTTTTCGAACTTTACATTGATGTTAGGGGAACTTTCCTTTGTTTCGGGAAGCTGTCAGAGTAACCACTTTAACAAAAGTTAGAGTTTAAATTTAGTGAATCTCATTTACTGCCTCAAACTTTAATCTGATCTCCTTTACAGGGGTCGTACTTGTTTTGAAATTTCACGACCATGAAATTCTTTGGTACTAATATTCTTTTTTATAGAAAATCTCTTCTTAAATAACACGATATTTTTCGCGTTTAGCCTAGATTTATTTTACTTTAAACAAATACTAGTAATTGTGCTGAAATTTTTCATGTAGAGTACGACCCCTGCCTTTAACTTAAAAGCGCTCCACAACCATTATTGATTTTAAATAAATTTAATTTTAATTTTTGTTTCATGGCTGCTCATTTAGTTAGTGGTGCCTTAGGATCAGTCACAAAGACTGTTTTCTTGCAATTAGAACTGTAAAGAATAATAATAATAAAAAAATTTGTATTTTTCCTTTTCAACAGCTTACTACAGAGTAGTTGAAATGTCATTCGATCGTATTCTGAGCTATTACGTTTCTAGAATAATAAAAATATGCAGTGTGGTTTAACTGAAGGCACAAACGCTTTCGAGCATTTATAGTGAGAGCTCTGTTTTTATCGAAGTAGTCTCCAGGTTCGATAAAGACCAAACATTGTAAAGAAAAAGGGAGAAGGATATATTTTTTAAAAGTACGTCCCAATTTCTATTTCATTTCTCTTATCTTATTTGTTTGTAAAAATAACAAACAGTTGTAGTGATTTTTCTGTTAGAGAAATTTTTTTATGCAATTTTTGAGATTAGTGCAAAACCTGTACTCGATTTTTTCTTATTAGCCCTAGAATTCTTTGTCGGGAATTTATATAGGAAGTTTAACAGGTTTTTTTCTTTCTCATTAGTAACTAATTTTCATTAAAGAGTAAACTGTTTCATTGAAACTTCTGAAGAAGAAGGAAAAAACACAAACACATTCTATCATTTATGACGAGAGCTGTGCTTTTATCAAAATCGTCTTCAGGTTCAATAAAGAACAAACATTAGTATGAAAAAGGGGAGAGATAGGTTTTTTAACCCGTAACTGGAGACATGAATTTCCTTATGTTGTCAGAGACATAGAGTCAAAATGACTCCAATGTTATTTTTCTTTTTTATCTTTTGTAAACAGCATTGGAATTTATTTTCGAACCGCAATGTAGCCTGGAAATCATGTAATTACCAAAATCTTAAAAATAATTATATTAAAACTGTTAAATGTTATAATATTAATTGGTGGAAAGATAGTATAAGAAAAACCTAAACAACCTTTTAATGAGTACTTACTTCGTTTAGATATCATGGGATGACACTAATGTTAATAACTGTTAGAATTAAATAAACAAAAATGAAGAATACAATATTTTAAAATATTACCTTAAGAATATTTCTTGAATATTTTTTGCTTTCTACATCATTCAAATGCAGCTGGGGCATACGGCTACGGAACATTGACCACATACTGGGTGTTTACAAGAATGACATAGAGTAGATACTTTCCTTTTCAACTTTTTTGGGCAAATGGTACAGTATTTTCTAGTAGGTAATTTTAAACTGCTATCTGCATTTACTTTTTCCTCTTCTTTACCAAGTATATTCGCAATTGAAAATCTCACTTCCTGTCGAAGACGGGTATTTGTTAACCTCTATCTAACTCTTCTCCAAAGAGCTGCTTTGCGAGGTTTTTTTTTTATAAAATCTAGCCTTGACTTTTTTTTATAGTCTCGTGTGGCCTGGTAAATAATAAAAGCGTTAACTGCACTTATATACATAAGGCGAAAAAATATAGCTATTGGCCACCTTCTGGTTCTCCGACCAGTACAATATATGACACATTTTTCATCCAAGGTATCAACCACAGATTTGTTATTATTACAAAAAGCGATAAGTTCCGGCTTATCTGTATCTTGGGATATTGATGAGTGCATAGACGACACTATAGCAATACAGCTTTGCCTTTTTTAGGAAAATATGATACCAAGGTTAAATCCTTCGAAATGCCATAAATTGAACTCCCTACTATTCTGCTTCTGTTTGGAAGGAATTCTTTAGGTATTTCTGTTTTATTTTTTTATTTTTTTTTAATGTTCCAACATAGGTTAAGTTTTTTACCTCAAACCTTTTACAAGATCAACTGATGAAAACCAATTGTCTGCTATTATATTCCTGTTTGTGTCTGCAATACAAGCAGACAAGCCTGCGCTGGTTTTTGCAACATTTTATCTTCTTCTGAAAGTGTTATAAAATAATAAATAATAATATGTCTAATATGAAAGTCATCTTCCGTAACTTCGCATTCTTCAAACCATTGCATTACAATTTTTTTCAAAATCTGGATCACATGACCGAATTTTTTTCCCGGAAGGTCCTGGTTGAGTATTATCCATTCTCTTTTAAACAACAATATATTATTCTAGAGAAAGGAAGTGGATTGCAATGCTAAATACGTAGAAATTAACTGCTGCGTTATATACTTTTTCAGTCACAGTTTCAGAGACGTGGAGTCAATCTGACTCCATAAATAGTAACGAAAACTTTGAAAAAGAATAACTCGGATATAGGCGCGTGTTCAAACTTGGAATTCTGCCAACATACTGATAAAAGATAAACTTGAAGGTACTGAGGAGATGATTGCATTCAAGGATAAAAAAAACCACGTGATAATTAGAGCCAATGAACAACGCGGAGTCTCCTTGACTCCCGTCTCCAGTTACGGGTTAAAAATACATCCCTTTTTCTGTTTCTTTGCTCTTACCCTATTTTTTTGTAAAAGAACAAACAGTTGTAGTTCTTTTTCTGTTAGAGGAATTTTTTATGTAATTTTCCAACACAAATTGGTCAGCAGGTCACGTGCTGGAGTTTTTTTTTTATTATTAGCGCTGCGTATCCGTATTTATATCCCTATTATTATCCGTCTTTGTTCTGAATTTAGAGAGGGATTTTAACTTTTTTTTTTCTCAGCATTAACTAATTTTTATAAAACAGTAAACTTTCCCCTTAATATTAAAACTTGTAAAGCAGAAAAAAGAAATACGTTTTTTCTAGTTCTTTCCTATTTTACAGCTGTATTCAGTTTTCAGAGTAGTTTATCCGTCATTCGGCTGTTTTCCGAGCCATTACGTTACTAGAATAATGACATAGTGCAGTGGGAGTTAGTGCAGTGAGAAACACATTCTACCATCTGTGGTTAGAGCTGTTTTTATGGAAATTGTCTTCGGATTCAATAAAGAACAAACATTAGTATGAATAAAAGGAAGAGGAAGGTTTTTAAAAAAGTGCGTCCACTTTTCCCCCCTCTTATCTTATTTTAGTGGAAAAGAAAGAAAGAGTTGCAGTTCTTTTTCTGTTAGAGAAATTTTTTATGCAATTTTGCAACACAGATTGGTGCAGAAAGTCACGTGCTTGATTTTTTTCTTTTTAGCGCCGAAATTCTTTGTTCCAAATTTAGACAGAAATGTTAACTTTTTTGTTTCGCAGTATTAACTAATTTTTATTAAACAGTAAACTTTTCCTTGCTACTAAAACTTGTCAAGGAGAAGAAAAAATAAAGTTTTTTGTGGAATTTTCCTATTCATCAGCTGCATTCAGGCTTAAGAGTAGTTGAACCGTCATTGGGCTATTTTCCGAGCCATTACCTTACTAGAATAATAACATGGTGCAGTGGGGATTAGTGCAGTCAGAAACACATTCTGCCATCTGTGGTTAGAGCTGTTTTTATCGAAATTGTCTTCAGGTTCGATAAAGAAGAAACATTAGCATGGAAAAAAAGAGAGAAGAAAAAAAAGTACGGTCATTCTATTTCTTTCTTCTTAACTTATTTGTTTGTAAAAGTTGTAGTGATTTTTCTACTTTTTAGGCAGTTTTGCAACACCGATTTGTGCAGTAAGTCACATGATCGATTTTTTCTTATTAACCCCGGGATTCTTTTTCTTGAATTAATGTATAAAGTTTAACAGTTTTTTTTCTTATTAGTAACACACTTTCATCAAAGAGTAAACTAAATGTCTAACTGTCAGCGTTTATAGACACAATAAATAAATTAAGCAATCTGAACACGAGCAGACGTGTACGTTTCGAAAGTGCTAGCACTCATCTCATCAGTGTATAAAATAACTGTATAAAATCAGCATCCCCCAACTACATGCAAGACGAAAACCCGAATGTCAGTAAACACAGCGACAAAAGACTATCAAGTTCCAGCAACTAATGAAATCAAAGTGGAAGTGAAGCATCGTGACACAACAAAACCACCCTGAAAGTTGAGATGTAAGGTACACTAAACAGATCATTAACCAAGGAGTTTTTAAATGTATGAATATGAACAGCTTAAAAAAAGTCTAAATTTAGAGAAGTAATGCATTTCTTGATAATAGTAGCTGAATCAAAATTGAAATTATGTCCTTCCCCCCCAGCATTGAGAAGCAATATAGGATTTTTGACGCTCTTTTTTCTTTACATAGTTTATATGTTCTTTGACCATGTAACGGAGTTTTCGTTCCGTTTGTCCAATTTAGGACAAACCACAATTCTCGCCACAATGTTAGGGGGAATTCTGATTTTATACATTGATTTTACACACTATGATGTGAGTCTTAGCACTCTCGAAACTTATACGTCTGGTTATTTTCACATTGCTTAATTTATTTATTGTTTGTTTAAACGGTGACTTTTAGTGATTTAGTTTTCCACACAAGTTTTTATCCAAAGTATAAACTCTTTGCTTGCTATTGAAACTTATAAAGAAGAAGAAAAAAATTAAATTTTTTGTAGTTTTATTCCTATTTACCAGCTTGTTACAGTTTTCAGTGTAGATGAAAATCTCACTGGACTGTTGTCTGCCAGTACATTACTAGGGTAATGACATTGTACAAAGTGGTTTAACCGCAAGCACAAACACATTCTATCGTTTATAGCGATAACTGTGCTTTTATCGAAATTGTCTTCAGATTCAATAAAGAACAAACATTAGTATGAATAAAGGGGAGAGGAAGGTTTTTTAAAAAGTACGTCCCCTTTTTCCCCGTCTTATCTTATTTTTTTGGAAAAGGAACAAAGAGTTGCAGTTCTTTTTCTGTTAGAGAAATTTTTTATGCAATTTTGCAACACAGATTGGTGCAGAAAGTCACGTGCTTGATTATTCTTTTTAGCGCCGAAATTCTTTGTTCCAAATTTAGACAGAAATGTTAACTTCTTTGTTTCGCAGTATTAACTAATTTTTATTAAACAGTGAACCTTTTCCTTGCTACTAAAACTTGTCAAGGAGAAGAAAAAATAAAGTTTTTTGTGAACATTTCCTATTCATCAGCTGCATTCAGGTTTAAGAGCAGTTGAACCGTCATTGGACTATTTTCCGAGTCATTACGTTACTAGAATAATAACATCGTGCAGTGGGGATTAGTGCAGTCAAAAACACATTCTATCATCTGTGGTGGGAGCTGTTTTTATCGAAATCGTCTTCAAGTTCTATAAAGAACAAACATTAGTATAGAAAAAAAGAAAGAAAAAGATCTAAAAGAACGCACGTCCCCCTCTTCTATTTCTTTCGTCTTACCTTATTTGTTTGTAAAAGGAACAAATAGTTGTAGTGATTTTTCCGTTAGAGGAATTTTTATGCAATTGTGCAACACAGATTGGGACAGCAAGTCACGTGCTCGATTTTTTCTGTTATGTTCAGAATTTATTCAAGCGTATAATCGAAAGCGTAGGATTGTGCTTTCATCATTCGGATCTAGAAGGTTAGGCAATGCACATTTTTTTTTCTTTTTGAGCGGCAGCTGCATTGGAAAACAAATATTTAAATGCAAAGCATTTTGATGCAGCTGTACTTTTTAGACGGATTTCAAAAGAGCACGAAACATTCCTACGTAAAGAAGAAAATGGGGAAAGCTTAAAAAGGAAAACACGGCCCAATGTTTTATATCTTTCTTTTTATTTTGTTAGTTTCTTAAAGACTTTTTGACTCAACATCTCCGATTTGAAAAACATTTACTCAAGTGTTAGAATGTATCATTTTAACCCCTTAATCGTCGCTCCCAAGATGCTCACGGACAGTCATTTGTGAACAAATTTTGTCGCGCCCCTCACTCTTACTGGTTGAACTCCTCATACTAGCTAATATCCCATCCCTAGCTAAATCCCATCAAAAACAACTCATTGTAAATGATCCCGTCAAGCAACAGATCTAAAACGACAGTCATAAAAAGAAGTGATATCACATAAAAATAAGCGATATAGAAGTGCAAACTCCGAGTGTCATGTAAAAATCTAACACTACTCATAATGTTTCCAAAGGACTCGGAGTGAGGTACAGTATGTGAAAACTGCTTGGCGACCTGCAGGCATTTATAATGTTTATGTTTCCTGCAATTACGTGTGGCTATAAGTTTAACAATTTTCTTCTTGTCTGCTCCCATGAAATTGTAAATGTTGAAGCTTCTGGTGTTTGCATGCCCATGCCCAATCTTATTTATTATCATGTGGGATCGATTTGTTGATTTTATTTCCCATTATTTGAACGAGAAACACCACTTTTACGAGAAGATTTTCTAAGTAAACATGTAATAAACATTTTGAGTTTGTAAAATAATAATAAAAAATGATCATATGCATATTATAACAATGCACCTAATAATAGCCCTTAACTAAACTAAGACGTTTTGAAGTAAAAACCTGCGTAAATGGAATTGCACATAAATGGGGAAAAAATCTGTTCTAGTCAGGCTTCTGTTTCAACAGTATTATATAATATTCCTTATGTTGGAAACCCGACATTTATCCTTTAAGAAATAATTTCGTTATAAAAATGATCCAGTTTACCGTATAATTTTGAAACAGTGTATTATTAAACGTATTTATGTAATTAAAGGTTATGTTAAAATATATTGAAATGCATAATTGCAATAATAGATTACACTGATGAACAAAAATTGACTTTTTATTTTTTTGTTAAATTTAAAGCTAATATTCCAATTATATACACTCTTGAGTAAACAAAAATGATATTAGAAATGTTTACTTGGTTCTTATTTTTTTTAAACGAAGGATTTGTATTTATAGGTTATTACGATATATCACAATTTAGGAGATCGTATAATAATGCATATTATTAATACATAAATGTTAAATTTACCAGCAGTATACTTGTACAATGTTTATACACATTTTACACACATTTTACGCGGATGAACACAATTTGAGTACATTAGTACCTATTTTTGCGTTTATATTTATGTTCAGTATCTTTCTCTTGATGAACCAACAGTAATAAGCAAGCATGGCTGGATTCTATTGCGATCGATAACGAGACTCCATTGCAGAAATTTGTTGGTGAAATCGTTCACCATGCTCGTCGCTAATTGCTCCCATATTATCTGGGAAAAGTCAGTGTGAGAATGCAAGAAATGAAGCTTTAATGACATGTGACAATTTACCTTTTTAAAAATTGTTTAATATCTTTGTGTAATAGTATAATTGTTGTTGAAATATCTTTGATAGCAATCTTTGAATAATATATTTGAAGAGAGCTTGAAGAAAGCTACTTCCTAAAATCCAATTTTCTGGAAAAACATCTGAAATCTGCTCTCGTTTATACTAAGAATTATTAACTTATTATATTATTGTTATTATTCAACCTTCGAATTCGAATAACACTTTATATAAAGAATTTAACAATTTTATTGGTTTACAATTCTTTTTTGGCCACTTTACAAAAAAAAAAAAAAAAAAAAAAAAAATATCATAATATAATTCCTTTAAATTTCGTAAGTGTCGTCTGCGTAAATGATTTCACATAATAAGAATAAATTGTATATTTGAATTCTTAACACGGAAAAATACTTTTATAATTTAATGTGAATAATTGAATTTTCACAAATTTTAATTCATTAAAAATATGCTATAATTTTCATAAAAAAGGGTATTTTAAAAATATCATAAAAGAAATTGTGAAGCTATTATATGATTAAAAGGAATGAGCACCAGAATATGCACATATCCAACCAATCTTAATAAAGTATTCTATTAAAATGTATATTATCCTCTCAAATAACATACATTTTTAACTTAAGAAAGTTTAATGTTCTTTTACGGTTTGAAGTATAAATTCTGCAGTTATTTCTAATATTTAAAATATTTCGTCTTCGCAAAATGCAGATATATAGGTTC
Source organism: Maratus speciosus (assembly GCA_963932465.1). Classification (NCBI taxonomy): domain Eukaryota; kingdom Metazoa; phylum Arthropoda; class Arachnida; order Araneae; family Salticidae; genus Maratus; species Maratus speciosus. The sequence continues at coordinate 11,453,053 of OZ010799.1, forward strand.
CTTTCCTTATTTAAATAATAAAAAAAGAGAGAAATTTTGATGCAACGGTAATATATTTAAACATTTATGATTCTATTCATTTTTCTGACTCAATGATTTTTATTTACTGTAAGAAATGCGCAGGTTTCATTATCGTTTACAAAAATAAATACGTATAATGGAAAAATATATTCAACAAAGTAATAAAAAAAGTTTTTTGTAAATCATTCTATAAGAAAATAATATTTTCAAAATCTACAGATCATATTTTATTTCTATCAAGTCCAAAAATATTTCTTTCCTTAATTAAATTTAAAAAACAGTTTTTGAGATATTTTGGCGGAATAATGAAAACATATTTTATTTATTTCATTAATCATGATTCTATCTATAATTACTAACTCCATGATTTATTTTAGGTAGCTTTCTTTACAAAAAGCTACCTATTGCAGCCGTTCGGAGGAAAGCGATTTCAAAAAATTTTGGTATATTTTCATCGATCATGACCCCCAGACCCCGAAACCCCCCTCCGTTCAAAATTGATATATATATATATATATATATATCAATATATATATATATATATATATATATATATATATATATATCTGACCTATGTCACACTGTAACTCTCGTATTTATGAACCGATTTGGATCTAATTCGGTGTGTACATAGTACATACCAATGTCTCGACCGAGTTCGTTGGCCAGCTTCATCCGCCATTTTGTTTCAAAATGGCGGCCATTTAAAAATTTTTTAAAAATTTAAAATTTGAAATGTGGTACCAAAAAATTGAAAATGGAAAAATATTTTTTTCTTATGTATTTGACCTTTATACAAAGAGTCCGTAGCAGTTTTTGTTTCGTCTATATCTTAAAAAATGGCTGAGTTATAGCATTTTGAATTTCTAGCGAAGCTGACATTTTGAAACGTCCTGAAATTTGTCACGCGATAAAATGCGTATTTATGAACCGATTTGGATGTAACTTCGTTTATACATAGTACAGACCAATGTCTCGAACGAGTTCGTTGGCCAGCTTCATCCGCCATCTTGTTTAAAAATGGCGGCCATTTAAAATTTTAAGAAAAATTTAAATTTGAAATGTGGTAGCAAAAAATTGAAAATTGAAAAAATATTTTTTTCTTATGTGTTTGACCTTGATAAAAAGATTCGGGGGCAGTTTTTGTTTCGTCTATATCTTAAAAAATGGCTGAGTTATAGCATTTTGAATTTCTAGCGTGGCTGACATTTTGAAACGTTCTGATTTTTGCTACGTGATAACAGACGTATTTATGAACCGATTTGGATGTACCTTGGTGTGTACATAGTACATACAAATAACTCAACCGAGTTCGTTGACCAGCTTCATTCGCCATCTTGTTTCAAAATGGTGGCCATTTAAAAAAATTAAAAAAAAATAAATTTAAAATGAGATACCAAAAAATTGGAAAATGAAAAAGATTTCTTTTGTATGTGTTTGACCTTAATACAAAGATTCCGGAACAGGTTTTGTTTCTTCTACATCTAAAAAAATGGCTGAGTTATAACATTTTGAATTTCTATTGTGGCTGACATTTTAAAACGACCTGATTTTTGTCACGCGATAACAGGCGTATTTATGAACCGATTTGAATGTAACTTGGTCTGTACATAGTACATACCAATGTCTCGACCGAGTTCGTTGGCCAGCTTCATTCGCCATCATGTTTCAAAAGGGTTGCCATTTTTTATAAAAAAATGTAATTTAAAATTTAAAATGAGGTATTAAAAAATTGAAAATGAAAAAGATTTTTTTTATGTGTTTGGCCTTGATACAAAAATTCTGGAGCAGTTTTTGCTTCTGAAAATTTGTTCTTTTGTTTATATCTTAAAAAGTGGTTGAATTATAGCACTTTGAATTTCTATCATGGCTAACACTTTGAAACGATCTTGTATTTGTCACGCGATACCACACGTATTCGCCTATTTCGATGGAAGAAGGCATGTGGATAGTATACATCAATATCTCGACCCAAGTTTGCTGGCCAGCTTCATCAGCTATCTTGATTCAAAATGGCGGCCATTAAATTAAAAAAAATTATATTTAAAGTGAGGTGCAAAAAAATTAGAAATTGAAAAAGGTTTCTTTCTTAAGTATTTGACCTTGATATAAGGATTCAGGAGCATTTTTTGTTTGTCTTTATCTTAAAAAATGGCTCAGATATAGCAGTTTCAATTTCTAAAGTGGGTGACATTTTGAAAAATCTGATTTTTTGCCTGCGACAGCACTCGTATATATCAACCGATTCTGATATGAGTGAGCATTTGCACAGCAATTACTAAGGTCTCGACCAAGTTCACTGGTTAGCCTCATCTACCATGTTGTCTTAAAATGGCAGGCACTTTAAGAAATCGCCGAATTTGGCAGCCACATATAAGTGACTTTATATAAAAGCAGCTTGGATAAAGCTGACTAATTTCGCGAAATTCTCATTCATAATGATTTAGTATTGATAAAAATTAGTATTGAATCCCCTACATTCGGTCTCCACTTAATTGAGCTTCGTGTGTTTGAATAATATAAGTTGGCTTTTTAAAAATAAGGAATATGAAAGCTACCTCTTCCTCCCGGCACTGGCCGGAAGGACTTTTTCTTCTGAAAATATACTTGTTTCATTTTTTATTCGCAAAAATGCGTCCGTAATAGAAAAACATGTAAAATAAATTAATTAAAATAATAAAAATTTTAAGGTTATTCTGTAAAAAAAAAAATAATAATATTGTACAAATCTACAGATCATAATTTATTTTTATGTTTAATTTCAAGCCAAAATACTGAATAGTTTTTTTTTTTTTTTTTTTTTTTTTAAATTGTACGACAAAGTAACTTGTGTAGCCTAGTAGAGGATGCGTTTCGCTCATCCCAATAATTTAATACTATTATCTGATGTACAATATTGATACATTTTTAAATACACAAATCCTTGTATACATTTTGTAATTATGTGTCAGTATTAAATATAAATAAGAAAGAAATATCTTCACATCAAAATGCCTGCTTTCATTTATTTTGGAAAACGGCAGTTTTTATTTGTACACAAAATATGTTTTGCTTATAAGTTAATAAAACTTCCCAAAGAAGGAAATTTTAGAATTTGTATATACATGTAAAAAATGAAGCGAAGAAAGAACTACACCTGTCACGAAAAAAGGAAAGCTGAAATTGAACCTAGCTCTATTTAATTTACTATTCAATTTCCTGGTACTACAAAACTTCTTTCCTACACAACAATATTTCTCAGCAAAACAGAAGAAAAAATACTCAAGTAAAATAAAATATAAATAAATAAACAGGGAAAAAATATAAATAAAGGAAAAGCAAAACTTTGACATATTCCGTGAAAAAGTTTTTAGTTTTCTTCTAAGACCAATTTCGCAGACGACAAAATATACCACTCTATTCCAATATTTTTTTTCTAAAAGTTTTGAACCAACTTTTGGCAATGGCTATTGGAGTAATATGTATGATAATTTCGAGAAGATTAGATAAGGCAAAAGGTTAAAATTGAACATGGTTTCCCATATCCGTTACGGTTCCGTATTGCATTCCATTAACCCCTGAGACTTTTTCCCTTTTCAACCGACATACCATAACAGGTTTTTCACCAGCCCCTATTGCAAAACGTAAGAATCTCCCTGACATTTCTATAAGGTCCTATATAATCCTTTCACGCATAAATATTTTTTATTTAAATTTCTTAAATTTGGGAATACATATTTATGGATATATTTTAACCAAATTTTGATGCCACAAAAAATATGATATGGAAATTTAAGGATATTGCGGCATGACGCTTTCTCTCTCTTTTTTTTTTTTATATAATTATCATCTTCGCATTTATTTTTAAAAAGATTTAATATAGTACCTAATAATATATCCCGGCGAAGAAAATTTTTATTTTTATTTATTTCACAAGTAAATGTTTAATTCATATAAATTTAGTATTGCTGATATATATGTCGTAGGCTAATTGAGAAATCCGGCTCTTTGCAAAGAGCCGGGCTAATTGGAGAATCCATCTCCCTTTTTCCAATTAGCCTGATATTTTTCAGGCTTATTACAAAGAGCCTAGAAAGCGTTAGGCTAATTGAAAAATGACCACTTATTATCCGATCAGGGTGATATTTTTAGCTCACAGGCTATCAAAGCCTGACAGCTTATGTGCCCGCCGATTCTGTATGTACGTGTGTACGTACGTATGTACGTAACACGATAACTCTTGATAGAAATATCCGATTTGCTTCAATTTTTTTTTCTAGGTTCATTCTGATAAGGTGCTTCCCTGATTAGTTTTTGGGGTTCATTGGTTAAGGAAAAAGGGGGGCTAGTCCCCCCCCCTTAAATTATATAAATGGGTTTTTCATTCGATTTACTCCAAATTTGGTATACCGGTTTATTGTGTTAAGGAGCTTCCCTGATTAGATTTGGAAGCTCATTATTTAAGTATAAAGGGGGGAAAGGGGGGCTACCCCCTTAATTTAGATAAATCGGTTTTTCATGATGAATTATTCGATTTGCTCCAAATTTGGTATACCGGTTTATTAAGTTAAGGAGCTGCCTTGATTAGATTTGACGGTTCATTAGTTACATGTAAAGGGAGGAAAGGGGTGCTATCCCCCCCCCCCGTAATTTAGATAAATGGGTTTTTCATGCAGAAATATGCGATTTGCAATAAATTTGGTATACCGTTTAATTATGTTAAGCAGCTTCCCTGATTACATTTGGAAGATCATTATTATGTATAAAGGGAGGAAAAGGGGGCAATATTGCCTCTCCCCTTAATTTAGATAAATGGGTTTTTCATACAGAGTTATTCGATCTGCTCCAAATTTCGTATACCGGTTTATTATGTTAAGGAGCTTCCCTGATTAGAATTGGAGGTTCATTAGTTAAGTATAAAGGGAGGAAAGGGGAGCTAGACCCACCTGTTAATTTAGATAAATGGGTTTTTCATGCAGAGTTATTCGATTTGCTCCAAATTTCGTATACCGGTTTATTATGTTAAGGAGCTGCCTTGATTAGATTTGGAGATTTATTGGTTAAGTATAAAGGAGGGACAGGGGCTAGTGTCTCCTTAATTTAGATAAATGGGTTTTTCATACAGAATTATTCGATTCGACAGAATTATTCGATTATCAAGAGTAGACCTTGTCCCTCCTTTATACTTAACCAATAAATTTCCAAATCTAATCAAGGCAGCTCCTTAACATAATAAACCGGTATACGAAATTTGGAACAAATCGAATAACTCTGCATGAAAAATCCATTTACCTAAATTAAGGGGGGCTAGCCCCCCCCCTCTTTCCTCCCTTTATACTTAACTAATGAATCTCCAAATCTAATCAAGTCATCTCCTTAACATAATAAACCAGTATACCAAATTTGAGCTAATCGAATAATTCTACATGAAAAAAGCATTTATCTAAATTAAGGGGAGAGGCAATTGCCCCCCTTTCCCCCCTTTATACATAATAACGATCTTCCAAATGTAATCAGGGAAGCTGCTTAACATAATTAACCGGTATACCAAATTTATAGCAAATCGCATATTTCTGCATGAAAAATCCATTTATCTAAATTACGGGGGGGATAGCCCCCCTTTCCTCCCTTTATATGTAACTAATGAACTTCCAAATCTAATCAAGGCAGCTCCTCAACTTAATAAACCGGTATACCGAATTTGGAGCAAATCGATTAATTCATCATGAAAAACCGATTTATCTAAATTAAGGGGGTAGCCCCCTTTCCTCCCTTTATACTTAAATAATGAGCTTCCAAATCTAATCAGGGAAGCTTCTTAACACAATAAACCGGTATATCAAATTTGGAGCAAATCGAATATTTCTGCATGAAAAACCCATTTATATAATTTAAGGGGGGGGGGGGGGTCTAGCCCCCCTTTTCCCCTTTATCCTTAACCAATGAACCCCAAAAAATAATCAGGGAAGCGCCTTATCAGAATGAACCTAAAAAAAAAATTGAAGCAAATCGGATATTTCTACCAAGAGTTATCGCGTTACGTACATACGTACGTACGTACGTACACACGTACATACAGAATCTTCGGGCACATAAGCTCTCAGGCTTTGATAGCCTGTGAGCTAAAAATATCACCCTGATCGGATAATAAGTGGTCATTTTTCAATTAGCCTAACGCTTTCTAGGCTCTTTGTAATAAGCCTGAAAAATATCAGGCTAATTGGAAAAAGGGAGATAGATTCTCCAATTAGCCCGGCTCTTTGCAAAGAGCCTAGGCTGTTTGCAAAGAGCCGGATTTCTCAATTAGCCTACGACAACATCGGATTTCTCAATTAGCCTACGACATATATATATTTTTCTCATAGTCGGATATGTGACAATCCAAATACTTTCTTCTATCTCATACATGTAAATACTTTAAAATTCGCACACACGTAGCACAATATACATCTTAGTACCTTCGGCCTGCAATTCCCGAGGAGATTTTCAGAGAATATTTTAATAGCTAATTGCTGTTAATTTATACAAATACGTCACTTCGTTTTGACTTGGGAGAGCCAATAATTGTTAGAGTTGAAAGTAGAAGTAGCAGTCACTTGAATATGAACTTAAGTAGAGAAAAATAATAATATGAATTAGCTGCAGTTCACTGTAAAGAAAGGACTAAAAAACGTTTATTCTACTGGCAATCGAGACGCCAGTACTATTTCCGTATTTTAACGAAAAATTTCCCCCATAACTTCCAGAAAAACGGAAATTTTTCCGTAATTTATGGGGGAAAAATTTCCGTAAAAATACGGATTTCTGGAATTTATGGGGGGGGGGGATTTCTGTTAAAATACGGAAATAGCACTGGCATCTCGATTGCCAGTAGAATATACGTTTTTTAGTCCCACCCCCCTTTTTTTTTTAAGTGTTCCATTACATAACGAAGTGGCGTATTTGTATAAACGAACAGCAATTAGTTATTGAAATATTCTCTGATGATGGCCTCGGGGAAAATGCAGGCCGAAAATACTAAGAAGTTTAAAATAAAATCCATATTTTAAACTTGTAACACATATTTGATTATTTTAGTCGCCTTTTAAGGGGTCTCAGGACTCTTAAAATTGGAAAAAATGAAAAAAAAGACAATTTTCAACATTTAATATTTTAAAATGTATTTAATTTTAAGACACGATTTTAGTTGGAATAAAATATATAAGTATGTTCTTTCATTTCATATATTTAAAAGATTATAAGATGCAGAATTAGCATTTACAGGTGGCTCCAAACTGTTAGACATTTGATGAGCAAAAAATCGGCATAACAACATACGCGCACGATTACAACATAAGTATTGCAACTAGAATGAAAATTTTGGTGTCTACTTATACTTCAAATTGTAATAATTACCCTGAATCTAAATAAATTTGTATTTAAAGCCTTTTTTATATTTTTAATACAAAGTTGTATTTAGCTAATGCAAAATTAAGAAAATTTCAACAGTATAATCACCTAAAAAAATATTGTTTTGAACAATAAAAAAGAAATTTTAGGTTCAGTTTATACAGATTAACATGAAACATATGTTTTGAAAATTTCATGAAAAAATATTCATAAGTTTTTGAGATATCGTGCGCGTTATGCCCAAAAACATCATTTGGAGAAAAATCGCTTCAAAGTTTCCGAAACGAAGCTTCAGCTATTGAACGTGTATAAATGTAAAAGCCATAACTTCAGTTCTAATAGGAATTTCAAGGAAACAATTATATCAAAATGTTCAGAAAAGATAAGAGTTTAACATCTAAAAAAATTAAAATTTCGAAAATTTTAAAGCTTTAAGAGTCCTGAGACCCCTTAAATAAAACAGTGAACTTTTAAAAATTCACATTGTGTATTTTATGATTGAATCAAGGTGAAATATTGCATTTCGTCTTATGTTTTTATTTACCAAAAAATATGTTTTAATTAATTCAAAAGCTGTAACAGCTGTAAATTGATTATTTTAGTCGCCTTTTAAATAAAACAGTGAACTTTTAAATGTTCACATTGTGTATTTTATGATTGAATCAAGGTGAAATATCGCATTTCGTATTATGTTTTTATTTACCAAAAAATATGTTTTAATTAATTCAAAAGCTGTAACAGCTGTAAATTGATTATTTTAGTCGCCTTTTAAATAAAACAGTGAACTTTTAAAAATTCACATTGTGTATTTTATGATTGAATTAAGGTGAAATATTGCATTTCGTATTATGTTTTTATTTACCAAAAAATATGTTTTAATTAATTCAAAAGCTGTAACAGCTGTAAATTGATAATTTTAGTCGCCTTTTAAATAAAACAGTGAACTTTTAAAAATTCACATTGTGTATTTTATGATTGAATCAAGGTGAAATATTGCATTTCGTATTATGTTTTTATTTACCAAAAAATATGTTTTAATTAATTCAAAAGCTGTAACAGCTGTAAATTTAAACGGCTGTACCTCTGGTTCTAATTAATATACAGACATAATTTAAGCATAATTCGACAGTAAAAAGATTATATTTTAATATTATTGCAAAAATGAAAAACTGATATTTTGATCGAAAATGACATTTCAAAGGTACATTGAAACCTCTGTGTAAGGACCACCTGCCGTTCCATTGAAAATTGGTCTTTGAATAGCGTTGACCAAATTTTTCATTTCTCTTTCTTTTTATCCCGTAATTTTTAAATCTGCATATTCTTTCAATATCTTCTCTTTGCTTTTAACAATATTTTTTATTTGATTCTTGTTGTAATTAAACTGTTAAGTCAATTTTCTTGCAGATGTTCCTTGTTCATGACAATTAAGAACTTTGATTTTGCCATTCAAATCCAAATATACCCTACGGCTTGATTTAGGTGCCATAATTTTAAATTTTACATAAGCCTGCGCAATAAATTTCTAGTGTAAAAATTGTGATTCAATGTGCATTCACAGTTTCAGTAAATGTGGAATCAGTTTTTCTAGATAACCTGTTATCCTTTGTGTGCCCACAACAAAGGGTCAAGTTTCCCCCCCGACCCAAACCCTACAGGCTGAAATGTCAAACAAAGTATGAGTAACACTTGTTTGTCTCACTTATGGAAAAGTTTGTGGTCCTTCATTGTATTTCTTAGCCCTTCTCAGCTCCCACTGCCTTATTTGCTGCATTTGCAGTTGTTTGCTGATATCTTATCTTTTGGTTCAGGATTTCAATACACCTGTTTAGGATTTAAGGCACATGTGAAAAAATGGCCTTTATGAGGGGTAGGTGCGGCCCCTAATAGAGTAAATTTAGCATTATGTCTATAGGAAAATTTTCGTTCCTAAACAAATTAGCCCTTAATAGAGGTGGCCCTTGAATAGGGGGGGGGGGGGCTTTAAAAGAAGTTTCACGACATACCTCAAGGCATTTTTAGGGAAAGTGATCTTAAAAAAAAATTTCCGTTACCAATGTCAAACCAAGAATGAGTTCAAAATAGAAGAGTTCTGTATCGTATTTTCAATAAATACTTGAAAGAAAATAAATTCACAGAAAAAATTAAAACTACCAAAGCTATTATTAATTATTTCAAAAATATATATTCTAAAAACACACTCAAAATATATATTAAACATTTAATTGCTAAAAAGGACGTCAAACGTTAATAAAATACATTAAAAGATCTTAATAATTTGACATGTTTCGATTGAATTTACTCAATCATCATCAGAAAAACAAATAAACACAAAGATGGAAAATGACAATAAACTATTACAAATGAAATTATTTGTTTTTCTGATGATGATTGAGTAAATTCAATCGAAACATGTCAAATTATTAAGATCTTTTAATGTATTTTATTAACGTTTGACGTCCTTTTTAGCAATTAAATGTTTAATATATATTTTGAGTGTGTTTTTAGAATATATATTTTTGAAATATTTTTAATGGACGTATAAGATAACTTAATTTAATATATTATTAATTAGTTTAATAATTGAGTTCACATTTAAAAATAATTTCCGGAATTTAAAAGTCAAGATTTAAAACCCTGTTTTATTCGAATTTGTTAACATGGATTTTTTCCTATTTGCCTATCCTTTGTTACTTTTTACCCGACTGCCAAGAAGGGTTATGTGGTTCACGCGTATCTGGGTATGTGGATTTCTTTATACTGTCGAAACATCCCAACGGCTGGATGGAGTTTAATGAATGAGGTCTCTATCGATTTGTCTCAACCGTCCGAGGGTCATAGTCTAGTTTTTGTTTTTATAAATTCAAAATGGCTGCCGTAAAGTACAAAATGGCGGTAGAGACGAAAAAAAAAAATTACGCACCCTACTGAGTCGAATATCATTGGATAGGTTTTTGAAAATGAAGACGATGTTTCATTGACTATTTTACAGTCAGAAGCTCCGTTTAAATATGACACAACCTGGAAGTTGTGTAGGTAGGATCTGTAGCTTTACCACAACTCTAACCTTCATAGGCATCTGTAGACCTCATCAAAACAGTGTTTATTGATAGGAACTAACAATTAAACACAACTTAAAAGTCGTCAATACAAGTAAATAAAAACAATAGGAAAGTAATATAAAAAATAGTTTCACATTGATGAGAAATAATTAATTAGTTCGCTTTTTACGCACTCAGGTTTTTTGATTTTTTAAATTTAATTAATTATTAAAAATAAATCATCTCTTGAAACATAGAAATAAATCGATAACTATGGTTTTTCATAGTTTGTTTTTATTTTTAATTATTTACGAGAAAAAAATTAGCTTGAATTTTGCTATTGCTTCTATGAAGTGTTGATTTTTCTTCGTTATCAGTAAGCTTCTCATACATTTTTTATGCATTGTTACACTTTTTAGCTTCTCAGTTGAATACATAGGTCACAGCTTTATGCATTATTACAAATTTCGATATTTTACTTCAACAAATATTTAGCTACAATTTCCTTAATTACTGTTAATTACGATAACTGGAAATTTTGTAAAGAAATTTTAGATTGATTTTTAGGTGCTTTTGTAATTATATAAATACATAGCACCTATTGTCGTCGTTTGGTCCGTCCATCTGTCTGTCTGTCAGTTTGTCCACATATAACAGCGCAAAAACTACACTGCAAATCCTCAAAACACATTTTACTCACCATACAACGCATTCATAAACGCCTGAGGTGTCAAGATGTGTTTCCAATCTGTTTAAACCATTCCCAGGTGTTTCAGAACGTGTTACAAAATGCGTTTCGTAAACATCGGCTGTAACTTTAGCAAAGATTTAACCGCAAGCGCAACACTTGCTTATAACAAAACACATTCAAAACGCATCTCAGTAAACACAATTTTCAGAGTTGAATTGAGACATTTCTCTCTGGAAGAGATTTCTGCTGCTCCTGGGGGGGAATAACATTTTCAAGAAAATAAAAAAAATCGAAAAACATTTTTTTAGGGGGGGGGGGGCATATTGAATATCCGGAAGGGGGGTTTCCCGAGTCACCCATCATTTCTGGCCATATGTTTATTTAAAAAAAAAAAAAAAAAATCAGTGATTTTTTTTTAATTTTTAATAAAGGCATGTAGTTTTGAAACTTTCCAGAAAGTTTAATTGTCTGTACATGGTTTTCGTTTGTCTATCCATTATTGCCCATTGCAGAAATCCGTAGAATATTTTAGAGATTTATAAATGAGTAATATTTTAGACTTTGAGAATATAGAGACACAGGTTACGTGCGTTGAATACACTGTCTAAACCCACAGAGATCGTAAGCGGGACTATGGGAGAAAAGTTCCTTTCTAAGACATTTCCGGGAGGGCAGTGACTCCCCGGAGCGGGTGTATCACCCCGAAAAATATTACAACAACAATAAACTGCATTCCAGTAGCGCCGACAAAGAGAATGAGGGAGAAGGCAGGGCGGAAACTAGCCTTTTTTTGCGCCCGGGGCAAACATGGATTTTGGCGCCCCCCCCCCCTCCCTCAAAGTATATTTACAAAAAGAATTTTACTAATTTTCTAATAGCTGACTTATTTTAAAATTTAAAATATGTAATCATAAAATATGTGATACTGAACATACGTAATCTACAACGGCGGATCCAAGGGGGGGGGGGGGGGGTCACGGGGGTCATGACTCTCCTCTAAACACCAACAAAAATATTCTAAAGCTCATTTTTTAAATTAAATGTACAGTAGAGCCCCGATTATTCGAGTCCCGCTTAACCGAGTTTCCGCTTTAACCGAGTTATTTTCTTTTGATGGACTGATGGCTTCCATTATTATGAAACAGCCATTATAAATGAAGTGTTAGGTGAAGATGAAAGAGTAGTCGTAAAAAGTTGCCATGTTTTTCCCCATTCTGACCAGAAAATTAAAGTTCTAACTTTTTATGGCTGCTCTTTCATCTTCACCTAACACTTCATTTATAATGCCTGTTTCATAATAATGGGAGACATCAGTCCATCAAAAGAAAATGATCCATTCTAAAGGTATAATCCTTCATTTGGTGCAAAGGCACGTTCCCCCTCTGCCCCCCCCGTAGTTTCGGCTCTGAGGCGGGGGGGGGGGGGGGGGTTACCCTTTACTGGATTTCTAAATTTAATAGAAACTAAATTTAACTAAAAATTTCATTTTTTCTGAAAACTTAACAAAAAAGAGATAGTAAAATATATTCTTCTCAAGTGTAATGAAACATTTAATCACAAAGAAAAAAATAAACTATATTTAAATTTTTACTTTTATCTACTAACTTTTAAACGTTATCTTAAACGTGGCGTTAGAAGGACAGGCAGTCCCTGACGAAAACTAGTTTTAACGATAGTTATATTATTATTTGTCAGACACATCTGTTCCAAAATTTTGCCCCTTCCTAGATTTCATCCTACCGGCGTCATTTTTTAAATGTATGCAATTCCCCCCCCCCACACACACACACACTCCCGAACAAAAAATCTGAAAGACACAGTTATTGGACGCAGAAATGTTGTTGCATAAAAAATAAAAAAAAAAATATAACATAAGAATGTACAATAAATAGCCAGGAATCTTTTCAATTTCCGCGGACGAAAATGAAATACTTATGATTACGACAGGAACAAGCAACTCGCACATGCGTACTTCATAGATAACAGAAGAAATGGCAGGTGAGGCTTCAAATGTGCACATGCGCAGTTCAATTTCCCCGAATGACAACAAACAACGAATTCATCGCCATCGCTCGAAAGTGGCGGCAAAAAATAATTTTGGAGTAATATTTGACGGGACAAAAGTAAGTTAGTTCTTTTACAGCTTCTTATAAATGCAGATTGTTTAGTTCAACGTAACCTATAGCAAAACCAAGCTGCTCCTGTGTTTACTTCAAATATTAACGAAACGACCATGTTTAACATAAACAATGATTTTTAACTAATATTAGCAGCATGGCGAAGGGTATGATCATGTACTTCTCCTGTTATTCATAGTCAACCTATTATATCTTCTCTAAGGTTACGCTGAACGAAAGGTTTATTTTTCAGTTAGTGTTTTTAATTATTTCTATTTAAATGAATTTTTGAACGTTAATACTAGTGTTAAATCAGTGTAAATCATAAATCTGTCATTTTAACTGTTTGTAATCATTTATAACTGTATAATGCTTTTTCTCTCCCTTCATCTTTGTGAACTATTGGAAAAAAGTTGAATGCAATTTTCCAGCGATATCGATTATGATGCCTAGCATAATTTATAATGGAATGTTTCATTGAGATTGAGAGGCCCGGATCAGCCATGAACAGGGGTGGGAAAATGTGAATTTTTAGGCTGTCATTGAAAACTGCGAACTATAGCGATATGCCAAAAACTTCCTTTTTTTTTTTTTTTTTTTTTTTTTTTTCCTTTTACTAGTTAGCTATATTTTGAAACTTTTCAAATACTGTGATGTAAACATATTAACTTCTGTGCTACACTAAAATGCCCTAGTTCTTAATTTTGTAGGAAAAAAAATATGAAAATGCATTGTAGTAATTCTAATTAATTATTTTTGTAGTCGTGTAAATTTTGTCATAACAATTTTTAACTGTATTGCGTTTTGGTGTTTGGTAAGATTTTCTGAAAATTCCCCACTCCTGGCCATGAATTTTGAAATAGAGTATATTTTAAATCAGAATCAGGGGCTGGTGCAGGATTTTTTTTTTTTTTTTTGGTGAGGGGGGGGGGGGGGGGGTAAAAGGAAATATATTTATATTTTGTAATGAAAACAATTTGACAATATTTCCTTAATGTTCATATCAAATTAAGTCTGGTGTAATGTTTAAGTTTTTGTAATGTATTGGGGTACAATATAAATGGAATTTAAGTACAAAATTTATCAAATAGTCGTGTTGGGAATAAAGAAATATTGGTGTTACATTTCTTACGGCATATCAATATTGTAGAAACTCTCATTTTACAGGGTTCCTACGGGTCAGGGAAATGTCAGGGAATTTTATAAATATTTGAAAAGTCAGGGAATTTTTTATATACTACTTCCATCAGAATTTCTATTATTGTAAATGAAGAAATTTTGAATTAATTATTCATCCAAACTAAAATTTTTATAAAAAAATTATGCACACTATATAACAATATGAAAAATAATTCAAAAATCGGAAATTCATACAGCACATACTTTTTCTAGCATTTATCTAAATTAAAGTCCATTGTGAAGGGTTTTACAATAATATATAAGCCGAATTTTTACTGAGAAAGGTCAGGGAAATATTTTAATAAAGCCAGGGAATACCTGGAAAAGTCAGGGAATTTTTTTACCAGAATTGTGTAGGAACCATGTTTTAGTGTGCATACTTTGAGTGAAATAATCTTTCTACTTTCTGTGGGTAGACGTGTAATTTACAACAGTGAGTGGACATACTGTTTTTTACTGCTTGAATACTCTTAAGCAATTAACAAACAGCTCTTATCTGTTCAGATAAAACTAATGTTTTCAGTGAAAATATGTAAACGATAACTACAATTGGAAAATGCTTTAGAAATGTTGAAAATATTAATGTGTATAAACACTAGATATAATTCTCTTATTCAAGAATAAAAAAATAAAAAAAACTTTTTGTGCACAATTTTAAAAAATATATCTGCTCACACTGGTACAATTTCTTAAAATTTTAGCTAAGTAATTTATATGTGTATTAGTATTATATGTTCAGTTTGTTATAAAAAAAAAAAAAAATAGCAATCTAAATTATGCTTTTAAAAAAAGGTTGTGTAAAGCTAAAGTGGCCACTATTTACTAACTGACAATAAGTTACCTAGATTTTAGACTGGCAGGCGGCAGCACAGACAATCACCTCATATAGTTGGAGGCTGAAATTCCAGGATTAGACAGAACTTGATTAGCATGTTAAAATGCAACTGGTCGGCCAAGTCAAATCTTGGTGGAAAACACCTGCAAACCCGATTTTAATGGTTGACTCGTAAGTTTATCATTGTCTTTTCCTGCACCCAAAGGTATAAAAACGTGAAGGATTGGGAGCAGGAAAACACAATGGTAAACCTACGAGTCAACCATTAAAATCAGGTTTGCAGGTGTTTTCCGCCAAAATATGACTTGGCAGGCGGCCAGTTGCATTTTAATTTTCAAATAGAGTTTTAACTATTTCTGGAATTTCAGTCTCCAACTATTATGAGATGAATGTCTGTGCTGCTGCCTGCCAGCCTAGTTTTAATGATTCTAAAAATATTTGTTTTTTTACATACATTAATTATAAACCACATTTGCATTATAAATGTTCCCTGAATAATTAAATGAATTATAATATGAAATTAATATAATTAAACATTCTTTAAATTAATGATGCAACGAATAGTGGTTTGGCCGAATACCGAATATTCGGCCAAGTTACAGCCGAATAATGAACTTATTTTTGCCTAAAAACAAAATATAGTATGCACTATATGCACAAATCTATATATATAAAGGAAAGTCTGGAATTTGTATTAATCAACGCGCAGCCCAAACTACTGGACATAAAATCTTGAAAATTGGGGTAAAAATACTTCTTATGACATAGAGTGCCGCTAAGAAAGGGTTTTCTAAAATTCCACCCCTAAGGGGGGTAAAAAATAGAACGGATTTTTAAAAAAATCCTTAAAAATCTGATTTTATAGTCATTTTTCAATTGATAACATATTTTAGTGTATTTTTGTATGCTGAATCGAATGGTACTAACCAAATTCTTTTAAGTCTAATAGTTCATGAGATATTTCATATTTTTCTAATTTGGCGCTATCTTTGGCACCAAAACCTCAAATTTTCAAGTTATAATTTCTAAAAACTCATTTTCTTTATTCTGTTACTATAGCAAGGGAATAAATTCAAATTGAATATTTTCTAATCAATTCTTTTGGTTTAATAATTAAAACAACTATGTCAGTTAGGAAAAAAAATACAAACGCCACAAAAACTAAAACAAAAAAAAAAAAGAAAAAAAAAACTGTTGTACTTTTTCGTTCTACCAACATGCCAAGATGTATGATATCACGGCATTTATTTCAACCCTAATTGTGCAAACGATTTTTACTGCAAACTGTGCCAATTATTAACAATTGCTATTTATTGAACGTGAATATTTTTTATGAGTATTATTCCATCGTAATCCCGTGAAACTTTTTAATTTGTTATTTTTTGAATAGAAAGCATTTATTATTAATTATAACTTATTTATTACTGATACTGACATAGATTTTACTATTTGGCAGTTATCTGATGAGGAGGAAGCTACAATAAAATTATTTTAGAAGATAGGAATTATACATTTAAAAATGTTAGTTCAAAAAACCATGAATGGCTTAATTCAACGAATGAAATGTTTACTGTAGTGTGAGAAATACGTATTACGTACGCCATACTGCAGTAGTAAAAGAAATTTACAATTTGAAGACTGCAGTTTAAATTGACTATATTCTATTACTTGCAAAATATTTATTTATGCTTTTATTTTAAGTACTTATTTTTATTGATTTAAAAAACTGGTGTGTTAAAGCATGTAATTTTCAAAAGTTATATTTTTTAAATGCTCATTTTTTTATCAACAAAATTATTTTTTTTTTCAAATGTTTCATTTCATTTTATAGACAATGACATTTATATTTCGCCTGCGTAAATTACAAAATACTCTTTGATGGTGAAATAAATTTTTTTGGTTTAAGGTATTTTTTCTTATTATTATTTTTTCTTTTCATCATTTTAAATGAAATTAGTTAGACATATGTTTTAAATGTGTGTATTTTAAATGGAATGAGCAAAAGGCATATATGAATTAATGATGTCAATAAAACGAAGTTTTTTTTTTTCATGGTTATAATATAGTGTGACGAAATGTACACCCGCAAGCAGTTTTTTCCGCACGGACTGTTCAATGCTATAGTAACGTATATATTTTAAGAAATTAACAATTGTAATCTTAGAAACTAGCTGCCCTTGGCGACCAGTTTGGTCTCCCTTAAAATTTATGTTTGGCAAAGCATGCTAAGCATTGTATCGTGTTACTTTTATTCATAATTTAATTTACTTGAACGTTGAACTCCATTAAATATAATTAATATAATCCCTTAAGCTAATATTAGTTTTTGTTGCATTAAAATATCTCAATTTGTTGATTTTCTGTAAACAAGTAAACCCTATTGTTTTACAATGGAAGTCTATGGGAATTTGACGAAATATTAGAGATATCGATAAATTGGCATCACTTTTGACGATATATCTCGAATGTAGCGACAAACTTGGTGGCATTTGGCGACAGAACAAAGCCCCTCTATGGTGACCCCCTTTATAGGTATGGAGATGCATTAAATGCTGTTCAATGACTAGAAAATTAAGATACAAAAAGAGATAAACATAGAAGTCAAAATAATAAGAAAACAATGGTTGTTTTAAAACTGTTTTATAACTATTCAATGTTTATATTAAAAATCACACCCAATTTTTTAACCAAAATTCATGTTTTTATTTATTTATTTATTTATTTCCGCTATGGTACATTAATCTAACGTGTGCTTAGAAGACGATTATGACTAATTCACTGCTTTTTCTGAAGCTTGGTAAAAAACGGAAGCAAATGAATTTATTAAATGATATATAATTTTTACCCTGTTTCTTTTTAAAGTTAGGACAGCTGGAAAGAAAAAAACGAAACATTATGTTATCTTATTTTAGGATTTCTAAATGTATTACTTAGCATATAATCCTAAATTAATTAATAATTGATAAAAATATATATTTTTAAAAATACACTGCTAAAAACAATTAAAGGATATTTGAAGTTCTATATAAAATAAAGATATAAACGAAATTTTTTTTGCCGAAAATAGAAGAAGAGAATCACAAGTGCAAATTTTTCTGGTTTTCAAACTGTGGAGTATGCAAATTTTGAGTTCGACGTCAAAAACGTCGCTTCAGCGGCAGCGAATGAAATTTGACTTTCAACTGGATAAAAGAGAATGAAGACAAGGATGATCGGCATTCAGTGATTGCTTTGTTTCGATGAGTACGATGTCTCAGCGAAGTCATTTGATAGATTCAGAAGCTTTGAGAATTGTTGGTAGGTTAGAAGGGGGCCAAACTCAAGCCGAAGTAGCGCAAGCCATTGGAGTGTCACAAAGTGTCATTTCCAGGATCTGGAACCGTTTTTTGGAGAGTGGATGTGCAGGCCGAAGACCAGGGCAAGGTCGTAGACGGGCAACAACGCCCAATGAAGATCGGCATTTAGCGTTAACAGCTCGGAGACACCGAACCATGAACACTACTCTTCTCCAACAACACCTTCGCTCGGCTACAGGCACCACGATTTCAACTCAAACTGTCCGAAACCGGCTCCATGCTGTAGGTCTGTATGCTCACCGACCGATGGTATGTGTTAGATTAACATCAAGGCACCGTCGCGACCGCAGGCAGTGGGCAACCGAGCATGTCAACTGGAGGAGAAAAGAATGTAGCAATATTCTGTTTTCTGACGAGTCCCATTTTTCTGTTCATCCGGATAATAGGCGTATTTTCATCTGGAGGGACCGTGGCAGTAGGAATAATCCTGCGTTCGTGCACGAAAGTGTCAGATTTGGCGGTGGAGGAGTGTTGGTGTATGGTGGCATCCCCATTGACGGGCGCACTGACCTCTACATTATTCGAGATGGAGCTCTGACTGGTCGCCGATATAGGGATGAGATCCTCAGACCTATTGTAGTCCCTTACGCTGCAGCAATCGGATATAACTTCATTTTAATGGACGATAACTGCAGGCCACATCGTGCAAATCTGGTAGAGGATTTCCTTTTCGAGGAAGGAATCGTTTGAATGGAATGGCCAGCGTGTTCTCCAGACATGAATCCAATCGAGCACGTTTGGGACGCTCTAGGAAGACGAGTTTCTGGCCGCCAACAACCCCCACAAACTCTCCAAGAACTGGAAAGAGCTCTTCTGGAAGAGTGGGGCAGAATACCCCAACTCGTCATTAATAGCCTCATTGAGTCCATGCCTCGAAGGTGTTCAACGTTGCTGGCCGCCCGTGGAAACCATACCCCCTACTGAAAATGATTTTCTTTGAAGAAAACACCTTTCCTTATTCTTTTTTTCTCATATGCACAAATTGTGTTTTTTTCCTTTAGTACACAAATGCGCAATAAAATGCATTTTTTCTGCAAAAACATGTGTAATTTATTCTCATATAACCTACTATGTCTGTCGACCGTGTATCAATCAGCTAAACAGTTTACCAGATACAAAATCCTGGCTGGGGGGGCTGAATATGCATCCCGAGACATACATGTCATCTGCTAAAAATGCAATCCAAAATGCATAAAATATGTTTTAAAGTGTGTAGAAACATGTGCTTGGAATGCGTTTAAAAAAGCGATGCGTGTAAAATGTGTTTCAAAAAATGGAACACGAACACATTATTTAACACCAGTAGCAAAACGCATTTTTCTATGCTAGAAACACCAGTAAACACATTATGAACGCGTTTTTAGCATTCAAAAGTAGGACCTTTTTTGTGTTAGTTTTGCGTTTTGTATTGTGTTGCCGGGATTTGCAGTGTACCCAGTCGAATGGCTTAAAATTTAATATATGTAATCTTTGCAGAATTTTGTCGAGTCATTTCAAATTTTACGACAATTGAATCAAAACATAAAAATATATTAATTTTTCTTCATTCAATTAAATCCTATCGTACGTAATTAATTTTATTTGATTTAATTACCATTATGGATGATGATTCAGGGTTGTCATGGTGATGACGTCCAATTTAAGATCGAGTCCTATTATTTCTGTATTACTGAATATAATTTATAAAGAATCGTAATAAATTTTGTATTCATTTCTTTTTTGCATGAAAGTGCAACAGCTATTGCACCAAGATCTGAGTATTTATAGAACTTGTTATAGTACGAATGTACCTCATTTGACACGTTAGACGTACAATCTTCGATTCGTTTATGTGGGTGGGAGTTGCGTCTGTGGATGTGGATGTCTTGCGTTTTGCGAATACCTCTACTCTTAAAAACTCTATTAACCCTTTGCACTCGAGAGGTGATTCTCACTCAACATTAGTGCTGCCAGCTGTCTTGCATAAATTCGAGCTCTAAATGCTGTGGACACCAGTATTTTAAGAAATTTTCTTTATCTTATGTAATGGCAGAATAATTTGCGATTAAAGATGGCGAAATAAACTATAAGAAATAAGTGGTGTCAAGAGAATTTGGACAGAGAATATGGAGATTTACGTATGACACCTGGCAACACTTGTGGCGAGTGAGAGTCA
Organism: Maratus speciosus; assembly: GCA_963932465.1. Classification (NCBI taxonomy): domain Eukaryota; kingdom Metazoa; phylum Arthropoda; class Arachnida; order Araneae; family Salticidae; genus Maratus; species Maratus speciosus. The sequence continues at coordinate 11,473,816 of OZ010799.1, forward strand.
CCACTCGAGTGAAAAGGGTTAAATCCGTTCCTAAGTAATTAATTCAATGATATCTCATGATAGGCCATGATTCTGGGTTGCCATGATGATTACGTCATACATTCATGTCCAAAATTAAGGTCACAATCATAAAATCTGTGAAAACTGATGAACTATTCAGTGTGTTGCCACGACATTTGGTACAGATGTTTATTACAATGGAAGAAAGAATATTGCAACATAACAATATTGAAAAAGATTTTATTTGTGAATTAAGAAACAGGGTATATCAAAAAGTGTTAAATCATGAATCAGAGATAAAGCATTCATTTCGGAAAAATCTGCCTAACATGGAGTGTGACCACCGTGCACTGCTATACAAGCCTCACAACGACCTCTCATAGTGTTTATGAAGATGTCAATAAATGTTCAAAAGTGCGGCTTTTAACTCCTGGTGTGTCCTGCGATGAGGGTTACGCTGTGCAATGGCTCTTCCTAGACCATCCCAAACATGTTCAATAGGATTGAAGTCCTGAGACCTCGACGTCCAATTCATACGGCGAATATCAACTTCTTCAAGAAAATCATCAACAATATGAGCTCTGTGTGGCTTCGCATTATCGTCCATAAACATGAATTCCGGCCCTACAGCACCCCGGGACTACATAAAATAGGCTTCAAGGACCTCATCCCTATAGCGATGTGCGTTGACAGTACCCGCATCGAAGACGTGCAGTGGTATAAGACTGCCCAACATTATGCTGCCCCAGACAAGGATTCCTTTGCCACCAAATCAGTCGATTTCTTTTACGTAGGAGGATTGATAGTGAGCTCTATGTTTTCTCAAGATTAAGATTCGACGAAAATCACTCTGCGTGGTAAATCTCGACTCATCACTGAAAAGAACACGCCCCATTCTTGTTGTGTCGAAGACTGATGTCTTCGGCTCCAAAACAACCGGATCTCATGTTCGCGCCAGTGAAAGGGACACACACGACTGGACGCCGGGTGTTAGGGATGAAGTTCTTGAAGCCTATGTGAGGTTGTCCGGTGTGCTGTAAGCCCGGACTTCATCTTTATGGACGATAATGCCAAGTCACACAGAGCTCACATTGTTGATGATTTTCTTGAAGAACAGGATATTCGCCGTATGAATAGGCCCTCCATGTCTCCGGACCTCCGTCCTATTGAACATGTTTGGGATGGTTTAGGATTAGCCATTGTACAGCGTACCCCCTCCTCCCAGGACCCTCCAGGAGATAAAAACCGCTCTTTTGGAAGAATGGGCTTTGTTGCCACAAAAATTTGTTGATACCCTCATAAACAGTATGAGATCTCGTTTTGAGGTTTGTATAGCAGTGCACAGCGGTCACACTATATATTAGGCAGACTTTTCCCGAGATAAATGTTTTATATCTGATTCATGATTTAACACTTTTTGATATACCCTATTTCTTAATTCACAAATAAAAACTTTTCCATATTGTTATGGTGCTATATTCTTTCTTCCATTGTAATAAACATCTGTACCAAATTTCGTGGTAACACACTGAATAGTTCATCAGTTTTCACAGATTTTATGTTTGTGACCTTAATTTTGGACATTAGTGCAGTAGCTCTTTTCGATTTGGACAGCAGCTCTTTTCGATTTATTATCTTTTATAATTCCAGTTATTTGTAATAATTGATCTCAAAACTTTGAAGTATATTTTACCTAAATTTTATTTTTACTTTTAACAATTTTACCTTTTCTACATTTTAATGCATTTTTAGGGACAGCGGTCTTTAAAAATTATTTTTCATTATCAATGGCAAACCAAGAATGACTTATAAAATCTTTTCAAAATAACAGACATTACATTACATTACAAGATAAAAACACTAAAAACAATATAAAAGGACGTTTCGGATTCATTCTGAATCCCTCATCAGCTAATTCCTAACGTAAAAGTCATATTAGGTTTTAAAGTTCAACAAATAGAAAAATATTACATCAAGTTGCCAAAAAATTATAGTTAAAACAAAACTGAATATTCTATTGGTAGAGATGCAACCTCGTTAATTGCTTTATCAGCAGTTCTCGTGTATCAAGCTTCCAAAAACATGCGACTTGCATAAATGCTGCAACCTGACCTAATTATGTAAGCATTCTCAAAACTCGGAAAATGATCAGTTTTCATGGCGTGGTCAACAATTTTAGAATTTCAATTTTTATTTCTAAAAGCATATGTTTATGCTCCTTAAGTCTAGTTTCAAGTGTACGGCTGGCTTCACCTATGTAGACGGCATTACACTGTTTGCACGGAATTCCATAAATAATATCTTTAAACTGTGAGATTGGATAACGATGCTTAAGATTGCTTAAAATATGCTTAAGTGGTTTTTGTGGGATGAAGGACGTGTGAACACACACCCTATCTAATGTGTGAAACACACATAGTAGGAGAGCTGTTGAACATTTTTGGGAAGGTATTTGAGGCACCCTGAAAATTTGTGCAACACTTCTTTTGTAATGGCTGAATACAAAATCGAATGTCTGGCTGAAGGATCGTGGCCCAAAAACTGTGCCAGACACGCGTCAAGTGCCATTTTTTTAACTACCCCAAAAAAGGTATTCGAGGCACGCTGAGATTGAGACAGAATAATATTTATACTTAGAAAAAAATATTTTGAAAACGACAGACACTTTAGTCGGCCCAAAAACTGTGCCAGACACGTATCAAGTGTCATTTTTTGACTACCCAAAAAAGGTATTTGAGGCACGCTGAGATTGAGGCAGAATACTATTTATGCTTAGAAAAAAATATTTTGAAAATGACCGACACTTTAGTCGGCACAAAAACTGTGCCAGTCATTCGATTTTGTATTCAGGCATTACAAAAGAAGTGTTGCACAAATTTTCAGGGTGCCGCAAATACCTACTCAAAACTGTTCATCAGCTCTCCTACTATGTGTGTTTCACACATTAGATAGGGTGTGTGTTCACACGTCCTTCATCCCACAAAAACCACTTAAGCATATTTTAAGCAATCTTAAGCATCGATATTCAATCTCACAGTTTAAAGATGTTATTTATGGAATTCCGGGCAAACAGTGTAATGCAGTCTACATTAGGTGAAACCAGCCGTACACTTGAAACTAGAATTAAGGAGCATAAACATGCTTTTAGAAATAAAAATTTAAATTCTAAAATTGTTGACCTAGCCATGAAAACTGATCATTTTCCGAGTTTTGGGAATGCTTACATACTTAGATCAGGCTGCAGCATTTATGCAAGTCGCATGTTTTTGGAATCTTGGTACACGAGAACTGCTGATAAAGCAATTAACCAGGCTGCATCTCTACCAATAGAATATTCAGTTTTGTTTTAACTATAATTTTTTGGCAACTTGATGTAATGTTTTTCTATTTGTTGAACTTTAAAACCTAGTATGACTTTTACGTTAGGAATTAGCTGATGAGGGATTCAGAATGAATCCGAAACGTCCTTTTATATTGTTTTTAGTGTTTTTATCTTGTAATGTAATGTAATGTCTGTTATTTTGAAAAGTTTTTATATATATGAATGAATTCTGACGTAGTCCGTTTGTTTATATCCAAGAGGGACTTCTTTAGAGAACAGTTTTGTAATTACTAAAGTCATTATTAATAAGTTTAAAAAACCTTTTAAAAATTACACGCACTTTTGTAGTATGTTTAGAAGAATATTTAGACAAGTCGGAAACTGTACGTCAAACGTGGCAAATGAGGTGCTATAATCGATCGTACTATAACTAATTTTGCAAAAATTTAGATCTTGGTGCAATAGCCTTTGCATTCTTATGCAAAAACGCATGAGTACAAAATTTGTTACAGTTCTATAGATTAAATTCAGTAATACGGAAATAATTGGACGTCATCACCATGACAAGCTAAAATCATTACCTATCAAGATATATCAATGAATTAATTACGTACGGTAGGATTTAATAGAATAAAGAACACTTTTATTAATATCTTTATAAGTTTTGATTCGATTTTCATAAAATTTGAAGTGACTTATCAAAATTCTGCAACGATTCGACCCATACGCGCTGCAAATAAGGGCGTCTTAAATTCAGACACATATGTGACGGAAAAAGTAATTCAGACACTTAAGTGTCTGAATATGGAATTTCAGACATCACAGGTGTCTGAATTTAAGACACTTAAGTGTCTTATTATATGATCATGGTATAAGACGGGGGGTCCATCTTCCGGTCCCAGGCCCTTTTCAGGCCCATTTGTCGACACAAGGAACCACCCGTGAAGCAAGCCCCGCGACGCGTCCCGAAGGTCGCCGCCAGACAGGCTCCAACAGAGCGGAACCCCGCGCCAACTCCGGTCAAACCGACACCGCTGCCCAGCGCACACGGTGACGGCTATTCCCAAGAAGAGACGAACGGCCGCTACGACAGTCCTCACCACCCAGCTAGAAAAACCAAGTGGTCCCTAAACTTGGTTACTCGAGCCGGTAGACCCCGCAAGCCATCGCAGGAACCAGACGCCTATAAAGACGCTGGGCCCACGGACTGAACCGAGGCTTCCCGACCCGAATTTAATTTACGGACAGGCCCCCAAGATCAGATACCATTTTCCGGCAGAGACATTTTTGTGGGCCAGCCGATCGGAAAGTTAGTGAGAAGCCCCTAGCTTGAAAACCAGGGAGGACGGGGAAAATCCCTCCGGCCGTAAAGCGACCCAGCTCCTGGCTCTTCGCCCAGTCCACCCGGCTCAACCGACGGAACCCCTCGCGGATCACGCCGGGAGCCAGTTGGCCCAGACTAGGTGCCGTTAGCGACCCCAGGCGGGCACGGAAAGCTCCACCTAGACGGAATAGACTCCGCCTCGCTAGGGGGTTGGATGGAACGGAGTCCCGCCAGCCCCCACCGACTCGACTCCATCCTAGGACAGAGAAGCCAGCGGAGGCCGACAGAAGCCCGCCCACCACTACCTTACCTCACGGCCGTCGAGGGTACCCAGGCCCGAAGACCCCTGACCCCGTGCAGTGACCGACCGCTACCTTTGTTAGTGCGTTCGAAAGTTAGGTGGAGACACCTCTAGGTCCTCATCACCAGGCGAGGCAAACTCCGGTACCGCATAGACACGGAGGACCTGGATCGGACCAAGAGTTCACCTGAGGCACGATGAGCCGCCGCGTTACCGGCGAGCCTCCGGCCCGTATCCCTGCGGGAATAGCGTTCGATGGTGGACCTGCCGGCCGACCCCCTCCCATGGGTCACGGCACGACATGGAGCAACCAGAGCCATACTGGCCTCCCCACGCGACCGCTCCTTGGTCAACGGGGGCACCGCCAAACCCTACCACCCTGAGGGTCGGCTCCCAACTGCTCCAGCTGAGGTCCTCGGAGGGATGAGCCACCCAAGTCATAAAGTAACCTGGGAGCTGTCCGTAACCCTCGCCCTTCGGTTGCTCCGGGAGTCCCTGCATGGCGTTCCCGCGAGCCCCGTCGTCACTAGCGAGCACCGAGGACTTTCCACTACAAAGCCCTCACTCATACTTCAGGCTCCCTCTTAGTCAATTGGTGGATGGGGTCCTATCGCCTTAGCTAGTCTTTGCCCGGCGACACCGTCCGGCCCTTAGACCGGCACCGGGATCGACCTATGGATCGTCGCTGTCCGGCTTGGCCAGAGAACCTGGCTGCCGGGGGAACGCAACCTATGCAGGCCCGAAGGCCCAACGCCCCATGCACAACGTCCGTTACCCGTGGCCACCGGACCCTTGGCCTGTCGACCGCAGGTCTCTCGAGGAGGTGGCGAATCGTCCCCATCCGGCCCCCTCGCATTCGTACACAACGAACTCTGCCGAGCTTCCGGTCGCCTCCCCCACTCAAGGGGTCGGTTCGGAACCACCCGGAGGGGCGGCCACATATATGATCATGGTATAAACACTGTAAACTGACATGTCTGAAATTCAGACACATATATGTCTTAAGCTGGAGTGTTCAATTTTCAGACATTTTAAAATGTCGTAATTTTTAAGACACGTGTATGCGTCTGAATTTAAGACATTTCAAACGTCAGAATCGCATCCATTTTTGACCAACCTGCAACTTCGGCAATAAGCAGCTAATTTTTCTCTGTTTTTTGTAAGCTTTATACGCTGTAAAATATATCCGTTAAAATGTGGAAATTATATTGCCAATTGGGACGCCAGTTTACGCATTTCAATGCAAATTTTCTTGAGTAAATTCCATAAAATTTTCTATTTTTTGCTTATTTCTGTATTTCAAAATTTCCATTTAAAGATACAATATAATCTCTCATGGACTTACCCACATATTTAAATCACCACTTTCTAAACCCACATATATTAGACATGATTTATTTATTTATATCCTAACCAGTACCAGTGGCGTATCCAAAGGGTGGGCAGGTTACAGTCCCTTCAGAAATTTACAGAAAGTGTCAAGTTTAATTACGAAAATTTAGCAAAAGGCGGGTTTTAATCTTAGAAAATGTGTTACTTTGCAGAAACCACGAAAATTTTTGTTTCAGCCAAGTTTCCGTTATGCAGAGGTTTACTGAAGTTTTATTTAATGTTCCTCTTTAAACCTGTTTAAAGAGTAATTTTTTTCGGTATCTTGTATTCTATTTTAGAAATTTTTACTGTATCTCAGACCCCTGCGTTTAAGACCAAAAATAAATTAAAATTTCTGCATATATTTGTTTCAAAAAGAAATTGTCTTAGGATATGAAAATAATCAAATGCAATGAAAATTGAAATGATGAATGTAATGAAAAATGATTTGAAAATAACAAAAAGCAGTGGCGCCACCTAGTTTGAATAAGAGAAGTTGAAGTTATATCTTTTTTTATTTGGAATAGGTCTGAAATTTTTTTACTATGCTAACCTTTTATCTAACGACTGAGTATCGATTTAGTTCTGATTTCACCGAGAGAAAATTATTTTCATAAAAGTATTTTACCCTGTCTTCGATCGGAAAAAAAAATGAAAACAAAAAATTTGTGCGTAAGACAATGATTTTTATTTTATTTTTTTTTTTTTGCAGAAAAATTATACACAATATAAAAACGAGACTAAGAAATTTCGTTCAGAATATATAGCATATAGGAAGGAGTTAATGAGTCCAATTTCAAAAATTTTGCAATATATTCAACCAATAAGCAGAGAAAAAAAAAGAAAAAAAATCAAAGAAAATGTAAAACTATATCAATACCTTCGCATTAAAATTATATACAGGCTTTGGACAATAAGAAATGCATTTTTTTAAATGAAAAATTGATTTTATTTTTAAAAGGCGTTGAATTATTACTTTCCCCCCATACACGCACACATAACTGAAACGGGACAGGCCCCAAATTAAATATATATCGCATATACACTGGTCATCAAAATTAAAGGATAATGAGAAAAAATATGCTCACCAAGTTAATGTTGCAACCAATGCCCAATACTGCAATTATTTATGTTAATTAAATACTATTGAACTCAAAATTGCACTTCCGCGCATACGTTAGCGTCGGAAATATGAAAATTAGATGATTGATATTGTGGTGCGCAATGGACGTATGTTGGAATTCTGGTCTGTAGTGTTGTTTAAAGTGAATGTGGTGTCTGAGTGTGATCAGTATTCATTATTTATGGCTCAAAGGCATCATTTAAGTTAAGGTCAAAAGAGGCGAATAATTGGTAGAATCGAAGAAGTTCAAAAACAAATGGAGGTCGCCTAAGATTAGAATATCCCTCAAAGTGTCATATCAAGAGCTTCCAGCCGCTTTTTAAGCACTGGATCCGTTTATAGACAGCCTGGTCAAGGGAGACCAAGGGCAACAAATGCATCCGAAGACCATTTTTTGTCATTGTGGCTCGAAGAAACCGCGGAGCGACTTCAAGAGATTTGGTTTGAGACCTCCAGGCTTCCACAAGAACTCGAATTACCGTTCTACTGCTGCACGAAGGCTTAAGGAGGATAGACTGTATGCGAGAAAAACAAATGTTTGTGTCCCACATACGCCAGCTTCCCAAGGGGACCGTTTAAACTGTTGCTGTCGTTATGTTCAGTGAAGCCAAGAAGACTGGTCTCGAACGGGATATTTTACAGACAAGGGAAGGGCAAGTTGCGTCTTCCTTCATCTCTTCAGATCGAAACATGTCTAGAATCAGTTTTCACACTACATCTGGACTCGTCAGTAAACAATACTTGAGCCCAGTGAGTATTGTTCACAATTCGTAGAGTTCACAAAACAATGTGAGAACAATTCGTTTCCTGCGACGGGAAAGTGCAATATTGTTAATATTGATATTTCGCCACAAATATTCGTGCTGAATAGTTAGCTATGGCCCGAACGAAGCAAACCGCTAGGAAAACAATGTTGTAAATTGAGTTAAATGAGTAAATCATGTAAAATGTGCGAGATCTTGTACTGAAATTTGTGTGTGTGTGCCCTTCCTTGAAGGCATAATTTTTATTTTTTAAATACAGAAAGTTTTCTGGAAATTGAAGAAAATTTTCATTTAAATAAGTAAATTGACGTAAATGGTACTGGCGTTTTAATTGGCGATACAATTTTTATATTTTAAAGGAAAAAAGGTGAAAAAATGGCCGCTTTTGCAGAGAAATTAAAGGTGGTCAATCATGGATGCAATTCAGACGTTTGAAATGTCTTAAATTTAGACACATATACAAGCGTCTTAAAAATTTAGTAACTTTAAAATGTCTAAAAGTTGAACCCTCCGTTTCAGACACTTATGTGTCTGAATTTCAGACATTTTAGTTTTACAGTGCGGTTAGGCAGTTTATCCGGTGTTATATGCGAACAGACGGACCAAGCGTCGACTGTAGGTGTTACGTATTTATAAGATTACAATCGCACATAAAAATGTTTCTTTGTGCTATATCCACAAAAACTGTATTTGCTTTATTATGCTTTATTTCATATTGAGAAATTTGGTATTTATTTGAGCAAATCTTGTCAGAATTCTTGGTACTTTTCGGTTACCTGGGCTGCAGTGTTATATATGCACATATATATTGTATATATACATACATATATATATATCTAAATGCATATATATGTATGTTTATATATATATACACATATATGTATATAAATACACATATGTATGTATATATACATACTTATATGTATATATATGTATGTATATGGTACACTGGCACCCGGCTAACCGAAAAGTACCGAATTCTTTTATTTCAATAATATAACAAGTTCAAAATTGCACTTCAAACGTGGCAAATGAGGTGTTATCTTACTATGACTAGTTTTCTAATTATTTATTGCACTGCATATTGTACTGAATGTATATTTTAGTGCCCTTCATAAGTGCCTATCAATTTCATTCTGTTCGAAAGGCTGTGACATCATTAAAATGCACTTGAAATAATTTTTCCCCATTGGCCGTAATGTAACGGAAAACTTTTGACTGTCCCTGTCATTAAGCTATACATCCGATTTTCATAAAATTTGAAATGACAGGACAAAATTTTGCAACAATTATATATTTAAAATTTCACACCATTCGGTTGGCTAGTTTTTGCTCAGTTATATGCGGACAGACAGACGGACTGAACGACGACTATAGGTGTTCCGTATTTATATAATTACGAACACACCTCAAAATTAATCACTATTTATTGGAGAAAATGATTAGGTTGAACCGACTTATTTAAATTTGTGGTTACGATGATGTACAAATAAAAAAGGTTTGAGCAGAGTTTCAAATATTTATCGATTTAAATATTTTATGCATATAAAATCTGGCATAAGACATATTCGAAATTTAATGAACACGTCACATGCTTTGATCCATAATATTTAGTCAGAAAATACAATTGCATTCTTAAAACTAGTCGGATGTGCAATATAAAAATTTTCTTTTATCTCCTATATGTTAATACTTCAAAATTTGCTATCACTTTGAAAAATTGTAAATGGCAATCTATGCCCATCATGAGGATTCTAAAGATATGAAATTCCGTGCATTAGTTCTTGAGGTATGACTATCACTAAAAGGATGTAAATCATATAAAATGCAGCATAGCAACGCCACCTGTTTGGTGATTTACACCAAAACCTAATTAGCAACAACTTATGTCCACGTCTAACTGAATCTGAAGTTTAATGAAAATTCATGCATTAGATTTTGAGCTAGAACTATTTACGAAATTCGTGAAAAATCCAGCATAGCAACGCCACCTGTTTGGTGATTTACACCAAAACCTAAGCAGGACCAACTTACGTCCACGTCTAACTGAATTTGAAGTTTGACGAAAATTCGTGCACTAGTTTTTGAGGTAGGTAGACCTATTGCGAAATTCGGAGAAAATCTAGCATAGCAGAGCCAACTATTGAGCGATTAATACGAAAACTTATTTAGCAACAACTTGTGCCATCGCCTAACTGAAACTGAAGTTAGAAAATTCGTGCATTAGTTCTCGAGATAGAGCTAATGATGAAATCGTGAAAGTATAAGTGTAGCAGCGTCACCTATTGGGCGATTTACCAAAAAACTAATTAGAAACAACTTATATTAGGGACGAACTGAATATAAATTTGATTAAATTCCGTACATTAGTTCTTGCGATACAGCGCACATAAAATTTGTGTCACCGACAGAGTCACAGATTCACAAGCAAAAATTTTATAAAAACATGTTTTTCGGGATTTCTGATCCTGAAAACCTATAAATCCGTCGAAAACCGGAAGTCGAAAATTTCCACGAATTCGTTACTTTCTTCTTGCAAAGATAGAAGAAATTAAAAATGTAAAGGAAGTGAAAATGCTTTGGTAATTAAGGCTGTTCTTAACTGCTCTGCTCAACAAGCGTAAAACGTTTTGACACATTTACAAATTCATATTTTAACGGAAAGACCATAAAAACGATTTAGAGTCGAACTGTGTTTCCCATTTTTTGATCAATCAATTACCTATTCAGTTATAAGCGATTTTGTTCACGTGACAAACATGTTTTTCAACCTTTCTTGAGTGCTTATTCTTCTTTCGCGCGGAAATTCGGCTCAAAATGCCCAGTTTGACACTATTTCCTGAAAGATCTATTGCGTTTGCAATAAAATGGAAAAAACAGCTCGATGACATAGTTTCTGAACAACAACACTTGCTAATTTCATGCATTTCCCAACGAAAATAAATCAAAACTTATGTCAGAAAGTTGCCCTTTTGGATTTGAGAACAGCCTTAAATAGGAATTTCCCTCTTTTGCTTATATATCCTCCTGCATCCCCCCCCCCCACCTAAAAGAAAGAAAAAAAAGAAAAGAAAAAGAAATTCTTGATTTCAAACAGCCATTCAAGCTTTTTAGTTTTAAAAAGATATAATTACAAGATGGCATTTTACTTTATTACGCAGTTTGTGTATTTTTTCACCTAGCCTTCTAAATCTGTTTACTTTTTATTAAAGTTAAAGAATAGTGCGTGTTAAGAATACATTTAAAATTTAGGACAATATTTTATGGAATATATGAAAATGCCCCTTTTTTACTGTCCTATTATTCAGATGTAATTTCATGTATTTATTTTTTTAATATAACAAAATCTCTTTAAAAGAAGCAATACATAAGTATCTCGTGTTTTAATATAGTTTATATCGATTTCTTAGTGTTTGGAAAGAAATATTAAGTCTATTTTTTTCCTTCATATATTTATTTTATTTCTTTTTCAGCTAGTACTTCCATGATTTTTGATGCATTTGTAATTATACAATACGTAGCACCTTTAGTCAGCCGTCTGGTCCATCCGTCTGTCTGTCTGTCCGTCTTTCCGCATATAGACAAAAACTACCCAACTGAATGGTTTGAAATTTAATATATATAATCGTTCAGAATTTTGTCGAATCATTTCGAATTTTATGTAAATCGAATCAATACTAAAAAAGATATTAATAAAAGTTTTCTTCATTCAATTAAATCTTGTCATACGTAATTAATTCAATGATATCGCATGATAGGTAATAATGAACAATATGGCTCCGTTTTTACTACTTAAGTACGGAACCCTAAAAACGCATAGAAACATATTTATCAACATTCAAAGCTCTTTATTTACGGAAACTTTCATATCCTTTTAGATCATAACCTATGTACAAATGAAAATTTTTAGTTATACATTAAAACTGCTTCTTTTTACCCGACTGCCAAGAAGGGTTGTATGTTTGACGCATATCTGGATATGTGGATTTCTTTATACCCTCGAAACATCCCAACGGCTGGATGGATTTTAATGAATGAAGTCTCTTATTGATTCGTCTTTTTATTTAAAAGGGCGGCCGTAAAATACAAAATGGCGGTAGAGACGAAACAAATTTTTACGCACCCTATTGAGTGGCATATCATTGGACAGGTCTTTTAAAATGAAGACGATGTTTCATTGACTATTTTACAGCGAGAAGCTCCGTTTCAATATTACACAACCTGGAGGTTGTGTAAGTAGGATCTCTAGCTTTACTGTAACTCTAACCTTCATAGACATTTATAGGCCTCGTCAAAACAGTGTTTATAGATAGGAACTAACAATTAAGCACAACTTAAAAGTCATCAATATAAGTAAATATAAAAAAATAGGTAAGTAATATAAAAAAATAGTTTCACATTGATGAGAAATAATTAATTAGTTCCTTTTGACGCAGTCGGGTTTTTTGATTTTTTAAATTTATGTTAATCTGTACATTTAATTGCTTTGGAATATTTAGAAACGTATACGAGCTAGAATTAATTACTACAAACAATTTTATTTGTATTACCTTCCTAATAACTTTTCCGCACAAACCTATCATATTTATATGTATAATCCCATCAAATTCTATAGACTACTAAAATTCTCTCAAATTTTTCTTGATGCATTGGAACAAATGGTCCTCTAATCTTTTCGCGTCTTCTATCCTCTTCCGATATTCGAAAAGGATCCCGCCCTTTAAAAAAGTCTCCGCGCTCTGTCGTTCGTTGAGGCAATTCTCTAAGAATATCTAATAGCCCCTTGGAAATTAAGTGATTGCTACACTGTCTAATGGATGAAATTTTGGCGAAGATGTTAGGCGTGGCGGGTTTTTCGTGTGATGAAAAAGAAGAGATAATTTTTTTTTCGCCTAATGTGAAAGACTATTTCTAAAAAACGTGTGTTTGGTTGTGGCGGGCAGGGCTGAGATGTCACAGAGACGATTAAGTTATCTCTGTCATTATCATGTTAGTCAGTGTCTTGAATGGGTCATATAAAACTGTATATCATTTTGTCACTCACCGTATTAAAGTTGGTTTTTAAAGATTGGTGGCAATTTTTTCTTTCAAAAGAGATAATAGATTAGTGATCATGCGACATAATTTTCAATAAAAACTAATTCTTCTTTCAATGTTTTAACTAAGATCCTTAGATGTCTTTTAAGATAAAAACTTCTATAAAAATATATATATCAACATTTGAAGTTCATTATTTGTGGAAACTTTCATATGCATAGGTACAAATAAAAATCATAGCATAATGCACAAATTTCAATTTTCTGTTATACTTTGTAAATGCTTATCCTGTCTTGAGATTCCATCACCATAAAATATTTTAGATGCATAGTCAAAACATAAAATTAATTTCTTCAGATCAGTTCGATATGCTTGCAGCTTCCAATAAGTCTTCATGACATTATTAATAGTATATATATAATCCCATTAAAGCTTATACAAGATTATAAATTCAATTATACAGCTGAAAATGATTAACTAAAAGTTGATAGCATCCTGATAATCTGCATTCCGGTTCGACGAAACTGATTAACACATTTTAATTCTTAAAAAAGTGCCCAGTTAAACTGATGGCATTGAGCTTACAAGCTATTCACACTAATTATATATTATACTCTTATTTTAAGGAATAATGCCCCTTGAAATGTAAAGAAATCTACCAAAAAAAAAAAAAAATATTTAGCTAAATTAAGGGATGGTAGCTCCCCCATTTCCCCCATTTATGCATAACGAAAAACCCTCCAAATCTGATGTGGGAATCACCTTACGCAAATTTGAAGTAAATTCTGATAATTATGCATGAAAAACCTATTTACATAAAGTAAGGGGGAATTAGCCGCCTCCCCCCCCCCTTTATACTTAACCAATGAACCTTCAAATTTAATCAAGGAAGTGCCTTATCAGAATAAACCGGTATACCAAATTTGAGGTAAATCGGATAATTCTGCATGAAAATCAATTTATCTAAATTTAGGAGGGAGGATTAGCCCTCCGTTCCTCCTTTATACTTAATGAATGAACCTCCAAAACTTATCAGTAAAGCGCCTTATCAGAATAAACCTATTTACAAAATTTGAAGCAAATCGGATATTTCTATGAAGCGTTGTACCATTACGAACATACATACGTACATACAGAACATATTAGATAAAAAAATACTCGGAAAAGTTACTAAAAAATCAGTAGCAAAAAAAAAAAAACTTCGTTTTAATAAATGCTTCCTTAACACTAGAACGGCGGGAAATTTTGCTCAAGTTTTAGAAAAATATTTCGCATCAGTATTTTTATTTAGAACTATTTAACTTATTTATTTAAGTTATTTTTGTGCAGTATATATCAATCTTATATTATAAAAATAATTCTGGTTCGAATCGAAATGTTTTCATTCGGCGAGGGTCAAAATGACCCCTCGCCGCCGTTCTAGTGTTAAATCTCGAAAATATATTGCTTTCTGAGTTGTCTGAGGATAAAGAACGGTTTTAGGAATCACGAGTAAGTCGGAAGCGATTATTGTATATTTGTGTTCGCGGTTAGAGTATACAGCAGTGGTTCCCAACGTGGGGCAAACGCCCCACCGCGGGGCAATTTTATCTTCTAGGGGGGCAATTCGAAATTTCTTACTCACTCATTCGGTACCAGTTACTTTTGTCTGTTTGATGTGAAAAGTAATGCTGTAGACTAAAAATAAATGAAATACAAGCAAAATTTAAGAAATCAGTTTTTTTAATGAATTTTTAAAATGTTCCCTATCGAAATTTAAAAATAGGTTTAACACTAGAATAATTATGCGAATAATCTTTATAAAAATTTTGATATCTATAAAAATATCAAGACTCATTATAATTTTTCTGGTGGTGAATTAAAAAAAAAATTCGTAACGTTTTCGATTATTTATTGAATGAGTTTTCTACTTCGATTCGCGAAGACAATTGACGATATTGAGAAAGGGACATAGAGAAAATGTGTTATGCGGAATAATGGCTACTTAAATTTGATAAAGATGATAATCTTGGAATACTTCTTGCATATTGTGTTATCCACAGAAAGAAAAGTCAGTATCCAAAAATTTTCCACCAACTCTTAAAAAGTTACAAGAATGCATTATAAAATATACGAATTTATCAGTTTTAACGTTAAATGTAAGTGCCTTTTAAAGATATTTTGTGAAGATAAAAATGCAAACCGTATAACACTTTTCTATAACATTGAATTAAGTTGGAAAAGTACAACAAATCTCGCTTTGGCATATAGCCAAAGATGTATAATCTCATTTCATTTCTAAAATTATATTAAAAACACATTTGTTGTAGAAGATTCACCTCTTTGATAAGTTAAAAAACGTGAAATGAATAGTTATTGTTAAGGCACTACTACACTCCCACTGTGTGACTAGAGTTAGCTTTTTAAATAATAAGAGACCTAATTTAAAGATTATGGGGGAGGAGGGACATAGTGGCTTTACAGATGGTTTGATGAGGCGTGGCCGATAAAAGGTTGGGAACCACTGGTATACAGGGTGACTATAATTAAATGACCCTATTTTAAAGTTATCTGCAGACGAAACTATGTTTTAGAATATTGTGTATATTTGTGTAGGACATAATAAAAGTATGCGGATTTGTTTGAGCAACAAAAAAAAAAAAAAAAGCAATTTAACAAATTACAACGACCATTTGGAAAATGATTTTTCGAAGACTAAAATTTAAGACATAAAAAATCGCACGGAGTTGATCATAAATTACGTACGCCATGAATCTACAGAATAAAAGCCTAAGTCATGTGACTGTTATCAAGAGTTTCTGGCTGACCACTTCGCTTTTTTGTATGCCCGGCGGGTAATTTGATAATTTAATGTTAGCCGGGCGCATGTGATAAATCGACAAACATTGTTCCATCGCAATCATGTCATCAGTATTATAATAGTATATTTCATGCGACTGTCATAAGCAATTTTTCGCATAGTAAATTAAAACAAAGCTTTGATGTTACAATTAAATATCATGGCTCATGGTATTATTTATTACTTTTTCCTTCTTTTTTTTAAAGCAATAATTGAGAGTCATAAATTTTAAATATATAAGTTTTAAATTGAAGTTATGCATTTTAAATAAAATGAGTAAAATTACTATATTTTAAATAAAATTAATGAAATACGAAAAAATACGACGGGAACAACGTTTGGCGATTTATCACCTGCGCCCGGCTAACATAAAAATACCGAGTTCATAATTTCTGTATGAGAATCTTCGGATTTGGCGAAGGATTAAAAATACCGAGTTCATGATTTCTGTATCAGAATCTTTGGATTTGGCTAAGGAATTGAGGAAGTAAATTAAATTATGTTTAAAACTAACATGATACAATGCTTAGCATAGATTTAAGGGAGATCAAACTGGTTGCCAAGGGCTGCTAGTTAAACATTTATAGTGTTATTACATGTAAAAATTGCTAGCGACAAAAATCGCTTGTGACCCGTCAGATTTCCTGAAACTTACGTATTATACACCTGAAACTTACGTATTATCTGTTCGGGAAAAGGCTTTTCCATCGTCAGATTTCCAAGAAATCTGACGACCCATTTTAAATGAAATTTCAGTCTTAAACTTCTAGCAATCCCACAATATTACTTTTTATACCGTCGTATAGAGAAAAAAATGTACTTTTAATGCAATTTGTTTGAAAGCTGTATCTCAATCTGTTTCGGAGTTATTAAATTTATTTTTGTCGTTTTTATTACTTTTTTGTTATAGTGGCAACAGAAGTATCCATCTCTGTTGAAAGTAAAGGGAAATACAGATTACTGTATAGACCAATCAGAAAACAAATAAAATGCGGATTAAAGCAATAAAAAGTTTCAGATATGCTTTTGATTCCCTACCCTGGCGAGGACAATAACCATTTTTCAAATGGTTAAAAATTCAAAATTTCGCCGGCAGAGGGCGTTATTAACCAATTACACATTTAGCTTTCATTTACGATAGTTTATAAATTTTATTACAACGAAACATGTTTCTCATGACGGTCATCATTTTCAGATACCATCTGGAATCCCATTTTTCACAGATGACCACAGTGAGCTCCGGGAAAAGCTAAGAACATGTCGTAAAATGCTGTATTTAAGATCAGGTAAAGTTAATAAATAACATTTCTAAACTATCGTAAATCTATGCTAAATGTGTTTTTCGTTAAAAATCGCCCTCTGGCGGCAAAATTTTGAATTACTTTTTTTTCTTTCTTAATCAAATTCCCACCCGTCTATTATGTCTTTCACAAAATTCAACAACTTGATGAAGAATAGTTTCGAGATAGGTTACAGAATACATAAAGAAAAACCATTTTTTTAGATCAATGTATATTTTTTTAGTTTGCCCACTAAGCACTGTTATTTGAAAACTATCAATTTTGAATTCAAATAAAGTTTTAAAATTAAAAGTGCTACTTTCGTATGAATTAATAGCCGAAGAAATTGGCTAAGATGTCGTTACTCTCAACTGTCCTTTTTAATGCTGATCATATCAATTGTTTAAGCGCGTAGTTTGATTATATTTCTGTTTTTCTGAATGTTATTTTATTTTATTGATGTAGTTTTAACTTAGTTATGGTGTATCTGTTGGGAACAACTGCTGAATTATTCATAATATCTTACGTGAAAATGGATTTAACATTCATAATCGTCTGCGCGTGATAAAAAAAATCATGCTTAAAATTATTTTAAAAACCATTAAAAATAAGTAAACTGCGATACCGCATTATAATAAATTGCAATACAGTTTTCGAACAAATTGCTTTTGAAAATACTATCTTTTCTCTTATTCGACAGTGTAAAAATTGAAAATGTTAAATGTTTAGATGTTTAAAAAATTGCCGTAAACAAAACTGCGAAATCGAAATTTCATCGTCATATGTTGCCATTCGCAAAATAACTATGGCGTTATGAACGGACGCGTTTATTCTTTATAATATAGTTTTATATACAACTTATGGAAACGAATAAGTCTTCTGAGAAAAAGAAAAACCTCAAGATGATGGATTACAAATTTTATTGAGGAAGAGGAAGTGTTAAAATCTAAAAAAATCAATTGAAACAAATACAACGAATCCATCTTGTTGCTGTTTTATTTTTCTCTCTTTCTCTTTCTGAAATTTAACAGAATCAATGTTAGACAACAACGGAAATTCTTAAACTATTTTATTTCTTTATTTTTCCGTTTATTGTTGTTTTACAATATAGTTGAACTTGAATAAGATGCTTTCAGTATTTATCGTAGTGATCCTAAATCTGATTTCAGTTTACAACTATTTTACGTTACCTCTTAAAGTTATAAATATCACGTGGTGATAAAACACTTAGATTACGAATTTTATTTAGGAAGGGAAAATGTTAAAATCTAAAAAGTTAACTCTAAAAATAAAACGAATCCACATTGTTGCTGTTTTAGTTTTTATCTTTTTATCTTCCAGAAATTTATCAAAATTGATATTATAAAGCACAAAATCTCTTAAACTGAATTATTTCTTGATTTTGTGGTTTGTTGTGGTTAACCAAAATAGTTGAAATTGAATATGATGCTTTCCGTATTTATGGCGGTGATCCTAAATATAAATTTAGTTTATTTCGATTTCATATTATTCCTTAAACTTGTGCGATCTCATCTTAACATGAGCAGTATATAGCGAGTTACTGAGTTACCAATTTGGTGGTTGGATAAGCAGTGTTGGGGATTGAACCAGGGACCTGACGAACAGCAGACGAGAGACATAGCGTCCAACAAATGGCAAGCCATGTACTCTAATGCATTAACACGTTATATACTGTTCAGGTTGAGATGACATCGCTACGAACTTATCAAAAATTACGTGGTAGTAAAACACTTATAATGGACTGTAAATTTTATTTAGGAGAGAGTTAAAATCTAAAAAGTTACATTCAGAAAATAGAAAGAAACCACATTGTTGGATGCTTAATTTTTCTCTTTTTGCCTTTCTGAATTTTAACAGAATCAATGTTAGACAGCAACAAAAAATTCATAAACTGTTTTCTTTCTTTATTTTTTAGTTTGCTGTTGTTTAACATTATAGCTGAACTAGAATTAGATGCTCTTATTATTTATCGCGGTGATCCGAAATCTAATTTTAGTTTACATCTATTTTATGTTACATCTTAAAGTTACAAATATTACGTGGTGATAAAACACTTATATTAGATTACAAATTTTATTTAGGAAAGGAAAGTGTTAAAATCTAAAAGGAAAAAAAAAAAACTCTAAAAATAAAACGAATCTACCTTGTTGCCATTTTAGTTTTTATATTTTTATCTTTCAGAAATTTATCGGCATTAATATACTCTAAAAAATTTTTCATTAAAATACGGAAATTGTAATGGCAGTTGAGACGCCAGTACTATTTCCGTATTTTAACGGAAATTTTTGACCGTAAATTCAAGACAAACAGAATTTTAGCTTAAATTTACGGGAAAAAACTTCCGTTAAAATACGGAAATAGTGCTGGTGTCTCGATTGCCAGTACAATTTCCGTATTTTAGCGGAAATTTTTTTTTTACCGTGTACAGAGTGTTCATAAAAGAATGTCCCGGTTTCAATAGTATATCATAACAGTTTAACTTAGACTGTTTACAACAAATCATACATGAAATTGAAGGTAAACTAACCTAGTTTTTCTTTGAAATGTTCAATAGGTACACCTTTAGTTATACGGTACACATCCAACCTAAAGTACAATTCTTCTTCACACACTTTGATTAACAAGTCCGTTGTCGTGGAAGCAATAGCTTCTTCAATTCTATGTCTCAACTCTGGAAAATCATTTGGTAGCGGCGGAACGTATATACGATCTTTTATAAAGCCCCAAAAGAAAAGGTCGCAAGGCCCTAAGGCTGCGTATAGATGCTTCTTTTGCCATCCTTCTACAGTTTTCGTGGAAATCTTTTGTTCAGGACCGTTGTGCGATTTATTCACAAAAGAATGAGAGGAATCAACAATGGGTCAGGAGGATTTTAAGGTCATTAAAGATCAAAAACACCGAGTGGTCACAAGAAACAACGCCGATACTGATAACAGTTAGAAGGATGGTTTATTCGCAGCTTAACGGCTTTTAAATCTTCAGCCCAGCAATAACACTTTAGGCTCAGCGGTCGCCATTTTACGTATGTGGCACTGCAGGACAGTAAATAACAAAGCACTACTCGTGCATGCGCTTATCTAAAAGTGTTTAAGTTATTATTTATTTGTGACCTTGAACCAACACTCTATAACGCGTACACTATTAAAATGTATAAGTGGGATTTATGTTATGGACACTCTGTATTATAAAGCAACAAAACTTTTTAAAATACAATATTTCTTAATTTTGTGGATTTCTGTTGTTA
Source organism: Maratus speciosus (assembly GCA_963932465.1). Classification (NCBI taxonomy): domain Eukaryota; kingdom Metazoa; phylum Arthropoda; class Arachnida; order Araneae; family Salticidae; genus Maratus; species Maratus speciosus. Next base: position 11,494,442 of record OZ010799.1, read on the forward strand.
ACCAAAATAGTTGAACTTGAATAAGATGCTCTCAGTATTTATGGTGGTAATCCTAAGCTATAAATTTAGTTTACTTCGATTTTATATTATTTCCTATACTTGTGCGATCTCGTCTCAATCTGAACAGTAAAAGCGAATTGCTGGGTTACCAATTTGGTGTTTGGATTGGAAATGTTGGGGATTGAACCAGGGACCTGATGAACAGTAAGCGAGAGACATAGCATCGAGTAAAATGGCAGGCCAGTTACTCTATATTATTAACATTCTATATACTGTTCAGGTTGAGTTGAAGTCGCTGTGAACTCATCAAATGTTAAGTGGTAATAAAACACTTATAATGGATTGCAAATTTTATTTAGGAAGGGAAAGTGTTAAAATGTAAAAAAGTTAACTCTAAAAACAAAACGAATCCACCTTGTTACTGTTTTAGTTTTTATTTGTTTATCTTTCAGAAATTTATCACAATTAATATTACAAAGCAACAATACCATTTAAATTAAATTATATCTTGATTTTGTAGTTTGTTGCTGTTAACCAGAATAGTTGAAATGGAATAAGATGCATTCCGTATTTATGGCGGTGATCCTAAATATAAATTTAGTTTACTTCGATTTCATATTATTTCTTCAACTTCTGCCATCTCATCTCAACCCGAACAGTATATAGCGGGTTACTGTGTAACCAGAATGGTAGTTGGGCAGGAAGTGTTGGGGTTTGAAACAGAGACCTGATGAACAGTAGGCGAGAGACATAGCGTCGAGCAAAATGCCAAGAGAGTTACTCAAAGTTAGTAACATTCTATACAGTGGAGTTGGGCGCACATGTGAACAGTTCACATAAATATAGCTTTTTCTTATAACTGGGTTAATTTCTATAAAGAAAAACTACTCAATGTAGTAAATAGAACTTTTTTTTACACATAGTAATATTTTTAAAATGAACTTTATACATTTTCTTACTTTCTTTATTAGTTTTTTGAATTCAGAAAATTGTTCGCTCTACCGGCGGAGTAGTTCTGAACACACGTGGGGCACATGTGAACACAAGGAAAAAATATCTTTTGGCATGCTTTTAATATTGTTGCAATGAAATAAAAGATAAAGAAGTTAATAAAAAAAAAATTTAAGCTTTTAAATTTTGCTTAGGGATTTTTGTTTGGAAGAGATTTGGGAGGAGACATTTAGATAATATTTATCGGAAATCTCCCGAAATAAGAAAGAATCTCACTGTGATGGTTGTATGATAGAAGGTGAAGCATACTATCTTAAAGTCATTTTTAAATACTGACGTACTATTAATAATCCAATAATTGTTTCTCGTGATCAATATGTATAGTATAGCGTTTGTTACACTGTGTTGTGGCCGAAAAAGACCACTCTGACATGGCAATCATTTTAAAGATGATTCTTAAATAAATATTCAGATATTTTTGAAAAATACTAGAAGAAAGGAAATAAGAAACAAAATTATTACCTGAAATAACCTAAAGACAAAATAGTGGTGGATGCAAATAAAATGACTACACAGGAAAAATCAGCTTGAAATTTCTTTATTTAAAAAAAGATTTCGTCTTGAAAAAATTATATTCAAAAAGGACATCGCCTGTTTATAGAATGCATTTTTTAAGGAAGAAATAATATCGATCATCTTTTTATTAAGGACTTGTCATAATAAGAATAATAATATTTTCACTCAAGGTGTGTGGAGGCACATGTCTAAAAAGACAAATTGTTTAGATGATTTTTAGCATCGAATTCAACAACTTCTAACGCAGGCACCAGTTGAATGAAAAATAATAATAGATCATGATATGCAGCCATCAGTAGGTTTTGCCCCTTTTATTATTCTGAAAACTTGCCGTTGCATCTCCGTTGGTGGAACTGTTATCAAATCTCGCCGCAAACAAAAGGAAATTATGAAGTCGATCACATCATCTTATTAAAAAAAAAAAAAAACATTCTTTCACTATTATTATTTTTGCTGCACGCATATGAATCTTCACAGAACGGCAAAGGGGAAACCATTCTGCATTGAAATTCGAACCCAACTAAGAAACGCACAAGCTCTGCGTTGAGGAGAGGAAAAAGGTTGCTGTAATAATTGAAATTTGCCAATTTGTCAGGAACAAACATACAAGAGCCTTGCATTGGCATAAAATGCAATGCTAAAGCATATTAAAACTGCTTTAAATTAGAGGAATTTTTAAAGGTTTCATAAGGATAAGATGCCAAATAGTAGTAAAGTGTTACAATTTTTGAAATTACGTATTAAACCAATTTAAATTTTATTGGCTAAGGGGCGGAGCTACAAAAGGTAATGATATCAGAAATAGAAGGCTGTGGAATGTTCCAGATAATCTTTTACCGGAAGTACAGATTTAAAAACTACGTTTATGATTTTAAAACGAAACGAAATGTTACGTAAGGAAGAAAAGCTTACAGGGGAAGTTTTAAAAGGAAGGAAATGAAATAATTTTAGAATGCGAATATTAAAATTAAATGAATAAAGATTAATAAAATATTTTCTAAATCAAATTAAATAAAAAAAATGGCTGTGGTTGTTAAGTAACCACAACACTCACCCCTGTATTTGCCTTATTTACTTCTAAATCAATGATAAAGAAGGGTTTCTTAATATTTATTTTTATCTCGATTATAAGCCACCCCCACTCCTAACTTTAACTTCTTTTGCTTTTAAAAGAAGGGGGTGGGGGTTACAATCGGGATTTTACGGTAGTTATTGGCTTAAAAATTTTACTTTCTTAAAATATTACTGATATCTATCTCCATTCAAAGCATCATATACATAGTTGGAAATAACCCGTAAGGCATGGTGACGTCACAGCGACGTCGCTGAGAAGTCACGCTGTGACTTTGTGACAGTCGATGTGAAGTCATGATGACTACAATGTGAAGTCGTTATGGCCGTTTTAGAGCTCGTTTGTGACGTCCCATTGTGACCACTTTGTGAAGTCACGATGTGACAAATTTGGGAAAAATGTGTCCTTTGTGACTATTTTGGCTATAACTCTGTGAAGAACTTGTAACGAAAGCGACATTGCTTTGAAGTCGCATTGTGACCAATTTGTGAAATATGTGCCATTTGTGACGAAATTGTCATTAACACTGGATGATTCTGTTTCGATTTAACTTCTTTTGAAGATTTTCTAACAATTTAAAAGAACAGGATCGTTTGAAATTATTATTACTGCACTCGATCTTTCTGTTAGAATTGGTTTGGAATCCTAAAATCGTATACTCCCAATTTATGAATAAATAGTGTATAACATGTATAAATAGTCATATACAATATACAGAATTTCTTCTAAATTAAAGTTAAAAATTTAATTTCCCTCACTTGCCTTACAACTGTAACAGATTGTGTTGTTTTCAATATTTGATGAATGTTGCCTTTGAAAAATATTTATGCATTCCCCTCACACACACATGCTAAAAACACCACAGCTTTAATTGTATTTATAACATACACACAGTGACTATTTTCTGTTGCTGTGGTGGGCAAGGCGAAAAGTAAAAAAAAAAAAAAAAAAACGTTTTTGTTTCTCTCATTTTGTAGAAGGTTATTGCAAACTTTTTTGGCATTAAGTATTTTTGCACTCTCTTTAAAAGCTTTTACTCACGTTAACACCCAAAGGTATCAGCACATATGTAAAACTGTACAGCTTACCAATATTTCTGACCAATAACGCTGATGTTCAAGCAAAATTATCATTTATTGTAATTTTTCCAGTTGAGTGAAAAAGTGTACAGGTCAGGATTCGAAGTAGGGCCCAATGGCGTAAGCTGCCAATGTTCTATCAACTGTCAACTGAGCTATTCTGGATAAATCTAACGCACACAATTCACCCAGTGAATATGAATATGTACTTATTATTATTACACAACCTTATATAATAATACTTTAATTATTTTACATACTACCCGTATGAATAACACATACTACTCATATAAGTACATGATAATAGTTCTCTGGATGAAATTTGTCCGGAATGGCTCAGTTAGCAGAGCATCGGCAGCATACGTCAAAGGTCTCTGGTTGGAATCCTGACTTGAGCACTTTTTCACTCAGTTAGAGATATTAAATCTTTGTTGATTAATTTACCAATTAGAATCATCCTGTTAAAGTTAATATAGAAATATCTTTTGATAAAACTACGTGTATTATTTACGCAATATTTCCAACATACAGATTTTAGTTGAAAATCTTGAGTATATATGAAGACGATGCAACTACTTCTGCCATTACGCTTTGATGCTTCCTTATTATAGTGGTCTGTGCATGTACGATTACGCCAAGGTTTCAGTTGCGATTTAGCCAAAGTCATAGTTTAACTTATATACGTATATATATATATATATATATATATATATATTATGTGTAGGACTTATATATGTTTTATATGTCATATAAGGTAGATGAGTAATGGACACCCTTAAGGAATTTCTTTAAAACTATAATTAATACCTATAATTTTTATATTCCAGTTTTTCCAGTATTATATTAATATATCAATAATATTTAACTATTCTCATAGTCTCATTTCCCAATATTAATTAAAATTTTATTTTAAATAACAGAAATATATCAAAATACCCACAATTCCAGTCATGGACACTCCAGAAAATATAGTACATATAATTGTTTTTATGACTGTATTTCGAATCAGAATTTATCGAAAGCATACTAACTAATGAAACAAAATAGTTATTTTCAAATAAATTTAACAATAAAGTTATCATTAATTAATAAAATATATGTGATAATTATTCACTGTTTAAATCAATTATTGTGATTATTACAAAATCAATATTTTAATTATTTTAGATAGATGGTTTAAAATAATAAATGACAGGGAATTACAGTTGTCAAATTTTAGAGACAGTGGTGGATTTAGGAAGGTAATTTAAAAAAATCTGAAAAAAAAAACCGTTTTGGAATATTAGTGCATAAATTCGTATATTTACCACTATTTTTAACAGTGAAACACCCCGAAACTACTTGATATATTACTTGCAGTAATTAATATTACATATATGAAAGAAATAATACTGCAGGTTGAATGTTTTAAATATTAAATAAAATAATTTCAAAATAAAAGTTCAGAACTGATGTTTGAGGCCACTGATCCGCAGATTTACTAGTTCCATTTACTACTATAAGTATAAATTTAATTACTAATATGGGATTTTTATTTTATTTATTTATTTATTTATTTTGGTCAGAGAAGAATGAAAAAAGTTTAAGACAGGAAATAATAAGTATATTTTTAACAACTTCTGTAACTTTTTTTTTTAATGGGTAGAAATTGAGCACTTCTTTCCCCTATGTCCTTAAACAATATTCTCTGATTCCTAATTTGTTTTATTTATTACCAGATTATAAAATATGTTTTAGCAAAGTTGTATAAAATTTGTGTTATTAGATTCTGGTAAGTGCAATATAAATTATTAAATTTGATTACTTAGGTTTTCAGTTTTGTCAAAACATTTTTATCTACTATGAACATTACTTAAATTGCATTTTTAGCAATGTCCACATGGGATGTCCATACTGTACAGTCAGTCATTAAACGTTTCAAAGTTTTCTATTACTACCAAAACAAAAACATAGAAGTTTTGTAAGAAAATAAAGAATATATAAAATTATTAATGAATTAAGCTTTTAACAGGTTCATTAAGATTTTCACTGAAAAAAAGTAGAACTTCGAAACATTATTTTCTGCTTCCTGATTGCTTTGATTAAGAATATATCATCAATAACCCAGTTTATAAAACATGCAAGAGGGAGTTATGAAAAAAATAATAAAAACTAAATTTTTATTGGTTATTTTTTTAGAAACCAAAAACATTCAAGGGTGTCAATTACTGGAAGGGTATCCATTACTTTCACACCTATCTTGTATAATATTCATGTGTTTTATTATGTGATATGTTTCATATATGCCTTATACACATGTCACATATATATGTGATATGACTAAAATTTCGTCATATACATCATAAAATGTTATGCAAGTAAATTTTATATTGATTTCAATCAAAGAACTATTTTAAGCACTATTTAAAGTTGAAATTACTAGGATGTTAGAATAAATCATTTTAAGCATATAAAAAACTAAAATTAAGTATAAAAAATTATTGGCTAAAAGGTATCTTTTTTTTTTATATTTGCAATAAACAGAAAATTACAATACTTCTCATAATACTGTCAATTTTCTAACACAAACTTGTAAAGAATACGAATGTACCTTAAAAAAATATTTTTGTGGGCATCACCAACCTTTTTAATATTATAAAATTTAAAAGTTGCTTTTAGCAATAACGATGTGAAACTGCTCAAAAGATAAATAAAATTTTGATGTGGAAGATTCCGTATCGCTGAGCAGATATCCATTTTTTATTATATAAAAACATGCAATGCAAATTATTTCAGAACATTACTTAACGCAAAATTAAAAATTTAAGTTTGCAAACACTTTTATTCTGTAAAAGGTTTTTTATTCAGTGATTTAATTAGCTTTAAATGTTTATTAATTATGTGAATTATTGATTATATATATTTTTTAATTTATGAAAATGTGATTTTAACCAGATAATTTTAAAAAGGAAAATAAATGCGATTAAACTGCAATTTAAATTAATGGTTTTAACCATCTGATTAAAATCGTTGACATACTATTTTTTCTTTCAACTATTCAAAATAAACATTAAATTTATTAAAATTTATTGAATAGATAAAAGTTAAATTAATGGCATCTATTACTTTATAACATGTTTTTTATGTGAAATTAACTCAAATCATAATAAAAGAAAGCAGGAAAAATCATTTTTTCTTACCCATTTCTTGTTGACATCGTCTTCTATAATTCCATTACGGTAATCCAAAAAGCGAAAGTTCATAAAGTCGAAAGTAGAAGAATTATATCCGAATACTAGACACAATGACATTGACCAGCTGAGATTAACCGGTCACTGCACATTGTACTTTTTCGGACTGATATTTTATGTAAAATATTTCTTGACCGCGTTCCTGTATAACTTTTGTAGAATTTAAAAAACCAGTGCCAACTACACACATTGATAAAAGAGCTACTGTTTCCAGCTGCTGCCACTATTCAAAAGAATAAATACACTGTTTCCTCTTGTTACCGTCTGCAGAAAACAAAATTCGCGGGCAAATGGTTTTATTTGTTATTGTAGATTTGCAAGTTAAATGCGTAATACATTTATAAAAGTGTGGCTAATTAAAATGTTCTGTTTCATTTTTTTTTTTTTTTTTTTTTTTTTTTTTTTGTGTGTGTGTGTGTGTGTGTGTGTGTGCATTTCATTTTAGCTTTCAATCAATTTGAAATCTGTTCAAGTAAAAATGGACTGTCTCTTTTTTGTAAATTATAAAAATTGTATTAGTCATAATTAGAGTATATAAAATAAAACATTATTGAAATTTCTAGTGTATATAAAACCAATTTAATGGACAATAAAGAAAAAGTTTGTTTCACATGTAATAAATACCAAATATGTTCCTAAAAAAAAAAAAAAAAAAAAAAAAAAAAAGATTATCGGGCAAAGGAAGTTTTTTTTCTTTATAATCTTTTATTTTTTTCTGTATTAATTTCCTGTAGAATAAATCAGCGTGGACAATAACTATTTTTTAAAGAAATTTCTGGGGAAAAAAATTAAAATATGAATAAATATGTCATGCGTTTTGGATATATTTTGTATATTTTATTATATATTCAGAAAATGCTAAATTTGTTAAAAAAGTCAGAAACCAATAGCAACATTTATTTTTAAATAGTGACTTAAACTAGTTAAACATTAACAGAAAAGGAGAATATTATAGAAAGTATAAAAGTGAATTTATTTATTATAATAAAGTATACTACAAAATCAATCCGATCCAAGCTCCAAAATGCATTAAGACGGCCTGTTTAAAATATTTCTCTTCATTTTTAAAGCTTTCCTAAATTCATATTTTGTCACACAGTGAGTTTACAATATGGAGGATTTTTCGCCACATATGTGACGTGACGTATGTTACATGCAGTGACATGACAGTGACGTCACAAAATTTTTTTTAATTGCCGGTTTTACAGTAAATAACATGTTTTGAAGAGCTTTTGTAATTTTTTAAAGTTTCCTAAGAAGTTCATATCTCAGTCACAATGTGACATCACTGAGTGGTGGCATTTTGGTCACAGATGTGACGTGACCACCGTGACTTACAGTGACGTCACAATGACGTCACTGTACGTTTAATATAATACTTTTAGTATTAACAATGCATAAAAATATTGTTTTAAACCGTTTAGTAAAATAATACATAACACTTATTGCATTTTAGAAAACATTAAATTTATTTAATTTACAATTGAACGTAAACAAGCTTGTTGCTCTTTATGTACTTGCTGACAGACATGTTTGTGGAGGTTTCAATACAAAACAAACTATGTATGACGGAAATGCCTTCTATTTCAGGAAGATTATAGATATTAGAGCTGACATTATTTACCATGAAGTTGACTAAAAGGAACAGAATCACAAAATGAGTATTGGGGCACTTATGAACTGCTCATATCTGCCCCCAACTAGTCTGTTCACAAGTGCCCCACACGGCTGCTAGAAATTGATAAATCACTCATATTTCTCAATTTTAGAAGAAAAAGAACTTTATCAAAAATATTTATTAGTATTCATAATATATGTTAAAACATTAAAATTGACAACATTAAAATCTTTGGTAAATTTTTTCAAATAAAAAATATATAATAACTATTGAAAAGTTGCGATGTTCAGATATAGCCGATGTAAGTCCCCTACTCATCAGGTTGAGATGAGATCGCAACAAACTTATTTAAGTATCGTTCGGCAACGCAATACTTATTTATTTCCAATGTCACTTTTCTATGTTAAATTAACATAGAAAAGCCCATGGAGCTCATAACTTTTTTGACTTTTCTTCCCACCTTTTTGTCCCTGACGCCACTCATTTTTTATTCTTTGCTAATTTTAATAATATTATAAATTTAGAGTGAGGAAATGTTTGTCTGATGTCAGGATCAAAACGAATGAAAAAATGCCTTTGCATATGGGTGAATTATAAGCCAGAGAGTAACATGGGCTAATTTTTTATTTACATTATTCAAATATTTTTCTTAATAATTCCAATTTTTCCTTTTTTTTCTTGAGAATCAACGGACATTTTTCCTATAAAATTTAACGTTTTTTTCTTTATTGTTGCAAATAATTCAAAAGTCGTAATAATAATTCGTCTATTATCAGTTGAAAGATTTTCAAGCGAAAAATGAAACTGAAATAGTTTTTTTTTTTAAGAATTAAAAGGAAGAAGAATGGCGTCATAGTGGAAATAAAAATGACATTTTCAAACAGATTTTTTACGTACAGATTGTAAGTTTTTGTCCAAACTACAACAACCTGCATTATTGCACTGGTGAAACATTTTGAATTATACATAGGTAAATTGCTACCACATAAATCAGAGCCTGATAAAGGGTACCCCCCAGTAATATTGAAATGTGTTCGTCTGAATGCAGTAGTTATTACGAAACTTTACATATTAAACAAAAAATTAATTTGCAGAAAAAATTAAGAAAACATATTTATTTCCTATATTATTTAAGCCCGAGAAGGGACAGATATTAAGATATTTCATTCAATTCGTTCTATATTTAATGCTAAATTTTTGTAACAAATGAGTTAAACCAATTGAACATTAAAAAAATAAAAATAAAATTCATACAATATGATACTTTAACCCCCTGACCGCCGAGCAAAAGGGCAAAATTGTAATGTTTTCTTTTCTGTAATTTTTTTTTTAAATCTAAAAAAGGTGATTTTTTAAAAATACATAAAAAATTTAATTAGGTATAAGAATATAAGCCTTGAGAGTATTACTCATAACAAAATGTTTTAAAACTGCATTATATTTCTAGAATTATATTAATTTAAATATTGCTTCTATTGCCGTGAAACCTGCCGCTTAGTGAACAGATGTATCAGTTCGCGGCGGTGGGAAGGTTTTAAACACCCTAAAAACTTAGATTCCGCTTAAATGAAATCGAAATAAATCTGAGACTTTTTAAAGTTTTGTATTTTGCATGTATTTTATCATTTTATGTACAATCGTCATAAATATAATACAAAATTTGCATTACAAATACAGTGCAACCTCTTTTATCCGAAACTCTTTCAACCGAAACTCTCGGTTAACCGATATCCAATTTTAAAGCCCTTTAAAAAAAAAAAACTATCGCATTCCTTGTGTGCAAAATCCATTTTGAAAACTTTTTTTTTTTTTTAACTATCATATTCCTTGTGTGCAAGGGGTCCTTTCCGAACTAAGAGTATATATAAATATTTTCGATCCCCTTTTTTAGAGTTCCTTTGAATTTAACTTGAGCTCTCGTTACCTGCGGAGTGGAACGAAGAAAATGAATAAATTAACAATTTTGAAGCTTTTGAATGTTTTTCAAAAGGCTGGAGCAGCAGAAGGACTGTGATACTGGTGAACTAATAACATTTTTTTTCCAACACTCGTGATGTATGTAAAAGGTACTTAATTTCAAAATTAAAATTGAGGGTAATTTATTCTTGTTTCTATTTTGCTATTGCTTTATTTTTATTAACCCCTTCGCGACGGGAGCCTTTTACGAAATGTTTATTATTTTGCTACCGGTTTTAAAAAACAGCAGTTTGTGCCTTTTCAAATCGGGAAAATGCTCAGATAAAATAAGGCAAATTTTACAGTAAAATTTTACTGGTGAGGATAAAAAAGGATCCTTAGGCCTTTTTGCGGCACGTATACGTGTCGCTCGTCCCCAAGGGGTTAAGCACTTGTTACCGTAATAAGAAATATTGCACATATTTCTCCTTAATCGCAAAATTGAAGCATTCTCGATTATCCGAAAGATGGCCTGTCCCAATTACTTCGGATAATCGAGGTTCTATTGTATTTACAAATTAAAAGTGGAAAAAGTCTAAGATTTATTTCGATTTCATTTGAGCGGAATCTAAGTCTTTAGGGTGTTTAAAGAATCATATTGTATGAATTTTATTTTTATTTTTTTTATGTTCAATTGGTTTAACTCATTGTTATAAAAGATTGGCATTAAATGTGGAACGAATTGAATGAAATATCTTAATATCTGCCCTTTCTCGGGCTTAAACAACGCAGGAAATAAATTTTGTTTTCTTAATTTGTTCTGCAAATTAGGTTTTTGTTTAATTAAATGTTACGTGATATTAAAACACTTATAATGGATTGCAAATTTTAATTAGGAAGGGATAGTTTTAAACTCTAAAAAAATAAAATAGAATTCTGAAAATAGAACGAATGCACCTTGTTGCTGGTATAGTTTTTTCCTTTTTGTCTTAAAGAAATTTAACAGAGTCAATGTTAAACAGAAACGAAATTCCTTAAACTATTTTATTTCCCACTTTATTTAAGTTTGTTGCTGTTTAACGAAACTGCTGAACAATATAAGATGCTTTCAGTATTTATGGCGGTAATTCTAAATCTAAATTTAGTTTATTTCCATTTTATGTTTCTTCTGAAAACTTAACAAATGTTACACGTGGTGATAAAATACTTAAAATAATGCTTTTGTAATATGATTTTATTTATATTCTCTACTATTAGTTAGCAGTAGTATTAGTTGCTCAGTCATTAGAAGACGAGAAACAAGAATTTTATTTTTTATATTTTGTCTAATAAAATACGCATTAATTCGCAAAGCACTGGATTTAATTTTTTCTGGCATACGTTACCCATTGTGGTTTAGACATTTTTGAAAGTTAAAAAAATCAGAATATCGCCATACACATTATTTATAAGATGCCAGTTATGATATAGGCTTTATATAAATAGTATAATAAACTTGCTTTTGGAAGCTTGATTCACAATTGCAGAATAGCAATCGTTCACATAATAGCCACAATTAGTGACACATTTAATAGCCATTGATCAGCCCGTCTTCAATATACAGGGTGTTTCTAAATGAATACGGGGGTTTTAATGCTTGGTAGTATTTATTACATAAAACTTAAAATTACAATTAATACATAAAATAAAAGAGCAACTCAAACAGTTTTACCTTCAAGCTTACAAGTGTTCAATGTGAGCACCTTTCGTCACACGACGCACATCAAGTCGGTAGCTCAGTTCTTCCCAAACGTTGATTAGTGTTTGTTGCAACAGCTGTAATGGTCAGCTGGTAGTGGAGGCAAATACACACGATCCTTTATGAACCCCCACAGGTAGAAATCACATGACGTCAGATCGGGTGAGCGTCAGAACAGAAATTCTTTGCTAATCAACGTTTGAGAAGAACTGAGCTATCGACTTGATGTGTGCGTGTGACGAAAGGTGCTCCCATTGAACACTTGTAAGCTTCTAGGTAAAACTGTTTGAGTTGCTCTTTCATTTTATGTATTAATTGTAATTTTAAGTTTATGTAATAAATACTACCAAGCGTTAAAAACCCCGATATTCATTTAGAAACACCCATTCGTTTTCTATTTAATATAAAATTTCACAGAGAAACAATTCAGCACTCTCTTCACACGATTTAATTTGCTCTTTTAAAATTGACGACACTATTTACGAGATTCCCGCCTTTCTACAAAACTTCACCAACAGCCGTAAAATTGATTTAGTTATATGCTTTGTAAAACAAACAAAGTCTCTCAAAAATAAGGAACCAGCGGTTTTTATTTATTCATTCATTTCTCTTTGTTTCTATTTCCAACTGAAATACTACTTAATGTTTTCTTGTAGCTATTGTATTTTTTTTTTATATATACATATAAATTGAGAGACAGAAGAAATTTTACTTGTTGCTTTTCTGTAGGTTTCATTACATCGTGTTTCTTTATATGGGGCATTCTCACAATCTTTTGACTTTTTGTCCCTGAATAATAATTTTTATTTTAATACATTTTTTTGAGTTTTTTTTATTTCATATAGTGGGGAACATCCCACTGCATGATTGCATAACAATATTAACGAGATAAAAAAGTTTTGGACGATGTTGGGGGTCCAAATACCAGGAAAAATCCTATACCGTCCCGTGTCCGTGATGCTGATTTTTAAGTTTGGAGCTGTCTGTATAAAATTGTTTCAATAAAAGTAATTCAATGTAATTTTTTTTCCGAAACTGCGACAATTTTTCTATATAAATATGTAGCAAAAAATTAACCTGCACACATTTTTACGGTTGATATATTTTTTAACTCTGTCCCTGGGGTTTAGATTCCTTACCATCCCTCTTGCTAAACTTATACAGAAAATCACTTCAGATGCAGCCACAGAATTTTTTTCAAGTTTTTTCTCATGCAGAAGTATGCGAGAGAAAGAATGTCTAAAATTCTTTCACGGGAAATTTACTGCAGAATTTAAATCAACATTTAAATATCAATTTCAAGATCGTGGCTTTATTGGTAGTCTTACCGTCCCCAAGCTTTATTCCTGCACTGGTAAATAAAAAAAATTAATTTAATTCAATGTTAACAATTGTTTCTAAAAATCAATGAACATTGTGGCTATCACTTAGTCTGAACATGATTTGCCTAAAAATAGGTGGTAATTTTTCCTACCTTCCATCCTTACCGTCCCTTTTTTTCCCATTTCGTCCCTTTTTTCCTATACCGTCCCCTTTTTTTACCTTACCGTCCCTTCTTTAACACACTTTTAAGACAATGTTATACAAAAATTCTGTATTAAAAGTACTACATTTTTATTATTTCTTATTTGAATGTCCTGTGGGTACTATGCAAGTTCAGTATAAGTAAAAAATTAAAAGAAAATAAAATGTTATAGTGGTATAAGGAAAATTAAACTCGCAAGTTTAACTTAAACCTCAGTTAAATAAAACATTTTTCGCTGTTGACCATTTTTATTTTTATTTTAAATCATTAAGGTATTCGTCTATCAGATTAAAATGTTATTTTAGCAAGTTTAATTTCACCAGATATTTATTCCCGAAAGTCAAAAGATTGTGAGAATACCCCATATGCATTCAGGCGTTATTATTTTGAATGACCAAAATTGTATATTGCACATAAATATTTGGCAACATCTTATTCAAATATTGCAATGATTTTATGTCGGATATGAATGCAGACTTTGTACAGGATGGGGCAAATAAAAGTGGTCCGGAGAAGTGGATACGATTGAACGTGAATGATTGACGCGCACACCACTTGTTCGAAACTGGTTCAAATCTTAGTGGAGTAAAAAACCTACAGTTACTTCCAACAGGATGGAGCAACTGCCTATGCAGCCCGCCGAACCATGGATAAAATTTACACAACCTTCACTCCTGACATAGTTGTTTAGAGAGATCAGTCTGGTCTCGGCCCTAGCTGACAACCCAGATCACCTGATCTGTCTGTGTGCGATTACTTTTTGTGGGGAACCCTCAATTCTAAGGTGTATCGCAACAACACTCATAGTCTTAAAGAACTGCAGCAGAACATTTCTGATGAGATTGCAGCAATTTCACAAGTCCAGCTTCGATCTGCCTTCCGCAACTTGCTGACCAGGGCCCAAAAGTGCCAAGAGATGAACGGTGCTCATTTTCAACATCTACTATAGGCAGATTAGCGAACTAGTATTTCCTTTCCTTTGCTGTGTTTCTTTTTAATCTGGAACTCTGTTCTCCGGTCCACTTTTACTTATCCCACCCTGTATTAGGTCTACCGGAAAGTTCTGTCCTATAATGTTTCTTCACGCCTACTTTTTAAAAATTCAGATTTCTTCATTGGCACCACTTTTTTCAAATGGTGAAATTCGCATTGTTTTCACATTTCACATTAAGGTGAAAACAATGGGAATTTTACCATTTCAAAAAAGTGGTGCCAATGAAGAAATCTCAATTTTAAAAAAGTAGACGTGAAATAACATTATCTGGCAGAACTTTCTGGTAAACCTAATATCAATAGCTAATTTACTGTATTAGTATTTTAATATTTATAAATGTGGTGACAGAATTTGAACTTTGCACTCTAAAGCCTAGCAAATTCTTAAATGAGGCTCTGGACGATCAACCTCAACATCTGAGCCTACGAAAAACTGCTGAACCTACAGTTAAATTCGTAAACAGAGAGAGACGACATTTTACTGTGCTTGTGAGCAGACGTGCTATTACAACGTCGTGTTCGACCGAATACCGGATCAAGCGGAACCTGGGTAAGCTGAATGTCCCCGGCCAGCTATATTTCAGGTTTAACTTAAATGTAAATAACCCATATGTAAATATTTTCATCCACATATCCAAGAATATTAAAGTGTCAAGATTTCCTCAAAAATCTGTCTGGATTCTTTACTCTAGACCTACCGACCCAAAGTTTACATTTATTCTACAAAGTGAATGTGCATTTATTCTACATAAATGAACATAACTTCACTGACTAATAAATGCACTTTGGTAAACGAAGAAATATTTATTTCACTGATGATCACAAAGATTTAGGCAAATAAGAAAACAACTATATTCTCCGAAATTAATTACATTAATACACTGCTCAAAACAATTAGGAGAGCACATGGTTTTAACAAAATTACGCAAATATTTACACCGATAAGTAACATAAAATAAAACATCCATAATTTAAAGCGTTGTAGAAAACAGATAAAAAAACTTCACATGCAAATTAAATTTCAAAAAGTCAAAAAGTAGAAAAAGGAGATAAGTGTAGAAATCGGGATTTTGCAGAAACGTCTGTTTCACTGTCTCATTTTGTAAAATTCAATTGCTCAGATTGTGTTTTGAGAAAAAATGACTTGAAAATATCACAACAATGTGATTTAACTTAATCCATGACTTGGCGTGTTATCGGGACTGTTGAATCTGGGGAAACACAACGAAGTGTAGCGGACGCTGTTGGGGTTGCAAGAAGTGTCAATGTAAGGCTGTGGAATCGGTTCCAAGACACATGGAATGGTAGACATCGAGAAGGGCAAGGTCGACCATCTGCTACCACAGAAACTGATGACCGATATATTCTGTTAACAACTCGTCGAGACGGAACGGGCAATGCTTCTCTGCTGCAAACACATTTGTTCTTGGCCACAGGACGAAGGGTGTCCAGTCAAAAGTACCGAAATAGACTTCATCAGGGTGGTCTCTATGCACGTCAGCCAATGTTCTGTATTCCGTTAAACTCAAGCAACTATGCGGCCCAAAGAAGGTAGGCAACTGAACATCGAGTTTGAAGGCACGTTGTTGTAGTCAAATTCTGTTTACAGACGAGACCCGATTCAGTCTGGTCGTAGCATCTGATGTGTTTTGGCATGGAGGGAAAGAGGCACTCAAAATAATCCCACATTCGTTCGTGAAAGATCGCATTACAGACGAGGTGGGTTGATGCAGGTGGGTTGATCTGGAATCAGCATAGGTGGACATACGGGCCTGCATATCATTCCGAATGGCACTTTGACGGTCCGAAGTTATACAGACGAGATACTGAGACCTCATGTCGTATTGTATGTTGCAGAAATTAGTGATTTCTTTTTTTTCATGCATGATAATGCCAGACCTCATACAGTTCGTCTTGTGGAAAACATGCTTAAAGCTAAAACAATACAGCGTATGGAATGACCAGCAAGCTCTCCCGACCTAAATCCGATCGAGCATGTTTGAGACATACTCAGACGATGCATTGCTGCAAGGCCAATGCCTCCTTTTACTATCTGTGACTTGGAGAATGCAATTCTTGAGCAGTAGAACAGTATCCTCCAAAGTCTTATCGATAACCTCATCGCATCCATGGAAAACAAGTGTGCAGTAGTCTTGGCTGTTAGAGGAGACCACACACCATATTCAAAATCTTGCATCATTTTTAAACAATACACTTTTTGTTATCATTTACATGAAACCAAATTGTTGCCATAAATCATCTTTTCATGTTCTTTCCATCTTTTCAAAGAATAAAGGCTCCCTTACAAATTTTTTTGCATCTTTTATCTGTATTGCACATTGATACACGTGTACTATCCATTTTATGCCCTTACATGGCTGTGTTGCACTGTTCTCTTCACTTTTAGGTAGCTTTCTTTACAAAAAAGCTACCTATTGCAGCCGTTCGGAGGAAAGCGATTTCAAAAAATTTTGGTATATTTTCATCGATCATGACCCCCAGACCCCGAAACCACCCTCCGTTCAAAATTGATATATATATATATATATATCTGACCTATGTCACACTGTAACTCCCGTAATTATGAACCGATTTCGATGTAATTCGGTGTGTACATAGTACATACCAATGTCTCGACCGAGTTCGTTGGCCAGCTTCATCCGCCGTTTTGTTTCAAAATGGCGGCCATTTAAAATTTAAAAAAAACATTAAAACTTGAAATGTGGTACCAAAAAATTCAAAATGGAAAAATATTTTTTTCTTATGTATTTGACCTTTATACAAAGATTCCGGAGCAGTTTTTGTTTCGTCTATATCTTAAAAAATGGCTGAGTTATAGCATTTTGAATTTCTAGCAGGGCTGACATTTTGAAACGTCCTGAATTTTGTCACGCGATAAAAGGCGTATTTATGAACCGATTTGGATGTAACTTCGTTTATACATAGTACATACCAATGTATCGACCGGGTTCGTTGGCCAGCTTCACCCGCCATCTTGTTTAAAAATGGCGGCCATTTAAAGTTTTAAGAAAAATTTAAATTTGAAATGTGGTACCAAAAATTGAAAATTGAAAAAATATTTTCTTCTTATGTGTTTGACCTTGATAAAAAGATTCTGGAGCAGTTTTTGTTTCGTCTATATCTTAAGAAATGGCTGAGTTATAGCATTTTGAATTTCTAGCGTGGCTGACATTTTGAAACGTCCTGATTTTTCTCACGTAATAACAGGCGTATTTATGAACCGACTTGGATGTACCTTGGTGTGTACATAGTACATACAAATATCTCGACCGAGTTCGTTGGCCAGCTTCATCCGCCATCTTGTTTCAAAATGGCGGCCATTTAAAAAAATTAAAAAATAAAAAAAATTAAATGAGATACCAAAAAATTGGAAAATGAAAAAGATTTTTTTTGTATGTGTTTGACCTTAATACAAAGATTCCGGAACAGTTTTTCTTTCGTCTATATCTAAAAAAAATGGCTGAGTAATAGCATTTTGAATTTCTCTTGTGGCTGACATTTTAAAACGACCTGATTTTTGTCACGCGATAACAGGCGTATTTATGAACCTATTTGGATGTAACTTGGTCTGTACATAGTACATTCCAATGTCTCGACCGAGTTCGTTGGCCAGCTTCATTCGCCATCTTGTTTCAAAAGGGTTGCCATTTAAAAAAAATTAAATTGAAAATTGAAAATGAGGTATTAAAAAATTGGAAAATGAAAAAGATTTTTTTTATGTGTTTGGCCTTGATACAAAGATTCCGGAGCGGTTTTTGTTTCTGAAAATTTGTTCTTTTGTTGATATCTTAAAAAATGGTTGATTTATAGCACTTTGAATTTCTAGCATGGCTAACATTTTGAAACGATCTTGTATTTGTCACGCGATAACACACGTATTCGCCTATTTCGATGTAAGAAGGCATGTGGATAGTATACATCAACACCTCGACCAATTTCGCTGGCCAGATTCCTCAGCCATCTTGTTCCAAAATGGCGGCCATTAAATTAAAAAATATATATATATTTAAAGTGAGGTGCAAAAAAATTAGAAATTGAAAAAGGTTTCTTTCTTAAGTATTTGATCTTGATATAAGGATTCAGGAGCATTTTTTGTTTGTCTTTACCTTAAAAAATGGCTCAGATATAGCAGTTTCAATTTCTATTGTGGGTGACATTTTGAAAAATCTGATTTTTTGCATGCGACAGCACTCCTATATATTAACCGATTCCGATGTGAGTGAGAATTTGCACAGCAATTACTAAGGTCTCGACCAAGTTCACTGCTTAGCCTCATCCACATGTTGTCTTAAAATGACAGGCACTTTAAGAAATTGCCGAATTTGGCAGCCAAATATAAGTTACTTTAAAGAAAAGCAGCTTGGATAAAGCTGACTAATTTCGCGAAATTCTAATTCATTATATTGATAAAAATTAGTATTGAATCTCCTATATTCGGTTTCCACTAAATTGAGCTTCGTATGTTTGCATGATATAAGTTGGTTTTTTTTAAATAAGGATTATGAAAGCTACCTCTTCCTCCCGGCACTGGCCGGAAGGACTTTTTTGCTTGCTCCCGTAATTTTTTTTTGAGCAGTGTAGTATAACATTTTGTATCACGCACGTCACCATAAAATCATTTAAAAGAAAATGATACCTGGATTTTTTAGTGTTTCCGTTTAATGCTTTTTTAATATAAACAAAAACACTGCAGGTAATAAATTTATTATTACAAACTGGTTTCATATTTTAAGAACAGCAATTGTTTATTAAATAGCCATGGATGATCGAACATTAAATGGTCATTTATCAGACCTACATCAATGTATCTATTATATTATATTTAATATAAATTTTTCCTGGAGAAAAATTCAGTAATTACTTCACACGATTTTGATCTACCCTTTTTAAAATTTAGTACACCAATTATTGTCTTCCCGCCTTTCTACAAAACTTCACCTACAGCCGTAAAATTGATTTAGTTAAACACTTGTATATTTTGTAAAACTAACAAAGCCTGTTAAAAGTAAGGGTCCAGTGGTTTTGCTTTTATTCATTTATTTCCGTTTGTTTTTATTTACAACTAATTTAATATAATAATATAACTATAATAACTAAATATAATTTCAGAGATAGAAGAAATCACACGTGTTGCTTTTGTGAATGTTTCATTTCATTTATTTTATTTATTTGCATTTGGACGTTATTGTTTTGAATCCCCAAAGAATTATCTTAATGATAAATATTTGGCAACATTTTACTGAAATCAAACATTGATTTTATTTTAACTTTTAGATTGTGTTGAAAATCGTGAAGCTACTTAATTCAGCTTCCATAATTAGAATTAAGATATAATTTGAAAGAAACAGCAATTCTTCTTGATATCTTTAACCCTTTATCAACTGAAGATACTTATAAGTACCATTAAAATAACTTCTTATAAAATTCATTTAATAAATAGATTAGTTGTAATACGGTTTAGAATGAGTTATAGATACATTACTTTATCTTGTTCCAAAAACATTATGGGTTACACAAAACAAAAATTTAAAAGGATGATTTATTTTGCCTTTGCATCATTTCAGCTTTCTTGGCGGTGTTCTTGTTGTTGGTGGTGTGTGTGTGTGTGGGGGGGGGGGGGGGGTATTTTTTAATTTGGAAATATTTCTATATTTTTATTGTAAGAATTTATTGTAATAAATTAATTATAACAAATTTATTTTAAGTTGTATTTGTACATTTCCTAATTCTACAAAATACTAAGAAAAATATTTAAAATAAAAGATTTGAGTGGGTTTATAAATATTGCACAAAATACCTATAAATTCAAATTTAATGAATACTTCTAAATCCTTCAATCCTTCTAAAATTTATTAAATGAGTGGTAAATCTTCTAATGTAGTTTAAACAATTCGCGAAAACTGCTTTAGAAGATTAAAGTTTTATGAATTCACAATTCAGTATATAAGGGGTTAATTACGGGAAATTTTATTTTGAGAGGAAAGAAAAGAAATTATGAACGTTAGAAAAAAACAATGAAAATTATAAAAGGTGTGCACAAATATTTGAATAAGTATTACTTTAAGTAGGAAAGAGTTTAAAAGAAGAACCATTTTAAATTCACAATTACTGATCCATTTTTCTTCCTCAATTGTTTATACTACGTTTTCATTAAATAGGCTCATTTATCAATAATAATCATTTATCTGCCCTACTTCAACGTATGGTTCGTATTCTACACTATGTCCAAAATTAAGGACCAATCACAAAATGCTAATTTTAAAGTACGCGAATACTCAAAAGGATATAATTCGAATAATTTCTATCTCTACAGCACAGCTAGTCTATATAACTTCTCATTCATGTCACACATGGTCACAAGTGTCACAGTCACCGTGGTGAAGCAAAAAAATAGAAAATCCATACACCTCATTATGAGTCAAAAATGATCACTATATGTGACTCCACTGAGACGTCACTGTGACGAGTCACCATATGACTTTACAATGTAGTTACATTGTGACTCATGTGAAACTCTTCTGCAGACTCAATTTGAAAGTCATCGTGAACGCTGCATTGTGATAAGTTACCAAATAATGTCACATTAAAGTCACATGAAGACTTTCAGGTGACAGAGAGACTACTGTGAAGTCACCATTGTGCTCTTTTGTGAAAAGTCACCATGTGAATATTGTGATATTATTTGGTGACTTATCATAATGCAACGTTCATGATGACTTTGAAAATGAATCTAAAAATGACAGTCACATGAGAGTCACAATGTACCTACATTGTAAAGTCACTTGGTAACTCGTCACAAAGCAGCAGTCGCATTGACGTCTCAGTGGAGTCACATATAGTGATCATTTGAGACTCATAATGAGACGTGTGGAATTTCCTATTTTTTTTTCACCGTAGTGACTGTGACACTTGTGACCATGTGTGACATAAATGAGATGCTATATGGACTAGCTGTGCTGTAGGGATAGTAATTATTTGAATTATATCATTTCCTTTTGAGTATTCCCTTACTTAAAAATAAGCATTTTGTGACTGGTCCTTAATTTTGGACACCAGCGTATCTATATCATAAAGGACAAACGAGTCTGAACGCAACGATGACAAATCACAAGCCTACGATGGTTGTGTTGTTTAACTTTTGATAATTGATTTTTATGCCTTTTTTAGCGTAGAATCCGAAAATGACCATCATTTTTAACCAACATGTCAGGATTTTTTGCAAATTGTAAATTTCAATGGGAAAATGTCAAAAAAACAGAGAATATCTGATACTGAAAAATACAGGAAATGGTTGTGTTTCTTAACTTTTGATAATTGATTTTTATATATATTTTTAGCGCTGAATTCGAAAATAACCATTTTTAACCAGCAAGTCAGGATTTTTTGCAAAACGTAAATTTTAAAGTAAAAAAATAGCAAAAATTTTAATACTATCAAATTGATGTGATGGTTGTGTTTTTTAAATTTTGATAATTGATTTTTATGTATTTTTTTGCACTAAACCTGAAAATAACCTTCATTTTTAACCGTCACGTCAGTATTTCGCAAACCGTAAATTTCAAAGTTAAAAAGTAAAAATTTTGCAAAAATTCCTGACGTGATGGCAAAAAACGAAGGCCATTTTCGGATTCAGCACTACAAAATATGTAAGAATCAATTATCAAAAGCTAAGCAATACGGCACAACCCAAATTTTTCAGGCTTGTGATTTTGCGAACGGCAACAGCAGGCGATCAAATTTCGCTTTTAATTGCATTGTTTTTTTAACTTCTAATCCTCGCACGTTTTCAATTTTTACACCGTCGAATAGAGACAAAAATTTACTATCAAATGTAATTTTTTTTAAAAACTATATTGCATCTTGTTTGAAAACTCTATCGCCATTTACTCTCATTTTATGGTTTTAAAAATAATTTTCAAGCATGCATTTTTTTTTTTTTTTCAAATCTATCTCTATTGTGTGCAGACGATACTGAAATATAAATCCTTTTGCACTTATGTAAATATAAATAGCTCATACTTTGTTTGCAGCTTATTTTCCATGACGAAATTAAAATATCCTTTAATCAATAAGTAAAACAATAAAATATAGCTCATACTATATAGCTAAACACAATAGCTATAACATATAGCTATAAACAATAGCTCATACTTTGTTTGCGGCTTATTTTCCATGCCGAAATTTAAATATCTTTTAATCAATAAGTAAAACAATAAAATATAGCTCATATTATATAGCTAAACACAATAGCTATAACATATAGCTATAAACAATAGCTCATACTTTGTTTGCAGCTTATTTTCCATGACGAAATTAAAATATCCTTTAATCAATAAGTAAAACAATAAAATATAGCTCATACTATATAGCTAAACACAATAGCTATAACATATAGCTATAAACAATAGCTCATACTTTGTTTGCAGCTTTTTTTCCATGCCGAAATTTAAATATCCTTTAATCAATAAGTAAAACAATAAAATATAGCTCATACTATATAGCTATAAACAACAGCTCATACTTTATTTGCAGCTTATTTTCCATAACGAAATTAAAATATCCTTTTATCAATAAGTAAAACAATAAAATATAGCTCATACTATATAGCTATAAACAATAAGCTATGACATATAGCTATAAACAATTGCTCATACTTTGTTTGCAGCTTTTTTTTTCCATGACGAAATTAAAATATCCTTTAATCAATAAGTAAAACGATGAAATATAAATAAAACACAAATATAAGAAATGTAATCGAATTTCGTGCTTAAAACATTGAAATGAACCGAATCAAAAAGGCTGGTTGTAAATAGCGACCTTTGGTGACTTCTTCGGTTGTTAAGTGATGCATCGAGACCAATAGTAAAATATCGCTTTTAATACATTTCAAAACTTTAGTTGAACACATTATTGCTGTTTTTCATAAAAATATGATTTTTAGTATCATTAATAAGGTTGGTTGGTTGGTTGATTTTTGACGGCCGATTATCTACACTAGGGATATAGGCCCGAGGGGGAGTGCCCTTCGTGGGGGTCTTTCTAAGGGAACCTAATCCATGTTTACGCATGGAAATCCATGGCCTGAAGAAAACCACGAAAACTCCGAACGATTTGGCCGACGGGCGCGATTGGGATCGAACCCAGCACCTCCCGTCTACCAGCTTCGAGAGCTTAACCTCTCAGCCACTGGTGGGGCCATTAATAAGGATTCTAAAAAATATATTCAATGTAAAAACCTTTTAGAGTTATCAAATAAAAAAAGAAAAAAAAAAAAGAGCAGCAGATCGCCCGAGGCTTTCTCGCCGTAATCAATGAAATAATTTGTTGATACGTTTTTTATTTAACTGAAATTTTTACTTTCTTCTATCTTTACAAGAAGAAAGTATTGGTTTTGTGAAAATTTTCGACTTCCGATTTTCGACGGATTTATACGTTTTAGAATGTTCTGAACACGATTTGATGGTTTTAGAAAATATCTGTCTGTCACTCTGTGAGTCTGTATGCGACAAAAAGTTTGTGGGCGCTCTATGAAGAACTAATGGACGGAATTTCACAAAACTTTAGATTCAGTTAGACCTTGATATAAACTGTTTCTGATTAGTTTTTGGAGAAAATCGCTCACCAGGTGGCGCTGCTATGAGGCATTTTTCAAGATTACTGCAATAGCTATATCTCAGGAAATACTGTACGGATTTTCAGAAAACTTCAGTTCAGTTAATCCGGAATATAGTTAAGTGCTGATTACAATTTGGTGAAAATCGACAAACAGATGGCGCTCCTATGTTGCATTATTCATGATTATCGCAATAGCTCTAACTCAAGAAAAAATGCACGAATTTTCATCAAACTTCAGATTCAGTTAGTCCCTGATATAAATTAGTGCTGTTTAATTTTTAGTGTAAATCGCCGAACAGGTGTCGCTGCTGTGCTACATTTTTTACGATTTTTGCAATAGCTATATCTCAAGCACTAAAGCATGAATTTTCATCAAACTTCAGATTCAGATAAACCCTGGTATAAATTGTTCCTAATTAGTTTTTTTGTGTAAATCGCCCAACAGGTGGTGCTGCTATACAGAATTTTTTACAACTGCCGCAATAGCTCTACCTAAAAAACTAATGCAAAGATTTTCATCAAACTTCAGATTCAGTTAGAAGTTGTCTAAGTTGTTGATATTTAGATTTTGGTGTAAATCATCTAACAGGTGGCGCTGACATGCTTCATTTTTCAGGAAGTATTATGAAATAGAAGAAAGTTTTGGGATTGCCACATCTGACTAGTTTTTTTCAATCAAACAATGCATTTTAACGATATATAAATATACTACATCAAAATCCTCTTGAAGAATCTTCCGATAAGTACCACATTCATTGTTGTGTTCTTAGAAAATGTGGAGAGAAAATGATATCGACTTCATTAATAATATATATGATGGTTTTCATCTATACTAGCTGACCCGCCCGGCGTTGCCCGGACAGAAACTGTGCTGGGACTGTCATTGAAAAATATAACATTGGATCGGACTGAATAATGTTGAACTGAATAATGAAACACTGAATAATGTTTATTTGGTACAGATATCATATACACACCACGCCAATATAACTGCATATCCATAGTTATGCTCCGGAACGTTTAAATCAGTAATTTGGATTTCAGAAGCAACGCGTTCGCCCATGGAACGGTATTATTAAGCCTATTTTGGCGATCGCTAATGCTCTGTGTTTGACGCCGTTCTCGATCCAATCTATTTCGATTTTGTCATCTTAATGCGGCTTCTTGTTCATTTTCAAGCATTCGCCGAGATCTTTTACGGGCATTTCTAACGATATTGTGAAGTTGTATAATTGCAGCGAAACAGAGAACGTAAATAAATAAATTCGAAACGTAAATAAACCGGATTTACCTCCGCCTAAATCCTGCCCATCCTGCCAAATGACTTATAAACAATAACCAATGAGATGCGTTTCTCAGGCTTTGCCATTAAACAATAACAAATTCTCGCAATTTCTGTGCCACGTACGTTAGCGCAATATATATATAGATTCTGCAACCCGGGAAGCCCTGGTATATCTCTTAGGTTAATATAAATTTTCATGAAGCAAAATTCAACATTCTCATCATGCGGTTATCTACCTTAAAATTTATGACACTATTATTGGTGCCCAGCTTTCCTACGAAATTTCACCTGAAGCCGTAAAATTGATTTCGTTAAACAGTTATTTGCTTTGTTAACGAACAAATCCTTTTAAAAATAAGAGACCAGTGGTGTTATTAGCTCACAGGCTACCAAAGCCTGAGAGCTAATGCGCCCGCAGTTTCTGCGTGCAATAACTCCTGATAGAAATATCCATTTTGCTTCAAATTTTGTGAATAGGTTCATTTGATAAGGCGCTTTCCTGATTAGTTTTCGGCGTTCATTGGTTAAGTATAAAGAGGGGGGAAGGGGGCTAATCCTCCTTAATTTAGATAAATGGGTTTTTAATGCAGAATTATCCGATTTGCTTCAAATTTGGTGTACAGATTTATTCTGATAAGGAGCTCACCTGGTTGGATTTTGAGGTTCATTGGTTAAATATGAAGGGGTGGGGAGGGATAAATAATCCCCTTAATTTAGATAAATGGGATTTCTATGCAGAATTATCCTATTTGCTTCAAATTTACTATACTGGTTTATTCTGACAAGGCGCTTCCCTGATTATTTGCTGTGTTGCCAAAAAAGAGTGAGTTTTATTTTATGAATAATAGACATAAATAAAAATATAATATACAATTAGTGTGAATAGCATGTGGGCTCAATGCCATCAGGGTAACTAACTACTTTTCTTTACCTTTTTTTTTTTCTCTTTGTTGTTATCTCCAACTGAAATACTACCTAATGTTACCTTTTAGTTTTTTGGTAATAAGCAATTGCGTTTCGTGCTATATGAATATAATTTCAGAAATAAAAGAAATCACACTTGTTGCTTTTCTGTAGATATTTACGGGCGTTTGAATACGGTCGTTATTGAATCCACAAAAAATTATCTTATGCGTAAATATTTGACAACATTTTGATGAAATCAAACATCGATTTTGTTTGCTTTTGATTTTGTTGAGAAGCATGAAAATACTTAATCCACAATACTAAATAAAAACAATACCAGTGGTATTGTTTTTATTTATTTATTTCTCCTTGTTTTTAACACTTTCCAACAAAGTTGAAAAGTAATTATGACTTCGGTTTGCCTGTCCGTCTGTCCGTCTGTCCACGCTCTAACTCTCGTAAATATACTCGGATCGTTCTGAAATTTTTGGATGTTAGTGACCTCTACCATAGCACGTTCCCTATTTCAAATGAAGTTTGTAGTACGTTTAGTTCATTTACAGGGACAGTCAAAAGTTTTCCGTTACAATTACGGCCAATGGGAAAAATTCGTTTCAAATGATTTTTAATGGTTTTACACTCTTTCAAACATAGTAAAATTGATATTGATTCATGAAGTCCACTAAAATATGCATTCTGTTGAATATGCGGTGCAAAGAATAGTTATTGTTCATTTACAGAGCCACACAAAAGAATTCCGTTCATAATGGTATAGGAGGAATTGTTTGCGGTGTATTTGAAAAGATTTCAGATACTATATTGTATCCGAATTACTGTATATTACTAATGATTGCTCGAAATGCATTTTTAATTATGATATGCGCTTTTTTAGGGTTTCGTTCATCTGATGAAACCCTATGCGTCTCGCTCCTCTGTCTGTGTGTCTGTCTGTCTGTCTGTCTGTCTGCCTGTCCGTCTGTCACAGAGCCAGTTCTCAGAAACTATACATGTAGGAGACTTGAAATTTTGCATACTTATAGCTGAGC
This sequence comes from Maratus speciosus, assembly GCA_963932465.1. NCBI lineage: Eukaryota > Metazoa > Arthropoda > Arachnida > Araneae > Salticidae > Maratus > Maratus speciosus. Next base: position 11,521,993 of record OZ010799.1, read on the forward strand.
ACCACACATCATACGACAAATCATAAAATTTTGAAAATGTCGTACATTTAACCCTTTGGGCTCTCACATGTATATTTTAAACAATTCTTTCAAAATGAGCCCCTATTTAGGTTGGAGTCGTGAAATTTTGCATACTTATAGCTGAACACCTCGCATCAAATGACAAACCATAAAATTTTGAAAAAGCCGCACATTTAACCCTTTGAGCTCCCACATGTATACACATGTGGGATAAACATTTATTTTTAAACAACGCTTTCTAAGTGAGCTCCTATTTAGGTTGGAGGCGTGAAATTTTGCATACTTATAGCTGAACACCACATATCATACGACAAATCATAAATTCGGAAAAAATCGTACATTTAACCCTTTGGGCTCCCACATGTGTATTTTAAGCAATTCTTTCTAACTGAGCCCCTTATAAAATTGGAGATTTGAAATTTTGCACACTTACAGCAGAACACCTGAGGCCAGGCGACAAATCATAAAATCTTGAAAAAGTCTTACGTTTAACTCTTTGAGCTACCACATATGTATTTTAAGCAATTCTTTCTAAGAGAGGGCCCTAATTAAGTTGGAGACATGAATTTTTGCATACGTATAACTGAATACCTCAGACCACATGGCAAATCATAAAATTTTCAAAAAGTCTTATATTATTTACTCCTCCGGCCTCTAACTTGTGTATTTTAAGCAATTTTTCTAACGTCGCCCTTTTCACCCGGGGAGCACTTTTCTAACTTTTGCAACACCCCTTTGACCATTCCTTCATATTATGCACCATAGCCTTACATATTTTAGTTCCATTTTTTATCGCCAGGGGCACCTAATTATCTCGGGTGCTATCGGCCCAATCCCCTCGACTAATATAACTACGGATAGTATATAAAACGGAGTTTCGTTCGGATAGAGGTTTGTTCCGAATAGAATGCGCACCTGGTTGCGAAATGTGGAACTAACAGATTTTTCAAAGGGATAAAGTGTTTTGAAAGGAATATTAAACTAAACCCTCTATGCGATCTGTGATCACACTTACCTACTTGTTCACTATATTTATGGATATTATAAAGTACGTATAAGTGCTATAGTTCATATACAGAGCTACAGAAATGAATTCGTAAAGGTTACTGAGTATGAGCATAAATTGCTTAAAGGTGGGTTTTAAATGAGTTATGCATTGTTACGCTGAACTGAATTTAGTGTACTAAGAAATATTTGTAGAATATAGATAAAATGATATACAGGGTGCCGCAAAGAGTTGGATACATGGCCGTCTATGGGTGATAATTTCTGGAAATGTAATTTCAGTAGTTTTAAGCATGTTTTAGTTTGAATTATATTTTAGCTAAATAGTGGCATGTAATAAAGGTACTAGGTAAACTACAGGGCTGTACAAAAGTACTCAAGTATGTTTCCATCTATTAGTATAAATTGCTGAAAGATGAATTTCAACCTTTTATGTATTTTCTTGCTAAACTAAATGTTCCCATTATATAGTATATATATCAACATACAGATCGAATACAGGGCTGTTCAAAAGAATTGGAATACATATTTGGTTATGGGCGTTAATTACTGAAATCAGATTTTTAAATGTTTATTTAGTTATCTTATTTACCTTATTTCCCTAAGTAACGAAGTTTCGTTAAAGCTTTCAGGGAGTGTTGGAAAGTGTTTCATAATCTATGCTGTACGCATAATTTTTCTTACTTTTTTTTTTTAAATCTCGAACTGAAATACTACCCAATGCTATCTTTTAATTTTTTTTTTTTATACTAAGCAATTGAATTTTGTGGTATATGAATATGCTTTCAGAGGTAGAAGAAATTACACTTGTTGCTTTTCTGTAGGTTTCATTTGTTTTATTTATTTGAATTCTGGCGTTATTATTTTGAATACCACAGAAAATTATCTTATGCGTAAGTATTTGGCAACATTTTGTTGAAATCAAAAGTTGTTTTTATTTACAGTTTCAGATTATGATGGCAAGTATGGAAATACATAATTCAGCTTCGATAATTAGAATTAGAATATAATTTAAAAGAAACACAAATGCTGCTTTATATCTGGAATAACGAGACTCTTTATTATGAGATGAATGAAAAAGTAATTATGAACATTGGAAATTACAAAATATATGTACAAATATTTAAATCAATATTAGGTAAAGTGATAAAAAGTTTAAAATAAAAACAATCGCAAAATCAGAATTTGTGATTAATTTTTCCTTAAGTTGTTCAGAACATTCTCTGTTCTACAAAACAAAAAATAAAACTTAAATAAATAAAGAAACTTGAATAAAAATAGAAGCAAAATATTTTTTAGAGTAGGGAATTTCACAATGTCTATGTGTAAATTTATCCACGTTTTGTTACTAAATTTACTGCATTGATTTTCGGTTTGCATCCGCAACCTTCATCAGGGAGGTTGCAAACGCAATTGATGAAGGTATCGGTTGCAAATTGAAAGTACTCGTAATTTAATAAAATGTGTTTATTTTAAACTTTAATATGTATATTTTTATGATTACCTTTTACGCAAACGATCACCTTTTGAAGTTCATATTATATTTTTACTATTAAATCAAGGTGGAATTTTCGCATTTTGTCATGATTTTATTTAAGACGAAATATGCATTTATCTCAAAAATGCGCTTGTCCGTATTACCCTAAATAAATTATAAGAATTGTTCAAACGCGATTGATTTCAAATTTTGTAGTGTGCGGAACATCTATGTGATATTGTGTTGCCATTATGTACAAATAATGCAAAGTTCTAAAGTTGAAATAAGGAGAAATATTTAAAATATATGAACTTTAAAAAGTTCTTTACTTAAGCCTTTATTTACGGAATTATTTATCAAGAAATTGCTTCACCTCTAAAATTATCTTCTTTGAAATATGAAGTTATACTGGAATTTTTAAATAATAATAATGTGAAATTTAGATATGTTTTCTCATTAAAACTGATTAATACAGTAGCATCTTAACTGGCCTAAACGGGACCGAGGGTGAACCGGTTTAAAGAAAAACCTGTTAAACCGGAGAAGTAAAAAACTTTAAACAAGTAACTGCATATTTAATTAATTAAATGCATAGGATGCATTAATTTTTTTAATTTGTGTAGTTTTAAAAAAGTACATATTTTCTATATTTTGTGAAATGAATAGTAGTTGTAATTAACTGAATTGAAATAAAAATTATCACTAATAACAAATAAGGAACAATATTTAATACAAATTAAATTGTTGTTGAAGTTATTGTACATTATGTAAATTTGAGTTAATTAACCATAAAGAAATGACAACCGAAATTTTCTTTTCTGGATTTTGCCTGATGTTGGTAAAAAAAAAAAAAAAAAAAAAAATGTCGGCCGGTTAAAGGTTAAAAGGTTCTGGTTAAAAGGAGGGCGGTTAAGAGAAAGGCTACTGTAAATCGGTAGTTATATTTTTTTTTCTTTGTAAAATATTTACAAAAATAATCAGATTAATTAATCAAAAATACTCTTATGGAAATATCACAATTCTTGTAAAAGCAATGTATTTAAATGTATTATGATCCTCTCTGTAAACGGAAAGGCTTTTTCTGTTGAAAATGTTTCATATAACTTTTAATTTTTATAGAAAAGCTATACCTGTGCAAATGATTAAGAGATTTACCACTTTTTGAAAATATTTAGCTTGCGCTGTTTCTCTCCGCTTTCTAAATTTGATCGAACAGAGTATTTTGCGTGGAAAGAAAAATATACATTTATTAACCCTTTATGTACTGAAATATGAATTCATGAAAATTTCATTTTCTAAAGCATTTTTCGTGAATTTTTTAAAATAAATTAGAAGACTTACATAATCATTTAATAAATTTTAGAAGGATTTTAGAAGGTTTGAAGGATTTAGAAGGATTCATTTAATTTGAATTTATAGAGATTTTGTGCAATATTTATAACCCCACTCAAATCTTTTATTTTAAATATTTTTCTTAGTATTTTGTAGAATTTGGAAATATACAAATATAATGTTCTTACAATAGAAATGTAGAAATATTTCCGAATTTAAAAATCCCCCCCCCCCCTCCCCAACACCCAGAAAGCTGAAAAGATGCAAAGACAAAAGAAATCATCCTTTAAGAAATAGTTTTGTCTTGTGTAACCCATAATGCTTTTGGAACATGATAAAGTAACGCATCTGTAACTCATTCTAAACTGTATTACTACTAATCGATGTATTAAATGAATTTTATAACAAGTTATCTTAATGGTACTTATAAGTACCGTCAGTAGATAAAGGGTTATTAGAGAGAGTAAATAAATTGTATATTAAATTCTCTGCAATGATAGTTAAGAGTATCGCCAGTGCATAAAGGGTTAAAAGATGACTAAAATAATAAAATAGATGTTACAAGTTAAAAATATACATTTTATTTAAAACTTCTTAGTACTTTCGAGCTTTTCCAAGCTCTTCATCAGAGAATATTTTAATAACTAATTTTTCTTTAATTATTCAAATTTGTCACTTCATTTTGAAAATGAGAGAGCCAATAATTATTAGAGTTGAAACATTAAGTAAATTTTACCGGGTGTCGCAAAAATGACTAATGAATTTCAAAATTCAATAACTTGCATACGGTGACAGATATTAAAAAAATTCTTGCAGGATTGTTATGTAAGATATCGGGTGTTTTTATGCTGCGATTCTCAGTTTTAGTTACAAACAGCATCGACATTGGCGCTGCAAGCAATAACAGCTAAATACAGGCTCGATTTTTCGGCTTCTCTCTGCTTCCATGCTAAAAAAAGGAGATTAAAATGCATTGAATGGATTCCGAAATACCAAAAATCGGGTCTGGACTGAGCACCTAACGTTCTCAGCGCCATCCATTGTTTGAAATTTGAACTAAAATCAAGAATCATCCTAAAAAAACTCCTGACATCATATATAACCCTCCTGCAAGAATTAATATTTGTCATCGTTTGCAAGTTATTGAATTTTAAAATCCATCAGTCATTTTTGGGGCACCCGGTATCAATTATATATTATTGAATATAATTAAAATAGTGAACTTTTTAAAGTTTATATAATATATTTTATGTTTGAATCAAGGAGAAATATTGCGTTTCGTCTTATGATATTAAGGAAAATATTTTTTTTTTTTTCATGTCTATTTATTTTACTTTTTGAAATGTAAGAAATTTTTCAAAAATATATATTCTAAAAACACATTCAAAATATATATTAAACATTTAATTGCTAAAAAGGACGTCAAACGTTAATAAAATATATTAAAAGCTCTTAATAATTTGACATGTTTCGATTGAATTTACTCAATCATCATCAGAAAAACAAATAAACACAAAGATGGAAAATGACAATAAACTATTACAAATGAAATTTAAAAATAAATAAATAAAAATAGAATTAGAATTTGTTCCCCTGAATATTTAAATGATGAATTAGATAAAATTAAAACAATAGCTATTAACAACGGATATCATGTTAAAATAGTTAATAAATTAATTAAAAAGTTTATTAACAAAAGGAGCGATGCAGTTTTTGAGAATAAAACCGACAGAGAAAATAACATGAAAAGGGTGGTTATAAATTATTATCCAAATTTCTTCGAATCCGCTAAAACTCAACTTAAAAAGTTTGATGTAAATTTAATTGCTAGAGCCCCTCCTAAATTAGAATCAATTTTAGCCACTAGAATTGACCCTATTGATACATTTGACCTTTTCGGTGTTTATATCATTCCTTTTCTTAAAGAAGGTGGTTATAGAAATTATTATATTGGCATGACTCAGAGAAAATTCCAAGTGAGATGTAAAGAGCACATTGCAGACATAAAATTTAATAGAGGTAAAACCGCATTATCTAGGCTAAATAAAATAGAAAACATAAATATTTTGTTTAATGAAAGTAGATTAATTTATAGGTCAGAATTTTATTTGCAAATTTTTATTAGAGAATCTATTGAAATTTACGTCAGAAACTCAATGGTCTGCAATGATTCCTTGTCATTTCAAATCCCAAATATTTGGATTGAATTGTTAGATAATTTGAAAATAAAACAGGGCAACGTGAAACATGTTAAAATATTACGCGTGTGATTTTTATTTATTTATCGTTAAATTTCATTTGTAATAGTTTATTGTCATTTTCCATCTTAGTGTTTATTTGTTTTTCTGATGATGATTGAGTAAATTCAATCGAAACATGTCAAATTATTAAGATCTTTTAATGTATTTTATTAACGTTTGACGTCCTTTTTAGCAATTAAATGTTTAGTATATATTTTGAGTGTGTTTTTAGAATATATATTTTTGAAATATTTTTAATGGACGTATAAGAGAACTTCTGCTTATAATTTAATATGTAAGAAATTTGTTATTATTTGTTATTTATTTATTTAGGAACTGAAAAGCTTTATACTGCACAACATTTTTAAATATCCCGTTGCTTAGATTATAATTAAATTATATTTATCTCGAATTTCACGCCAACATCTTTTATAACATAAAAAAAAATGGCAAAAAAAAAAATATTCGTTTGTTTCTTTCAGACTCCATTAATTTTAGTTTCCTTTTGAAATATAACAGAAAAGCCACGTTAAAGAGCAATGAAAACCTATTTAAAGGGCCCATTAAAGTAAGGTTGTGTGGTATTTCTTTTTTCTTTATAAATGTTCCTTTTTTCTGTTTCTAACATATAAATGTCTTTATAAATAACTCTTCTGTATTTATAAGTTGATCTTAAACTCAGTTACATAAACCGCTGGTTTCTGTTTAAGGAAAAAAATAACAGTTAACAATTTGATAATTTTTTTTTTCAGATTTTTGGTTTTGAATGTTAGTTTTGGGTTAATAGCATTGTTTTTGAAAGTTTCTAAACTAAAGCGGATAGATATAAAGCTATAAAATACAAATTGAACTAAACCATGCTTGTTTCTATCTCACAGAGTCAATTTTATTTTATTTTTCTTCTGAAATAAAACAGAAAACCCACATTACAGAGCAATAAAAACATCTTAAATATATCCAGTAAAGTAAGGTTGTATGGTCTCCTTTTCCTTTTTCTTTATTTTCCTTCGTTTGTAAACAATAAGTCTATATTTATGGAAAAGTTCTTATATTCAGTTACTATGATGTAGAATCATAAATTGAAAATTTAATATAATTAAAATCAAGTTGTTCCTGATTTACATTCCGTTAATATCTCACCTAAAAAGCCCTCTCTTTAAATAAAAGTAAATACAACTTGCTACAATTGACGGTTATTAATAATCTAGATGTAATCATAATATTATTTAGTTCCGGGCTAAAATAATTCTTTTCGTAAGTTAAATGTGCCTTTGTTTTCGCTAATCTTTATATATATTTTATAATAAAAATTTAATATCTGTCAGTAGGCAAACGAAATAAAAACAAGTAAATAAATTACTGAAAAGATTTATTGCTTATTTTATACAATCATCAAAAACATTTTTCTTCCGTTATCTATTGCCAGATTCACGTCATTAGATTTGAATTTTATATGTATAACGGACTTTTTTATTTAACTTTTTTCATGGTTCGACAGAATATTTTATGGGGAGTTGGCATCCTGCTCTTGTCGTAAAAAAGAAGTAAAGTTTATGTGCTGTCGTTAGGAGGATCACCTCACCACGTCTTGTTGGGTTCAAATAAAAGAATTTCCGTGGATTTTTATGTGTTTTCAATTTGTTTTTCAGCCTCAGTGTCTTTTTCAGGAAACTGATCGAAGATTTTGTTCACCAAACGCAATCTATTTACTATATCGAGTACAGATCAAACGGTCTTTACCTAACCTAACCTAATCAACAAGTGCCTATATATATGTTCATATAGGTTAATGACACCATAGTTACGTTTCCAACTGGTGTTTATTTTATATTAAATAAAAAGAAAAGTGCCCAGTTAAACTGATGGCATTGAGCTCACAGACCATTCACTCTAATTATATATTGTATTATCTTATTTATATCTATTATCTCCTCTATTCTGTCTCTACCTTGTCGGGGTGGAGGGACTTGTGTGCACCAGTGATCCGGAGAGCTATGTCGGTGGTAGCGTAGATACTGGTAGGGTCTCCCAAGCCGGATTGGTCGAAGGGTAGGTGCCAGACAAAATCTGACAACCTGGTCCTTCAGGTTGGGGGTTATGACAATAGGCCTGCTTCCTATTTCATATGCACTGGCCTCCAAAAGTTAAGGTACAGGGACTGGATGCTTTCGATTGTACACGGTTTGTCGAATATCTACCAACATTATTAGCGAATTGTTCTTGAACTTCTGGGATGTAAAGAACATGTTTCATTTCATATTTCTCGGTGAAGATTTATCGGGGAGGGGTACAATTAGGGGGCTAATAATAAATTTAATAATAAAATAATATTTCCGATCACCTATGTAACAGAAAAGGCTGGAAATGGCTTGTATCTGTAGTAAATGGCCATTTCGATCCTGTTCAACGTTTGTATGCATTTGTGTAAGCATAGCACTCATATCCGTGAAGATGTTAACGTTTTTGTGAAAAATTCAAAAGTTTTTGTTTATAGCATACAGAGTTTTCAACCAAATTTAACACAACTTTCCAAAAACTTGACAAAGAACAGTAGCAACAGTATACTGCAATTAAAACATGAATATATTGAATATTTGAGGAGATATGGGCACTTGTATGAAATAATTTTTAACTGCGCATGCGTGTAAAATTTCGAAATTTTTATTTCATAATTTGGTAGCCAGCTATTTTGGGTAACTTCTGTAAAATGTTCAGCCAAATATTGTGAAAACTCTGAAAGATATAGTGAGTTGATTGAAAAGTTGTGGAAAAACCCTCATAATAAAGCTATTTTTAGAAAGCAATTCACTATATCGCCCCTATCTTTGCGAAATTTCTCAATATTTGACTGGACATTTTAGATAAGTTGCCCTAAATAGCTGACTACCAAATTATGAAATAAAAATTTTGAAATCTTCCACGCATGCGCAGTTAAAAATTATTTCCTACAAGTGCCCATATCTCATCAAATATTCAATATATTCATGTTTTAATTGAAGTGTACTGTTGCTACTGTTCTTTGTCAGGTTTTCGGAAAGTTGTGTTAAATTTGGTTGAAAACTCTGTATGCTATAAACAAAAAACTTTTCAATTTTTCACAAAAACGTTAACATCTTTACGAATATGAGTGCTATGCCTACAAAAATGCACTCAAACGTTGAAGAGGACCCAAATAGTCACTTAACGCAATGACAATCCATTTCCAGCATTTTCTGTTGCGTAGCTGACCGCAAATATTATTTTATTATTAAAGTTATTATTAGCCCCCTAATTGTCGGCCCGACTAAATATTCATCGAGAAATATGAAATCAAACATGTTCTTTACATCCCAGAAGTTCAAGAACAATTCGTCAATAATGTTGGTAGATATTCCACAAACCGTGTGCAATCGAAAGCATCCAGTCCCTGTACCTTAACTTTTGGAGACCAGTGTAAAAGCTTCCCTTGCAAAAAGAATCTTCAAGAATAATAAACAGGATGCTTCTAAATGACAATGACTAAGGCAAAAGGACTATGATTATGGCTACATGGAATATATAGGGTATTAGATCAAAATGGATTGATTTAATGAGAGAGATTGATGCGATAAAAGTTGATTTGATTGTTTTAACAGAGACTGAGAAAAAAAGGGATCAGGAATTGACAAAAATGGCGAATTTATTCATACATATGGGTGCAAAGGAAGAAAGAGCAAAACGAGGAGTATCAGTTTTAATGCAAAGCAAATTTAAAAGACATCTCGAGAATTTTGACGCTGTGGATGAAAGAAATCTAAAGATTAATATGGATATTTTTGGGAGAAGAATTAATATTTTAGGGATCTACGCTCCAAATAATGATGGAATTAATGAAATTAAAGATAAGTTTTATCAGAAACTGCAAAAAATCACTGATGAAATTGGAGGAACAAGAGAAATTATAATGATGAGTGATCTCAATGGAAGAACTGGATGCAGGAAGAGAGATGATTTTGTTGGTGAGTTCAGAGAAGATGTAGTCAACGATATTGGAGAAAGACGTGTAGAATTTTGCAACATTAACGATCTAAGGATTACAAATGACTTTTATAAACACAAGGATATTCATAAATATACGTTGTATAAGCATACTAGACAACTAAAAACGATTATTGACTATATAATTATCAAGCAAAGGACCTAGTTAAAACTATTAGATGTTAGAGTCCAAAGAGGAGCGGAATGTGGCTCAGATCATTTCATGGTGAGAGTCAGATTTGCACTTCCTTACTCGACATCTAATTAGTGAGGAGAGGAATTCTACAGAGATGGAAGATGTTGATGTCCCAGAATATATGTTGGAAGGATTGACAGAGGAAAGTACAAAAAGACTTTTTCAAGAAAGATTAGATAAAAAATTAGAGGAAAGAAATTTAATACAACTGAATTATATAAACATATTAAAATATCTTTACACTAGGCTGCAAATGAAGCATTGCGACAAAAGAGAAAAGAAGAACTTCCCCAAAAAAATTCACGTAGGATAAAGACATTGAAAAGACTATAAAACAAGAAAAAGAAGCCTATATTATATTGATGAGTTCAAAAAAGGAAGAAGATAGACAACGTTATAGAACTATTGGAAAAGACACTAAGAAATTAGTAGTAGAGAAAAAAAAGAACATCTTGGAGAAAAAATGCAGAGAAATGGAGACATATATAGGAGGGAGACGATGCACAGAGGCATGGAAGTCTTTAAAGAATATTAGAAAAGCAAGTAATAATTCATGGCAAGAAATGTCTGTTAAGAAACGGGAAGAATATTATAAGACCTACGGAAACTAGAGGTGAATTTCAAGTAAATAATACATGTATTGACTTTGTGGGACAAACTGTACTGTTGGAGCTTGAGAGAGTTAAAAGAGCAATTAAAAAGTCAAAGAGCAAATGGTCCCGGTGGAATATCTAGAGCTAATCAAAAATGGAACTGATAAATTTTTCAGATTAATTACACAATTATTCGAAAAATGCTTAAACGGAGAGGAAACACCAGAAGAATGGGGAGAATTGGATATTTAACATGAATATATAAGAATGGAGACCGATAAAAACGTAAGAATTACCGTGACAATACAGTAACAGCAACATTTAGTAGATTATATTGACAAATTTTAAAAGATTTCATTGAAGAAGAAAATAAAATGAAGGGAAATGAAGATCAAACTGGATTTAGAGCAGGAAGATCATGTATGGATAATATATTTTGTCTTAAACAAATTGTTGAAAAGGAAATGGCAGTGAAAAATCAAATTAATCTTCTATTTATTGATGTTACGAAAGCGTATGATAATGTTCGAATCGCAAAATTATGGAACGTGTTAATTGAAATGAACATAAATCCACGTATTATTAGAGCAGTTCAAGAGCTTTACAGACAATCAAAAACAAAGATTAAAATAGGCCAAAGATTATCAAAAGGATTTATAGCAGATAAAGGATTCAGACAGGGGTATTGTATCTCCCAAACACTTTTTTTAATTTATGTTGAAGAAGCATAGAAAATTTGGAAGGCGAAACGCAGGGGAGTGGGATTTAATATAAGTGGAACATCAATTTTTAGTCTACAATTCTCAGATGACCAAGTTATAATTGCAAAAAGTAAGAATGATTTAGAGAAAATAACAGTAAAAATTAAGGAAGAATATGAGAGATGGGGACTTCACATGAACGTCAGCAAGACCAAATACCTATGTATAGGAGGAAATGTGACAGACCTAAATATAAATAATAACATAAAAATAGAAAGTTGTAAGCATTATAATTATCTAGGTGTAGACGTTAATAGAGAAGGCAGAGACGCACAGGAAATTAAATACAGAATTTGTCAGGGGAGAAAGGCTGCAAAACTATTCAATTCTGTTTGGTGGAGTAAGGAGATCTCTAGGAAAAGAAAGTATAATATATACAACTCTATTGTAAAGAGCATATTGTTATATGGAGCAGAAGGATGGAGAATTATGGAGACAGAAAGAAAGAAATTAGCGGCAGTAGAAATGGATGCCCTAAGGAGATCATGCAGGGTATCAAGAATAGAAAGAATAAGAAATGAAAGAATAAAGGAAATGATGAAAATAAAGGGAACCACATTAGATGACATTTAAAAAAAGCAATTAATCTGGTATGGTCATGTTAAAAGAATGAATGATGAAAGGTTACCCAAAATGATATTCAATTATAAAACAAACAAAAAAAGGAAACGAGGAAGATAACCGAAGAATTGGATGGATGATATTGCAAAGGCAATGAGGGATAGAGGTCTCGAGGAGGAATGGACCCTTGACCGAAAAAAATGGAAAAGGACTGTTGTAGATTCTTAGGATGGCGGCATCTGACTCCACAAACCGAGTTTATGTATATATATATATATATATATATATATATATATATAAGAAAACTTTTAAAAGCATCTCTAGAAGCTTAAGATGTTGAGTTGGAAAGAAAATCACAAAGGCCGATTAAGAAATTATTTTTTATTTTGAATAAAGATATACAAAAATTTAATGAATATTTTTTTTGTAAATACACGTGATAAATAAACGGTAATAGCGAAATTTTCACGAAAATTTGTTTATGTACTAATCACAATTAATGGAAAAAATAATATCAGAATATTATTGAAATAGCATAGGAGGAATGAACGAATTTAATTTACTATAACATGGAAATAACAAGTGAATATAAAACTGTTGCACCGGTGTTTACCACAAATTAAGACTGATCAAATTTAAATTAAAAATTCAGAACTTTAACTTCATTTATATCCACCATGTTATGTAAGATGTTATTTAGAGCGAATTCAAGAAATTATGTGTGTGCTGAATCCAGCAATAATGATATAAAATGCAATTCAGCTTTTGTGAGAAGAAAAATTTAGATGGAAAAAAAAAGTCATATTTTACCATTATCCTCAAATAACGCCTACAATATATGTCATGTGATCCATCGTTTATGACGTGACAATACATCCCTGTGACAAGTAGATTATAAGTAGTAGATTATAATTTATAGATTATAAGGTACAGATTATAATAATATATTTAGTAGATTATAAATGGTGACAAAGTAATTTATTAGTTTTTAAATGTAGAAATAGTTTTTTATTTTTAATAAATAAGTACAAAAACTTAATAAATAACTTTTATGATTACGTATGATAAATAAAAGGTAATCGTGAAATTATCATGCATCTTTGCATTATTTTTATATACCAATCACAATTAACGTAAAAAATAATATCGGAATGTTATTGAAAGAGCATATAAGGAATAAATGAATTCAATTTACTATAATATGGAAATTACATGGGAATATAAAGCTTCTGAACCAGTGTTCACGACAAATTAAGACTATTCATAGGGTGGGTCGAAAAAAAGAAATTTTTTATTTTCGGAACGCTTTAGTGTGGAAAAGTTGCCTTTTGTAATAAGAAGAAAAACAGCATAAAATTTTTAAAAATCGGTTAACATCTTCCATTCGCGCATCGTACTTAAAGCTGATGATAAATTGCAAAAATCGCGCCTTTTTCTAATTTTTTTAAGTTAATTAAAACTTTAAAAATAAACACACTTTAGCTTTTTCATGGTTTATATAACCTATATAAATTAAATCGCGATCAATAATCCATTTTTTTTGTTCGCGCAATAACTTAGAAAAAACATAAATTTATCAATATTTCGCAATTTTCACCGTCGAACTCTTAGTTCATTTTGCTAAAACAAAACGACACAGAATTCACCACGTAGTGGTGGTTGCACGATGTGTTCCACCCACATCCTACCCAACCAATCGTCCAATTGTTGGATGTGGTATTCATATTATATTAAAAAGACCACATGCATGTCAATGTGTAACTCTAATTGGGTCATTTTCAAAATATGCATACATATACTGTCCCACAGTAAAAAAAAAATTGCACTCATAATATATTATTTAAAACTGACTATAAATATTATATTTATTTAATTACACTACACAACATATTTCTAAAACATAAAAATAATCACTTTCATATTTTTTTCCTAAAGATGCAGATTTTTGCATCTAGTAGAAGAAAAAATAGCTGCCCCTCTTCTGTATTTTATAATTCTGTAATATTTTTTCACTTCATTTTTCACTTTAAAAGGAAAGTAATTGGGACATTTAATGAGATAAATCATCATTATTTTAAATTTCTGACATTATTCCAGCAAAAAGAAAATTTTTTTTAAAGAAAATCTACAAAACATTTTGTCCCTTATATTTTGTCAAGTATGTTACCAAGCTACAATTTCATGAAATAAAGGTTGAGAATTTCACCAAGAGACGACAGCACATTTGCAATAAAAACACTTATACTAGTTAAATATTTACTTGTAGCCATTTTCTTTTGCAGTTGAAAAACAACAGTGTAGTGGAGTAAAGAATTTTTTATAAAGGTGAGTATTTTTATTCAATGTCAAGTCTGTTACCTAATTTTTTATGTTAAAAATATAAGTTTGGTACTTTCTTTTGCTTGAATATTATTATCTAGTTAATATATTAAAGATTTTGTTTTGTTTCTTAGTGTTAATAATTAGCATGTAGGTTTTGGAAGATATTTTGCTGTTAATGTCAAGTCTGTTACCATGTTACTGGTAATTTTGAGAAAAATAGTGTATAAAAATTATACCAAAAGCTAAAGTACTTAATTAATTATATTTACAGACACATATAACTTATACATTATCACTTATTTAATTTTTAATGCGAAATTTAAAAGTAATTTTTTTTAAAAATGTTTTTCTGAATTGTATGCATTTATTGAAAATGACCCAATTAAAAGCTTATGTAAAAAAAAAAAAAAAAAAAAAAAAAAAATCGTGTTTTTTAATTGAGGCTCGTGATTCTTCAAAGGAATTACAATTTGGGGATAAATTCGGATGCATTTACAAAAGAGTTACAAAAAAGTTAAATATAAACCTCGTGATCTTCAGCAAGCACTGAGTGGTTCCTTAACTAATTTTAATTTTCCTAAAGTGGCAGTGTACTATGAAATTGATGAACTTAAAGACACTTTTTTTGAAGAATCGCAGTATGAGGAAGATAAATAAAAATCGAGTACTCGACTAAAAGCCCAAATGGCAGATGAGAATTAAAATTAACGCAACAGCGTTAAATAGCGATCGTTTCGGAGTTTCTGATCAGCCAAAAGCTATCATCGCGTCAGGTAGTCATTGTGATGCGGTTGATAAGTGTAAAATAAAAAGAGACAAGAGTCGTTTTAGGACGGATTTGAAAAGCCGATTCAACAGCCCCTGAGGAAAGTTCGAGTCTTTTTTGAAGGACAAAAATGAGATACTTTGTTGTCTAAAAATTTAATGCCAAGCAATTTCACAGGAATGTGAAATAAGAAAACTATTCTCTTATCCAGGAATTTGGATCAACTTATAATGGCCATGTATCTCCTTCCTAGAGTTCATCAAATGATATAAGTCAAAGCATTATTTCTTGTTTGTCTGAACTATCAATATCTCTAGAAAAACTACAAGTAGTAGGGTGTGATGGTACTGTAGCAAACACTGGATGGAATAACGATGCTTTCCACCGTCTACCAAATCATAAAATATGGAGCATATGCATCAGTCATTTTAATGAGCTATCCTATTGCCAAATTTTCCAACATATTCACGGCCAAACTGAAGGGTCTAAGTTTTCAGTGAACCAATCGGGTAGCAGCTCCCTTGCCGTGAAAAAGCTCCTGTGGTCGATTGTAAACCCGCAGATTGTTCGATTTCTGATATAAACAGGACTTTTTGAGCGAAGAACAACAGTACTTTTGGGGTATTTTGGATGCAATCACCTTGGGACATTGTCCAGAAGACTTGGCGAATTGGGCCCCTAGTACTTTGTCCGATTCCAGATGACTAACTGCGGCCAACCGAGTCCTTAGATTGTATCAGATTCATCCGAAAACTTAAAAGAAATAGTTGGCTTCATCATAAAGTCATACATGCCTGTGTAATTTTCCATAAAATAAGCAAATATTTTACTGACGGACCAAAACATGTATTTCAAGCAATCCAAACATCACACTATTTATCCGACGAATTATTACAAGTTGACGATCCAGTAATAGAACGAAATGCAGTTTTTGCGTACCCAGAGAATTATCTGTTGGCAATGACTGTTGATTAAAGAAAATATATTCGGGATATTGGTTATAGAAGTATCGTAAAAGCAAGACAAACAGTCCCAAAGAAGAAGCCTGTTAGAAATGTAATGCCACCAAATGGAAACTTTCAAACTTTGATTGCATAGAAATTATTAATTGGAATTCCTGTGCGATGTATCCTTCCCCAATGCTGCGGGACCTAAGTGAAGATGATGTTAAATCATTCATCACTTCTGACACTACTCTCATCAGAGAAATACAAATGTTTCCCTGTCACACCGAGACTGTTAAGATGTGCGTCAAACTTGTGACAGAGACCTCGAATACATTATATGGATATGAAGCTAGAGATGGCGAAACCCGAACAAAACTGAAGTCTAAATCGGTTATGTCTCATTTCTCCAAAAAACCAGACTTTAAATGTGTAGTAGATATAAAAAAGAAAAAGTAAAAAACACAGTATGCCAAGGAATGCTACTCTATCGAAAACTTTTGTAAATAGTTGCAAATATAATGTAAATGCAATACCCAACAATCGGATTCATGGTTGGGTAGGGTGGAGGTGGAACTCTACGTGCAACCACCTCCACGTGGTGAGTTCTGGGTCGTTTTGTTCTAGCAAAACAAGCGAGGAGTTGCACGGTGAAAATTGTGGAAAATTGCTAAATTTATGTTTTTTTTCTAAGATGTTACGCGAACGGAAAAATTAGATTATTGATTAGAATTTAATTTATTTAGGTTATGTAAACCATGAAACAAGCACAAAAAGCTAAAGCGTGTAGATTTTTAAAGTTTTAATTAACTTAAAAAAATTAAAGTAAAGGCGCGATTTTCGCAATTTTTCATCAACTTTAAGTACGATGCGCGAATGGAAGATGTTAACCGATTTTTCAGATTTTTATGCCGATTTTCTTCTTATCACAATAGGCAACTTTTCCGCACTAAAGCGTTCCGAAAATTAAAAAAAATATTTTTTTCGACCCCCTATAATTCATACTTAAATTAAAAATTCGTTACTTTAAGTGTATTAATATCCTCCATGTTATGCAAGATGTTATTTAGAGCGAATTCAAGAAATTTTGTTTGTGATGAATCCAACAATAATCACATAAAAGATAATTCAGTTATTTGCGAGAAGGAAAATTTAGATGAAAAAAAAGTCATTTTTTGCCATTATCCCCAAACAACGCCTACAATATCTATCATGTGATCCATCGTTCATGACGTGACAAGACATCCCTGAGACAAGATAGTAGAGAATAAATGATGACAAAGTAATTTATTAGTTTTGAAATGTAGGTGTCTTTCCTAAAGTGTAATTTATTGCTTCGTTCAGAATAGCATAGTTTAAAAGTTAGATATTTATAAGCATAATATGCACGTAGCAAGATATATATGTAAAATTAATGATGAATTGTACTATTCTATAATGGTTATCTACCCTATATATATAAAATCCTAATGAAACGAAATTATGAAACGACTTAATGAAACGATTTTATGAAACAACTGATTATGTTTTAAAGCGATTTCCCCTAAAATACGGAATATTATGCGATGAAATTAACACCAAAAATCCGTATAGATCCGCAGATCTCAAAACTGGTATTAGAATTTTTAAATTCGAATTAGTTTTCGAAATATTAATTTTTTTCTAGTTTTAAATACATTTCTCTAACGATTTCAACTCAAATTTTAATCATAACAGATATTTTTCTTTCATATTTTAAAAAAGGTTATTATTTTAAACTAATCTGACGACCAGTTTGGCCTCCCTTAAATGTATGCTAAGAAATGTGTCATGTTACTTTTATTGATAATTCAATTTACTTGAACAATCTTTCACCAAATCGGAAGTTTCTGATAGAGAAATCAAGAACTCGGTATTCTTATGTTAGCGCGACGCAGATGATAGATAAATCGCCAAACATTTCTCCTGGCGCATTTTTTTTTTTAGTTTGGCGATAGATTTTTAGTCGATATGATAACCAAGTAGTACCGTTTTAATTTACCACTCAAAAAAAAAAAAAAAAATGCTATTAGTCCAGGGGAAATGTACATTTTACCTTGCAAAAAACCTTTTTTTTTCTGACTTGTTTATAATGATACCAACATGGAAAAACCAAGTTTTCCAACAAACTTTCTTAAGGCTAAATTTTCTGTGGCCAAAAAACAACAAAATTTTGGGACTTTTTTTTTATTTTTGTTAAATATCTCGATACCTGTTGCCGTAGCATGATTTTTGTCAATTACAATATTAAAGAAGACAAAATTCTCTACAACTTTCATATTTACGACTTTTTTATACACTCAACAGCAAGCGCAATACGCCGTTTCAAAAATAAGACAATTTTTTCACTTTTCTTAAAAACCGTGAAAACGTAGTTCTTCCCCGGTTATTCATATGTTTCCCACGGATTTAATCACGTATGTCAACTTCTAAAAATTGGTAGTAGTAAATTATGTGTTTGAGGGCCAAAAGTAGCCTTTCGGGGGGGGGGGGGGAGGAGGGCAAAATTCATGCATATTTTGCCCCACCCCTCGTTAATTATTTTAATAAATCTCTAATAGCCAGATTTTGAAAATTTTAAGTGTGTAATCATTAAATACGTAATCAGATTTTTCAAATATGGATTCATTAAAACCTTGAAAACTGAACCGAAACATATTCCGCTTTAAACAGATTTCCATCTTCGGTGGTATAACTGGTCATATTCTTTCTCTTAAAAATATATAATTTTTTCTTTAAGGACCGGATTCCGTATATGAAGATTTTATTTTCAAAAATTTTATGATAGTTGTAGTATTGAGGCGTTTAATGTCATAGTTATATAAATTATGAGACTAAATTAGTCATACAAAGACATCGTTAGATATCGACCTCGGTATCATATAAAAAAATAAATAAATATTAAAATTCAAGCAAGAATTCTGAAAAGAACACTTTTGTAGGTTTAACATGAACGTGCAAAAAAAAGAATACTTTAGTATTTAATAACTTATTGGTACTATAGTTTCAATTAAGAAAGAATTTTTATTTAATTTTAATAATTTTGTAATTATAATAATTTTTATAATTCATGCATATTTTTCCAGGAAACAGTGGGATAGATATGAAAATTTGCGAAAAACATGCTTTATTCCACATATTACACACTTAACATACAATGGTATATTTTATTTACCATTTATTGATAACATATATTTTAATGCTTTATTTTTTAAAGATAGTAAACATTGGATTATACTTCCATATAAAATAGGGGAGGGGAGGCACTCAGAAAATAAATATATTTTATGTAAGAAATGCTTTTACCTAATAAAATAGCTACAATAAAAATTACAACAGGTTATTTCACTAACTGATGTTATATATTTATCTCCTTTAAAATTTAAAAATTTTGTCAATAACATATTTGAGATCACTATAAAAATATTTAAAAGATTAGTTTTAATAAATACTGTCAGTTTTTTCCTACTTATATCAATAAATAGAACAAGAGATTATATCACTTTAGCATGCAAAAATATATAAAACTTTAAGATTATCTATTAATTGCTTTAAAGCTTAAACAGAAAAATTCGAGACAGATTCCATTGTTGAAAAATACACTTTGTGGAATATTCTAATTTTCTGTATTATGCACTGGTTTGAAACTATGTCTGTTTAATGATCCCAGTGATAGCATTTATCAAATGAAATAGCAATTTATTTATGATTGCAGACCATATAAACATTTTTATTTTGGCATTGATCCACTGTCGCATTCAACTCCACTTTTCCTACACAATAATAAAGTAAGGTACGCAATATGACTTAATAAGCTAAATGAAAAAATACATTTCAATAATAATGATTTTTTACAGGCTATTTAACAATATTTTTTTCTCTTTGATGACACTGTTGTAGGATCATTAGCGTCCCGTTTCAAAAGAATATCATTATCTTGAATAAACGAAATTTACAAACGAAATGAAAGAAAAATTTGCAAAAGAAATTTACAAAAAGAATTTTACTAATTTCTAATAGCCGAATTATTTTAAAATTTAAATGTAATCATGAAATACGTAATGCTGAACTGCATAACCAGCTTTGTCTAATATTGATTCATTAAAACCTTTAAAAGGGAATCCAAAATATTCCGCTTTATACAGGTTTCCCTCTCAGCAGTTGCAATTGCTAGTATTCTTTCTGTACTTTTTTCATTTAAGACAGGAATCCTATTTTAATGCATTTGTTTCAAATTTTCTTTTGGATTAACATGTAATTTTTTCATTTAAAACAGGATTCTGTTATCCAGTTTTAATGCATTTGGTTCAATTTGCATTTTGGATTTTCCGGCTGTGAGACAATTTTAGCCAAATTTCATACTATATATTTTTTGGTATCAAACGACAAAAAAATCTTTATTTGGCGCCCCTTCGCCTTCCACTCTGGCGCCCGGGGGACATGCTCCCTTTGTCCCCTCTAGTTTCGGCCCTGATATATATATATATATATGAAATTTGGATAAAAAAGTCTCGCAGCCAGAAAACTGACCAAAAATAATAAAAAATAAAAACTGTAATCAAAATAGAAAAAGTAAACACTAATACGGTTGGAATTCAACGTCAGCACTTCTAAGCCCCTCAAAAAAGAAAAAAAAAAGAAAAATCATTTAAAACTATTAAATTGCAAACGAGAAATTGTAAAAGGAACGCTTCCATAGGTTTAGTCTTAGCATTCCAGTTTCTTAGCGTGAGTAGTGAAGTCTCACGCGAAAACATTTGCACGCTCATGTTAAACCTACAAAAGTGTTCTTTTTAGAATTCTTGCTCGAAATTTAATATTTATTTATTTTTTCATATGATACCGAGGTCGATATCTAACGATGTCTTTGTATGTCTAATTTAGTCTCATAATTCATATAACTATGACATTAAACGCCTCAATACTACAACTATCATAAAGTTTTTGAAAATAAAATCTTCATATACAGAATCCCGTTCTTAAAGAAAAAATTATATATTTTTAAGAGAAAGAATATGACCAGTTATACCTCGTAAGATGGAAACCTGTTTAAAGCGGAATATATTTCGGTTCGGTTTTCAAGGTTTTAATGAATCCATATTTGAAAAATCTGATTACGTATTTAATGATCACACACTTAAAATTTTCAAAATCTGGCTATTAAAGATTTATTAAAATAATAATCGAGGGGTGGGGCAAAATAGGCATGAATTTTGCCCCCCCCCCCCCCCCCCACCGAAAGGCTAGTTTTGGGCCTCAAACACATAATTTACTGCTACCAATGTATAGAAGTTGACATACATGATTAAATCCGTGGAAAACATATGAATAATCGGGCGAGAACTACGTTTTTCACGGTTTTTAAGAAAATTGAAAAAATTGTCTTACTTTTGAAATGGCGTACTGCGCTTGCTATTGGGTGTATAAAAAAATTGTAGGTATGAAAGTTGTAGAGAATTTTATCCTCTTTAATATTGTAATTGACAAAAATTATGCTACTGCAACAGCTATTGAGATATTTAAAACAAATCGAAAAAAGTCCCAAAATTTTGTTGTTTTTCGGCCACAGAAAATTTAGCCTGTTGATGATAGTCACATGATCTAGACTATTATGATAGAGATTGTTTTCAATTCTAAAAACAGCGCAAAGAATAATATTTCCTAACGATTACAAATTTATTTACACGTGACTATTAAAAATAGAAAAAAACCTTAAAAAATGCTATTAAATGAGAACGTGTTAAAAACAGGAAAATATTGAAAATTATGTCTTGAAAATTGTATTTACGCGTGAATATTAAAAGAGAAAGGAAACTTTTAAATAATAAATACATTAATATGAGTTTAACCCTTTCAGAGGCAAGGCATTTCTATTCGTAAAATGTTGAAATCAGTGAATGGCACCAGAATTTACAAGCAAATTTCGAAGTATGAAAGTGCGTTTGTCCACTTACTTAATAAAGGGAAACTTTTCATTCCTATATTTTGGTGCCAATGTGGCATTTAAGAATTAAAATTAAGTGGTTCAAAAATAAATCACCGCCCTTGAAGGGGTTAAAGCAATAAATTGTAGTAATTGTAGCAAATTGTATTATGTCACTCGTTTTATAACGCTGTTAAAAATACCGGGAGATAAAAACTGTTTACATAATTCCTTTTCTTTTAGCTTCTTTTCAAATATTTAACTGAATTTCTTTAATCAAACAGGAAAACCGCCATTGGATGTCTTAACAGCAACTGATTCAGCCTTAAATTTTCGCAATAAAAGGGAATTGAATTGACACCCGTTTACAGGGAGATCTCACAGGTTTTTCCAGTATAATTCAATCTTCTCTAATCTTTTTAAAACCGATAAGATTAGCCTGCTTTTAGATTCTGCAGTGTCTGAACGGGGGTTGGCGAGCGTAGCTTGCAGGGGGCAGAGCCTCCTAGTATATATATACAGGGTGATGTCGGATTCGTCCGACAAATTAAGAGCAGTGATAGTTGGTATCAAGAGGATGAAACATTACCATAGAACATGTGGTCGCAAATCAAATTAATCAAAAATACAGGGTGCTCTAATTTAACCAATTTGGACTGACGGTAATAAATTTAAAAAAACTGAAGTATATTATAATGAAACTGTTCATAGACATGTTCACCTTTATTGTAAATATGATAACACAAAAAGTGGTAGAAGTTTCCATTATACGCGCCAGCAATATTCACTTAACGCTGCACATTTTGGACAGCAATTACGAGTTCATACGGTTAATTACACTTTAAATTTAGTTTTCACTTCGTAAATTTCTGCTGTTAGGAGTAACATTTTCCTGGTTTATTTTAGTAATTTATTTTATTTTCTAACTTATATATATATATATATATATATAATTAGTTCAATAAATATTAATTGTTAGTACAACGTACTTTCAAGATGCGTTGTACATCACTTATTACCCGACTGAAAAGAAGGGTTATGTGTTTCACGCGTATCTGTGTATGTGGATTTCTTTATACCCTTGAAACATCTCAATGGCTGGATGGATTTTTATGAATGAGTTCTCTATCGATTCGTCTTATTCTTCCGATGGTTATAGGATAGGTTTTGTTTTTATAAATTCAAAATGGCGGTCGTAAAATAAAAAATGGCGGTAGAGACGAAAAAAAAATTTACGCACTGGCATATCATTGAATAGGTCTTTCAAAATGAAGACGGTGTTTCATTGACCATTTTGTAGTCAGAAGCTCCGTTTAAATATTACACAACCTGGAAGTTGTGTACTTTGGATTGCTACCTTTACTGTAACTCTAACCTTCATAACAGATATCTATGGGCCTCATCAAAAGAGTGTTTGTAGATAGGAACTAATAATTAAACACAACTTAAAAGTCATCAATACAAGTAAGTAAAAAAAAAAGGTAAGTAATGTAAAAAATAGTTTCGTATTGATGAGAAATAATTAATTAGTTCGCTTTTTACGCAGTCGGGTTTTTTGATCTTTTGAATTAACCCTTTATATATACAATCCTAATGAAACGAATTTATGAAACGGATATATGAAAAGAATTTATGAAACGGATATATGAATCGACTGATTAAACAACTGATTAAGTTTCAAGCGATTTCTCCTAAAATATGGAATACTTTGCGATGAAATTAACACCAAAAATCAGCATTGATCCGCAGATCTCAAAACTGGTATTAGAATTTTTAAATTCGAATTAGTTTTCGAAATATCAATTTTTTTCTAATTTTATATACATTTTTCTGATGATGGCAACTCAAATTTTAATCAAACATATATATCTTTTTTTCATATTTCGGAAAAGATTGACATGGTAACATGGCTATTGTTGTTTATTTGATAATAAATGTTTATTTACTTTTATTTCTTTTTATAAATATTATAAATTATTTTGTTCTATAATTATTAATTATTTTTTTTATATTTCCTTTAGAAAATAATAGAAAATAATTAACAAATACGGTACTACTTAGTTATTCCGTCGACCAATTTCGCCAAATTATACAAATTGACATAATTTTTATTTTAAATAACGAAAGAACAAATAAATTAGTATAACATTAAAAAAATATACAAATAAAAAGTCGAAATAAAAATCACTTGATGACGTAAACACGTGTAACTTGCTTAAAGTCAAGTGAATGTGACATTTACGATCAACCATTATTGGCATTTAATCTTATAGTTTGGCGATAGATTTTTGGTCGATGGAATAACTAATTAATACCAAAAATGCATATGTAACTGGTATTTGAAAACGAGTTTTTCGCCGAATTTTCGTTAAAAAAAAAAAAAAAAAAAAAAAAAAAAAAAATCACGCCAAACCTGATGTGCGTATATGACATCTGGCCAAAGATTACCACTCGAAAAAAAAATGCTAACTGGCGAATTGAAAAAAAGCTATTGGCGAGATTTGCATCCGGCTAGCGTAACACTACCAAGAATTCTTTGCAACCATGGCAAATTTTATGTAGTTTTATTCGGAAAAAAAAAAAATGATTTTTTAATCAAAATGGAAAATTTACGGTCCCATATTGGCCCGATTTTTTTCTAACGCCAATGTCATAGATGGAAAAGGCACTTAACTGGCGCCAAAGTATCGTTATTTTGCTTGATATGGTAAGCCGGATGTTGTTGTTTATGCTGATGATGCGTTCCCCAAATTGGCGTTGTTAAAAATCGCTCCAATATGGGAAGTATATGACATATGTGCCAAACTTTCATATGTACGGCGAAGGGATCAGACCGTATTTGTTTATGGTAGTTGATGACTTGAACTATTATAATACAGATGAAATGATGGCGATAGAATAATATTTGGCGACTTATCACCTGTGCCTGGGTAACATTAAAGTACCAAAATGGCACCCAGAGTATAAAAAGCGAAGTGGTCCGCCTGGAACTGTTGATGATAGTCACATGATTTAGGCTATTGTTATAGAGATTGTTTTAAAATACCGGGAGACAAAGACTCTGTATACTTAATTTATTTTATTTTAGCTTCTTTTCAAATGTTTAACTGATCCTCTTTAATCAAAAACGAAAACAACCATTGGATTTTTTAACAGCAACTGATTCGCCCTTAAATTTTTGCAATCAAAGGGAATTGAATGGAAACCCGTTTACAGGGAGATCTGCACAGCTTTTTTCAGTATATTTCAATCTTCTCTAATATTTTTAAAACCCATCAGAATAGCGTGTTTTTAGATTATGCGGTGTCTGAACGAGGGTTGGCGAGCGTAACTTGCAGGGGGCAGAGCCCCTAGTTTAATATATTATTTTATTAGTGTTTTACTGTTTCTATCTTATATTGTGGATTATATGATTTTGTTATTATTATTTTTTTAATTTAGGTGTTAATATGCAAATAGGATATCTTTAAACAAATTGTTGCCATTAATTGCAAAATTTGCAAACCTAAAATATACACCAAGTTCAGTAATTCATTATAATTTCCGAATTAATTGAGTGGATAAATTTGTTGAAAAGAAATGGAAAAAATATCTACCATTCAACGCATTCTCATATAGCTAGAAAGATTTTAATGGTAGCTAATGAAACTTCTTATATAAAACAAAACTATCTTGAAAGTTTTCGAAGGCAATAACTCCAAATAAATTTAATTCTTTGAGAAAGTTCAATTGAAAATATTCTATTGTTTTCTTTATCTAATTCCCCATGGTAATTGTGTTTGTTTTCTGGTGAAAGTTATTTAAAGTTCTTTTGTTAAAATTTTAATTAGTTTTAATTTTATTGCCCACTTTTTTGTCTCAATTTCTAAAGAGTTTTAGAAACTTCGATGACTTTAGTATTCATGAATCCATGTGCTTGGATTTATGATTTTCCTGATGCAGAAGACATTTTTAAAGAAATTTATTTTATGATTTTTTTATTTTTCTGTTTGAAAACAAATTTTATTAGAAACAAACTTTAAAAAACTATGCTTTAAGAAATACATATTTTCTACAGAAAAATAAATATTTTAAAAGAAATTTATTTTTTCATGTTTAAGACCTTGGGTTCACTCACACACGAGTAACATTTACCATGTTTTTTTCAGCCCTCAATACTATTTTATTTTATAACTTAAAAACTATATTAATATAAAAAATAATATATAAATAATATATAAAAACTGTAAAATATTCACCAAGTTAAGTAATTTATTATAATTTTCGCATTAAATGTGTGAAAAATTTTTGTTAAAAACAAATAGAACAATCTCCTACTTCTTGAAATATTCTCCTGCAACTGAAAATAATTTGATGTTAACTATTAAAATCTCTCATAATAAACAAATCTTCCATAAAAAATTTCAAAAGCATGACCACAATTAAATTGTTTTCTATGTTAAATTTCAATCGAAAATAACTGATTGTTTTCATCGTACGATTCCCCATGGTAATTGCGTTTGTCTTGTGTGATAAGTTACTTAAAGTCCTTTTGTGAAACTTTTAATCAGTTTTAATTGTTATTGTATTTTTTTTCTGCCTCAAACTTAAAGAGTTTTGGGTAACTTCGATAACTTTAGTATTCAGCGAAGCAAATGCTTACGTTTATGATTTTCCTAATAAAGAAGACATTTTTAGCCCCGGTACGGTATGCTATTTCTTTCTCCCAGCTCATTTTGTGTCCAAAAAATAACGTTACCTTACAGAAACTAGCCGTAAAACAAAGCATTACGATTAAATACTCTTTAACAATTTTTTAAAATTCTAAGCATCGCACATTTTCAATTTTTATACCGTCGTATTGGGAAAAAATGTTCTTTTAAATGCATTTTGTTTGAAAACTAGATCTTCATTTATTTTTGAAATATTAATTTTTTTTTGCAGTTTTTGGAGCCATTTGCTTAATATTGGCAACGGAAGTACTCCATTTCCGTAGAAAGTAAAGGAAAAATAGTTTTAAAATAGTAATTATATATTTTTGTTGCCATTTTTTCGTAACAACCGAAAGAAAATGTAATTAAAATACGTGCTTTTTGAAAAAAAAAAAATAAATAAACGAATGGTTTCTGTTAAAACAATGGAGTTATTATATACTATATTTAATTGTATGTATCTATGAATCATTAGATAGCCCCTTTTTTTTTTCGATTTTCTCGAATGACGGAATCTTTTTGCTGCATTAGTGCATTATTTCGCGATAGTGATGTGCTATGCATGCTTTACTGTAGCTGCTTACGAGTAGATCGTAAATGTGGAATTCTTAAGCGGATGCGAATGACGTCATTTTACATAAAATAAAACATGTATTTTAAGTCTTAAAATTGAAATATGTTTTGCACTGCAGTAGAGTCCCTCTTAACCGAGTAATTTTCTTCTGATGGATTGGGGGCTTCTATTATTATGAAACAGCCATTATAAATGAAGTGCTAGGTGAAGATGAAAGAGCAGCCGTAAAAAAAATTATGGCCATTTTTCCCCCCATTCTGACCAGAAAATCAGAGTTCTAACGTTTTACGGCTGCTTTTTCATCTTCACCTAACACTTCATTTATAATGGCTGTTTCATAATAATAGAAGCCATCAGTCCATCAGAAGAAAATAAAGTAATGGAAATGTCGGGGGCGATACTAAATTCTGAAAAAGCTGAATTCTTGTTTTAGAACCTTTTTTTATACGATTTTTTATTACTCAATTAGAAAACTTATTTTATCATAAGTTAATTTTGAAAAACGATGCTTTCGAAAATAAATAATTTCTTCAGAAAAATAAACATTCTAAAAAGAAAGATATTTTTTAATTTTTTAGGCTTAGATTCATTCACACACGTGTAAAATTTTCCATGTTTTTTCAGACATCAGTTTTATTTTATACTCTAACTTTAAAAAACTATATTGAGAAAATGCACACTTACTGTGTAATACCTAAGAGATAACCAATTTAAGTAATTCATGATAATTTTTCTCAATGGGTGAATAAATTTGGTGAAAACATATAGAGAAATTTTCCGGTCTCCAAAATTTACTATTGCAACCGGAAAGATTTTGATGTTAGGTATTGTAACTTCTTATAAAAAACAAAACTGCCATAAAATTTTTTGAAAGCAATAACTACATTTAAATTTAATTCTTTGGAAAATTTCAATCGAAAGTAATCGATTCTTTTCATCGTCCTATTTCCCGGGGTAATTGTGTTTGTTGAGAAAGTTAGAAATTGTTTTGTATGGAAAGTTATTTAAAGTTCTTTTGTAAAACTTTTAACCAATTTTAGTTGTTATTGCACTTTTTTTTACTTCAAGATTAAAGAGTTTGGGAACCTGCGATAGCTTTAGAGTTCGACAAAGCATATGCTTGGGCTTATGGTTTCCACGATAAAGAAGAAATTTTTTTAAGAACTTTATTTTATCCATTTTTTTTCACTTTGAAAATTAATTTTACCATAAGCGAATTTTGAAAAGCTATGCTTTCCGAAATATATACTTTTTTTCAGAAAAATAAATATTTAAAAAAGAGAAATATTTTTTTATGTTTTAGACTTTAGGTTCATTCACACACGTATAACATTTCCCATGTTTATTCAGCCTTCAGTTTTGTTTTATTTTCTAGCTTTAAAAAACATATTAAGAAAATGCACACTTACTGTAAAACCTAAAATATAATCAAGTTAAGTAATTCATGATAATTTTCCGCATCAATTGGGTGAATAAATTTTATGAAAACATATAAAGAGCAACTTTTCACATTCTGAAATTTAGTGCCTACAACGAGAAAGATTCTGATGTTAGCTATTGCAGCTAAAAAAAAAAAAAAAAAAAAAAAAATGCCATAAAAATTTTTGAAGGCAATAACTGCAATTACATTTAATTCCACTGAAAATTTCAATCGATAGTAACCGATTGTTTTCATCTTCTGGTTCCCTATGGTAATTGTGTTTGTTTTGTATGGAGAGTTATTTAAAATCTGTTCGTAAAAAAAACTTAAAGAAATTTAGAAACTTCGGAAACTTTTGAGTTCTGAAAAGCATGTGCTTGGTTTTATGATTGTCCTAAAGGCAAGACATTTTTATGTACGAGGATAAGTCAGTAAGTAGGTCACAAACTGATATGAGAGGTCGGAAATTAGTAGTAAATTGTTTCCAAACATCTCAATAGGTAGCTGCAAAATTCAACTATAAGATGTTAGTTTCAAATTTATGAGACAGCAATTGTACAAGATGAGCAGGGTCGTACAAAAGTTGTTGACGAAGAGAGAAGTGATCGTCCAGCTAAGGTTGCGACGGAAGAATCAGTGCAGAAGGTTGAGGAAATGGTTGCTATCCTGTCTATTATTCTTCGCATGTCAGCTCTAACCATTTCCCCAACCTTCGCACTGATTCATCTGTCCCAATCTTAAGTGGAGGACCGCTTTGTTCTTCGTCAACAACTTTTGAACGACCCTGCTCATCTTGTACAACTGATGTCTCATAAATTCGAAATTAACATCTTATAGCTGGATTATGCTGCCACTATTGGTATATTTGGGAACAGTTTACTACTAATTTCCGACCTCTCATATGAGTTTGTGACTTACTTACTGGCTTACACTCGTATATAGAAGACATTTTTTAGAACTTTATTTTACTATTTTTTTCCTCTTTCTCTTTGAAAGCAAATTTTATGATGAGCGACTTTTCGAAAGATATACATTCACATATATATGTACATATATATATATATATATTCACATATATATATATATATATTCACATATATATGTACTTCATTCCATATTAAATAATTTTTCGCTTCCATTTCACGAATAAATTTGGTCAAAATAAATAGAAAAATTTCCTACCTTTTGAACTATCTCCCGCAGTTGGAAAGATTTTAATAATAGCTATTGAAACTTTTTATAAAAAACAAAGCTACATACTATAAAAGATTTGGAAGACAATAACCACAATTAAATTTTATTCCGTGAGAAATTTCAAAGGAAAATAATCGATTGTTTTTGTGATTGTTTTGTGTGAAAAGTTATTTACAGTCCTTTTGTGAAACTTTTAATCAGTTTTTATAGTTATGATACATTATTTTTTGGCCTCAAACTTAAAGAGTTTTAGAAACATTGAAAACTTTGGTGTTCAGCAATGCATATTCTTGTGCTTTTGGTTTTCCTGATAAAGAAAACCATTTTTAAGAACTTTACTATATCATTTTTTTTATTTTTTCTATTTGAAAACAAATTTTATAATAAGCACATTTTGAACAGCCATGCTTTCGGAAATACGCACTTTGTTAAAAAAAATTATATATTTAAAATAAATATATTTTTTAATGTTAAAGATTTCAGGTTCATTCATACACGTGTGACATTTTCCTTGGTATTTTTAGCCATTAATTTTATTTTATTTTCTATCTTTGTAAAACTAAGTTAAGTTATTCATGTTGATTTTAACATTAATTGGATGAATAATTTTTTTAAAACAAATATAACAATTTCTATCTAATATATTCCTTTAGCTTGAAAGATTTTGATGGCTGCTATTGAAATTTCTTTAAAAATAAAACTGCCATAAACGTTTTTGAAGGCTATACAATAGAATTTAATTCCGTGAGAAATTTCAACTTAAAATAATCGATTGTTTTCACCCTCTGATTTCCTATGGTAATTGTGATTGTTTTGTGTGAAAAGTTGTTTGCAGCCCTTTTGTGAAACTTTTAATCATTTTTTTTTTTTTTTTTTTGTTATGGTACATTTTTTTGGGGCCTCAAACTTAAACAGTTTTAGAGACTTCAAAAACTTTGGTGTTCAACAAAGCATGTACTTGCGTTTATGGTTGTCCTGATAAAGTAAACCGTTTTAAGAACTTTATTGTATCATTTTTTTTTCTATTTGAAAACAAATTTTATAGTAAGCATATTTTGAACAGCCATGCTTTCGGACATACATATTTTGTTCGGAAAAAAATATTTCTAAAATAAATATATTTTTTAATGTTAAAGATTTCAGGTTCATTCACACACGTGTAACATTTTCCTTGGTATTTCTAGCCATTAATTTTATTTTATTTTATATCTTTGACAAACTAATTTAAGTTATTCATATGATTTCCACATTAATTGGATGAATAATTTTTTTTAAAAACAAATATAACAATTTCTGTCTAATATTCTCCTTCAACTTGGAAGATTTTGATGGCAGCTATTGAAATTTCTTTTAAAAAAACTGCCATAAATGTTCTTGAAGGCTATACATTTGAATTTAATTCCGTGAGAAATTTCAACTGAAAATAATCGATTGTTTTCACCCTCTGATTCCCTATGGTAATTGTGATTGTTATGTGTGAAAAGTTATTTACAGTCCTTTTGTGAAACTTTTAATCAGTTTTTATACTTATGGTACTTTTTTTTTTGGGCCTCAAACTTAAAGAGTTTTAGAAACGTCGAAAACTTTGGTGTTCGGCAAAGCATGTACTTGCGTTTATGGTTATCCTGACAAAGAAAACCGTTTTTAAGAACTTTATTGTATCATTTTTTTTTATTTTTTTCTATTTGAAAACATTATAGTAAGCATATTTTGAACAGCCATGCTTTCGAACATACGTACTTTTGTTCGGAAAAAAAATATTTTCAAAATAAATATATTTTTTTATGTAAAAGATTTCAGGTTCATTCACACACGTGTAACATTTTCCCTGGTACTTTTAGCCATTAATTTTATTTTATTTTCTATCTTTGAAAAACTAAGTTAAGTTATTCATGTTGATTTTCGCAATAATTGGATGAATAATTTTTATTAAACAAATATAACAATTTCTATCTGATATTCCCCTCCAGCTTGAAAGTTTTTGAGGGCAGCTATTGAAATTCCTTTAAAAAAATACTGCCATAAAGGTTTTCGAAAGCTATACATTTGAATTTAATTCCGTGAGAAATTTCAACTGAAAATAATAGATTGTTTTCACCCTCTGATTCCCTATGGTAATTGGGATTGTTTTGTGTGAAAAGTTATTTACAGTCCTTTTGTGAAACTTTTAATTAGTTTTAATTGTTATGGTACATTTTTTTTTTACTCAAACTTTAAGAGTTTTAGAAATTTCGAAAACTTTGGTGTTCAGCAAATCATGTACTTGCCTTTATGGTTGCCTTGATAAAGAAAACCATTTTTAAGAACTTTATTGTATCATTTTTTTCTTTTTGAAAACAAATTTTATAGTAAGCCCATTTTGAACTGCCATGCTTTCGGAAATACGTTCTTTGTTCAGAAAAAATAAATATTTTTAAAATAAATATATTTTTTAATGTTAGAGATTTCAGGTTCATTTACACACGTGTAACATTTTCCTTGGTATTTTTAGCCATTAATTTAATTTTATTTTCTATCTTTGAAAAACTGAGTTAAGTTATTCAAGTTGATTTTTGCATTAATTGGATGAATAAATTTTTTAAAACAAATATAACAATTTCTATCTAATATATTTCTTTAGCTTGAAAGATTTTGATGGCAGTTACTGAAATTTCTTAAAAAAAAAAAAAAAAAAAAAATACAGCCATAAAAGTTTTCGAAGGCATTGAATTTAATTCCGTGAGAAATTTCAACCGAAAATAATCGATTGTTTTCACCATCTGATTCCCCATGGTAATTGGGTTTGTTTTGTGTGAAAAGTTATTTAAAATCCTTTTGTGAAAATTTTAATCAGTTTTTATTGTTATTGTACCTTTTTTGTTCTTTCTTTTTTGCCTCTAACTTAAAGAGTTTTAGAAACTTCGATAACTTTGGTGTTCAGAAAAGCATATGCTTGCGTTTATGGTTGTCCTGATAAAAAAGACATCATTTTTTAAGAACAATATTTTACGATTTTTTTTTTCTATTTCAAAACTAATGTTATTATAAGCGAGTTTTAAAAACTGTGCTTTTGCGTATACGTATTTTATTCATAAATAAATAAGTGTTTTAAAAGGAAATATACTTTTTAATATTTAAGATTTTGAGTTCATTTAACTCTTCACTATCTTTTTATGTCTTTAACCTATTTATGCCTGATTTTTTGTTTTCTCAGATTTGTTAGTAAAATCATTTAAAACAGGAAAAATACTAAAAAATAAAAATAAAAATAAAATGCGCTAAAATATTTTTGTATTTATTTGATAAAATGTAAACGTACTAAATATGGGAATATCTACATGTGGAAAAATGCATAATTATATGTTTTGTCTAAATTTATATAAATCAAGATTTTAAATTGTTTATTATGTACAATAATTAGTGTTTTTATGAACTATTACAAATATATTTAATTATTTACAGTGACTAATAACATTATAAGTATAATTATTAATAAATTATTGGAGGCTCGTATTTGGGCTAAAAAAGAATTTATTTCAAAATCATCTTGAAAAGGACTTTACATCAATAACTGTCCCCCTAATGGCTAATAGAAATATGTAGCCATTTGCGCCTAGCGCCCGATATTTTGTGTGTTACAAACGAGCATAAAATGTAGGCTTGAACATATACTTTCGCAATTTAAAAAAATACGTGTTTCAGAGAAGTTTACAACTAAGATTACGACTTATTTATTCAGATCCTTGATACAAACAGTACAAATAAACTTACTTTTTACATGTTGGAGAATTCAATCTTGTAAAATGAAAAATTTATAAACACCGAAAAAAGGCCTTCATTTAAGCAAATAAATATCAATCTTATGCTGTCATTTCTCGATAATAGATTAAGACATTTATAGACAATTACTTTATACAATTTTCATGTTGTAAAGAAGAAAAAAATGATAAAAAATTATTAAAATTCGAAACGTTCCAAAAATGGGACGCTAGGCATAAGACGGTTCTCAAAAATATATTCTATACCTGTAACGCGAAATATCCTGACACATTTCCCGACTTATTTTTAAAATGTAAAATCATGACACTTACAGGCATGATATTTGAAGAGATTTGCAATGGAGCTGTTTTTTCATTATTTGTTAAATGAATTAAAATTTGTGTTATAAGCTATTGTTGTTTCAGGACGGCAGTTTTCCCATTTCCGTGCTGTGACGCACGGAAATTTGGCGCAAAACTTCAAATTTCGCAGCTTCTTCTGAAATATTTTTAATCTTTACTAAAGAATGGGGGAAACTGTTCGTTAACATAGTTTCTGACTAAGAGAACATGGCAAATCCTTGGGTTTGAGAAAAAAAATTAATTAAAAAAAGCGTCAATTATTTTAAATAAACACATTTCTAGTTGATTTTAGTATCTACACGAATTAATATTTCGTACTAATTTTCTTTTATAGATTTTCAAAACGATCTAGGCTACAATTTGTTAGACAGTTTAATAATTTATGACACTGGAAATTTTCTTTTCTAGTTGATTTTAGTATCTACACGAATTTATATTTCGTATTAATTTTCTTTTATAGATTTTCAAAACAATCTGGACTACAATTTGTTAGACAGTTTAATAACTTATGACACGGAAATTCCCTTAATTACTTATAAAAAAGGTCTCATCCTGTTAAATAATAATTATTTCTTCACATTAGTGATTGCGATAATATCAACTTTCAGAAGAAAATAAACGAATTCGTATAGGGTTAAATAACTCAGCAAAATCTCATTTTTTATCATGTAATTGCCACTTACAAGGAAACATTTATCACTTTTATCATCATATAATCATTAAAAAATCAAAAGACTAAAAAAAAAAAAAGACATTAAAAATGTGCTACAAAAGGCAACTCCTCTATCTTTCTTCCTTACTAAGGATTCGCCCGTGAATCATTAGTTGAGATCCTTTTCAACATTGTTAATAAGATGAATATCGCTTTGCATTATTGAATGCTGTCCATGTCATAAAAGAGTAAAGGCGGGTAGGGGGGGGGGGGGCAGAGTGATGTTCAAGTTACTTTTCATCCTGTTATTTTTGCAAAGAATTTTGATTTTAGATTTGAGTATTAACAAATGTGATTGAACTTTAATTCGCTTTTTTTAGCGAGCAAAGTTTCAATTTAATAAAAAATTATCGGTTTTCCAAGAACAAACTTTTGAGAAATATTTTTATAAAAGTCAAAATAAATTGCCAATATAATATTATTTCCTTGCAGTCTTTTAATAATAATTTTTAAAAAATCCAAAGGACCCAATGACTGCATAGTTCCCTTTATGTTGATCTGCGAGAACATTGAAGCCATTAGATAATCGATCTTTAAATTAAAATTAAATGAGGTTCAGTACTTTACGAAATTATAACTTTCCATAAATAAATCTGAAGAAATTATCATTTAAAAAAAAATAAACCCATACTTTTTTTAAGCGCATTGTAATGATAGTATCCAAAAACACAGAAATGATGATGGAAAGTTAATGAAAATTACCCCTTTTCATCTGCCAATATCCGGTTACAGTAAAAGGGGAAAAGATGTCCTCAGTTATAATCCTTTAATTATATTAAATAAGTACATTTCTAGTTCAAATTAGCATTTATTAGATTTAATCTTTAGCATTAATTTTC
Organism: Maratus speciosus; assembly: GCA_963932465.1. Lineage (NCBI taxonomy): Eukaryota > Metazoa > Arthropoda > Arachnida > Araneae > Salticidae > Maratus > Maratus speciosus. The sequence continues at coordinate 11,557,678 of OZ010799.1, forward strand.
TTTTATATATTTTCGTACCGATCTGGGCTACAATATGTTAGACAATTTGATAATTTATGACTAAAAAAAAAAAAAAAAACCCATATCATCCTGTTAAATAATAATTCTTTACTCTCATTAGTCATTGCGTTTATGACGACTTTCAGGCAGACAGTAACGAAAACGTACGTAAAGGGTTAAATAACTCAGCTAAGTGTAATTTTTTATCATGTAATTGCCACTTACGCCGAGACATTTCCCTTCAATTATCACCTACACATTAAAACATCAAAGGACTTAAAAAATGACTTAAAAACTGTTCTGTAAGAGTCAACTCCTCTATCTTTATGCCTTACTAAAGGATTCGCCCATGAATCATTGGTTGAGATCGTTTTTTACAGCGTTAATAAGGGGATAACGCTTCGGATTATTAAATGCTGTCCCTGTCAAAAAGGGTATGGAGGTGGAGCGATGTTCCAGTCATTCCCGACTGACTCACTTGTATAATTATAACATAAGCTGGGAGTAAAAAGACGGGAAGTATGTAATTGGACCATCTGTCACGCTGGGACAGTTTTTGGACACATGGGATGTGATAAAGTGCTAAATATGTGTCAAGCCTGTCCACTCGTCGGATATTGATCGGGAAATACGTAATATCCGACGAAGGACGAGTTTTATGCGAAGGGGTGTGCAGATCTTCCCCTCCGAGGATGAGTTGTTAAGCGGATTTTAATGCACTGCGTTGAGCACGTGGGATTGAAGTAATTAAAGGGGTGGTGGACATAAAGCTGTGTTTTTTTCCTTCGTTGTTGTCAAACTAATATGAAACTTCGTGTGCATGAGTGTATATTTTAATCTTTTAAATTTCAATTTAATTTTGAATATTAAAATATCTCTCGGGTGAATATCTTTTAATTAAAGTTTAAGAAAACATTTATTTCACAACTGCAAAAAAGGAAGTACTATAATTAATTTGTGCAGGAATTACATTTCAGTTACAAATAAATATAACTGACTCACAATGGGCGGTAAATTATGAATATATATGCAAGTGCCAAACAACTTGGATCTTTTGAATCAATTACAACTAAATGTTAAAACGAATAAATACTTAACACAATAAAGATATTTAAATGCTTCATGCATTTTATTATTTTTGTAACCTTTACTAATTTTACATTACTTGTAAATCTGCAGATTAGGAACTTCAACATCAGCTGCGCAAACCAAATTTTTACTTTAAACCTGCTTTACATAATACGAAAAATCCTACAATTCTCATTTTTTTTTCTTTTTTTACTTACATTACATAGAAGAGATATCGCTATACAAAATACAGATAAAAGAATATAATATATTTTATATCATTGATATTTAAAAAAAAAAATTACGCTAAATATAATTTTACTCAATAAAGTTCTTTGAGTGTAAAACGGATTTTTTTTTTTACATAAAATCTACTTTTACTTTACAGATGTTCGGAAAAGTTCTGCCTCCTGAAATTACGTTGCGTGATCAACTAATTTAAATGGGACACGTAACCAAATATATCACGTTCATTCCAAAATAATCTACAAAAAACAATAATAATTATGAAGACTGTAATTTTTTAAACTTCTTTACTCGAAAAAGAAATTTAGTAGAAGAGAAAAATCTTTAAAAATACATAATCTAAACTTACGTGATCGATATACTTATGCCGTTTTCGAGCTAAGAAAATGCAATTTAGTATGATGTTTTAAGAAAATATCGACTTCAAATAAAGGAAACTAAACACTTTCATGCACATTGACATGAATTTAATAATTTTTCCAATTGCAGTGAAACCTCCTTGAACGGCCACCTCTAAACAACGACAACCTCCGAATACCGGCCACATGTTGATGGAACCAAACACTTTCCATAGCATTAACATTAGTAAGAACCTCTAACTAAGGAATTCTGAACAACGACCACTGAAAAGTCACGAGAAATTTTTTTTTTACAGCTCTGGTACAATTTCATATTTGTTTGCAAACCAAAATGTGAAGCAGATCAAACAAAATTTACTTGATATGTGAACAAACAGAAAATGAAGACATTAATAATAATGGGGAAATTTTACGTAATATTCTTAGAACGGCAGGCATAACTAACATAAAAGCCAGCTTGTTTGTATATCTGATCAAAATTTTAGCAGTTATTGCCACATTTGATTCCATATAACAAATGGTGGAAGATATAAGAGAGGAAGAGGAAATAGATAATAGAACCACCCAAAATTTCCAGTATTAACACATATACCGAAGATTTGAAGAACCTTTGTGAAATCCAAAATTTCTCATTAAATCATAATGATGATAAGTTGTATAGAAAATCAAGTCATATTTTTTTCTTTGGAAAAAGATATTTGCAAAAAAAAAAAAAAAAAAAAGCAACTTCAAATCACTGATTTTCTTATTATATTAAAACAATGAGGATTAATTAAAATAATTGTGTGTATTTCTATTTAAATTTATGTAATTTTGATGTTTTTTTAATGAAACCTCTGAATAACACCCACCTCTGAAGAGCGATCACTTTTCATCGGTCCTACGGGTAATCGTTATTCAGAGGTTACACTGTATTTCGTTTTTTATGATAGCTAACACTGTTAAAAGCTTTTTCCTAGATATTTATAGACTAAATCAAACATAACGTAACGATAGGGGATCAGCAAACTTGTTTCAGTGCAATTAATTAGAACGTGATCTATAATCCTCCCGCGGATGAAATTTAAAACTGGAGAACGCAAGTTTCATTATACGTACAGTCTTATTTATCTTTTTTATTCTTATAGCTTCCTCTACCGAAAAAAAAAATTAAGAGAGACTTAATCATTCTGATGCGCAAAATAGTTTCAACGAAATTAATTAGAACGAGATTTGTAAGTCACACGCGATTGAAAGATAAAAATGGAGCAAGTTTTATTACATCTTACAGTCTTATTTATCTTTCGATTCTTATAGCCTCCTCTGTAGAGCTCAATATATATAGACTAAACACTCATATAACGTCCTGATAGTAGGATCCGCAAAACAGATTCATTGAGATTAATTTGAACGAGGTTTGTAAGTCAGCTGCAGTTGAAAGTTAAAACTGGAGAACAAATGATTTGTTATATACTAGCCGCCCTTGGCGACCATTTTGGTCTCCATTAAATGTATTCTAAGCATTGTATAGTGTTACTTTTATTCATAATTTAATTTACTTGCTAGATCCTTCGTCAACTCGGAAGATTCTGATAGAGAAATCTTGAACTCTGTTTTTTTTATGTTAACCACGCACAGGTGATAAATCGCCAAACATTGTTCCTGTCGCATTCTTTCGTATTTCATTAATTTCATTTCAAATATATTCCTTGCAACCATTTTATTTAAAATACATAACTTTAATTTAAAAACGAAACATTTAAAATTTATAACTTTCACTTATTTCTTAAAAAAAAAAAAAAATAAAAAATAAAAAATAAAAATAAATTATGGCAATTAATTTTAACATCAAAGCATTGTTTTAATTTACCTCGCAAAAAATAAAACGCTAAGTGGGGAGATAAAAATAATATTATTGGCGAGATTTGCTCCAGGCTATGATAAAAGCAACGAGAATTCTTTGCAATCATGGCAAATTTTATGTAGTTTTATTCGAAAAAATAATTTTGATTAAAAATGGTCGCATTGCACATGAAAAGCGAAGGGTTCAGACCATAATTGTTTATGACAGTCACATGACTTGGAATAATATAGATGAAATCCTGGCCATGGAAAAATATTTGGCGATTTATCACCTGCACCCGGCTAACATTGAAGTATCAAAATGGTCGCCTGGAATATAAAAAGTCAAGTGGTCTGCCCGGAATTGTTGATGACAGTCACATGACTTAGGTTATTATTATAGAGATTACAGTCTTATATATATTTCCATTCCTATTGCCTCCTCTATACCGCTCAATTTATATAGACTGAATAATTCATATAACGTACTCATAGTAGGATCCGTAAAATGGTTTCAATGAGATTAATTAGAACGAGATTTGTAAGTCACCCGCGGTTCGATGTTAAAACTGGAGAACGTAAATTGTATTACATATTACAGTCTTATTTAAATTTCCATTCTTATAGCCTCCTCTATACAGCTCTATTTATATAGAGTATATCTTTCATATAACGTATAGATAATGGGATCCTCAAAATAGTTTCAGTGAGATTAATTTGAACTAGATTTGTGAGTCACCCGCGGTTGAAGGTTAAAGCTGGAGAATGTAAGTTTTATGAAATTTTACTGTATTATACATCTTTCTATTCATATAACCTCCTCTATAGAACTCAGTATACATAAATAGGATGAATCATTCATATAACGTATAGATAATAGGATCCTCAAAATAATTTCAATCAGATTAATTAGATCGAGTCACTCACGGTTGAAAGTTAAAACTAGAAAAATCAAGTGTTACAACTTACAGTATTGTTTATCTTTCCATTCTCAGAACTTCGTCTAACGAGCTCTGATCTAGCCTAACCGAAACATCTCACTGCGAATAATATGGAAGTGCTTAGGAATTAGTGCCTTCGATAACACTAACTATTCTAATGCGCATGGAATTTTATACGAATGCAAGCTGCATGTAAAAATTGAGAAGATTATTGCAGCCGTCTGGAGGACAGTAATTCCAGCAAAATCCAGTGTATAATCACCCATCATGACCCCCTCCAACAACACACTAGAGGTCTGCACGGACCTGGGCCGGCGAAATGGAGGCGAATTTTCAAACGGGCCGTGCCGGTCGAATTAAAACAATTTTTTTAACGGGCCGAGAGGGCAAAAAAATTGAACGGGTCTACCAAACTGGGCCGATAAAAAAAATTAAGCGAGCCTACCGGACCGCTATAAAAACTCAATCGAAGCCGATAAAATATGAGTCATTTTCAATGAAGATCACTTCCGGGAGAATAAGTATAAATGTTCGTCACGAGCCGATGCCAATTTTAAAACATTAATACAGAAATGAAACATGTCCAGCGTAGAGATCAGCATCCGACAGTTAAATGATGTCTGAGACCGGGCTTAATTTTTTCAGCAGACTCGTTCCGGGCCGAGATCAGGCTTAAATTTTTTTTTCTACATAGTCGAGCAAGGCCGGAACTGAAATTTATTGTTCTCAGGATGTGTAGGGAAGGCAATAAGTTTTGTAAAAATAATAATAGCGAACATTTGTTAGCGGAATCTGTGAAAATATACCTTAAGGTGGTTCTCAAATTCACTGCTCAACAATGAGAAATTTTCTGACACATTTTCTGACTGATTTTTAACTGTAAATGCAGAAAATTGACAGGCTTGACTATTGAAGAAATTTAGAATCGAACAGCATTTTCCGTTCTTTTATAAATAAATTACTTATCGATATGTAAGAGATCTTGTCACGTGACTGAATGGTCTTCTTTCCCGTGCTATCGCTTCTGGAAATTCGATTCAAAACTTTGACTTTGACAGTATTTTCTCAAAGATACATTGCCTTTATCAAGAAACGGATAACGTTATTCGATCACATAGTTTCTAAATAAGATCACCTGCCAATCTTATGCGTTTCCGAAAGGAAATGAATTCAAAAATATATCAGAAAGTAGCTTCTTTGGATTTGAGAAAAGCCTTATTAAACGGCAGAGAAATATTTTTACAAATCTGCTTTTTATTAAACAGCTTCAAAAGTTATCATGTTTTTTAACCCTCCTTTTTAGGTGCGTTCGTAATTTTATAAATACGTAGCACCTATAGTCGTGGTTCAGTCCGTCCGCCTGATGTCTGTCTGTCTGTCCGTCCGTCTATCCGTCCGTCCGCATATAACAGAGCAAAAACTACCCAATCGAATGGTCTGAAATTTTAAATATATAATTGTTGCAAAAATTTGTCGAGCCATTTCAAATTTCATGAAAATCGGATGTATAGTTTAGTTACAGGGATCGTCAAAAGTTTTCCGTTACATTACGGCCAATGGGGAAAAAATATTTCAAGTACATTTTAATGATGTGATGCTAATGTGATGCTAAGTGTGATTTTAATGATGCCTTCCGAATGGTCTAAAGTTTTAAATATATAAGTTTTGTAAAATTTTGGCGACTCATTTCAAATGTTATGAAAATCAGAAATATAGTTAATTACAGGGACAGTAAAAATTTTTTCGCTACATTAAGGCCAATGGGAAAAAATTACTTCAAGTGCATTTTAATAATGTTACAGCCTTTCGAACAGAATGTGGTAAGCACTTATGAAATGCACTAAAATATGCATTCAATACAATATACGGTGAAAAAAATTATTATAAAACAAATTATAGTACGAACGCACCTCATTTGCCACGTTTGACGAGCAATTTCCAACTTGTTTTCTTTTATTCTAAATTACATTAATTTTTTAATGAATACTTATTTGAATATTGAAAAGGAAAAGAATCTAAGTAATCATTAATGTTGCTATTGTGTATTTTCTGCCTTGCGAACACATAGTAATTTTAAAATATATTGTAAAATTATCCCATAAATATGCATGCAGTATTATTCTTTAAAAGACTCTTAATTGTATGATTGGAAAAGCTTGAATATTTTGTGGAAAATGAGTCGGACGTCATTTAAATGATTCTCCATGGGCAAGATCGGTCCTTGTTTCACTGATTTTTGCACGGGCCGGGCCAAGATTGCTTTTGTTCGGTCCGAGCCCGGGCATGGAAATTCCGGCCAGTGCAGACCTCTACCACACACACACGCCTCAAAACAATCGTCCGTTTAAAAGTAGATTTCTATATATATATATATATATATATTTCATGTTACAGCACTCGTATTGATTAATCGATTTGGGTGTGACATGACATAAATACAGGGCTTTCAAATTTGTCCACCGAGTTCTTTGTCCAGATTCATTTGTCGCCTCGTTTAAAAATGGCGAACACTTAAAAATCCCAAAATCAAATAGATATGCAAAAATATTGTAAATCCAAATAGTTTTTTTTTCTAGTGTTCGAATTGATATAAGGATTTCGGAGCATTTTCTGTTCCGCCTCTCTCTGAAATGGTAGTTCTAAAGTTAGCAGCTTTAAATTGTAGGGTGGCTCACATTTTGAAACAAGCCAAGAGATTAAAATTAACAGATTCAATAAACTGGATTCATTTATGTGTTTTATTGACCGTTGTTTCTGGAACATTTTCTTTCAGTGCTGAAACAATTGTTCTAACTATAATACGTTTAAAATTCTTTAGGGTCAACCGCCAGTGTCAAATTCTCGGCAATCTTGCCGAAACTTCGCAAAATATCTCCAAATTTGGAGACAAAAGTAGGCCGCCATAAATGAAGCATGCTGGTTGACAGCGGCTTTAAATGCCCATTCATATACAATACTGATGATAACTGCAAATCTTTCATAATCAAGTTCTACTCAATTTTAGGTTCGTGTTTGAGCAACACTAGCTGAGTTCTTACAAAGAAGGAATATGGAAGCTACATTTTCCCACACATATATATATTTAAAAAAAAAAAAAAACAGGTATCGCTGTAATTGCTTTTGTATGTATTTAATCCCTTGGAATTACTTTTAAACCAAACATATAATTTAGTTTAAAATGACACTACATAATAAACAACCTCCGTATCTCAATTGATGAATCTGATGACATTTCAGGTTAATACAGTGATAAAACTTTAATTACGTACTGGGGTAAATAATAAATGTTTCGTGCGTTCAGACAGGAGATAATTTATCCACCATTTAAGCACGCTGGAAAAAAAGTCGGAAAGTTGAAGGGTTCATGTTCTAATATAAGTTGAAAAGGTGTTTTTTTTAAGCAAAAGAATCCAAAACATTAATTTAGACTAAAGGGAATATAAAAGTTTAATTTACTTTTAGTAACACTTTTACCATTGCACTTGAGTATTCTTGTTATGTATTTTTAAAGAGATTACAATTTCATTTACCGCACACAAAATTAAAAATCGCACAACAGATTGCACAAAATACCCCTACAATAACAGGCCTCACTGTAACCACTTTGAATGTATTTAATCCCTTGGAATTACTTTTAAATCGAACTTTAAATTTAGTTAGAATATATGACACTACATAATTAACAACCTCCGTATCTAAACTGCTGAATCTGATGAAATTTCAGGTTAACACCGTGATAAAACTTTAATTACGTACTGGAGTAAATAATAAATGTTTCGTCCGTTCAGACAGGAGATAATTTATCCAGCATTTAAGCACGCTAGAAAAAGAGTCGGAAAATTGAAGCGTTCATGTTCTAATATAAATACAAAGGTTGTTTTATTTTTTAAAGCAAAAGAATCTAAAGCATTAATTTAGACTAAGGGGAATATTAATATTTCAATTTTCTTTCAGTAACACTTTTACCATTGGACTTGAGTATTCTTGAGTATTCTTGTTATGTAATTTTACAGAGATTTCAGTTTCATATACCGCACAAATAATAATAATAATAAAAATAGCACAATCAGATTGCACACTCCTCCCTCCCCCCCCCAAAAACATGTGCATTTGTGGTTGTCACGAAAACATTCAAGCAATTCATAACCGTGACTTGTGTATTTTCTGCATTAAACATGCCTGTGAAAAATGTAATGACTTTGTCTGCTGAGATACATCATAATTAGAATGTATGAATTCAGAATGTCTAGTTTGCGAAGATAACATCGAAGAATTACTTGAAAAGGAAGTCCATAATACAGAATTTCTTGTAAGTTATTGTAAATAACAAAACTATGATAAACGTTTATGTTACTTTCTCAAAACGTTGATGAATGTTTTGAAAAAGTAACAACGTTTTGAAAAAGTAACAGTTGAAGAAACCATTTCTGATTGTTTACAAAATTTTCGAAAGCAACTAAACCCTTTTCAGTGGCACACATTCCTTCAAACTTGTACACAGGATTATTTTGATAATGCCAAAAGAATAATCATTTCTCAAAGAATCCTTATGCCAGTGGATTTTCTGAAAACAGTACATTTTTATGCCAAGACGAAATTTTGGTACGAAATGCTGCATACTGGACTGTATTTCCAGCCATTACTTAGTATGATCACCAAATTAGTAAAATCTTATGCTATTATTTCAGACAATGTAACTCATAATCAGTTTTCTGTAAATGCTCTCGTATGTAAAATTTCATCATAGCATCTTTAAGGGAATGCATTTTCCTAAAGTGCATCTGTTTTGCTTTTTTGTATGATGGTTGTGCTTTCCAATTTAAACAAAAATATAATTATGAAAATATGGCTGCAGTGAATCAGACTTCTTTTACAATTAACTTAATTGGGCATATTTTTTCTCAAATACTCCTGGTATACGTGCTGTAGATTTATTTTGTGCCGTTGTATGATGATATATGTGGAATGAAGTGCGTGCTAAAAAAGCAATTTTAAGAAATACTGCTTATTTTGTCAAAATTGTTCATGAAGAAACAAAAGTAAACATACTCCACATATCAGATGAAGAAATAAAACAATAATGTTTCATTACTTTACGAGAAAATACCAACAGCGAAGGGCATTCAACAAATACAGTTTGTTAAAACCATGAAAAATGACACTATCTACTACAAACCATACACTAACATCATTCGTACAAAGAATTTGTCTTTCATTAAGTAAATAATGATACAGGAAAAGTTGCAAGTGATATTATTGATAATGAAGAAAATGATTTATTCTGTTCAGTAGCAGAAACTGAGAAATTGCTGTGTGGTTATACTGAGTGATTCTAAAATATAACGATTTAAAGATTCTTGGTTTTACTATTGAAGTGGTAAACGAAAATTATGAAATAAAGTGCTAAGAGCTATTTAAAGCATAAGGAATTCTCAAGTTTGAATCTGATGACCACAATATTTGGCAAAAAAGAATCAATTTGTGGCTGACATTAATGCTCTTAGCTTGATAAACTCTCGAGGATTTTACAAACTCCAATTAATTTTTTAATTTTTTACACATTTTTATGTTATATTAAAATGTAACCATCATTAAAAGTTTTTTTTTCTATGGAAAAATAATTTTTATAAAACTTACTTTAATTATTTTGTTTAGTATTTAAACTGAATTTTTGGGGAAATTCTTTTATGGACAAAACGTCACAAGGTAACACTTAGCATTTTGCAAAATCAAATGTAACTAATTCATGTATTATCAGATGAGTTCAATGATTAATACATTTTAAAAATATATAATTACTCTACTATATTCTGTTAATTTTATTTCTATAGTCTCTTATTATTCACAGAATTTCTGTGTCAAACACAATTTTTGAAAATTGCATTTTTTTGTGGAAACAAGAGTAACAAAATTTTCATTCACTATCTAGGCAAGTAAAATAACTTTTGTTACAAATTGCATATGGTTTATAAGATTAGAGCACGTGTATTTTTAAGTGATTGCATCAAATTTATCCTAAATATATTTTGTAATGAAAGATTTGGAAATATTTATGGAAATTTGCTCTGACAGTCACAAGAGTAACAATGGACGTTCCATATATTTTTATTTTTATTTAAAGAAATCTCCTAAAGAAAAAGAAATCATGGTTTATTACAATCGCTTTGAATGTATTTAATCCTTTGGAATTGCTTTAAAATCAACATAAAATTTAGTTAAAAATTAAACTATATAATTAACAACCTCCGTATCTAAATTGCTTAATCTGGTGAAATTTCAGGTTACTACAGCGATAAAACTTTAATTAGGCACTGGAGTAACTAATAAATGCCTCCTCCATTCAGACCGAAGATAATTTATCCAGGATTTTTCCGCACTCTGGAAAAAGAGTAGGAAACTGAACGGGTTAATGTTCTAAAATAAGTGAAAAGTGTGCTTTCTTTTTTTTAAGCGAAAGGATGTGAAACATTAAATTCGACTAAAGTGAATATAAAAAATTATATAACGTTAAAAAATTAAAATTATATAACATTAAAATTATGTAAGATTAAATGACATAACATTATAGATATAACGTTTATTTTAATGTTTTGAAACTTAGTAAAAAGTTTTCTCCATGAAATTATAATAATTCTATCTTTATTAAACGTAAAAAAAATCCTTCAGACAGACGTGTAATCGGACTTGCGTTCTTTTACCATTACGTTTGATTATTCATATTAAACATTTATTGAGAATGACCATATTATAAAGACCCGACAGTGACCATACCAAAAAAAAAAAAAAAAAAAAAAAATACGTCGTAACTCTTGCTTGGGGTGCAACTTACAAACATCGTGAGAACATTCATATATGCCGTGATGGAATTTCAAAAATCTGTTTAAGTTTTTTAATATTTATGAACTATAATGCCCCCAGTAACTTTTCCGTATCAGTTTTAAAATGTGTAAAATATTTAATATCCAATGTGTAAAAAGTTTAAAACAGTAACTTGTAGACTGAAGTATTCATTGAGATGCATTCACTTGTATGCACATCGAATATAAATCACATTGAAAGTGATTGGGATATTCTTAGACGATGCTTTGTCAAAAGCATGACTTGCTGAAAGTAATTGATTATAAGAATTAAAACAGGAGTGGTGGAGTCTAACGATTTCCTACATTGTTCGAAGTTTGAGTAGTGTTAAGTGGAATATAAATATTAAAGGAGTTTTGTGTTTCACCATATCCTTGAAATTTACGAAACCTTGAAATCACTGATGTGCCACTGTATAAAATCCTGATTAGAAAAAATTGGGTGTTAATTTCTTTTACTCTTGAGTTTTAAATGTCATATGTTAATATGTAAAAAAAAAGGTGCTAAAAAGCAGAAGATATCATAAAATTTAACAATTATTCAGCAATTGCAATATAATAATCGTCAAAATGTCTTCCGACACCAGAATTAACCTATCCTAAAAGAAGCTCAGTTAGCATTCCTTACTCTGTGCATTAGAAAGCAAATCGCGAAATACCCATTTATTGCAAAAATACAGAAATATTAGCACGGAAAGAGCAATAAATCGCCAAATCAGATACCCATATATAGACTGTGTGAAGGAGTGAACCATAGACTTATAATATAACCTCAATTTCTCCTTTAAGGAGTGAACGCATAAAATTATCCACTTCCGTTCAGTTCCCTGCAGGAAGTAGGGGATCAGTCGATACAATGATTTATTGCATCTGGAGGAAACATAGACACTGCGAAAAAGTGAAACTGAAAAAAATTAAAGGATATTTTCTTTACACAATGTTTCCTCAGTAAATAATTCTTTTTTAAATTTTTAGATTATAAAATATGTATAGGTTGCTTTTTTAGGAACGAAACTTACTCGCGGGAGCAGTGTCCCAAATGTCCCATGTCCCTACAAGCACTAACTTCCTACCGTTGAGCGAGGAAATTTAACTGTCAAACTATCTACGAAATTGAATTACCAATGTGATGAGCCGCTGTCATCGAAATACTCAAGGCCAGACGACACGAGTTATGACGTCATCACTAATTGACCGTCTTCTCACTAGAGTTGGAATTTACACCGGAAAATTTTGAATAGCAATTATCTTTTATTTTATGTTTGGAATATCTGTCATCTTATAATACTAAAATAACGATTTAAACTTACTGGTGAGAATTCGCAACCCCTAAATAAAAATTAAGCCAGATGCGGAATGCCACAGTGTTGTAGCATCTGCCTCATTTTTTATTGGGTGATTCCAAATTCTCAACAGTAAATTTAAATAGTATTATTGTTTTATAAGATGATTGCTATTCCACAAATAAAATAAAATAAAATTACTATTAAAATTTTTCGGTGTGAATTCCAACACTAGTGAGAAGTCGGTCGATTAGTGATGACGTTACAACTCGTGTCCTCTGGCCTTGAGAATTTAGATGACAACGGTTGAGCACAAATCTGTATGATTCTGTTATCTTTTTTGAGCGTCAGTCGTTAAGCGAAAGTGTTTAAATCGGCACTTTTACTATCATGAGATTCTCAATAATTGTTTATTTTACAGTTGTTTACTGTTGCCTGCACATCAAAATACATATCTGATCTAGCAGTTCCAGCAAATGTGTTGGTATGAGGAAGCAGCACTATCTTTTCTCCATAACTCTGCTTATGTCTAATTCCATGCCACTCAGATATTATAATCAAATGGTATTAATTCAATATTTCTTGTTTTACTGTGTTAATTTTGCACTTTTTATCGTAGCAGTTTCTCTTTTAAAGATTATATTGACTTTTCATTAGAAAAAGTGAATTGAACTAGTGTTTGGAATTAAATGTAAGCTAAATTGTTTTAATTAATTGCAACCATAAAAAGTGTAAGACTGGTTATAAAAATAATTCAGGAAAAACAATACCTTTGTAACAGTTAAGAAATGTTTGAGAAATGGAACAATTTAAAACGCAATAATTTTTTATTCTACTTGATTTTTCCGTCGGCCAAATTATACAAATCGCCAAACAATTCGCCTCATTATACAAATTGACACTGTTTTTATTTTAAATAACAAAAGAACAAATAAATTAGCAAAACATAAATACATATACAAATAACTAGTTGGATGTGCCAATCCCAAAACTTTCTTCTATCTTATACATCTTAATATTTCAAAAGCTTCTTACACATGTTAATACTTCAATATTATTAGTTCATTACTATACCAACTTTTGATTTTCATTTTAAATTCCTGCTTCAGTCAATTAAATTAACTAAAAACGAGTTAATCTATATCATGATATTTGTTAAAATTAATAGTTTTTCCTTATTCTGTTGTTATCAGATGTTCGCGAATAGCCGGCTTAGCAGGAAGTGAGTTCCCGCCTTTGTACGAGCCGCCGATGGACAATAGAACTACGAAAAATCAAGAAAAATATACAAAAATCGCTATCACAGAGGCCCTTTACCGCGCGATATTTCCAAATTCAAGGAGGACCTGTTGGCCAAAGCCAAAAACATGCACAAAAAATTTGGTTCAAATGTACGCATAATTTTATACACTTTTCGATTGTACAATAAAGAAAATGGTACAGACATCGTTATTATAGCGCCCCCTTCCAGCGGAATTTTTCCAAATTCAGGGAGGACCTTCATGCCATGACCAAAAAGGAACACAAAAATTTTGGCTCAATTGTATGCATAACTTCATACACTTTTCGATGTTACAATATTCAAAATGGCACAAAAATCGCTATTACAGTGCCCCCTAGCCTCGAATTTTTTCCAAATTCAGGGAGGACCTGCTTGTCATAGCCATAAACTTAAAATAAAAATTTGGTTCAGTTCTATGCATAACTTCATACACTTTTGGATGGTACAATATTCAAAATCGCACAAGCCTCCTACCGGCGAATGTTTTCCAAATTCAGGGAGGATCTGCTTGCCAAAGCCAAAAACTTAAAATAAAAATTTGGTTCAATTCTGTGCGTAACTTCATACACTTTTGGATGGTACAATATTCAAAATCGCCCAAAAAACGCTGTTACAGCTCCCCTTACCGGCGAATTTTTTCCAAATTCAGGAAGGACCTACCTGCCATATCCAAAAACTTAAAATAAAAATTTGGTTGAATTCTATCCATAACTTCATATATTTTTGGATGGTGCAATATTCAAAATCGTTATTACAGCGCCCTCTATCGGCGAATTTTTTCCAAATTCAGGGAGGACCTACCTGCCATATCCAAAAACTTAAAATAAAAATTTGGTTCAATTCTATACATAACTTCATACACTTTTTGATGGTACAATGGCGACAGACAGACGGACGCACGGACAGACGGGCATTTTCTATAAACATGTTTCTTGGGATCTCTGACCCCTAAAACATGTAAATCCGTCGAAAACCGGAAGTCGAAAAAAATTTCGATTACAATTCTTTCTTCTATTGAAGAAGAAAGTAAAAATTCGAATAAAAAACCATTTGATGACGTAGCAAATACGTGTATCGTGTTTAATGTCAAGTGAATGTGACATTTATTATCATCCGTTATTGGAATATACTTATAGTTTGGCGTTAGTTTTTTGGCCGACAGGATAATCAAGTGGTACCTAATTTCTTTAACCTTGTTTGTCTTCGAAAGAAAGAGTGAAATCAACACATGACATGGTCTTGTTTGATACATTTATTTCAGCGGACATCAACTTCTTTAAAGAAAGAGAAATATAAAAATAGTCGCAAATTAATAGCTTAACATTTAATTTTTATTAAAAGTAGATGTTCATATCTACTTTTTAGATATCTAACATATATGCGTGCTATGTTACATAACATATTTATTGTACATCAGACCAGTATGTAATACGATCACTTTTAATTAAATTAAATCTTTTTGAATTAGTTTATAATCCCTCTTCCCAACCTTAAACTTTCATAACCTAACTTAACTATGAAAGTTTCTTATTTTAAAGCACAAGGATTTGCATCATTAATTATAATTAAATTGAAAGATTAAGGATTAGATATTGTACTTTGTGTTTCTCTTTTAATAAGGTAATAAATATTAATATGAATTACCTGAGGTTGAAGTATCATATTGAAACATTTTTCTCGAAACCTGTTCGGTTGAGTTTCCATGTCATTAATTTGTATTACATGCAAATATGTGAAAACCCATATTAAAGTAATTTTTAAATAATCTTCTATATTAGTATTATTGTAAATGTGAAACTAAAAGACGCTGGTTATGAAAAGTAAATAACTAAAATATAAATCATTAAATTTGCGATAGTCAAGAAGTCCTTAAAGGAAAAGAGTAGTTTCGAAACCTATAATTTTAGTCTTACACTCATGATTTCGGGAAGAATGCGTGTCCATCTCATACACCAAACATGTTTTTTATCCTTGAAAGATCAGACATACACTTTATTTTAGAAAGTAAATGCGTTTTTCTCAATGGCAGTTGCTTAGCATTATAATATTCGTTCAGTGTATTTAATGTGATTTAATCAATTTTCGATTCTTTTAATTGCTCTGCTTCACAACAGGTGGCAGCACCATGTATTTCTTAGAATGTCTTAATTTTAGAATTATGACATACTTTTTCATTTGACTTTGGGTTTTTTGAGTGCTATGCAGTGCACAAGGAAGCTCTGATTATTTTTTTTTATGTTTTACTGTATCTTTTCTGAGTGTTGGCAAGGGATGTATATTATAAAGTAATTCAAAACTTTCATGTGGTGAAAATACAGGGTCAGCCTAAATGATTCATCGGGTTTCAAAACACTGTGTATTGAAAGGTATACCACCTAAAATGTCGGGTAAGACGTGACAAGATACATACACTCACTAAGTTTAAGAACCCGTCACGTGACTCGCGTCAATGGTGATGTTCCGCTGTTCTAGGCGAGATTATTTTGTTGCCATGCCTCCCCCACCTCCACAGGTCCCCAGATCTGATACCACGTAATTTCTTCCTGTGGGGTTATGTGAAGGACAAAGTTTATGTACCCCCAGTGCCAACAACACTGCAAGCATTATAGGAACGCATCACTGCTGTTACGGTGGACATTGACAGAAACAGATTTTTGAACATATGGACGAAACTGGATTACAGTTGGGATATGTGACGGACATTGACAGAAATAGGCTTTCGAAAACGTATGGACGAAACTGGATTACCGTTGACATGTGTGACGGACATTGACAGAAACATGTTATTGAACGTAATTAGACGTTTTTATTCGATGCACATGTGCGAAAAACCAGAAATTTAAAAATAACCTTCTATATTAGTATCATTGTAAATATGAAAAAAATGATGCTGGATATGAAAATTTATTTAAAACAATAACTTTGCGATAGTCAGGAAGTACTTAAAGGAATTGAGTAGTTTCAAATCATACAATTTTGCTATTACCTTCATCATTTCGGTAAGAATGTGCCTATACACCTCATACACCAGGCATGTTTTGTATATTTGACAGACATACCCTTTATTTTAGAAAGTGAATGCGTGTTTCTTAATGATAGTAGTTAGCATTATAATAGTTGTTCAGTGCAATTAATTTGGTTTAATCAATTTTCGATTTATTAGTTGCTCTGTTTCACAACAAGTGGCAGTACAATGTATTTTTAGAATGTCTTAATTTTACAATTATTACATCATTTTTCAGTTGAATGTGGGTTTTTAGTGATTTGCAAGGCATAGAAATTCTCTTCATTTTTTTGTTGTTGTTTTACTGTATCTTCTTCCAGTGTTGGCAGGGGATGTATATTATAATGTAGTTTAAAACTTTCATGTGGGTAAAGTACAGGGTTAGCCTAAATGATTCATAGGATTTCAAAACACTGTGTATTGAGAAATATACGACCTACACAGACGGGTAATATGACAAGATACGTACACTGACCAAGTTTAAAAGCCCACCTCGTGGCTCTCGTGCACGCTAGATGGCAGGTCTGTGGCACCACTCTACAAAATGGTGGCAATGGTGATGTTACACTGATGTAGGTGATGTTCGTCTGTCGTCATGCCCACCCCCACCCCTTTCCAGGTTGCCAGATCTCAAACCATGTAATAATTTCTTCTCGTGGGGTTAAATGAAGGACAAAGTTTATGCATTCCCAGTGCCAACAAACATTACAGGAACGCGTCATTGCTACTGTGACAGATATTGACAGAAACAGGCTGTCGAGCATATGGACGGAGCTGGATTACCGTTGGGATGTGTGACGGACATTGACATAAACATGCTATTGAGCATATGGACGGAACTGGATTACCGTTGGGATGTGTGACGGACATTGCCAGAAACAGGCTGTTGAGCATATGGACGGAGCTGGATTACCTTTGGGATGTGTGACGGACATTGACAGAAACTTGCTATTGAGCATATGGACGGAACAGGATTACCGTTGGGATGTGTGACGGACATTGACAGAAACATGCTATTGAGCATATGGACGGAACTGGATTACCGTTAGGATGTGTAACTGACATTGACAGAAACATGCTATTGAACGTATGAACGGAGCTGGAATACCGCTGGGATGTGTGTCGGACATTAACAGAAACATGATATTGAACATATAGAGGTAACTGGAATACCATTGGGTTGTGTGACGGACATTGACAGAAACATGCTATTGAGCATATGGACGGAACTGGATTACCGTTAGGATGTGTAACTGACATTGACAGAAACATGCTATTGAGCATATGGACGGAACTGGATTACCGTTGGGATGTGTGACGGACATTGACAGAAACATGATATTGAATGTATGGAGGTAACTGGAATACCATTGGGTTGTGTGACGGACATTGATAGAAACATGATATTGAATATATGGATAGAACTGGATTACCTTTGGGATGTGTGACGGACATTGACAGAAACATGCAATTAAAAGTATGGACGGAACTGGTTTACAGTCAGGATGTGTACCGGGTGATTAAGAGTGTACACATTGAACATTTCGTACATGAAACTTTGTGAATGTATGTATATTCTCATTTATCACCCGTCTTTGTACGTCGTGTACTTGTAAATAAACAGCCTTCTGAAACCTGGTGAATCATTTAGTCTACCCCTGCTGTATTTTGAAAGTATATTAATTAGAATTTTATTTTGAATTTGTCGCTTTTAATTTTGAAACAATAACTGTATTTGTTTCTGTTGTCAACTGTGAAGTGTGTATTTGTCAAGATTTGTTTTTGAGAATGTGATATAAAAAAAAAAAAAAAAAAAAAAAAAAAAAAAAAAAAAAAAAATTCAAGATGGATTATTTTCTTTAAAATTCTCTACATAAAGAGTAATAGTAGTTTCAAAATGTTTTAAAATATATTGAACCAATATTTAATATCATCACGTTGCATCTGTTTAATCTATAATATAAATAAAGTAAAAATGAGAAAATTTCAAGATGGTTCTATGCAAAAAGAAAAGAGTAGTCTCTAAATGTTTTAAAAGATACTGAACCAATATTTAATATGATCACATTACAACTGTTTAACCTGTAATATAAATAATATAAGAATGAGAAAAAAGGGAACTGTCAAGATGGATTATTTTCTTTAAAATTCTTTATAAGGAATAATAGTGATCTCTAAATGTTTTAATATATATTTTAACCGTTATTTAATATGATCACATTGCATCTGTTTAACCTCTTCGAATCAGGTGTTTATCTTACATAACAAGTAGCTAATGATAAATCTGTGTAATTAACAAACTCTATAAACATTTAACCTTATCAAATTCTCATATTGATATCGTGCAAAAGTTTGAGTTATGCCCTAAGCTAAATAATAAATGTTCCCCCTGTCCCTGCGGAAGTAATTTATCCGGGATTTACTTATCCAGGATAGAACGGGTTAGAGATTGGAAACTGGACCAGCTCGTTTCCTAAATTAGGTAGTAAATACAATCTTATATTTGAAGAGATAAGATATAAATCATTAATTGCCACTAAATTGAACTCAAAAGGCGAAACATTAATTAGGTGTCTCTTGAATAAAGTTTTAAAATACTAAAACAAGATTTGTTTTCTTGGAATATAATGTTATGTCTCTTTCATTTTTTCTCTGTTTTATGCAACAGGAAATTGGGTTGATTGTTGACGGCCGATTATCTACTCGAGGGATATAGGCCCTAGGGGGAGTGCCCTTCGTGGGGGTCTTTCTAAGGGAACCTAACCCGTATTTACGCATGGAAAATCCAAGGCTTCGAAGAAAACCACGAAAACTCCGAAACGGTTAGGCCGACGGGCGCGATTGGGTTCGAACCCAGCACCTCCCGTCTACCAGCTTCGAGAGCAGAACCTCTGAGCCACTGGTGGGGCTATGCAACACGAAGAGTTGACACTTTAAAATTGACACATTGATTCTGCAATAAATTATACAGAAATTCGATTTAATTTTTTGTTGTCTTTTACAATAAAAGAATAATAATCTGAATAATCAACCATGAAACAGTAGATCCGCTCGAGGCTTTTTATGTTGCAATCTTTGGGATTACTTTATGATGCGTTTTTCATTAACTTTTAATTAGCTTAATTAGAAGAACCACAGCTTTGGCCAGATTATGCAGCGAAGAACCTTTACATGTCGATTTTAAAAATAGCAAGTTAATTTATCCATCAATATTTTATTTACCTTCCATAATCCGGGAATCAATAGAGATATTTTTACGCAACGAGAATATTTGCAATGATTCAGTTTCCCTTGATTTACCTAAAATTTGGAAAGAGATGCTATGTAATTTTAGTAACAATAGTAAAAATTAATCCACGCTCGCAAATAGTCAAGATAATTTTATTTTTATTTTATGTTTTGCAATGTTTTTCATTATGGATGATGTGTCGTGACACTGTTTACCGTGTTATTGTTTTTAAATTATGTGAAAACTAATCCACACTCGCAAATAGATAATTTAATATTTACTTTATTTTATGTTTGCAATGTTTTTCAATCTGCATCATGTCTCGTTACATTGTTTACTATGTTATTTTTTTTAATTACTAGGGGGCTCTGCCCCCTACGAGCTACGCTCGCCAACCCCCGTTCAGAGAAACCAAAATCCAAAAAGCACGCTAATTTGTTCGACTTTAAAAATATTGAATTAAAATAAAAAACAACAACAACAACAAAAAAAAAAAACAGTAGTGATCTCTCTGTAAACGGGTTTCCATTCGTTTTTCTTGGATTGGGGATTTTTAAGACCATATCTGCTGCTGTTAAAAGATACAATGGCTGTTTTCGTATTTAATTAAAAAAAATAGATAAACATTCGAAAATAAGCTAATGTAAAATGAATTAAGTAAACAGTGTCATTGTCTCCCGGTATTTTTTAACAGCGCTATAAGATAGTTCTTTTAAATAATTCATTATAAATGTATCGTTTTAAATCTGACGTAATTTACATCAAAGTTTTATTTCTCTTATTAATATTGACGTGAAAATACTTTTGTTGTTAGAAGGAAATATTATTTGCGCTGTCTTCGAATTCACGATAATAGTTGAAAATATTACCTCAAAATATCAAGTAAATGTCTCGCGCAGATATATTTTTTAATTTAAATTGTTTTGCCATATTTTTTTGGGCATTTTAAATATGACGTAATTTCCTCCATTTACAGGTTTTAATGCATAGTAATGATGTTTTTATTTTAACATTTTATTTCTCTTTTAAAATTCCAGTGTAAATATGGTTCTTATGACACAATATTCCTGCTTTTAACATGTAATCATTTTATTCTAATTTTAATTTTTTTTTCTGTTTACAATAGTCCCGTGTAAATAAATTTTTAATTTGAAGTAAACATTATTGTTTGCGCTGTTTATACAGTTGGCAACAGTTTAAATTAAAATCCTTTTTTAAATTTGTAAAAAATATCTCTCGAAATACTGAAAATTTAAATTTAAAATAGAAAGAAAACCTCAAAAATAGTCAAATAAAAAAAAAATAAATGCAATCTGCACACCGGGAACTTATAAAATATAAAATGATCTAAAAATGATTAAATTCTCATGTATAGTTTTTGGTCCAATAAAACTTTTTTAATGGAACGATTTTGTCCAACTTTAGCATTAAATATCTCTGAAAATAATTCTTCGATTTGAAAACTGTCTGCATCAGCGTGTTTATCAAATATTTCTTTATAATACCACCGATTTCCATATTTTTGTATACGACAGTTTTTTTTTTATATTAACGAAGAAAGGCCATGCTCAAGGCATACTTAGATAGTACTACAGGGAGACTGATTTGGTTTAATGTATGAAGTCGCTCGCCAGAGGACTCTGATACCCTGTCCAAAATTGAAATTTGACTCTGACCGTAACTGAAACAACCTGGGAAGGGTAGATATGTAAACAAACACAAAAATTACGTCATGTCGCCATGGTTACGTTTACAATTCTGCTGACATTCCAATCAAACTTAGAAATGATAGCTAATTCGAATACAGCTGTTAAGGGTTGTTATAAACTGTCCATATCAATGTAAATGTAAAGTTCTATTTATTTAAGTGACTAATATAATGTGTTTCTCTTTAAAACTGTTAAACCAACACACATAAGAATATATAAATAAAAAAACACATGCTTAGTCTAAAACATCAATATCACAAATTTATTTGGTACCATTTAGTTATCCCGTCGACCAATTTCGCCAAATTATATAAATCGCTAAAACACTCGCCAAATTATACAAATTGACATAATTTTTATTTTAAATAACGAAAGAACAAATAAATTAGTATAACATTAATAAATATACAAATAAAACGTCGAAATAAAAATCACTTGATGACATAAACACGTGTAACTTGCTTACAGTCAAGTGAATGTGACATTTACGATCAAGCATTATTGTTAATCTTATAGTTTGGCGATAGATTTATGGTCGACGGGATAACTAAGTACCATTTATTTACTATTTTCACTGCTGAAGCAATAAAACTGATAGAATTTTTTTTTTAATATATTAAAATACTCATAAAATTCCTTGTAATAATTAATAAATGTAATTTATTAAGTAACAAATACCCTTACATGATTTAATCAAAATTGCTTGGATAACATAGAATATTGCAACGATATTTAAATCCGTGATCACCATTTCTTTCTCTGATTAAAAATAAGAATATTTAATGTTTAAGGAAGGTCAGCTTTTTTTTTCTTCTTCTTCTTGGTTCGGGCGATATTAAAAACAAATATTTTACCGGTAACAGTAAATTAATCAAAAATAACTGCTTCAAGTAAGTTATGAGAACTGTAGTTTGATAAAAATCGAGTTTTAATTTTAAAACGTGTATATGAAACCAAGCTATTTATATATAAATACGGGACATTCAAAAAAGAATAACAGAACCGGCATTTTTCATGAATGAACCGAACGATCAAGGTAAACAATAAATAATTTAGCTAATCTTAAAAGTATGTGTAACACTAAAATGCTACAATTTGTGTAAAATAGCCTTTTAAATCGAAGGATATTGAAGAATATAAATATTTAATTTATCACATGAAAATACGATCAATGATTCTGAAACCTCGACGATGAGAAACAAGCTTCTATCTGGGCAGGGTATAAATGTAAACAAAGAGCACGTTGTGAAGTTTTGGTTCAGGGTTTGAAGTTGGATCCGACTTCACTTTTTCGGCGAAATGCGCGGGCCGTTATAGACGGATTGCACATGACGTCACATGTCTAAAATCGCTTCATATGGCGCCCAAATATAAGGCGAATATGGTGCTCACCATTTGATTTTTTAGACTTATTTGCACTATAATAATAAAAATAAGGAAGCTCTAAATTAAAGAGAAAGATAACGTGCTTTTAACGGCAAACGCGGAGTTCTGTGCTCCACGTGTGTGCTCCAGAAGCTATAGTATCAGTCGTTGCTAATAGCAACGTGACGTCAATGCAAGGGGTCTATATATCATAGTAGGCTATGGCCATGCTTAAGCCAAGACTCCCTTATCATAAAACAGACTTGACAATCCGGACAAAGTCTATGGGTGAAAATGTCCCGGATAATTACCAACTTACTAGCTGACTTTGTCCCTTAAGTTACGCCACCTGGTAATACTCCATAAACAAATGCATAGTAAAAAATTGAAAATGTTGTGTTATTGGCAAAATTGTATAAAATATTTTTCGAATTCCAGTAAAATAAAGGCGTAAAAAAATATTTCGCACAATTATGTTCTGGCTTTAAAAAATGAAACATATCAAAAATGAAGATTTAAATATAAGATTTATTGATATTTTTTCAGGGTACTTGTTAGTTATCCCGTCGACCAATTTCGCCAAATTATATAAATTGCCAAACTACTCGGCAAGTTCTACAAATTAACACAATTTTTTATTTTAAATAACGAAAAAACAAATAAATTAGTATAACATTAATAAAAATACAAATAAAACGTCGAAATATTGGTTTTATTGGCCATTATTGGCATTTAATCTTAAAATTAATTAATTTATGGCAAACCATTATTGGCATTTAATCTTGCAATTTGGCGACAGTAATTTGGTCGACGGGATAACTAACAAGTACCATTTTCAGTATATAGCACTTTGCGGGTAATTTTTTTTTTAATCTTGGCACAATTTGGGCTTCGGAAAGAGCGATTTGTTGCCAATTGATATAAACAGTTATGAAAACAAAACTTATGAACTGTCAGCTTGTTTTATAAGAATTTACGGCACAGATGTCATATACGCATTGCGCGATTTTTTTCCGACGCCAATTTTGCGAAAACCTCGTTACCATATCATCTATATCCGGATAACCATATCAAGCAAAATAACGACACTTTGGTGCCAGTTAAGTATACGGTGCGTATATGACATTTACGCCAGAAAAAAATCGCGCCAATATGACATCTGTGCCGAATTTATATGTATAAATTTAGTTTCTAGATATTATTATTGTTTTTTATATACGATTTGTTTATATTTGTATATAAAATAGATAAATGCCTTTTTTATATTAAATAAATTGTACAAATATTGGAAAATATTGCTTCTTTATGTGAAACAGTGAATATGCTTCCAGAAATTACGTTGCCAAATTTTCTTCTCTCGCCAAGGCCCCTATACTTGAAAAATACCGATTTATTATTATATAATGTAGTATTAGCTAATGTTCTGTAGTCTGTTCCACAGTCAAGGTTGACTGCAAAAACGCGATGCTGGAATAATGTGGTATCAAGTATACAGTTTAAAAATAAAATTAATTTTGCGCCAAACTACACTTACGCCAATTGGCTCTAGGTCTGATTAAGGAAGAATACTCAAATTAAGATTTACAAACACCAAAATCGTAGCATGACAAGAATACGGTATTTGCGGAAAGTTGAGGGACATGTATAAATTTAAGTGATTATTAAACTTTATTTTTCCAATTTTTTAAGTGTTTATGACTTCAGTCTGTTTTTTTTTTTTTTTTTTTTTTTTTTTTTTTTGTGTATCTATGCGTGTTTTAACTTTCCTAAAATATTTTGATACATTTTAGTAAAACTTACATAACATATGTGAGTTAAAACAAGGAAATTAATTACGCAGCAAACTATGCTCGCCAAGATATGCCAATTGGCTGTGGAGCCAATTATGAAACTTTCCATAGATTAATACATACAAACTTTATATGAAAAAACAATGAAGCTTTCATCTAAAGTATGTTAAACTGAAATGATCCCCCATACCTTCAAAAATAAAACAAATGATAGGCCAATAAATAAATAAATGAGACTGTGCATTGAAACAAATTGAAGGAGCGATGTTAAATTAATACTGTAAGGTGAAATTAATTGTGAAAAGAAAAGAAATAGCAGAAATAAAATAAATCGCATATTTGAAAATATAAAAGAGAAAATGAAATATTTTACATTTTCCGGATCTAGATGCTATCCATTTATTTCAATAACTAATATCACTGAGAAATTCATGGTAAAATAATTTTCTTTCCTGATTATTATTACCATCATTTATTTACATAACGGAATACAGCAGTAAACATTTTTTGTTTAGCAGTAAAATAAGTTCATTTTTTAAATAAAATGTCTAGAACATATGAAAATTTTAAGATTAACAACTATCATTTGCAAACTACAAAGCACATCGTAAAGAAAATGGTAAAAGACAAATGGAAAACAAATTTAAAAATATTTCTGTTTCTCACGTTAGATGGCGCTAGTCACGGGAAACCATTTGGTTTCTAACCACGTGTACAGCGGACAAAGGAAACTTAGCGATTGCGAGGCCTGTTATTTCGATAAGGAGGCCTTGGCTTAAGCATTTAAATTGGATGAGTTCTACCCGGAATATCTACGCAGATTTTCATTGGTCCATTTCCAAATCAAAACTTTTTTTTATATATAGAAGGATGTGAAAATATTTTCTATCGTGAATGACTTTGAAAATGTCGCCGTTTGTGCGATGAAAAGATCGTCAATCTTAATAAAGTATTTTATCACTTTTTATAGCATTATTTAACTTAATCTGTTTAAAGTGATTACTATACATGTTGTTATAGCTTCTTTTTAACACTTTCCAACAAAGTTGAAAAGTGTTTATGCATTCGGTTTGTCTGTCCGTCTGGCCACGCTCTAACTCCCGTAAATATACTCGGATTTTCATGAATTTGGTAAAGGTTATTTAGGGTCACCAAAACTTGTTTGGTATTGTATACGAAGTATGTAGGATTAATCGTTCATTTACAGAGGCACTCAAAATTATTCCATTACATTGTGGTATATGAGGAATGACTCCCGTAAATATACTCGGATTTTAGTGAAATTGATAAAGGTTATTTAGTGCCACCAAAGCATGTTTGGTATTGTATATGAAGTATGTAGGATTAATCGTTCATTTACAGGTGCACTCAAAATTATTCCATTACATTGTGGTATATAAGGAATGACTCCCGTAAATATACTCGGATTTTAGTGAAATTGATAAAGGTTATTTAGTGCCACCAAAGCATGTTTGGTATTGTATATGAAGTATATAGGATTACTCGTTCATTTACAGGGGCACTCAAAAGTATTCCATTACATTATGGTATATGGAGAAAAATCGTTTGCAGAGTATTTTAATGACATTATGCTATTTCAAATGTGCTGAAACTGATATAAATCACTGAATTTCACTACGATCACGTTAGAACAGGACATTCATAGCATTTTTTATTCATTTACAGGGACACACAAAAGAAATCGGTTACAGTACAGTACTATCTTTGAGTAATAATTGCTGGAGCGCACGGTTTAAAATTCGGTATGCGCTTTTAAGTTTAATTAATTTTTTGAATCTTACCCGTTATATATAAATTCTATACCTCAAATACAGGGCTGCACAAAAGTATTCACGTACCGTTCTCCTTATTAGAGGAAATTGCTGAAGGTAAATTTTCAACTGAAGTATATGTAGCTCTTAAGTGAACTAAATTTTGGTTTGCATGTAGCTAATAGATTCAAATCTATAAATCATATACAGGGCTGCAATTCGCATAACTTTCCTATTGTGGATGGGAACAGCTGAAATTGGGTTCTGAAATGTATTATGCGTTTCCATATGGTTAAATTAGACGTAATGTTTTAATTTTTTAAACGGTGCAGTTTTGTTACATTATTCTGAATGTGTTGGAAAGTGTTTCACAATCTATGCTTGACGCATGATTTTTTCTTATTTGTTTTTTATGAAACGCTGTAATTTAACAAAATATGAAAGCACTACGCTGAGAAAAATCAAATACTTCCTTCACCTAGAATGAATAGATAGTCATTTTCATAATCTCTAAATTAGAAATATAGATTTCCGAGCTATGAGAACAACTAAGTGGAGTAGACGAAATGATCTAGGATTTCTAGTCTCTTGTTTTCTAGGTGACGAAATGATAATGAATCGTTTCAGTAGCGAGAATTTATGGCTTGATTTCCGGAATGGTTTCATAAACTAGATTTATAGATACTAAAACTAACCTCTTGTGTTCGCATCTATTTGCAGAGATTTTTAAATAAGTTTGACCACGAGAATATAGAAAAACGCTCTTAAATTCTAGTAGGAGACTCTAGAACTCTCTAGCAAAGAGAACTAGAATTTATAAAGATGACATGGAACTATTTTTTCTAGAGTCACAATTTAGATTCTAGATGCCTGAACCATGTTTTTTTCTCAGTGTATGTCTATCTGTGCGTTTCGTATGCGCGTAGAAAAAAGAGATGTTGCTATCTGAAATAATATACGTGATAATTACATTAAATGTACTCGTATTTTTCCATTATCATTTTGTACATTAGAACGCTAAATTTCCTGTGAATTTATTTTAACTAAAAGCGTAAAGAAAGGGTAACTAATCGGTCAAGTGCGAGTATTACTCGCGCACAGGGGGTCCCGTGCAATAAATATATGAACTAGTACATGGGCATAGAATTAACAAACACATCATTAAAAGTTTCTAGCTAGACTTTAAAAGCCAAAGGCGCGGCGCATAGAGTACATCGTCCGTTATTTTATGTATGCCCAAACCGCCCGTGTCTTTGAGGGTTAATATCTCGGCTAATTACCGAATTTTTTTTTTCGAAAATCATTATCAACCATCCTTTTACACTTCTGCGAAAATAGTTACCTCCAGCGCTCCTCAACTCCTTTGCTGAACATTTATGCGTAACGGAAAAATGTGATTTTCTCAAAAACTATGTAACCTAAGGGTAATCGCTGTAGTTTTCCTACAAGATTTAAATTAAAGCTACTACCCCTAATTTTTTCATAATTTTAGTTTCAGTAGATTCGGAAATACGTGGGGAGGAACATGTTTTTACATTACATTTTCGACGATATTTCTGATATAATACCGAAAATTAAACGAAATGTACTTTTGAGTGAGGCGTTACAACAGCTTTCATACGATATAAAAAAAATGTGTATTTATTTCAAGTAACGTAATTAGCCCTCTACATTTTCCCTAAATATGTTTGTAAATGGTTAATAATCTGTAAATATGTGGTTCAATAGCCTTTGATACTTCAGCCAATTTGAACTTTTCATGTTCCCAATTTGAACTTTCCATACGCGTAAAATGGCTGAGAGAGACGGACAGACAGGACTGATCTTATAATGGTTCCGTTTTTACTTTTTAAATTGCGAAGCCTAAAAATGTGTTTTGAGACGAATCTTAAGTTAATAAAATTTGTATAGTAAACATAATATTAAATGCATAGTAGAATAATTGGTATTTCATAAGTAGAAATGAGAAAAATTACGTAAATTTATCGCCATAATAACATATTGAAATATCATAAATTTAAAATACCACAAAACTATATATTAAAATCGCTTGAAACATCAAAACTAACTTAATATTTGTTAAAGTGATTTAAATAAATACCTTTATTTATTCATATCGGCATGTTTCATCATTCTGTCGGTGAAATTCTCGATTTATACTGATAGAAATATTTTCGCAAAAAAAAAAAAAAAAAAAAAAAAAAAAAAAAATATATATATATATATATATATATTAAATTGAAATTGATTAACAAAAATCACGCGATCTCATGCATAATGAAATGAAATGTAATATTAAAAATGGATATTTGCGAGTGTGAATTATTTTATACTGTTTTTCCATTATTCTGCTGAGCATCTCTTTCCAAATTTTAGGAAGCTCCATGGAGGCCGAATCATTGCATATATTCTCACTGCGTAAAAAAATCTCTATTGATTCTCGGATAATGGATGGCAAGTAAAATCTTGACAGATGAATTATTCTACTACCTTTAAAATTAATCTGATTTTATTTGCCATCCATTATTCGAGAATCAATAGAGATTTTTTAAAGTACGTATTTAGATATAAATTAATTTAAGTAAAATGAATACTTTTAAGACAGAAAAGAATTAAATTAACTAGTGTTACAAAATTCTGTTAGGAAAAAATTATGGAACATTTTTAATGAAACGCGGAAATTTAAGTTTCGTAATATATATATATATATATATATATATATATAGTATAATATATATATATAGATAGATGTGTGTGTGCGTGCATGTAAGAAACGATGTTTTAAAATAATTGTTAGAAAGAACGCTTTTCTGCTATTATGTAGCAAAACAGCCTAAATTATTTACGAATATATAGGTGTGATTAGGTGAGTCTATACAATGTTCCCACTGATCCGGGTTTTTTTAATACCTACCACTTTTCTCAAACAATGATCTTCGGGGCAGAACTAAAAAATATAGATAAAAACCAATTATCAAAAGTTAAGAAGTACAACCATCACAGCCTTGTTTTATCAATCATTATAAATAAATAAATAAAAAATGATAGAGATTAAGAACAAAAAATCTTTTTAAAACACCATCAATTTTTTTTTTTTAATGCGCTAAGTCTTTCGAAAGATCTTAGTCTTTCTTCGTCAGGCGCAAACAAGATGTCCTTCTACTGTGAAAGCAGCAGCAAGACATAGTAGCTTTCATAGTAGAAGGACGTCTTCTTTGCGCCTAACGAAGAAAGATTCAGATCTTTCGAAAGCCTATCGCATTTAAAAAAATTTTTATGGTGTTTTAAGGAGATTTTTTGTTCTTATTCATTCACATCAGTTTTATCTTATTTTCTTTGATAGAAATTAGTTAGCTTTAAAAAAAAAGAAAATCTTGAACTTTCAAAAAATTCCATTATTTCTAGATATTTCCTCGTCCCTCTGTATTATTTTCCATTCTTTTCAAATACGTTTTTCCTTCAAACAAAAATAGTTTATGAAAATTACTCCACCTACGTACCATTATAACTATTAATAAATTGTTTCTAAATAAATAGCCCATTTATTAACTGAACGTTTCCCAAGTTTTGAATTATCATTTATTTTCTTATTTTTTTTGTTTATTCTCTTATTTTTTTTTCTCCGTACAGCATACAAGCAATGAAATCCTAATTAAATATTTTTTTAGTTACTATGTTTTAAATATAACCTTTTTATAATAATCATAAAAATATGAGAAAATTGAATAAAACATTTTTTCACATAACACTGGTGGTCTTGTTTTTTCTATATCTTAGATATTTAGTTAATTAATAATCCTTTTCATTATGATTTACATAATGTTAATTTTTTTTTATTACCGGAAAAAAATGTCTTGTTTTAATTAACTTCCGTCCCTTTTGGGTAAATTTTTATAAAGTTAATGTTGAAGTAATACACGATAGAATATATTTTATAATAAATGATACCATTATAGATAATGAAGAAAATGCCGTGTAAATATTTAAGTATATATACAGGGTGATTCAGCTCGTCGGTGACAAACTTTAAGGATCGATAGAGCACACCTAGACGAACATTTTTGAATAGGGAATGTAGGGTCCCTGACGCGATGGTAAGGCGCTAGGCGCTTTCGAAAATTTGGGTGCCGAAATTCGAAACGTCATAAAAACTAGGGAAATGGTTAGATTTTCTTGCTTGTTGCATCGAAATGATTCTGTTTGTTTAGACTTTCTTCAGTACCAATTTGATAAGCGTATCTCTTAAAACATGGATAGGGGGCGCTGCAGACTTTGGAGAGCTAGACAACAACTTTAAGCCCGTTATTTTGATAATTTAACACATGCTCGCCAAAGTTTATACTCTAACTTAAAGTTTGAACCCAAAAGTAGAGCCCTGCAAAAAGCGTAAGAGCCGGAATAAAATGTCAAAGTACAGGGTGGTCGAAACTCGAAGGCTCCTAAGAGATAAACAAACAGATTTCTTGACTTATGGCATGCATTTTCATGATTCTGTTTGCTGGGGCTCTCTGAAACTCAGTTGAACGGTACAAAAAGAAACATCGATAGGGGGCGCTTTGGGCAAAAAACATAATTCGTTGACATTTCGGACGCTAACTGGAAACGGGGCGCTACGATCAGTTAGTAATAATGAAAACACATTTTCTACCTCTGCTCAACACTTCTGAATAAATTTAGACCAAAAACATCAATGATACTGGAAATTTATTTACAAAAAATAACACTACAGAAGATGCTCGAAATTTCGACCTTGGGCCATGATGCAGGCTTCGCACCTCCGTCGCATTGAGGAGTGTGTGTTTCCAACAATGCCAGGAGTATCTCTGATCTGCCCTGCAGCTGCCACAATGCGCGCCACAAGTTCTTCAGCACTGCTGACAGGTGTATGGTATACCTCGGCCTTCAGGTAACCCCAAAGGAAGAAATCCAAGCAGGTGAGGTCTGGTGATCGGGCAGGCCAGTGAACTGGACCCCCACGCCCGATCCACCGCTGGCCATACCTTGCGTTTAGATGGAGACGCACGTCTTTCGTGTAATGGGCCGGAGCTCCATCGTGCTGGAACCACATCTGGCGACGCGAACCTTCGGGTACGTGCGCCTCATCCAGAAGCTGCGGCAGCACTTGATCCAGGAAAATCAGGTAATTTCCACCTGTCAGCCGTTCAGGTAACAAATAAGGGCCAATGAGGCAATCCCCCAGAATGCCGGCCCACACATTTACTGAGAAACGCTCCTGGGCTGCTCGGCTTCTGGTTTCATGTGGATTTTCATCACACCACACATGACTGTTGTGGGCGTTCCACATTCCCTCCCGGCTGAAGGTGGACTCGTCCGTAAACAAAATGCTGTTTACAAAACGGGGATCCCTGGATCTCATCGCCAAGTACCATCTTGAGAATTCCACTCGAGGGCCAAAATCCTGCTCTCTGAGCAACTGCACCCGCTGGATGTGGTAGGGGTGCAGATTCCGGGAACGTAAGATGCGCCACGCAGTTGCTTGCGAAATGCCAACATGTCTGGCGATATCTCTCGTGCTAAGACCTGGGTTGTCCTCAACCAGGTTAAGCACAGCCTCTTCGTTGTCGGGGGTGCTCACTGATCGCTCCCGTTCAGGCCTGCCTCCGTCGAAAGATCCCGTTGTGGACAACCTCTGGTGTACTCGAGCGAAGAAGGCATGGCAGGGGATTTGCCTGTTGGGGTAACGCTCGGCGTACAACCGCTGAGCGGCTCGTCCATTACAACCAGCAGCGCCATACGCCAAATGCATGTCAGCCAATTCAGAGTTTGTGTACCGTTCCATCCTACTACCGATCTGCAGACAAGTAACCCGAAGCTTAAGTAGGTACCGCACGTTCAAAAGACGTGTCTGCGCATACAACTACGTCATCTCGCGTTGTCGTCTACGCATTACGTATCTTTTGCATATCGATATGGTACGATATCTTTTGCATAAATCAGCAAAAAGCACCTTATGTAAATTTTATTGCGCGCATTGTGCATGATTGAAACCAGCTATGTTTGTTAAAAAAAACAAACAAACTGCAGTTTTAATAGCTTCTTATGATAAGTAAATTACTCTCTTGTTTTGTTTCTAACTGATCGTAGCGCCCCGTTTCCAGTTAGCGTCCGAAATGTCAACGAATTATGTTTTTTGCCCAAAGCGCCCCCTATCGATGTTTCTTTTTGTACCGTTCAACTGAGTTTCAGAGAGCCCCAGCAAACAGAATCATGAAAATGCATGCCATAAGTCAAGAAATCTGTTTGTTTATCTCCTAGGAGCCTTCGAGTTTCGACCACCCTGTACTTTGACATTTTATTCCGGCTCTTACGCTTTTTGCAGGGCTCTACTTTTGGGTTCAAACTTTAAGTTAGAGTATAAACTTTGGCGAGCATGTGTTAAATTATCAAAATAACGGGCTTAAAGTTGTTGTCTAGCTCTCCAAAGTCTGCAGCGCCCCCTATCCATGTTTTAAGAGATACGCTTATCAAATTGGTACTGAAGAAAGTCTAAACAAACAGAATCATTTCGACGCAACAAGCAAGAAAATCTAACCATTTCCCTAGTTTTTATGACGTTTCGAATTTCGGCACCCAAATTTTCGAAAGCGCCTAGCGCCTTACCATCGCGTCAGGGACCCTACATTCCCTATTCAAAAATGTTCGTCTAGGTGTGCTCTATCGATCCTTAAAGTTTGTCACCGACGAGCTGAATCACCCTGTATATTTGTTACAGAGTATATATTTGCTTTAGAATTTTATTTGTCTTTCTTGCTGGGTGTTTGGAATTAATAGTGTTGAAATGGAAGTTGCAGTACAATAATGACTAAAAATGTGTTATTAACATCCTTTTGATATCCGAACCGTTAAATACGTAAATGTAGAAATGAATATTTATTTTGCCTAATAGAGTTAGTTTAAGAAGTATTAATTCTATATCTTTTAAAACACAATTTATTCCGGACAATTTACGAACATATTTATTATTTTTTCAATTGAAACTAAAAATATTTATTCTTTATCGTATCTGCTTATTGTAAAGCGTTTGTAGATTGAAAATTATGCGTGTAGTAGGACTTCGTATTTTGCTTGAAGGAACATAAAATGGTTAATATAATGCAATCTCTTAAAAGACTAAATAAAACAAGTAAAAATTAAATTTAAAAAATCAAAAACTCCACTGCGTAAAAAGCGAATTAATCCATTATTTCTCACCAATGTGAAACTATTTTTTATATTACTTACCTATTTTTTTATTTACTTGTATTGATGACTTTTAAGTCGACTTTAATTGTTAGTTTTATATCTATAAACACTATTTTGATGAGGTCTATAGATGTCTATGAAGGTTAGGATTGCAGTAAAGCTAGAGATTCTACCTACACAACTTGCAGGTTGTGTAATCCAATGATATGCCACTCAATATGGTACGTAAATTTTTTTTCGTCTCTACCGCCATTTTGCATTTTACAGCCACAATTTTGAATTTATGAAACCGAAACCTAGCCTATAACCTTCGGACGGTTAAGATGAATCGATAGAGACGTTATTCATTAAAATCCATCCAGCCGTTGGGATGTTTCGAGGGTATAAAGAAATCCACATACCCAGATACGCGTGAAGCACATAACCGTTTTTGGCAGTCGGGTAATAAATACAGCAAGACTGACCTGAATAGTTTAAAATAAAATTTATAAAAAGTTTAAATACTAAAAAACATACATTTAGTAGACGTTTCGTCAAGTAACTACAGTGCCTCACCTTTACTATTTAAACTAAAACAAACAACAGAACAAATCAAGTACAGTTAATATGATGTTAGAATAATGTTTGATTTGTTCTGTTGTTTGATTTACAATGGTTAAATTGCACTGAGGAGGTACTGTGGTTGCTTGGCGAAACGTCTACTAAATGTATTTTTAATGTTTTTAGTCTTTTAAACATTTTATAAATTTTATTTTAAACTGTACTCAAGTTTGTCTTACTTTATTTATTTTATTTATTCTTTAAAAAGTTTCAAATTCAGGCATTAAGTTATTTATATTGCAAATATAATCTCTGTTTTAGTATAAAGTGTTTTGAAGCGTTTGTTAAATTTCAAAAGTTATTGACGTCATTATTTTTTATCTCTATCCATCTGTTTCAAAAAGTGTTGAAATCCAATATTTCCATGTGAGAAATTTCGTATTATAACGTCAAGGTTTTCCTTTTTAGGTTGATTTCTTTAAAAAAAAGGCCTATTGAAATTATTTTGTTTATTTGTCAATGTATCTAAATATCTATCGAAATATTTCTAGCTATATAATTGTATAAAACATACTCTTATAGCTCGTTTACAGAGATACACAAAAGAAAAACATGCAAAACTTGTCATGGCTTAGATGTCGTATATTCCCGCGCCCGCCATGTTGGATGTTTTGAGATTTCTTGGTGATTTTCTGTTGGCGATCTTGGCGATCTTTATCGATATGGCAACCCCGTTTTTCCTCGAGATTGTGTTTTGAAATAACTTCACTACTGGATTTATCTGGTGTGAGTACGTGACTCTGTTTTTAGGTTGTGATTTTGATTGAATTTGATTTTGATAATTTTATTTGATTGACTATTGGTTCTGCAGTCCGTTTACCCACTGTTGCTGATGTGATTAAGAAATATCAGGAAATTTTGAAGGAAAAAGAAGATAGGTTTAGAGTGTATAGTCATAGGCCTATTTTGGGAAATGAAGATGATACTAGCGGGTATTTTGTGTTTGAGCTTTCAAGAAAGGAGTTGTCTGTTAAGGTATGTTAATAATTATATGCATATTTTGTTGTAATGTTTTATATTAGCCGTTTATTGTATGTTTCTCATGCATGTGGGCCTTACGAGTTTCATGCATTTTTGAGATTGTTGCACAGCTAGTTTGCTGAATTCAGTGATTTTGTTTTAGGTTTATGAACGCTATGCGTTCATACGTGCATTTACAAATTGCCGCTTTAATGAGTTTCGTGTATTTTTCAGATTGCTGCACAACTAGTTTGATGAATCCAGTGGGTTTTTTTTTTTCGGTTTATGAACGCGTAACGTTCATACGTGTATTTACTAATTGCCGCTTAAAGGAGTTTCCTTTGTTTTCAGGGATACATTTCATTATTTACATTAAATTTTTGTTAAACCTAAGATGCGCATAAATCGCTGCTTGGCGACAATTACTACTTAGCGGAAAAGGGGTTTTCACGCCAAGAAAAAAATGCAAGATGGCGGCCGCAGAAATATATGACATCTGTTCCCTTGTCATCATGAATAGTATTCTGAATACTGAACCAATTCAAATTTAATTGGAACTGTGTATTGACATTGCCAATATATTGCATAAGTTCGTTAAGGGGACAAGAGACCTTTAAACTCATTTCTTTTATTATATATATTTTTTTAATTTCACTTTAAATACTATTCAAAGGACACACTGTATGCATTATGGCGTATATCCATCACACAATAAATAAAAAATTATATCCCCGCCGGCTCGGCCTACAGGCGGAGGTAGATTTCAAGTCAAGTACTAATTTCGCTAACAAAAACTAAATCAAGATTAGAGATAAACACAGTTTAACAATTTTATCTGGCCGTTATTGACGACTTTTTAATTTCATGTTTCTAATCTACACGTATACACACACGTATATATTGGCATATGAAATATATTTAGAGATCGCGAAAGAAAATTCAGATAACCTCAAAATGTTAAAATATGCAAATATTTCCATAATCAGGTTTATCATGCTTCAATGCGTTTTTTCAAACTCGCATGGCGTTACGTATTCACCTGTGACGTCCATAATATTTCCAATACGAAATCTTGCTCTAGGAAAATTAATATTTTTTTTATTAATATTTTTTTTTTCAATTCGTCAAACTATTTATTTCATTTTTTATTTTTCGCGTGGAAATCTTGCAATAGAAAAGTAATTGTTGTGGTGAGAATTTCATTGTGTTCTTTTTTAAGTGTTGGCAACTTCTATAATGAAAAATGTTTTTTTTTCTGTCATTGTTCTGTAATAGCTGTTTTTATCAGAATCATGTTAAAGCGGTATTCAAAATTTTTAACAATCCTCATTTCCATCCCCTTTGGCCAATTTTGCCCATTTGCAATCCCCACCGAGATATTGGCCATCTCAGTGTGTTTGGCGAGTTTGAAGATGATCCGTGCATAATTGCGACTTTCATCGCGCGGAGAAAATTTAGTACATACATACATACATACATATATATGTATATATATATATATATATATACCTTTTAGGTGGTGGTAGTTTTGGGTTCCTGGGGTCATATAACGAAAAGTTATGAAAGAAATTTTCAAAAGTCGCACCATGGTAACGAATGCAATATGTAGTATTTCTTATGAAATGCACCTAAAATTGGGCGAGAAAAATACAGATGTATACATACACAAAAATATTAAATGTATATTAAGATATACTCAAAATTCATTAAAACACAAAACGTTTTCAGCCAATACACTCGACCATCATCAGTGAAAAATTAAATGTATTCATGTCTCTTTGTGCCTACTCGAAAATCATCCGGGAGAGACTATTCTAAATTAAGGGTGGTACTTAAGATAAGGTGACAGAAAAAGGTATTAAAATTTTCAACAAAAACATGCCACTATCTAACAATTCCTTCCAAACTCCATGGATGTCATATGACAATACGCCATTGTAAACTATACCTTTCTTAGAAATTTTCTCAAGAGATTCCTTTATAATGGATTTTTAGTAATTATTTGTACGGAAAATAATTTTTGATTTATTAAATTCTACATTTATAGACTGAGTGTGAGCTTCCGTACTGTAATATCTTTTAGTTTGACTTTCGCTCACTAGATGGCGGTATCACAAATGTTTGAGAAATGTGTCTTGTGTAAGTGTAACAAGTGCTCGTTTGTTTGTGTGTACAATCAGGGTGGCGAGTGACCAGGGAGAAACAAAGTAAAAAAGGGTGTTAAATACCAGTATTTTGTTAAAGAGAAATTCGCCTTCTTTAATCCCTTTATATTATCGGAAGTATTCTCTATAAGAAAATACTGATAGCTTCCTCTTTTTTTTAATGTGTTTTTCCCTGACCACCCGAACCCTGATAATTAAAGTTTAAATATGTATCTAAGCAGGCTACCTCATCTTTGTTCTATTGTGTCGATTTATTAATTAATTAAAAATACAAAATGTACAAATAATTGTCAAGAAGCTTAGAAGAAGAAGGCAAGAAGAAGTTAATAAGGGAATCTCCTGAGATAATTTCAAATAAAGATGTAGTTTGTAATGATGTATTGTCACATGACATCCAAGTAGTTTGGTAGGAATTGTTAGATAATAGATGAAAATAGATGAAAGTAGGGTGAGTACAGGACTCCAAAATAGTCCTTTTTTAAAGCCACTTTTATTAAACGATATATACATCCAGCAGTGGATTGAAAACGGTTGTTGTTGATGATGATGATGATATATGCTGTTTTTTTATGAGAATAAATCTGGATTTATGATTTGTAAACTTGCATTATAATTCTCCATGCTTAATTTCAATTATATAGGACAGATAGCAGTACTAGGTATTTCTACTTAATATTAATTTAAACTAGTTTATATCTTGAAGAATCATCAGTTGAAGGCAGCACTATTAAATTATTCACATTCCATTCTATGAAAATCTTGTGTTGCCAACTTATATAATTTTCGTCATTCCTGCCTCTCAATTTAATAACTCTATTTCTTCAGTCCTATTTGGTAATGGATTTCCTCTGGGATCCTTTAATTAGCATATAAAATAATTTATAATGTTTAGATTAATTACGATAAATTATAATTATTATATTTATATTATTAATAATATTATTTATTTTGTGTGATGATTTTGAACGTTAAGAATTCGCTTTTAACTGTAACTCATTAATATGGCGGAGTTTTCGTTGGGATTGTCGAGATGCATGATTACGATTCAAATATGGTATTTAAAAAATTGTATGATTCTATTGCTGAGTAAGTTTTAAACTCCCGTGTTTCATTTTTATTTCTATTGTGCATGACATTGTTCTGTCCTGGTCTTACATGTTGATTAATTATATATTTCTTTTATTTTTGTATGATAGTGGTTAACCGGGCAATGAAGGAAATAAGCTGTAGCTTATTATTTCTTCCTCAGAAATTAACCGCTTTTTACTAATGATATTGTAATATTGCCCTTGTAAACGAGTTAAGAATCATTAGTTCCAATTTTATTCATAATTGTTCTCTCATTTTAAGTTTATTTTGTAGTTTTTCTTTTTGAATTAATGAATTTTCAATTTGAGATCATACATTTCGTGCAAAGTATTTGTTGATGCTGACAATGATTCATTATTTCAGGTCTTTTTTCATTGGTTAAATTGTTTTAGTTACAAATTGTTTTACAAAATATTTCAAATATTTATGATTTCCTACATATATTTCATTATTTATTTGTTCTTTTTATGAATTCGCCTTCCTGTTGATTCTCCTTTCGCCAGTATTGAATGTTTTAATTTTTTAATACTTCATACATTGGTGATTAGGATATAGGTTTATTAAAGTAGAAAAAATTCATTAATGATTAGTTGAATTAATAATAGTTGGTACAGATTTATTATTTATAATGTCAGTGTAATGTATTGATACTCAATTTATTAATTTTTATTTCTTAAAAAAAAAGATGATGAATTGTAATATTATATAATGGTTATACACACACACACACACACATATATATACATATATATATATATATATATATATATATTTATGTTGCATAATACTACCTCGTAGGTTGTTTCTGTTTCAAAAGTTGAAGAAATCTGTCAAAATTCACTCTTTATGACTACAGGTATTCAAAAAACTGCCAATTTGATAGCCCTGAGCATATAATCAGATGATACCGGGTATCTCACTTTTGACACAATTTGAATAGTCATCTAGGTTCGAAATCGAAGCGGCCATTCCATTATAATATCGCCATGTTTTTGTAGACTCCGTATTTAAAAAATTATTTTTTTTTTTTTATTTTTTTTTTCTAGTTTTCAAAATTATTTTTAAAAAAACTTAGTTTTCTGAAGCGTTTCATATTATCACGCGTAGAATTTTTACAAAGGATTTACTTCTCAGAATAAAATAGCTTCTATTATTTAACCTTTACCTACTGGCGGTACTTATATGTGCCACTCACTTTAAACTTTCATCCCATAGTAAATATTGCTAATAATCTAATGGTACTTTGCAAAAACATTCTTTTAACTCCACTTTATCAGGATACATGGCAGCAGTAGTTCTAAGTTTGTTATTTTAGCGAAGAAATATTTTTGAAACAGTCGATGTGTTTTGTGCCGACATTTTGTATGGATTTTTACGCTCGTCTTTTTATTGCTGCAAACACAGTAAATAATGTAAGATAAGTGTTGAATTTTTTTTTACATGTTCATTATGATCTTAAAATACAATCTGACTAGCTATTTTAGGTGAACGGTGTATGTATTTGATTTAACAGTTGAATTACCATATAAGTACCGCACACTGAGTTTTGGAGAAAAGCTTCTTGCTTACTTTTTGTCTGTGTATTTATCCATCGTTTTTATCTACTTTATAATGTAATTACTAAATTGGAGTGTAGTAATGATTTTCCTGGTATTTCGTTTCTATTTCATTGTTATTTTTTATAAGAAATAGAGAAAGTTGTGACACCGGCTCTATTTTGCTATGCTAGAAATGGCATATCTAAATTCATATATTGCATATTTGTGGCTATGGGGGAGAACATGTTACCCCTGGAATATAGGCGTCGCATAACTAAAGGACTGCTAACAAGATCAAAATCAAAAAAAAAAAAAAAAAAATTAATGCCATCAAATTTAAATTTTTACTCATTTTTCATGCGTAAAATAAAACTATGTTAATTTAATATTTTTTTTTTTTTGCTAACTTGCTAGTGTCTTCTTGTTTTTAGCATTTTTAAGAGATTAAACTTTATTTGAAATACCATGTGTGTTTTTCGTTACGAGAAAATTTTAGGCATAGTGTACTGACGGTACTTTAAAATACCACTTTAATTAATTACCTCTAACGAATTAAATTTTCCACGGGTGAGTATTTTTTTATGCATATCCTTTAATTTTCATTGTAGTAACTGAAAAAAAAAAATACATGAGAAAAATTGCAGTAGATCATAATGCAGTAGATAAAGGTTTAAAAGGGCATTTTTATATCTTGCTTTCCGATCCGCATTATCTTATTCTAAAACTTGATGTTCAACGTCGGTAGAAGAAATATTGAAAAATAATAACTGAAGAGGTCGTAAACAATGTTTGAAGGAAAAGCAGCCAAAAAATATGCGGAAGAGAGTGATTATTATTTTCTTTAAAACTGATAAAGCGATAAACATGTTTTCTGCAATTTCTCAAATTACATAGAAATTAATTATCATTCTGTCTTTAAAAATCAATTTATTAGAATTTTAATTGAAATGTTATTAGTCTAGATCATTAGTTAAAGTCGCAATTTTTTATAATACATTCTTTCATTTTTAAAAGAAAGTCTAAACTTTTTTCGCTGCCTGTAGCAAATTGATGATGATAAACCTGTTTATCTTCACCCCCTTCACCGTGATGTAAAACCAGATGATTTGAAATTTTATAAATAATCATTTATTAATAAAAATGTAAAAAATTAATCATATATTTTAATTAATACTATTGTACATGGATAAATACAAAATATGCATAAAAGTTACATTACACGATTCCAGAAATTCATGTTTGAAGAAACAACTAATAAAAATTTATGCGTTTTACCCTACTTTTCCCTACAGGAAAAGAGCTAAAAGATTTTAAAGATTTTAAACTTCCAACAATTCAAACTTAAAAATTTCGAAAACGTGACTTCATTCTGGAAATACAAACATTTCTATTCATTTTTATTAAATGCATGTTTTTTCTTTAAAAACGAAGAAAAATCACGAAAAAGGGTGTGGGTAATAGGCTAAAAAAGTAAGAGAAAATTGTGTTGTTTTAAAATAACAACGGAAAAAAATAAATGTTTCGAATAACAAAAAAAGTCTTTTTGCGATTGTCCCATCTCGATGTTTTATCCAATATTTTAAACGATAAATTGGGAACATCAGTTTGAACGAATTTCCAGGCGCAACAAGTCGTTTACAAGCTGTTGTCCGGATGCTGTTGATTTTATAATAAAAAATCCAGTGAAGTACATAGAACACATATTGCATTTTTTTACTCATTTAAAATTTTTCGCGAGTAAAATTTCGTGACCATGAAAGAGGTGGTTTTTATTTTTAATAATGTTTGTACACATTTGTACTAATAAATAAAAAATGCTGCTAATATAAAATAAAAACAAACAACAATTATATAATAAAATAGCTAAAAAATTGAAACCTCTTTTCCTTGAACAGCAAAACGCTTGTTTTGTTTTTCGTCACCCCTTTAAGAATCTTTCCATTACCTGGATCAAAGGGTTCTACAAGAGCCCTTGTGTATAACTTAACTGCACGAAAATTCGTCTTTTTGGGATTTCGTGCCTCAAAAGTAAAAAATAGAACCTTATAGTCTCGCTTCGATGTCCGCTTTTCTCAGAAACACCTGAAAGTATCAAGTGGTAATTAATATCTTTATACTAATAAAAGAAAGTTTCGCTATGTGTGTCTGTGTGCGATGGCTAGCGAAATCTACTGCACGTACGATGCAGAAACTTTTTGTGAATATAGTCGAAGGCCTCTCCTAATGCACCTGAGTCTCAGAATTTTAAAATTTTAATAATTAGTTGAGTTATTAATTAACAATCGCAACTCGCTCTCATCAAAAAGTCATCCATTTGATTCTGGTCAAGGAAAGCACGTGTTCATGCGTACAAAATCATTTACACATCAGAAGCTAACGAAGAAACGTTTTCGACTTTATTTCTGATTTTTATTGTTTTGTTTTAATCCAAATTGACCAAACCATTCGATACAGTTCAAATTGAAAGACATATTCCAAAAGATCGTACTCTTACGTCTCAATTGGAGAAATTAATTTTTTAAAATGTTGCACTTAACCCTTTGAAAAAAAAATTTTCAAAACGTCGTTTTTCCGATTTTTTTTTTTTTTTTTTTGCCCTTATTGCAACGCCCCTCCAGCACGCAATTTTAAGGGTACTGACAAACCAAAAATATGTTCTTAAAACTAAATTACTCTCATAATCGATGGCGCAATTGGTATTTAAAAATACAAACTTTAACCCTTTCAAATATAACGGCGACGCAGGTCACTTCGTGCCTCATGGGGACGATATTTTTTCTACGCTAAAAGTACTTGAACGTCCGCATTCTAACATAATCTTTTTACAGCATTATATCAACCAGATTTACATCATCTACAAAAATTTTGAAACGTTTGGACGGATAGAAATATTTTTCACAAAATAAATTGTGTGAAAATTTCGACGAAACTGGTAAAAACCT
This sequence comes from Maratus speciosus, assembly GCA_963932465.1. Lineage (NCBI taxonomy): Eukaryota > Metazoa > Arthropoda > Arachnida > Araneae > Salticidae > Maratus > Maratus speciosus. The sequence goes on from OZ010799.1 coordinate 11,600,901, forward strand.
GAATGTTTCATAATGGTTTCACCCATCCAGCACGCAATTTTAGAGATACCCACAAACCAAAAATATGTTCTTAAAGCTGAAATCTTCTTCTAAGCAATGGTACAATCAATTTTTTAAAATATGAATTTTAACCCTTTCAAATATACCCACAAACGCAGGTGACCTCACGCCTCACGGAGACGATATTTTTACTGCGCTAAAAGTAACAAAACATCCGTATTTTAACACAATCTTTTTAGAGTATCTGAATCGGAATAAGCCAGATTTATAATTCTGAATCTGAACAGGCCTACAAAAATTTTGAAACGTTCGAACGGGTAGAAATATTTTTTACAAAATAAAATGTGTGAAAATTTTGACGAAATGAATGTTTTTATTTTCCGCTTGCTTTCGGTATGCATGGACTGCAAAAAGACAATAACACAAAAAAGAAAATACTAAATAGCATATACTTTCAATTCAATACTTTTTTGTAAAGTTTGAATTTTAAAAAATATAAAATCAACAAAATGAAGTTAAAAATATGAAATCATATAAATTTCAGGTTCATTTAAGGGTAATTCATCACGGACCCGGGCAACGACGGGCAGATCTGCTAGTCAAATAATAAAGCCTATGCTATATTAATTTTAAAACAATTATTCTAATTTGTAAATAAATCACACGAATTCTAACATTCCAACTGAGAGGTGTTCAGGCCAGGATTCGAACCAGGGACCTTTGGCGTAAGCTGCCAATGCTCTGGCACTTAAGCTATCACGGAGAAATCTTCCTCACATAGAGAACCTTATTGGTTATGACATTTGGTCTGATATATGAATCAGCAGAACACAATAAATCGCCGGTAATGGAACTCCAAGAAACGTTGGATACGTAATTACGCTATGTTAATTAAAAGACAATTATTCTAATTGGTAAATAAATCACACGAGTTCACAATGTTGAGCTGATTCAGATATCAGAGCAAATGTCATAATAAATAAGGCTTTCTGGGTGAGAAAGTTCCGCTACATTTCTTCAGAATAGCTCAATAGACAGAGCATTGACAGTTTACATCAAAGGTTATTGGTTTGAATAGTTCGTCCGGAAAATTTTTCACTCAGTTGGAAAATTACTACTGCCCTGAATGAAGTCTATGCCCCGTTGTTGCGTAATAAACATTTTCAGGCTTCTAATTTAATGCTATAAAAAGTTACGAAATTTTTTGCATATTTCCTAAGAAACTGCCTACTTACTAAGATTTATGGTGATATGATAGAAAGGTACGGAAACTTCAGAGTGCGAGCCCTACTACTGATGATCCTGTTTTTTCTTGAAATTTAACCTCTATTAGTATGAGTTATTTATTATATCTTAATGCACTTCGATGCCAGCTAATGCCAGTATCTCTTACATCCTTTTATATTAGTGATTTCATTAATTCCATTCTCATTTGAATAGTAAAAGTTACTGGTCAGCTAATAACAATGACTCTTACATACTTTTATATTAGTAATTTCATTTCCATTTGAATTGTAAGAGTTACTGGCCAGCTAATGACAGTGACTCTTACTTACTTTTATATTAATAATTTCATTCTCATTTGAATTGTTAGAATTACTGGCCAGCTAATGGTAGTGACTCTTGCATGCTTTCATATTAATAATTTCATTCCCATTTGAATTGTAAGAATTACTGACCAGGTAATGACAGTGACTCGTACCTACTTTTATGTTAGTGATTTCATAAATTCCATTCTCATTTGAATTGCAAAAGTTACTGGCCGGTCGTCCGCATTATTTAATTATATTCTATCCGGTGCTTCGTGACGAGACATTTCATACATGAACGGTAGTTCTAATATAAATTTTTTCTGTCAGGAATATATCCTTCTTCTATATTAAGTTTATAAATAAAATCGGATTTTTCTTTTTAAAGAATATAACGGAGATGAGTATTTATTGATCGTAGCCTAAATTCTGTTATTTTAGATATTTAAGCTCAAATTCTGTCATTAAAAATGTTTATACATTTTAGATATAGGGGAGACCGGGGCTAGTTGGCTACAGGGGTAAGTAGGCGCAGTCCTCATAAATCGCCTGTTTGTGCATAGACTGCGCAACCAATCACAGAGTACCTTTCTTCTCGCTTTTTACAATCCTCATTGTAGTTTTGCAGCGTTACTTACGAGCAGTGGACATTTATTACGATTTTTCTGTTTTTTGCCCTCATAAATCATTTTTTGTTGCTCCATTCTTTTTCTAATTTCTAATACTTATCTTAATAATTGCGATTTAACTTGTGCAGTTTTTCTTAGGGTATGATTAACCGTACCTACCCCATATGTGATTTACTTGGATTACTTATGCTTAGATGGCTACGTGTCCCTGTTGTGAAGAAATTTATTATGGGGCTAGTTGGCTCGGTGTCTGGTGTGTGCTGGAAGCTTGAAAAACAGCAAACACCAGGAAAAGACGTTGCAATGCAAGATTTTGGGCACACGAAGCTTGCTAAACGGATACACTCGGTTTTTTTATTTGTGGCATCTGTAACTCTGATGATGATATCGACTAGGATAGAAGTTACTCAATGTTAATGTTTTATTCATTATTTTTATGTCTGTATAATTTGAAATTTACATTGCACGGCGATAACGCCTTTGTTTAAACTTACTGGTAATAATGAAATTGATTTCTCTTAACTGCGTGTCTTATTTGAGTTTCATTTTTATAAGTGTGTGCCAACTTACCCCATAGGTCTGGATAACTTGCCCCGTGACGGGGTAGGTTGGCGCACAACTTTCCTTTTACTTAAGGCTTCTGCTAAACATAAACTACAAAAGCTACAAACTCAAAACGCCGGGTATTTATAGCCCAATGCCTGTTCTTTAAAAGTACAGTTAAAGTTTCATAAAAAAACCTAAACAAAAAATTAATAAAAATAAATAACTAAAAATTTCGCCTACTAGACCCGGTCTCCCCTATGATATTTTTATTGGAAAATAACATAATCAAAAATAAATAAAACTTTCGTCTCTCTGCAACAGAAATATGCGAACTGATTTTTCTGGAAAATTTTAGTACCGATCAGTGCAGTTAATTCTTAAGTTATATAAAAAATGGTATCAACTTGTTTTAAAATATAAATAAATCTAAATATTTCTCAAATGTGTTCTTTGGCGTTACTTGGTAAAATATTAAAGAAGAAACTTTTACATATTTTCATTAATAAGTTTTAAAATTCCGCAAATTTAATTATACGTTTACACAATTTTTATTTATGAAACCATAAAACCAAGAAAGGCTTCAATAAACTCATTTTACAGAGAAGATTTTAGTGTCAACCAGTGCAATTAATTCTTAAGTTATATAAAATATTACATTTTCATATTCAAAAAGATAAATAAACATAACAATTTCTTAAATATTTTTTTATATCCTTTTTGAAGTTACTTCGTAACTTCATATTTTCACTTACATACACTTTGAATCATATTTTCACTTACATCACTATACATACTTTTACAAATTTTCATTAATATGTTTAGAAATTGCGCAAATTTAATTATATGTTTACGCAATTATTACTTTTGAAACTAAAAAACCAAGAAATGCTTCAATCCATTAATTTTACAGAGAAGATTTTAGTGCCAAACGGTGTAATTAATTCTTAAGTTATTTAAAACATGGTATCTTGTTAAAAAATATAAATAAATATAAATATTCCTTAAACAGGTTCTTTGGAGTTACTTTGTAGAATTTTAAAGAAAAAACTTTTACATATTTTCCTTGATAAGTTTAAAATTTACGCAAATTTAACCATTCGTTTGCGTAAAATTTGCTTGTGAAATTAAAAAAACAATAAACACCCGAATCCATTAATTATATAGGAAGGATTTTAGTGCCGACCACCGTAATTAATTTTTAAGTTATATAAAACAAAGTATCAATTTTGTAAGAAAAAAAAATTATAAAGGTAAATATTTCATAAATATAAGCTTCGGATTACAGTTATTGTGCAAAATATTAATTACAGAAGAAACGTTTCCATATTTTCTTTGATTAGTTAAAAATATACGCAAATTTAACTATTCGTTTATACAATTTTTCTTCATGAAACTTAAAAAAACATAAATGTTTGAATCTATTAACTTTACAGAAAAGATTTTAGTGTCAACCAGAGTAATTAATTCTTAAGTTATATAAAGCATGGTATCATCTTGTTAAAAAATATAAATAGATATAAATATCTCTTAAATATGTTCTTCGGAGTTACTTTATAAAATATTAAAGAAAAAACTTTTATATATTTTCCTTGATAAATTTGAAATTTACGCAAATTTACATAAAAATTTACATAATTTTTTCTTAAGGGAAAAAAAAAATAATTTAACAAATTGCAATGACCATTTGGAAAATGATTTTTTCGAAGATTAAAATTTAAGACATAAAAAATCGCACGGAGTTGATCATACATTACGTACGCCATGGATTACATTTTTCGGTACTGTAAATTTTTAAACTTCTACGGATCTAGTCATACATTACGTACGCTATGGATTAAACATTAATATTCCTGGACCAATTTTAAATGAAATTTCATTCTTAAACTTCTAAACATCCCATAATGTTACTTTTAATATCGTCGTATAGGGGAAAAACGCATTTTTTATTGCAATAGGTTTGAAAGCTCTATCTTAATTTGTTTCTGAGTTATTAATTTTTTTTGTAGTTTTTATTACTTTTTTGTCACAGTGGAAACAGAAGTATCCATCTCTGTTGAAAGTAAAGGGAAAATACAGATTACTGTATAGACCAATCAGAAAACGAATAAAATGCGGCAGATATGTTTTTGATTTCCTACCCTGACCGAGGACAATAACCATTTTTCCAAATGGTTAATAAAGGCCTGAATCCATTAATTATACAGGGGATATTTCAATGCCGACCAGTGCAATTAATTTTTAAGTTATATGAAACAAGGAATCAATTTGTGAAAAAAGACAAATAAGCATAAATATTTCATAAATATAATCTTCGGATTACAGTTACTTTGTAATACTTTATAAATAATAATTACAGAAGAAACTTTTACATATTTTTCTTGATTAGTTAAAAAATTACGCAAATTTAATTACATGTGTACACAATTTTAATTTATGAAACTAAAAAACAATTAATGACCGAATCCATTAATTTTACAGAAAAGATTTTAGTGGCCAACTAGTGTAATTAATTCTTAAATTACATTAAGCATGGTATCACACCATCTTGTTAAAAAATATAAATAAACATAAATATTTCTTAAATATGTTCTTTGGAGTTACTCTTTAAAATATTAAAAAAAAAAACTTTTGTATATTTTTCTTGATAAGTTTAAAATTTACACAAATTTAATTATACGTTTGTATAGTTTTTACTTATGAAACTAGGAAATGCTTTTACCATTCGTGCATATTATATTACATATTTTTGTAATTATTTATTTATTATTAAAAGAAAAAGCATGTATAACAATGAAACACTATACTTTCATCTTTTCTAAAGAACATTACTACAGTAAAAAAACATATTTCTTTATTTATCTGGGAAACTTAAACTCGTTTTAAAACTCCAAGTTTGGAGTTTTTTTATTATTTTCCGCTTGTTCTCTCCAGGGAACACTTATTTGAACAAAAGACAACTAAAGGGTTTAAAACATTTAGAAAAATGAGATTTAAAAATCATGAAAACGTGACTTAATCGTGGAAATACAAATATTTTCTTTTAAAGCCATTTTTTCTTATTCTACTAAAGGTAGAAAATGTAGTAAATAATGAGATCGGAAAATAAGGGCTTTTTTATTTTATTTGTGTCAGTAACAAAGTAAAAAATAACAATACACGCTCCGAAAGTAAGGTAAATTGCTCTTGGTTTGGTTGCATTCGATGTTTTCTCTTAATATTTTTAAATTATATAATAGCAACACGTGTAGTTCAACAAATTTATGCCAGAAGAAGTCGCTCAGAAAATTCAGTCGATATCAGAATAAATTTCTCAAGATAAAGAAAGGAAATATATATATAGAATGTTGTTACATAACTTAATATTTAGTGAGTGTCTATCATAATTTATGATTTTTAGGGAAAAGAAAGAAAATGTATGAATATTTTTACATCTATTATAAATACGTGAGTTATAAAGATCAGCTTGATAAATTAAAGTACAAAGGTTGATAAAAATATAAAAATATTTCTCTTAGTAATTTATGTCTGTTTTCTTAATATTTTGGTACGTATGAAATATATTTACTTAAAGCAATGCAGAAATAACGACGCTATATTCAAGATAAACAGCAAAGCTTTTTTTTTTTTTTTTTTTGTTTTTTTTTGTTTTTTTTTTTTTTTTTGTTTAAAAATTCAAATTAATTGTTTTTGTAAAAAACAAAGTCTTGATTACTTTTGAGAACAGAACACACAGTTGGCCGCTGTGATACCAGGGTATCCCAATCCTTCTGTGCCTCCAATGTTCCACCTGTAACTCTCCAATGCAAAGCTACATGTTCGTCAAATCACACAGGTGTCCCGTCAACTGTGCTGCTTAGTACTTTTTCGTATTACAAACGGAATTTTCAAGTATGTCTATTTTCCAAAAACACACTCAAAATATATATTAAACATTTAATTGCTAAAAAGGACGTCAAACGTTAATAAAATACATTGAAAGATCTTAATAATTTGACGTTTCGATTGAATTTACTCAATCATCATCAGAAAAACAAATAAACACAAAGATGGAAAATGACACTAAACTATTACAAATGAAATTTAAAAATAAATAAATAAAAATCACGCGCGTAATATTTTAACATGTTTCACGTTGCCCTATTTTATTTTCAAATTATCTAACAATTCAATCCAAATATTTGGGATTTGAAATGACAAGGAATCATTGCAGACCATTGAGTTTCTGACGTAAATTTCAATAGATTCTCTAATAAAAAGTTGCAAATAAAAATCTGACCTATGTGTCATTTCAGATCCCAAATATTTGGATTGAATTGTTAGATAATTTGAAAATAAAATAGGGCAACGTGAAACTTGTTAAAATATTACTCGCGTGATTTTTATTTATTTATTTTTAAATTTCATTTGTAATAGTTTATTGTCATTTTCCATCTTTGTGTTTATTTGTTTTTCTGATGATGATTGAGTAAATTCAATCGAAACATGTCAAATTATTAAGATCTTTTAATGTATTTTATTAACGTTTGACGTCCTTTTTAGCAATTAAATGTTTAATATATATTTTGAGTGTGTTTTTAGAATATATATTTTTGAAATATTTTTAATGGACGTATAAGAGAACTTCTGTTTATAATTTAATGTCTATTTTCCGTCTAAACACTAAACAATCGCTGACCTAAGCTCCATTCTTTTTAATTTCTCCAATCGAAAGACAGAATTTTCCTAAAATAGCAGAAAAAAAATTCTTCCAATCACAGGAGTTCGATCCTTAGAGGAGAAATTGAGTAGAGAACGAATCTCTTTGTTCTGTCCGCCGAACATTGAAGCACACATGTCTGAGATTTTATCGCCAAAAGGGTGTCGTTTTTTGGCGGTGATCTCTTTGTTGGCAAATTTCTGTTTCTGCTGTCAAGCTCCAGAAGCACGCAGATGACATACCGGTCTCGGTGGGAGCGGCAGTTCCAATGACGGTTTTTGGAGGGAAAAGCCGGTATGGCGCACAATCCTCCTACCATCACGTAATGGTGGAAAGCATAATATGTGCTTCAAGAAAAGTTTATTATTTCTGCGTCCAGTTATATTAGAAGTCTATGATGTGATCACAAATTTTGATCTAAATTGACATTGTAAAGGCATGCAGATACCTAAAAATTAAAAAAGTGAGGACTAGTGAGGGTGACAATAATTTACTCTACCGACAGCTAAGACCGAGATTCTATTCTGTCCAGCGGATAGGACAACACAAACAACAAAAAGTTAAAATGTTGTAAATAAAAACGACAGAATAAAGAAATAGGAAAATTAATCCTCCCGCATCGTGCGTACCAGGGACAAAGCCCCTCGAAGTCAAAGCTACGGAAGTAGAGAAGAACATCAAAAGTGGTGGATCTGCCTGACCTTGTGGTAACCGTCGGAGTCCTATTAGTTCTTTTTCTTTCTAACTGATGATCAGGCCCTACCTGCCAGGTTGCCCAGCTAAACGGGTTTGATAATTGGTGAGAGCGGGTGACCGCCTAATCGCCGCGTAACGGCAATAAACCTGACGACCACCTAAATCGTTCTTTCTGCAGTGCCTACTGTTCTGTAGTGAGCTTTGTTATACCTGTTATATATCTTGTATATATCTTATATATCGTTTATATCTTGTTGATTGGCAGTTGCACATTGCTACTCAAGTTGATATCGTAATTTAGAACCTTGATCAGATGACGAGACCTTTACCTGACAAGGCATCTCCAGAGGTATAATTCGCAGGTAACTTGAAGGACTTTGCGCCCACGACGGATTTTACATGCACCAGGCGCCATTAGCGTACATGGCGGATTTTTAGCTGGAAGTTAGCCTCTGCAATGCGACCTTCAGCTACAAGTTCAATGTTCTGCTAACTGAGCCAGCGCTGCCCCATCTAATTGGGATTTCCTGGAGTTTTTAAAGCCTAATTTTTGATGCGTACTTGTTAAACGAAAATAGTACTTTTAGTGGGAGAGGGGAGAGAAAGCAAGGAATTGTGGCGCAATACAAAGTGGCGATAGACAAATTGAACCTTGAGTTGCCAGGGTATTCACCTGCTTGAAGCCAGCCGAGGGGGTCTGTCCCTGATAGTCCTCCAAGACCACAAGTGGGCGTTCCTAAGGGTGCAGTGGTTATTCCGCACAATGATACCCCAGCGACGTACTATCCAGATGCACGTTGCAGAGACCCCGCATTAGTCTACTTCCGAAAAGGAAAGAACCGACATGGCGTCCTCGGCCGAGCTCCCTGTCGTCCTCCGCCGCCAAAGCCAAGTCGATTCGGGCCATCCGATGTTGCACGTACCCTATAGCGAGTTAAAATTACTTTTCTTCGGTTCTCGCAGAAACGAGCAGTGAAACTATTTTGATTTGAGTTAAATGAATTGAAATTATTAAGTCTTTTGAGAAAAGAATTTTCCCCTCTCAGATTTTTCGTAAAATTGAGCGCAGTCCTGATTGTCCGCTTCACTGCAAAGTCACTTTTATCGTTACAAATAGTAATTTTTTTTTTTTTTTTTTTTTTTTTTTTTTTTTTTAAGATCTGTGCCATGGATCTCTTTAAAATGAACAGCCCGGAAGATCATGTCAGATCTTTATTACAATAGATTTAGCTTGTATTTTAATTGCTTTTTTACTTAAAATTTTGTGGAGATATACATTAGGTTATAGATAGTGTTTGATTACGAAATATTTTATTCGAGAATATCATGAAGTTTCCATCATATGTATTCTTTTTATTTCCAAAACGTTGCCATTTAACAAAAAATTGCATTTTATTTAATCTTTTAAAATTCTATTTATAAATTCATTGCACCCTGTTCCTAAATTTCTTTATGATAACGCTTCGGAAAGTTTTATTAAATGTTTACTCATACACTAGATTTCTCCACAGATCTATTTTCAATGTAAATAAATTAAAAAAAAAACATTTATTTTTGAATTTGCGCTTCTACATTTTTATATCAAACCGTTGCTTTTAAATTTCAACATAAATCTAATAATGTTCAACAGTCGTAAATTCTCTTTTCATTAATGCAGATGTAAGTAATAAAAAATTAAATAGATTGAAATCATGTTTGTTATAGATTGAAATCATTCAAGTTTTCGTGGATTCTCTCTCTCTTTGCATAATTATGGCCAAATCTGAAGGTATACGAGGTGTCTTGATGAAACCATGCCAAGAATGATGTAATATCGAAACAGATTTATATATTCAGTTGTATTCTCATTACAGCTCGGTATGAACCAGAAATAAAATGTAAATCTACGAGGGCTGTATGATAAGTACCTAGCCTTGACAAGAAAAACACATTTTTATATCAAAAATTTACTTCATTTTTCAACATAATCTCCTTTTAGTTAGATTCACTTAGCCCAAAATTTTCCTATTTTTTTCTATTCCGTCTAAAAAATACGATTTCTCCAACCCTTCAAAATAGGCGTTTTTTTCAGCAATAACCTCATCATCATAGACAATTTCTTTTTCCACAGAGCCGTTTTTTCATATTTGCATATAGAAAATATTTGCAGGGGCTAAATTTGGCGCATATGGTGGATGCAAAAGCAGTTCGTATCCTAATTCATAGAATTTTGCTATGGCGATGACATAAGTGTGCACTAGGGTGGTCACAAGAAATCAATTTTCAAATTTTTTCGGGGGGACCCCCCAAAAAGTTGCCAATTGACTAGAAAATGAGATTGGCTAAGTTTCAGCTCATTTAGATAATATTAACCCGTGCCTCATTGAGGTTTAAGTTTGAAAAAAAACGTGATTTTTCGTAAAAAAAATGCTGTTTTTCCTTCATGAAATGAATACAGTTAAACCTAGGAACATAATGCAGGTCTCATTTTATAAAAAAAAGTTTTGATTTGAAGAACCACACACCATTTTTTTCTAAAAATGTATAGATTTAAAAATATCCGCATTTTTCAGGACCAGACTTCACCTGAATCCTAAAAATTGACTTTTTATGAAAACGCGAAAAAAAAATTTGTAACATTGCATTTCATCTGCTTTCCACCTTTTGTTTTTCTTTTTTTCGTTTTGTGAAGTCCAATGAAGTGTTTGATTAAAAAAAATTCCAAAGAAAAGGAAAAAAATCGAATTTTAAACTGAAAGAATTGGGCAAAGGAAGTATAGAAATGAGAGCAAATAATGCTCAATTGCATTTTATTATTAAAGTTGTGTTACAAGAAAGGAGGCATACTAAAGAAAATAAATTATTTTCCCTTACAATTGTCACGTTAACCCTTTCCGGCACAGAAAAATTCTGTTCGTAAAAGGATGAAATGATGGTCTACCCCGGAATTTACAAACGACATTTTTAGGAATTAAAATCACATTGCTTTAACCTTTCATTGTAAAAGCAAAATTTTATTAAAATATTCTTCATGCCGTTTGTAAGTTTGGAATTAAAATTAGGTGGTCCCGGCGTGGAACACTGCGCCGGAAAGGATTGAAGTGGTAATGGTTTAGATAAGGTGGCTTATGTTGACTTTTTTTACCAAAGTATTATCTAAAAATGAAAATGCAACTTGATCCGAGTTAAGATACCAAAGGCGGTTTGTCATTTTAGCAAGTGCTTTGTCTGTAACCTATTTATCAAATTTTCTGTAGTGAACAAGTGATTTTATTATTTGCAGGTCTTGAATTGGGGGTTAAAGTGGCAGTGGAAGTATTGAAGCACGCTTTTGCATAAATATTGATTAAAAATAAGAAAAGATCTCTGATACCTTCTTTTTCTAAATTTGTTATTGAAAGATGATCCCTGAAACAATATAGTTTGAGAGAAGGAATGGCCTGTGCCTCCATCCATCTGACATGATTAAAAGTACCAGGTGCTTTGAAAAAAAGTCTTTTGCAGGAAGGAGTTCTATAAAAATTAAACAAAGTTGGATAAACTGTTTATAATCATCCCTGTGCTGTTAATTTTTAAGATTTCGTGTAAGAAAATTTGAAATTTCTTCTGAATTAACTATTTATATCTAGTATTTCATCTTCCGTAACGTTTGTATACTTACTCTGGTTTAATTTAGACCACCCAATCAGAATTGTTTTTTTTTTTAATATCTGGCTGAGGGGCAGTGATTATGCCCATTTTATAATCAAGAACAGCTTTCTAAATTATGCTGGCGGCATGGTAAATACAGAAGACTTTTCCTTTAACAATTGCTATAGATAAATGCAGGTTAACTCTGAGGCGACCTGTGTTTACTGCAGTTGTATAAAAAAATATTGCCTGGATTTTACCAACTTCCTTCCACTCTTCAACTGCTGAAAATACAGCTTTCGCCTGAATTGTTCCGATACTATTTTCAAGTTGAGGAACTCGTAGTAACTGTTCTTCATCCCCACAACTAATTAAAACTTTTATCCACTCTACATGTTCTTTATTCAAAAAATGGTGAAGCAGTTTTCCACCCCAGTGAACAACAGTTCTCTCTAAATGGGAATTTTAAAATCTGTTATTGATAAGCTCAGTTTTTTGTTTACGAAACAGTTATTTGCAGAGTCGGTGTCTGTGGTTAGCTAGTGGATGTATTCTAAGTCTAGCAGCTTCTCTGGCGTTCAGTTCATTTTGCGAATATTATAAAATAAAATGCATAAAACTTGACAATTACTTAGCTGATTACTGTCGATGATTTGATGAGACATGTGGCCAATATAAAAAATCTTACATTTCTGCCATCATATCAAGAGGGGGAAGGGGTTTTACGGAATGTTTCGTCAATTCTAAAAATAGATAACCATAACAGATAACAAAAACAGCCTTGTAATAAAAAGAGAAATTCAGAGGTTCAACTGCAACACAAATCGAGAAGCTCTTTCTTACTAGACACTGAACTAGATAACTAATAATCAATTATAATTCGTGAAATATTGTTACAGTTACAAAAATTGTTCACTTATTTTTGCCTATTAATAAAAATGATACAAAAAAATTATCAAAAGTAATAAAATTTTTAATTTGTCATTTTTTACCTATGTTTCAAAAATGCAGAGTTTGAGGGTATGGTTCACTAGATGCCCTGAAAAATACTAAATGTTCATTAAATATAAGTTTTCATGAGAGTAAAATTTCAAGGAAACAACAGTTTCTATGAAATAAAACAAGAATCAGGTTTCTACGACAAATATTTTTCACGTAAGCAAAGAAAAATGACAATTTTTTGCCAAAAATTGCAAATTTTCAAGAATTCAACCTCAATGAGGCACGGGTTAATATTATTTATTTGAGCTGAAACTTTGCCAATCTCATTTTCTAACTAATTGGCAACTTTTAGGAGGGTCCCCCCGAAGAAAACGTTAAAAAAAATTCTCCCCATGTTGCTTGTGACCACCCTAGTGTGCACGCATGCATTGTCTTGATGAAAGAGAATTTTTTTCTTCGCAAAATGCGGATGTTTTTTTTTTTTTTTCACAACATGGTTGAAACTATCCAATAAGTTGGAATAATATTCTCCATTAATCGTTTTTCCTTTTTCAAGGTAATTGACGAAAAATATGCCGCATGAATCCCAAATTACTGTAGTCATAACTTTGTTTGCCAATGAAATCGTTTTAGCCATTTTTGGCGCAAGTTGGCCACGAAAAACCCACTGTTTGGACTGTTCTTTATTTTTTGGTGTACAGTGATAAATCCATGTTCCGTTAAGAGTTATGAATTGATGCCAAAATCATTTGGATTTCACTTTAACTTCGCCAAACATTATTTTGAAATTGGCATACGAGTGTGTTTAACGTCAATAGTGAGCAATTGCGGCACCCATTTTGCGGAAAGCATTTTTATAACCGAATTTGTTGTTAAAATTTTTTGCACCCGTTCAGTTGAGATGCCCATAGTCTCAGCAATCTCGTGCACTTTCACTCTCTGATCATTTATCAGAATATCAATATCAGAATATCAGAATATCATATTTTCAATCGTTTCTGATGTCGTAACCTCAGTTGGGTGACCTGGACATTCTTCATCAAAAATGCTTGTACGGCGCGTTTGAACTCAGCTGTCCAATATTTTATGGTTGGTAACGAAGGTGCAGAGTCCCCATAAACTTTTCTGAGGTCCGCTTTAATCTCATCAATTGTTTTCTTTTTCAAAAACAGGTTTTTTATTACTTCTGAATATTCAATTTTTTTTCATTTTTGAAATATTACCAAAGTTGTTTTATTCAAATGGCTTCCACTCACAAACTAAACAACTTAGTGACTTGGCAAATGGCCAGATTTGATGTGAAAGATCACTTTTGCTAAATAAATTCTTTTTTAAATTCTAGTAGCACCATCTCTGGCCAAGGCCAGGTACTTATCATACTGCCCTCGTACTTATACGATATTCTAGGGGTCACTCCGTGAGAATTCACCCTGTTTGTTTTCCTGCATTAAAGAAACTTAAAATATAGTTCTGGAATGTTATATCAGTCTTTTCTGCTTACCTGATTTATTGCGTAGGACGCTGGTTTACCTCCAATATGAAGAGAATTCCTTTTTTCAAATATTTACGTTTCAACGGCCGAAGTGTAACAAAAACCTTCTTCATAGACAGTTTCATCGAATTTTGAAATTTTTAATGTGCTTAGGTTTCTTTGATAAAAACACATAGGAATCTTAGAGCAAAATATTATTAAGAAAGAATGAACAGTGATAAATAGCACAAATGGAAAAATGTGTATAAAAAGGAAGCATACAGCTGTTTCGGAGCTCCTTAAGCTCTATCACCATTGAGAAATTCAAAAATTAAAGTCTAAAACAAAGAAATATGAAATCTAGAGAGACGCACTTCACAGCTCGCGGTTAGAGGATGAAATGGTGGAGAACATTGAAAAACAACAGCGGAGTCAATTGTTCCCGCGCACACGAGGAGACCAAGAAAAGCACTCAGCCATTCTGGAAGAACCCAAGCAGAAAGGAGAAAATGAGGTTAGAGAAGAGAGCGAATTAAAGAAATGGGAGTCAAACTTTAGAAAAAATTGGTGTACTGGACATATCATTAACCACGCTGTTAGAATTCTTCCATATATGATACATTTCTAAAAACCTAGATCATAAATTGATGAGCATTTTTAAATTATTGATCGATTGCTATTTTTTTTCACTGATGATGGAGCTTTAGAAGCTCCGAAACAGCTGTTTGCATCCTTTTTATACACATTTTTACATTTGTGATATTTAACGTTGACCATTCTTTCCTAATGGCACAAGGTTCAGCCCCCCCCCCCATATTTAGCAAAACATTATTAGACTTTATTTTAACAATACGAAGAGTAAATTAATTAAACGCTGGAATAATCCCATATCTTAATCTAAATTAATAAGCAAAAAATTTAGCCATATCGGGAAATGTAAAAAGAAAAAAATCATTTTTTGCATTAGAATTAGTATATTTTCTTCATAAAATTCTTGTTTGCGTTTTATGTTTAACAAGGAGTTCCACACGGACTTCCCGGGGATAGAATATAGGTGAAAACCATATTTTTTAATTGAAAAATCGCCAAAGACCTTTAGCCTTTTTTATTCTGATAATTTCAGTAGTTTAAGCGTAGCTCGATTACATTTCTTAAATTTGTGATTTATATATATTTTATTATTTTGTTTATGGATTGAAAAAGTTTTAATTTCGTTATGGAATATAAGCCGGAAGCAAATGCTGAACTGTTTTATTTATATTAATTTAAGTGCAAACAGATTTATCTTTTGCAATCGTTTGTCTCGAAGTGACAGAGATAGATTTTAAAAAATCATGTTTGAATACTATTTTAAAAAAAATTAAAAAATTAAGTAAAGTGCGATGAAATTTTCATACAAATTGCGATGTAGTTAAAAAAAAAAATTGCATTTGAACGTACATTTTTCTCTATTCGATGGTGTAAAAATTGAAAAACTGAGGAATTAAGAAATTTAAAAAAATTGTAATAAAAGTTAATAAAAGTTAAATTTAATCGTCTGTTGTTGTCACCGTAAAAATTACGTCAGCGTATAAGCTCAGCCTCAGGCACGTTTGTACTTTGTAAAATAATTTATAATATGCTCTGCTCTGCTTAAACAATTTTGATTTTATTCAAAATTTTATGTAAAGGAAATTCTATTTTATATTTTATTTATTTATTCTCTACAAAGGGTAAAAAGGGGACTTTTTGGAGAAAACAAAAAATAAGAAAGTCTATCTATTTCAAGATCGAAATTTAACTTGAAATGCTTAAAAAAATCATCTTTGTGCATTTTTGTCAATCCCTTTTTTTTCTTTGAATAATTTTTTTTGGGTTGGTTTTTTGACCTAAATTGAGGTATGGATTTAGGTTTTATCCGAAATGATAGCGTTCAGAAAAGTAGATTATGGTTTGTTTAGAAAAGTCGATACTTCGGTTTATTTCACTTTATTTCATTTTGCATAAAAAGTGCATTTTGTTTGTCTGTTCCTGAATCGGAAAAAAATTAGAATATTAAAGTAAGTAATTTTGATTGAAATTTATGAAGCATTTATATATTACTTACACGATTACTCTGAATTCGAAGCACCGAGTAGTGATTTAGAAAAAAATACACTCTTAAGATTGCATTCTAGTAAATTTAATGGCAAAGAAAATATTCTCAAATACATTTATACGAAAATTCGTGTTAGAAATGACATATTATAGTATATATATATATTTTAAAATTATATATAATGTAATATATTCTTACGCTAGTTTCTTTAACATTATAAGCTGAATTTTGCGACATTGATTCAAATATTATTAAAACTTTCCAACATAGTTGAAAATTGCTTATTACTTCCGTTTGTCTGGCCGTCTGACGGTTTGACCTTATACTAACATGCCTAACTATCAGTGGTGTAGCCAGGATTTCGTTTCCGGGTGGGGGGGGGGGGGTCCAGAATTTTTCCTTCAGGTTATATATATAGTAAAACCTGTCAAGATGAAATCATAAATATTGGCGGAAAAATTCCGTTTTACACAGGTTTTTTTATCATTAGGTATATTTGTATAGTATTCATTTCCGTAGCACTATGGAACATTTCTGTTTAAGACAGAATTCCGTTATACGCAGGTTCCATTTTTACAAGTTTTGTGTATTTATATAAACTATACTTATTTATTTCATATGAACAGAATAAAACTTGTTAAAATAGTAATTGTCTATAACAGAATTCTGTCTTTAACGGAAGCGTTACATGGTCTTAATATGAATTGCGATACAATTAAATTTGCTGAAAACCTGTCTGAAAGGGGATTTTCATCGTTCTTTAGTGATACATAGTGAAACCTGTGAAAGCGGAAACTTTCTATAACGGAATCCTGTCTCAAACGGAAGAGTTTCAGGATCCTTGTGAAACAAACGAACAATAGATCTTATTGAGGTAGTGTATCTTAGAAGCATAATTAATTACACTTCTTTACATTGAAGCCTGTCTAAAATGGAGCTTTTACCAGTCCCTTGCAATCTTGTCTTGGCTGTGTATGTATAATAGAAGTATTTCGAGTAACTTTAAGAATTTAGATATATCCTTATTTAATTTCTCAATTTAAAAAAAAGCATGGATAAAAAATATAAGGCCAATCTCTATAACTGCAATTAATAATAGATTGAAGTTACATTAACATTTACCAATGAAAAAGATTCACTACGATTTAAAAAGCATACTGAAAAATTAAATTGAATTAACCCATTCGCTCTCATCCACGAGTATACCCGTGGCTTTAATTTATTAATTACTTTGTCACCACTATTTTAGAATTTAAAAAATTTCCTCATTTATTGGCAGAAATTTCGCTGTATTAGTAAAGCGAAATTTACCTTTCTGAATTTGTGGTGGCAAACGACTTTCAACATTTTTTTTTTAATTCTTACTTTATAGTTTTGGCAGCGAATGGGTTAAATCAAGTTTCATATTGCATAACGTTTGCCTAAAATAAAGTTAGGATTAAGTGGTTAAGTTTAAAACAGCAATTTCCATGTTTAATTTCTTGCCATTGAATTAAGAACTTGTGCTGTAATATATATTGGATAACGATTTCACATAAGTGTCAATCGCATGAACCGTTCATGCGATCCGGCGCGCTCCCCATGGGAATTTTTGAGATAACCCAGATAGCATGAACATTAGCAGCAAGTTTGATTTTTTCTGATATTATCCTGCAGTGACAAATTTGAATTGAGAAATTCGCAAAAAATTTCCCGCAAGGTATACCATCACCCACTTGCATGAGTAGTTTGTTGTGAAACTGATGGCAAGACTGTCTTTAATTCACGAAAGTGACGAAAGCAAAAAACCCTCTGTTAAGAGAACAGACAATCAACAAAGCATGAGACTTTTCCCCGTTTTTGCATACCAGTATAATATTAGGGAAAATGTTGTTCTGTTAAATCGCAGAATTTTTCGATTAAACAAAGTAACAATTTCTCTAAGATTATACTGGTGTGCAAAAACGCGGAAAAGTCTCATGCCTACAATCAACACATCCGCAGAAATTGCAAAAATTTTATTCGGTAGGCATCGCTTTTCCTAAACGCTATACTTATTAAATACAAAAAAATGCTCGAAATGAAAAGTACAAAAATTACCTAAACTCGTTTATGGTCATAAAACCGAAGCATGCACCTTCTGACGGCACTTTCGCATCAATAGACATGATCAGGTCTATGGACCCCTTCGAAGGGATTAAACTTATAGTGTGACATGGAAAGATTACTACTTTGCAGTAAGTTTGCAGTATTTTTGATTAGTTGTTTGCCGTTAGTTTGTAATAAATTTGATACAGCATGAATTTAACTTGCGCGACAAGTTAGCTGCAAGTTCAAAGTGCGGTGACTTCGGCGTTTGCGTTATCTTGCTGCAGTCTTGTTATGAACTTTCAGTCTTGTCATGCTGAGCTTACTGGAACTTTGCAGTTTATCAAAGCAAGACTGTTGCAAATTTTCTGCAAACTAAAAATGCTATGTGGGAGGGTTTTAACTTTAAGAAAAAGATCTTACATTTTCAACTACAGAAACAAGTAATGTAAGAAGCACACACATCAAATATAGTTCATGCTGGAAAAAGCAGTTTTATTACAATTGTCTTATTCAGCCATAATTCTTTTGGGTTTCCATGATTCATGTCGCGCCACTTTTAATACTATATTTGATCTAATAGTTGCTTCCGATATTTGGTCGTCTTTAAGGAAGTTAAATTTTTGTAATAAGTTTATATGTGATGGACTAGCACTTTTTTGGAAGTATTAGAATGTGTAAAAAATGGTTCATTCTGGTTTCTGTTTTTGTAATTCCCAGCCAATTTATTTTAGATGGTTCGAAACAGTTTTAGAACATTCTCCAAGTTCAGCAGTAAGCTTCGGACTTTGGTACGTTGATTAGCTTCAATTTATGCTTCCGATTTCTCATTATTAAAGACAAAATGTCACCCAAGACCTATTCCATACACGGAACTCTTATTACCACCATGAAATTTCTTGAAGCAATGTTAAACTGAGCTTTCGCAAATAGCAATTGAGTTCAAAGGTAATGTTGAATCTGGACATTTTTTTTTCGGTTCGGATTTATGCAGCTCTGGAAGGGACACTTAGGAGTTCCGTGGAAGGGGGTAGTGCCCTTCTAGACCATTAATAAGCAGAAAATACCGAATCTTCCTATTCCACTCTTAAACATCTTGACATGAGGATCAAGAACCTAATCTCTATATATTTCAGCATTCACAGTTGCACTGGTAAAAATGTGTCGTTCACTACGGTCATTCAAAATGATGTCCGTCCATACCATGATTCCACGACCTATGTATCGTTGCCTTTTACGGATGTTTGTAGCTATATTGCGTGTGGTTTTCTCCCTCTGTATGGTAACACGTCTACAGTAACTCTCTCAACAAAATCGGGATTCATCGGTAAAGACAACTCTGCTCCAGTCCGTGGTACTCCAATGACGATGAACTCTGCACCACTTTAACCGGGCGCATTTCGCTACCGGAGTTAGTGGAACACAAATTATGGGTTTCCTTGCATGCAGCCTATCACTCACAGTAAACCAGGATAGTCGAGTTCTTGTTGCTGCAGCAAACTCCCTGCAATCTGAACTGATGCCAATTGCCTATTTCTTTTAGCAATCGGTGGCAAATTACAGTCCTGAGAGCCTATTGTGGCGCGTTTTCTACCTAGACCTGTTTGTCTGTGGATATTATACCAATGTCTTTAAACCGTTTACAGATTCTTGACATGACGCTTTTGGCTATTTATAAGTCTTTAAGACCCCTAAGAGTGTCTGTCCTGCTTCCATTCTCCCTATCGCACGCAATTTCTCAAAATCGGTCAAATGTCTTCTGGACGACATATTCCACCTATTAGAAGCAGATTTTTACCTAATTACGCGTACAATCCTTACAATTAGACTTCAAATTGCCCACGTGCGCTCCTTTTCACACGTTAACCGAAAGTACGAACTGAGCCTGAAAAATTTGCATATTTTTCTGTAGCGAATGTTAACCCATTGGACTACATGATAACGTTGACATTGAGTTACCTTTCTGGAAGTTCCCTTAATAGAATTAACATAAAGCACCTTTTTATGGTTGTTCCTTTAATTTTTCTCGCCAGTGTATTTTGAAAGTGGTAACAAATAACCAGTCCAAAAATAAAGTTATTTATATTAATTGCAGGCAGCAGATTTAAAATAATTGCTAATATTGTCCGTTATAAAGTGAACAAAAATAAGGCTCACGAAACTTAACCAATGTACCGTTATTGCGTTCGTATAAACTCGTTCTTTCCCATAAGTGTCGGCAACAAAACCCCATCGAAGTCCAAGATAAAGAAGTTTTACGTTTAATCTAGTTACAGTAAATTTGTGTAAACGGAATTACCAGGTATACTTGCATAGTTATGCTCCCGTCTTGGAACATTAAAATGTTTTTGTTTATGAAAGGTTCCGTGTTTTCAGAAAACCTGCCAAGAAGGATTCACAATTGGAACAAATTTCATTTCAGATAAGTTTCAAGCGTTAGCAAGCACAAATATATAGTGTTGTTTTCGTCGAACCTTGAATTGTTTTCCTATGAGATAGGTCAACTTCACAAATTTTCCTGTAATAGATATATGCTCTTCAGAGGTGGTGTTATAGCAGCGGTTTCCAACCTGGGGTAGTGTACCCCTGGGGGAACGTGGCGGGTCTGCTGGGGCTATGTGAAAATAATATCGGTAATGGCGGAAGTCAAAAAAATGTTAGGGATATCGATGTAATAGGCATCGATTTATTATATGGTTGTGATAAGAAGATTACTAATGAAAAAAAGCATGTTTACGTTATCTCCTTGAATGGAGGGGGGGGGGGAAGAGGGGCGTGTTTATGAGAAATGGGGGTACTCCGAAATGAAAAACCTAAGAAAAGGGTACGTGAAAGAAAAAAGTTTGGGAAGTGAGTACGTTTTAGCAGTGTTAAGGGATACTGTGAAAACGGAAACCTACCTAAAACAGAAAAGTTCATAGTCCCGAAGAAAGAAATACCTTCGAATTATACCTTCTAAGACGAATACCTCTCTAAAGCGAAATTTTTTATAGATCCTTTGTGATTCTGTCTTAGCAGCTTTTACTGTTATATCCATGATTCAGTAAGTCAGATCTATTTTCGGGGGGGAGGGGTGTCCGGACCCCCTGGACCTCCCCCCTTGGCTACGCCACTGCTAACTATATGATCGTTTCATGCAATATATAATATAGAGGTTCACCATGGCATGTTCGGTATTGAAAATTAAGTGTGCAGCATTTATAGTTCTTTTACAGGGCATTCAAAAAAATTCCGCTACCTTATGTTTTATGCGAAAATTCATTTGCAATATATTTTAATCTTATTTTATTAATGTAATTTCAAACATATTGTAAGTGATATACAGCTTTGAGGTGAACTACAAGATACTTACTGTATCAAATAAGATGTGCACAGCGCGTTTATCGTAGATTTACAGGGACACGGAGAAAAAATCGTTTACACTACTGTCTCGGTGCCATAAATGCTAAAAAGCGTTTTAAATTGTGGTTCTTTTGCATATTACTTGGTATGCATAAATCTATCGTTTATATACAGGGCTGCACAAAGGAATTAGTGTAAATTTCCTTTTATTGATGGAAGTTGCGGAATGGGAAATTTCAACTGTGTCATGCGTTCTCAAACAAAATTAAATTTTAGCATATTATATAGAATATATACAAATCTGGACACCATATACAGAACTTCACAAAAGGATTTTATTCTTATTCCGACTATTGTAGGTAATTGCAGAAATAAATTTTTCAAATGTGTTATGCGTTTTCGAAATTGTTACGTTTGGCCTGTACAAACGAGGTACCTAAAACTTTTTTTAATTATATGAAATTCATGTAATTTGTGCCGTTGATGAATTAATTACATTTTATTTTATGTGAAAATTAAAAGTTTTCGTCAGAGGCATAAAGAGCCAACTTGCGCCCTACGTATAATTAATTAATAATTATATATATTTATGTATGCGTTAATTACTTATTTTTTTTTTTTTTTACATTTTCGTTTTCGGCCAAAAATAGAATGATTACCAAAATTACCAAAATTCCGTTTCGGTTTCGGTCTTGAAAATCCGCTTCGGTCAATGCTTATATTAAAATATTTTTTATTTAAAATATTAACTACAGTAACTTAAAACAAGTTGGAAATTGCTCGTCAAACGTGGCAAATGAGGTGCGTTCGTACTGCAACTAGATTTATAATTATTTTTTGCACCGCATATAGTACTGAATGTATATTTTAGTTCACTTCATAAGTGCATATCTGTGCATTCATAAGTGCATTCTGTTCGAAAGACTGTAATATCATTAAAATGCACTTACAATATTTTTTTCCCAATGGCCATAATGTAACGGAAAACTTTTGACTGTCCCTGTAATTAAACTATGCATCCGATTGTTATAAAATTTGAAATGACGCGACAAAATTTTGCAACAATTATATATTTAAAATTTCAGACCATTCGGTTGTGTAGTTTTTGCTCTGTTATATGCGCACGGACAGACGGACCGAACGACGACTATAGGTGCTACGTATTTATATAATTACGAACGCACCTAAAAACAATACAGGCAGGAATAAAATAACATTAAGCTGCATACGATCATATAATTTTTAAACATCGTGTTCTATTTCTAGTTACATTTGACCTACCTTTTTGATCTTTTTAAAAGTATATGTAGAAAAGCAAATCTACATAATTAAAAACTATTCAAAAGAGTACGATTAGAAATAGAATATTGCATTTCATATATTTCTAGCATTTTATAAAATGTAATGTCATTCTTGCAAATATTTGTGCATAACTTTAGTAATATAATATATTAACGATAGTAAATTAAAAAATAATACAGGTATGATTAAAATATAGCAAAGCTTCATAAAATCATGAGATTATTTTCACATGTCGTGTTGTATTTCTAGGTACATCTGACCTACCTTTTTTAAGTTTGTTAAAGGAATCGCGGACCTTTATTTGAGCAAAAATCGATCCCAAAATTGACATTTCTTTTTGTGTGTATTATTATTCTCCAATTTATGCTATGTCATCCGTGGAAAAGCATGCAGATGCGATTATTTTACGCAAAGTTACAAGTGTTTTAATTTTGTTCGCAAACATTTTTTTGGCCTTTTGATATAATTTAAATCTGTTTTTCTGAATGATGAATGAATAAACTTGAATCCACCTTAGTTGTTCATGTATTAGAGGTCTGAACTGTGCCAAAACCGCTATTTGATGTATTTTACTTAAGGCTGTTCTGCTCAACAAGCGCAAAACGTTTTGACACATTTACAAATTCATTTTTTAACGGAAAGGTATAAAATTGAAAAGCCTGGCCATGGAAGCGATTTAGAATTGAACTGCTTTTTCCATTTTTTGATCAATCCATTACCTATTGAATTATAAGCGAATTTGATCACTTGACAAACACTTTTTTCGGCCGCTCTTGAGTGCTGTTTCTTCCTTCTTGCAGAAATTCAGTTCAAAATGCCTACTTTGATACTAATTTTTGAAAGATCTATTGCGTTTGACAAAAGAATGGAAAAAATAGCTCGATGACGTAGTTTCTGAACAACTACACCAGGTAGTTTTATGAATTTTCGAACAAAAATAAATTAAAACTTATGTCAGAAAGTTGCCCTTTTGTATTTGAGAACACCCTTAAGAGCAGTTGGATCGTAGAAATCTTTTCAATATTATGAATTTTCGATTTTTTAATATTTTGAATCTACCATTTCTCCTCGTTCTACTGATGTATTACTTTTGTTTCTACGGCAACCAGAAGTTTGACATTTTTACTAATTCTGTTTGTTTATCTACTTTACTACTAGTGCGTTTATTTAATTTAAACTTGATTTTCTCAAAATGCTAATTTTTTAACTTTGATGTATCTTTTTGAAAAAACTATTATACATTATGCTTTGAAACTTCTCTTGAACATTCTATACATATCCCTGTTTAATCTGAGATGAATTGTTTAAACACGTAAAAAGAACTTTTTTTTATTATAATCATTATATTTGAAACAAGTAATATAAAAATTTTGTTTTTAAAGTCAATTCCTACTTAGGCCATCAAAGAAAAATTTAATATAATCAAGCTAATATGAGTTTTTGTTGCATTAAAATATCTCAATTTGTTGATTTTCTATAAGCAAGTAGGTTTACAATGGAACTCTATGGGAATTTGGCGAAATATTACAGATATCGCCAAGTTGGCGTCACTTTTGGCGACTCATTTTGGCCGCCAAATTTGGCGATATATCGCCAAGTTGGCGACAAACTTGGCGGTATTTGGCGACAGAACAGGGTCCCCCCCCCCCTATGGTAACCCTTATTGAAAATACTTTCATTGAACTTCAATAACCAATGGCCGCCATTTTGTTTCCCATGCAAAACTAAAATTAATTAATTAAAATTTAATTAATTAATATTTGAAAAAACTTTATTAACATCAATTGTCATCCAGTACAAGTTTTAAAAAATTTATTTCAACCTGATAGGATGAATAATGAGTATTTTATTAACGATTGAAAATTTGTACAAGATAAATATATAAATATATAAATAAATATAGGGAGAGTGTGAGCTAATAGTAGGAATTGAAAAATAGCAGGTTTTTTAAAATTTGAATGTGGTTTCTACTTCAGATTTTTTTTTAATATCTAAGCTTTATTTAATTATAAATTTAACTTCAGATTATTAAGAATTGTTTATTTTATTCATACAAAAAAAATCAAGTCCATATCTTAAGTAGTTTATGAGAAAAGGTACATTAATTTAACATGGCAGGTATAGAGATTCCGATTGCCCTTAAGAGGACCGTGGACCTTAATTTGAGCAAAAATCGATCCCAAAATCGACATTTCTTTTTGTGTGTATTATTATTCTCCAATTTGTACTACGTCATCCGTGGAAAACCGCATGCAGGGTGCGATTATTTTATGCAAAGTTACAAGTTTTTTAATTTTCTTCAGAAAGCTTTTTTGGCGTTTTAATGTACTTTGAATCTGTTTTTCTCAATACAGGTGTTTCAACTTTATATTTAATATTTGAAATGCTCCTAGCTATTTAATTTTTGATCAAAATTCATGAAACTGATAACGAGGAATTCTGGTATTGCTTAAAAAGAAACTGCGTATGCAATTTTAAATTCGCCTTCATTAAAACAATTAAATTTGATTTTTAACTTATTATAAGACAGAAATTTGATGAAAATCGATATGGAATTCAGAAAAATAGCTCTAAAAGTTAACTATTTAAGGGATTAAAATATCGATACACAGATTTGTTTGTAATAGAGTTTTACGTGATTAAAATCCAAAATTAAGACGCAAGGAGCATTTTAAAATTTCTTTTTAAAATGTAAAATTTTTTTAAAGATCTTAACCCTTAAATGCCTGATTTTTCAAAAATCATTGTAATAAGGTTTTACGGGTTTCATTTTTTAAATAAATCATGGGAAAAATACTTTAAAAAATCATATTTTGTTTTAAGTATGGTTTACGGCTAAAAAACAGTTTGTTACAAATCGGCAATACTGGTCTTTAATTCAAAAAATAAATTTCCTTGATAAAATTCTATAACATTAAAATCACAAGAATTTTAGGAACTATAATAAGAAATAAATTTTACTTTCTCCCTGCAGAATAAAATAGAGTATTTCGCAAGCTTCCAAACAAAATAAAAAGACCAAGTAGCAACAATTGAAAAAATAAATCTATCTTTATTCTTAAACAAAACAAGTGTGGACATCTACATGTTGAAAATTTATTTCATAATGTTTTCAGAATGTATTTTATTGGCAACATTAGGCATTATAGCTTCAATATTATTCTAATAGTATTCTAGAGACTAAATTGGGTATGTTGCCGAAAAGAAACATCCGGCATTTAAGGGTTAAAATTATAATAAGATTGGAAATTTCTTTTAAGGTGTTCTAATATATTTTTGGTGAAATGCATATTTGCACAAAATTTCAAATCTCTATTCTGAAAGTTAAAAGACATTTTTTTAAACGTTCACCGTTCGTTTAAAGAATATATAGTAAAGCAAATCTACATAATTTAAACCAATAAAAAGATTACCATTAGAAATAGAATTTTGCATTTCATATATTCTTCGGCTTTTATAAAATGCGATGTCATTCTTGCATAATTTTGTGTATTATTTCAGTTAAAGTTAAGCATAGACGCAGCATATGTAAACACAGCAATTCCTTTTTTATAAGTGCCTTTTAACTTAAAATTTAAGGAAAATCCGCCTCATGCAGCATTTATTTGTTTTCTTGGTATATTTATTTGTTTTCCTCTTAACAACAAATGAATAAGCGAAAGCATACCAAAGCTTCAGTAATAAAACTTTCAGATTGAGGTTGCTCAATTTCAAGTATTTCGACTTTCCTGGAAAATCCAGAAAAATAATCTCATCCTATCTACTGAAGCCCTTTGTTATTGACATCAGTATTTTTAGATCTTTTATTCCGATTCTGGGATGACTGACTTTTTGCTTTGATTCACCTATTGAGATACAATTTTTTAAAGCAATTATTTTCATAGATTTAGAACTTAAAATATTTTATCATTTGAAAATTTGGACTTAATACCTTTAACAGTCTAAAGTAACGATATTTAAATTAAGAAAAGTTAATATGCATTATTCATTAAGACAACGTTATTTCAAAATTTCTATCAGAAACTACACTATATGAACTTTAAAAAGTTCACTGTTTACTTAAAACATGACCGATAATAATTATAGGGGAAAGTGCCCTAAAATTATCCTAGCGGGCAAAACGGTCCACATATGTTTTCTTCCAGACAGGTCACGCTATCTACAGGGTAACACGTAAACTAGTTGTGCCAAGTGAAGAAGAAGCAATGGCGGAATTCAAGCAATCGTAGTATTACGCGTCTGAATAGAATTCTTTGAAAAAGTGGGTTTTATAACATCTGTTATAACATAAGCACTAAATTTTATATTTATTTAGATGTACAGAAATATGACTTGGTTTACTTAATAGCGTATGTTTTTAGATTTGAATTACACTTGTGTAGTTTGTTATGTTTCTCGGTGTCATCCAGTTATATGACCTAAAATGGACGGCCATATTTCCGGGTAAAATGATCCATTATGTGGATCGTTTTACTACAATTTCATAAGCGTACGAAAATCCGGTACCAGTGCCAGTGCATTATGTTGCATTATGTATGTATGCATAATTACTGGAAGTGCGTTTAGAGTTGTGGTATGCGTTTTTAATTTTCATATTTTTAAAAATATTGCTAGGTGTGTATGAATTCTATACATCATATACAGGACTGGCCAAAAGTTTTCAATATCCGTTTATTGGCAGGCCCCACCAGTGGCCGAGAGGTTCTGCTCTCGAAGCTGGTAGACGGGAGGTGCTGTGTTCGATCCCAATCGCGCCCTTCGGCCTAATCGTTCGGAGTTTTCGTGGTTTTCTTCGAACCTTGGTTCTCCAAGCGTTAATACGGATTAGGTTCCCTTAGAAAGACCTCCACGGAAGGCACTCCCCCCCCCACTTAGGGCCCATATCCCACGTGCTGATAATTGGCCGACATAAATACAACCAACCGTTTATTGGCAGAATTCCTGAATGGAAATTTTCAACTGTTCTATGCGTTTAACTGAACTAACTTTTAGCATACTATGTAATATACATACATATCTATAGATCATATTCAGAACTGCACAAAACAATTGTATATTTTCACGACCTTTCATGATAATAGCACAAATTGTGTTTTCCAGTGCATTAAGTGTTTTCCAAATTGTTCATTTAGACACCATCTTTCACCACGGTGAAGTTTTGTTATAGTATTCTGAATGTGTTGGAAAGCTAATCTTAAAATTACTCTATGTGCAAATTACTTAAAATATGAAAAAATGTTTAAAAAGGTGTTAAACTACTTTAATATCCTTAGTACTTTCAACTATATACATCGTCAGAGAATACAAAAATACCAGCGCCTTATTTTCAAATTTCACGTAGTTGGTGTCGAAAGGAGTGAAAGTGAAAGTCAATTTTGGATCCAGATAATATTGGAAAAATAAAAATATGGATATAGAGGGAAGTGGAATATTACGTGTTTATTGATCCTTTAAGCAAACTGCACTGTAAAAAAAAAACGACATTTTTACAGTACAAAGTACTGTTCATCTCGCGCACAAACTCCATCACATGCTATATCTTTCTTTGGTTTTCTGACTATATTAACATGCAAAATACAGTAGTTGCGTAAAATTAACAGTACAATGTGCTGGCAATTTGGACGCCAGCAGTTTGTGCTGTAAAAAAATGCGTCCAAATTGCCAGCACATTGTGCTGTTAATTTTACGCAACTACTGTATTTTCCATGTTAACCTTTAACTGATGTCACGCGGTCTCCCAGACCCCGCGACTCCCAGCGGTAAATACTTTTACAGCTTTTTACTTTTCTGTACTAAGTTAAATAATATGAATAAAATACTTTCTGCATGCAATTTAATTCACATGCTCCTAAGAGAAGTAGAACGATATTGTTTGGACAAAATTTAAGTAAATTCAGCCATTTGAGTTATTTCTTTATTCACTAGGGGTCTCGGCTCCCCTACGAGCTACGCTCGCCAATCCCCGTTCAGGCACACCAAAATCCAAAAAAGCACGCTAATTTGATCGGCTTTAAAAATATTGAATTAAAATTAAAGAAAAAAAAACAGTAGCGATCTCTCTGTAAATGGTTTCCATTCGTTTTCCTTGGATTGGGGATTTTTAAGGACAAATCTGCTGCTGTTAAGAGATACAATGGCTGTTTTCGTATTTAATTTAAAAAATTAGTTAAACATTTGAAAATAACCTAATCTAAAATGAATTAAGTAAGCAGTGTCATTGTTTCCCGGTATTTTTTAACAGCGCTATAAGATAGTTCTTTTAAATAATTCATTTTAAATGTATCGTTTCAAATCTGACGTAATTTACACCAAATTTTTATTTCTCTTATTAATATTCACGTGAAAATACTTTTGCTGTTAGAAGGAATATTATTTGCGCTATCTTCGAATTCAGGATAATAGTTGAAAAGATTATCTCAAAATATCCCGCGCAAATATATTTTTCAATTTAAATTGTTTTGCTATATTTTTTGCCATTTTAAATATGACGTAATTTCCTCAAATTACAAATTTTAACGCATAATAATGATTTTTTTTTTAATTTTAATATTTTGTTTCTCTTATTTTAAGATTTTGTGTAAATAAGGTTCGTTAACAGATGTCATTCGCGCAATTTGTTTCTGACGCCAATTTCATATACGCAACTGGTACTTAACTGGTGCTAACTAGAGCCTCTAGAGTTTACGGGCCGGAGCATCACCGCCATATTTAGGTACACTTTGGGTACACGCCTGCTTCTTGGCGACTTTAGCGCCTTGTTGGCGATTTCAAGAAATTTGTTTATCACATATTATTTGAATTAAGTCAATGTATGCACAGAAAGAAAAGTTCTTCTATTATTAAAAGTCATGCGGTCCTTGAAAATCTTTACATTTTTCAAAAATAATTTTTCGTTTTTAAAGTCCTTTTTATACAAATTCTGCAAAAAGTCCTTAATTTCAAAGTCTTATTTCTTAATCAGATGTGAAACTCTTCTGCATTTCAGTGAATTTCAGATTTAAAAAAAATTCAACTAAATCCCTCTCTTTTCGAAATTTTCTTCGCCCCTTTTTGCTTCCCCCCCTCAAAAGTGCTCAAAGTATAAAAATCCTTAATTTTTTTTTTAACTTTTCTACTCTATTTATTATTTTATTGTAACAATCATACAAATTCCGTTAAAATTTAATCTAAATTCCTCTATCCCAAACTTTTGCTTCCCTCTCTACCGTCCTGCCCCCTTCTCACAATACCCGGTATAGTTTAAAATTTTTAAAACTGTAATTTTTTAAAACTTTGTTTTTGCTATGTCTGTCATTTTATTAAAACAATGAATAAATAACCAATCATATATTTTTTCCCTCCCTTCCCACCGAAATTCACGTTTTCCCTCCTTTCCCCCCTCCCTAATACCAAGCACACAAAATTTAAAGTCTTTAAATATAATTTTTTTTGTTCTATGGGTAAATGTTTAGTAAAGTAAATAAATAACAAGTGATCTAATAATCTCTCCCCCCCCCCTTTGAAAAAAAATCTTCTCCCCCTGTTCATAAAGTTTAAAATCTTTAAAAGTATTCTTTTTTTTTTCTGCTGTTTGTTCCTTTATTGTAATAATGAATAATTAATCATCTAAAATCCTCCCTCTATCTGATATGGCCGCTTTCCCTTTACCCCCCCCCCCCCTAATTCCTAGCACAAAAAATTTTAAATCTTTAAAGTTTTTAATTTTGAATTTTTCTTCAGTATAATTTTAAATCTTTAGTAACAATAGTTAATAAGTCATCTAATGAACTTACTATCCCCCCCCCCTACTCACAAAATCAAAAATCTTCTCACGTTTTTAATTTTTAAAACTTTCTTTGCTCTATTTATTACTTTATTGTAACAATAACAATAAATAATCATTTAACATCCTCCCACCACCTGAAATTACCTCTCCCCCGGTCATTCCTACCATGCAAAACTTAGTCTTCAGAACTGTAATTTTTTTTTCTGCCCCATTTGTGAGTCGATAAATAACTAATCACCCTCCCCCTCCCGCCACAAAAATAAATAAATAAAATTACCCTTTCTCCTTCTTCCTAAACTTACAAAGTTTAAAACCTTTTAAACTTTTAAATTTTTCTCCAAAACCAGTATTTTTAATGGATAAAATGTTAACATTTCGGGCAAAGACATCAGGTTTTTCTAATTTTATTATTATTATTTTGGGTAATTGGTAGAGATGCAACACCGCGAAAAAGAAAAACCGGTCGCCACGTGACCACAATTGCTTATAACTCGATAATTAATTTATTTATCAAAAAACAGAAATCTCATTTTGATTCAAAATCCCTTCAGTAATCAGAGCTGCTAATTTTATGTCTTTACGTCTATTAAATGATTAAGAAAATGTGTCATAAAGTTATTTTGGGTAACTGGTAGAAGAGCTCTTAAACTCAAATTCCTGAACATCAACAAGATTGCAAGATTGCAGATTATTTGATGAACAAGTATTTACATGTTGCGTACTTAAAGATGTTAAGTGAAATTTGCCATTTATATCTCTTCTTTTTACATAAACTCACTGTTTATATTAATAATTGATTAATTTATGAAACCCTCCTAAAATATTTAAAAAATATATATAAGCAAATTATTCCGTATTATAATATTCTGAATCTGTAAAATAATAGTAATAATAATAATAAACTGTTTAACCTATTTATGAATTTTTTAGAGAATTAAAAAGGTGCAGAAAGACTTAAAATTATATAAGCATCCCTTAAATAAAAATAATTCTCATAAAATTCAGCCTCCCGATTTTCTCCTTCGGCTCAATAAACAGTTTGATATTTAAAACTGTAATGTAAATAAAATATATCCTAAATGTTTTATAGTAAACATAAATCAAGTAATCTACACCCCCCCCCCCCCCCCCTGCAAATAGAAGTAAGAAAAATCTGTTCCTCTCCAACATATGAAGTTGAGAAATTTTTTTAATTTTTTGGTCTATTTGTGACCTTGTAGTGACAAAAAATAAATAATTAATGGAATTAATAAGAAAATAAATATGTCAAAATCTCTTAAATATTGATTAATAACTCTCAAAAGTTTGAAAAAATTAAGAGTATAAATAATCATTCTCTTATGTATATTTACACACTTGTGTAAATATTATAAACATTAATAAATAATTAAATTTAAAAAGAATCGCAATCGTCAGTCATTTTTACACGTTTTAACAGACTTTTAAATTTGGCGCTTTCATAAATCTCGCCATTTATCTCGACGACAGTTGATTATCCACTTTCTTCTTTTTGTATTTTCTTCGAGAAATTTGAACATCCGGTGTCCTTTTCTAGAATGGTTTGAACAATTCATCGCAAAGCAACCTCCCATCATAAATTTCGTAACTAATTATAACGTGTAATTAATAAAAAATAACTGTATAAATGTAGCACCGTTGCTCTGAGTTTACATAGAAGTGAATGGGCGCTGGGTACATATGGCAAACCCAAAGGCATATTAATGGCGGATGCTTCAGCTCGTATCTCTAGTAGCCCTAGTGCTAACGTTTTGTTATTTTGCTTGATATGGTAAACCGGATGTTGTCGTTTATGCTATTGATGTTTTCGCCAAATTGACGTCGGAAAAAAATTGCGCCAATATGTATATGACGTATATGACATCTGGGCCTATGGGTTTTATGACGTAATTTTCCTGCTTTTAACATGTAATCATTTAATTCAAATTTTAAAGATTTTTTCTGTTTGTAATAGTCACGTGAAAATAAATTTTTAATTTGAAGTAAACATTATTGTTTGCGCTGTTTCTACAACTGGCAACAGTTTAAATTAATAACATTTTCTAAAATTTGTAAAAAATATCTCTCGAAATGCTGAAAATTTGAATTTAAAATTGATATAAAACCTCAAAAAGTGAGTCAAATAAGAAAAATAAATACAATCTTCACACCGGGAACTTATAATGTATAAAATGATCTAAAAATGATTAAATTTTCATGTATAGTTTTTGCTCCAATAAATTTTTTTTAATGGAACGATTTTGTCCAACTTAGCATTAAATATCTCTTAAAATAATTCTTCGATTTGAAAACTGTCTGCATCAGCGTGTTTATCCAACATTTCTCTATAATACCACCGATTTTCATGTTTTTGTATGCAACAGTTTTTTTAATATTAACGATGAAAGGCCATGCTTAAGCATTCAAATTGGATGCCGATCTACCCGGAATATCTATGCAGATTTTCATTGGACCATTTCCAAATCAATTTTTTTTTTTAATATATAGAAGGATTTTAGTCGAGGGGTCTGAGAGACCGGATCACATCAGTTATGTGACAAATTTTAGTCACATCAGTTAAAGGTTATTATAGTCAGGAAACCAAAGAAAGATACAGCACATTCACTGTGATCGAGTTTGTTCTGGCAAATTTGCAGTGGTTTTTTACAGTGTGAGCCAAATTTTATTGCAGCTCTTGAGCATTATGAATTGAGTATTAACTATTTATTTATTTGCAGGTGTTTGAAAGTGTTTCATAATCTATGCCGCACGCATGATTTTCCTTTCTTGTTTTGTTTGTTTGTTTGAAAATATTTTTTTACTTACACTTTTAAGATACTCTGGGCTTACGCAGTATTTGCTTATTTTGGTAGAATTTATTTTGTTTTTCCCTGGACATCAAATTAATAAGTCAAAGCATTCTAAAGCTCCAGTAAGAAAACTTTTGGATTGAGGTTGCTAAGTTTAAAGGATTTCGCTTTTCCTGGAAAATCCAGAGAAATAATCCTATCCTATCTACAGAAGCCCTTAGTTTTTGACACCGGTATGTTTTGAACACTTTTTCTAATAATAGTATGACTCACTTTTTGTTTTGATTCATCCAGTGAGACACGATTTTTTTACACATTAACGAGATTGAACCTGTCGAATTTCGTCGAAAGAAAATGTTTAAAACGGAACTGTTACATTGATTTATAATAAATGTACACAATACCCTACAATAAAAAATCCGTTTTACATTGGTTACTTTAACCCTTTATGTACTGAATTGTGAATTCATGAAAATTTTATCTTCTAAAGCATTTTTCGTGAATTTTTTAAACTACATTAGAAAATTTACATAATCATTTAATAATTTTTAGAAAGATTTTATAAGGATTGAAAGATTTAGAAGGATTCATTAAATTTGAATTTACAGGGATTTTGTGAACTATTTATAACCCCACTCAAATCATTTATTTTAAATATTTTTCATAGTATTTTGTAGAATTAGGAAATGTACAAATATAATGTTTTTGCAATAGAAATATAGAAATATTTCCGAATTGAAAAATCCCTCCCCATCCCTCTCTTAACGCCAAGAAAGCTGAAAAGATGCAAAGGCAAACGAAATCATCCTTTTAAAAATATTTTTGTTTTGAGTAACCCATAATGCTTTTGGAACAAGATAAAGTAATGTATCTATAACTCATTCTAAACTGTATTACAACTAATCAATGTATTAAATGAATTTTATAACAAGTTATTTTAGTGGTACTTATAAGTACCGTCATTAGATAAAGGGTTAACTGTTAAACAAATGTTATTTTAATTTAAAGTTACCAAAAAACTATTTCCGTAAGCTTCAAATGTTCAAATTATTGAAAAATTAAACTTGACTCGCATACGTATAATCAAAATCAGTTATTATGAGGAAGTTATCAATTGAGGCTTTTATGATTGGTATTACGAAATGGAAAATCAGCAAAAACTATCTCATTTTCACACAATCATAGAATTTTCCCACCCGTGAAATAAAAATGCAACGTCTTTTTCACCGTCTCAAATTTACATACGGACCTTTCATATCCGTATTTACCATTTAAAAAATATTTTAAGGCTGTTCTTAACTGCTCTGCTCAACAAGCGCAAAGCGTTTTGACACATTTACAAATTCATTTTTTAACGGAAAAGCATAAAATTGGAAAGCCTGGCCATGGAAGCGATTGGGAATTGAACTGTTTTTTCCATTTTTTGATCAATCAATTACCTACTGAGTTATAAGCGTTTTGGATCACGTGACAAACACGTTTTTCTCCCGCTCTTGAGTGCTTTTTTTTTCCTTCGCACGGAAATTCGGTTCAAACCGCCTACTTTGACACTATTTTCTGAAACATCTCTTGCGTTTGCAAAAAAAAATGGAAAAAACAGCTCAATGACATAGTTTCTGAACAACAACACCAGCTAGTTTCATGCATTTTCGAGCAAAAATAATTTAAAACTTATGTCAGAAAGTTGCCCTTTTGGATTTGTGAACACCCTTAACGAGTAATATATTATTATTATATATATTTCTAAAATTGAAATCACGTTTGTCAGCTGAAACATTGCCTGTGAACTTTCGCCCTCTTAAGTCGACGTTCTAGTCTCAGTACCGTAAAGTAAAAATTCCAGAAATTTGTCTTTTAAACGCATTCGTGTAGTAAAATATCTAGTTTTACCAAAGAAAATGACCTTTTTCTTCTTAAATTACGTCTTTTTCACTCAGTCAAGCATTTCTTCAAGCGTCTCAAGCTCAGTATCTGCGGAAAGAAAAAAATTGATATCCAAGAGCTTTATGGGGGAAAATGACGCCATTTTCTGTTAATCTATTTTGACTTAAAAAACTTTTATCATTTTGCCCAAGTTTATATGCATTAATACTCCTAAAGTAAAGATAAAGAAATTAAGAAGGTTATAATGCATTATCCACTAAGACAATGTTTTTCTTAGGTTTCTTTAAGAAATTTGATTGGAGAAAGAATAATTATAATTAATTCAGAACTGCAAAAGCCTTAAAAAAAGAACTTTCACATAAATATGTAATCCTGCATTTACCACCGGTACTTTTATATACCATTGAATAAAATTTATTATAAAAATTATTTACTATGCCAGTTAATAAAAGATGATTTTGCATTTCATACAATCTTATATATTATTTCAGTTGTCAATATCCTTTTTTCTCAACTAACATGTAGCGTATAACAATGAACGAGGTTTCATTGGATAGGATTTTTCCCGACGTCTGACATCGTAGTCTGAATTTAAGTCATTTGTAGCGTACAATGACAAATGAGGTATCAATGAATAGGATTTTTCTCGACTTCTGACATCGTATTCTGAATTTAAGTAATTTGTGGCGTACAACGTTGAATGGGGTATCATTGGATGGGGTGTTTTGCCCACATTTGACGTCACATATTTAATTTAACTAATATGTAGCGTACATTATGAAGGAGGTATCATTGGATGGGATTGTTTCCTCACGTTTGAGATCGTATGCTGAATTTAAGTCATTCGTAGCGTAGACGAATGAGGTATCATTGAATAGGATTTTTCCTTCCATCTAACATCGTACGCTGAATTTAAGTAATTTTTAGCGTACAACGTTGAATGAGGTATCATTGGATGGGATATTTTGCCCACATCTGGCGTCACATATTTCATTTAACTAATATGTAGCGTACATTATGAAGGAGGTATCACTGAATAGGATTTTTTCCCCACACCTGACATCGTATTCTGAATTTAAGTAATTAAGCAGGCGACTTATACACTTTATAGACCCCCTAGTTCTTTTATCTCAATTTCCTAATATATCTTCAGTGTTTGTGGCAGAACATTATTGACGTGGAGCAATTACTTGATTCATAAAAGATTAAAACATCTGCGCGCTAATCCAACCGACATACTAACTGAGGTAACCGCTAATCTATCTAACCTTATCTAACCATTCGTATGAAGAAACATTAGATTAAAAATATAAAGTTATACAATTCACTTAAAAATATGAAATAGCTCAACTTCGAAGGTTTGCGCTGCCAAGAGCAGAGGAGTCTACAACGTAAAATCCCTCCAGTAGAAATATGTTTGAATTCCATACATATTTTTACTAATAGTTAAGGTTGAATATTATACCGGGTTAGGATAAAGCTGGGTGGGTGAACTAATATCTTATAAAAATATTACTGTTTCTTTAAAAAATTTAATAAATATGTTTTCTTTTTACCCGACTGTCAAGAAGGGTTATGTGTTTGACGCGTACCTGGGTATGTGGATTTCTTTATACCCTCGAAACATCCCAAAGGCTGGATGGATTTTAATGAATGAGGTCTCTATCGATTCGTCTCAACCTTCCGATGGTTATGGGCTAGATGTTTGTTTAGGTGCTTTGTTTTTATAAATTCAAAATGGCGGCCGTATAATGCAAAAGGGAGGTAGAGACGAAAAAGAATTTTACGCACCATATTGAGTGGCATATCAATGGATAGGTCTTTCAAAATGAAGACGATGTTTCATTGACTATTTTACAGTCAGAAACTCCGTTTAAATATCACACAACCTGGAAATTGTGTAGGTAAGATATCTACCTTTACTGCAACTCCAGCCTTCATAGACATCGATAGGCCTCATCAAAACAGTGTTTATAAATAGGAGCTAACAATTAAACACAACTTAAAAGTCATCAATACAAGTAAATAAAAAAAATAGGTAAGTAATATAGTTTCACATAGAAGAGAAATAATTAATTAGTTCGCTTTTTACGCAGTCGGGTTTTTTGAATTTTGAATTTTAATTTTTACTTGTTTACATTTATTATTTAATTTCTATCTATTTAAATTGAAATTGCTCTCTTTGTTTAAATTAAGATCTTAAGATTAATATAAATGAAATAGTAATACATGTCTACTTTTAAATTAACAGCGGTAAAAGAAAAAAGTCCTTCCGGCCAGTGCCGGGAGGGAGAGGTAGCTTTCAAATTCCTTATTTTAAAAAGCGAACTTATATTATTCAAACACACGAAGCTCAATTATTGGAAACCGAATATAGGAGATTCAATACTAATTTTTATCAATAGTAAATCATTATGAATGAGAATTTCGCGAAATTAGTCAGCTTTATCGAAGCTGCTTTTATTTAAAGTAACTTATATTTGGCTGAGATGTTGATGTATACTATCTACATGCCTTCTTGCATGGAAATAGGCGAATACGTGTGTTATCGCGTGACAAATACAAGATCGTTTCAAAATGTTAGTCATACCAGAAATTGAAAGTGCTATAATTCAACCATTTTTTAAGCTATAAACAAAAGAACAAATTTTCAGAAACAAAATCTGCTCCGGAATCTTTGTATCAAGGACAAACACATAAAAAAATCTTTTTCATTTTCCAATTTTTTAATACCTCATTTTAAATTTTAAATTTAATTTTTTTTAATGAAACAACCCTTTTGAAACAAGATAGCGAATGAAGCTGGCCAACGAACTCGGTCGAGACATTGGTATGTACTATGTACAGACCAAGTAACATCCAAATCGGTTCATAAATACGCTTGTTATCGCGTGACAAAAATCAGGTCGTTTTAAAATGTCAGCCACAATAGAAATTCAAAATGCTATAACTCAGCCATTTTTTTAGATATAGACGAAACAAAAACTGTTCCGGAATCTTTGTATTAAGGTCAAACACATACGAAAAAAATCTTTTTCATTTTCCAATTTTTTGGTATCTCATTTTAAATTTTAAATTTTTTTAATTTTTTTAAATGGCCGCCATTTTGAAACAAGATGGCGGATGAAGCTGGACAACGAACTCGGTCGAGACATTGGTATGTACTATGCACACACCACGGTACAGCCAAATCGGTTCATAAATACGCCTGTTATCACGTGACAAATATCAGGACGTTTCAAAATGTCAGCCACTCTAGAAATTCAAAATGCTATAACTCAGCCATTTTTTAAGATATAGACGAAACAAAAACTGCTCCCGAATCTTTGTATCAAGGTCAAATACATAAGAAAAAAATATTTTTCCATTTTCAATTCTTTGGTACCAAATTTAAAATTTAAAATTTTAAAGAAATTTTTAAATGGCCGCCATTTTGAAACAAAATGGCGGATGAAGCTGGCCAACGAACTCGGTCGAGACATTGGTATGTACTATGTACATACCGAATTACATCCAAATCGGTTCATAAATTCGAGAGTTACAGTATGACAAAGGTCAGATATATACAGGGTTAGCGAAATTAAACTTCCGCTACTCAAAGGGCCCTGCAGGCCGTTCTACTGCTCCGAAGAGAAAAATATTTGGACAACAGACACTTCGGAGGATGCGCTCGAGATTTCCGAAATAAAAAAAAATTAGTTCAAAAAATCGCTGCCAGATGGCGCAGCGGGGCAGCACATTACAGCAACACATGCAAATGTCACGCACGATAAAAGGAAGAAGTTCGTGCCCCAATCCAAAATGCCGACGTTGCCGGAGAAAGCAATGCTAGTCAAACTGTACTACCGCAACGGTGAGAATGCAGAGGCAGTTGTGAGAGAGTTCCGCCGTCTCAAGAAACAACGACGTGGGCCGATATCGGAGCGTGCTCCTATAGACATGATGGTGAAATTCGAACAAACAGGACAGTTAGGCGATTTGTCGGGAAGTGGAAGTAAAAGTGTACCACCACCGTTGTAGAGGATATTGCTATAGCGGTCATGGAAGCAAGCACTCATTCACCTCATGGAACTGTCAGTGTCCCGACGATTTCACATACCATTGATATGTCCTACTCCAGTGTCCGACAATGCTTAGAATTCTGATCTTCTACCCGTATGAGATTCAAGCGGTTCAGCAATTGGAACAATAAGATCCGGACACTCGCAAAACATTCACGCTACAATTTCTCGCGAGAATGGCGGTTGATGATTCCTGGCCATGGAAATTCTGTGCCCACTTATTGTGCTTATTGTGTTCCTTTTGTGTAAGACCACTGGTCCTTTAAAGTTTCGGGATCTCAGTTTGTCCTATCTTCACACGCTATTTCGTAGCGCCATCTAGTGACGATTTTTTAAACTATTATTTTTATTTCGGAAATCTCGAGCGCATCTTCCGAAGTGTCTGTTGTCCAAATATTTTTCTCTTCGGACAAGTAGAACGGCCTCCAGGGCCCTTTGAGTAGCGGAAGTTTAATTTCGCTAACCCTGTATATATATATATATGGATATATATATATATATATCAACATTTGAACGGAGGGTGGTTTCGGGGTCTGGGGGTCATGATCGATGAAAATATACCAAAATTTTTTGAAATCGCTTTCCTCCGAACGGCTGCAATAGGTAGCTTTTTGTAATGAAAGCTACCTAATATATAGCATTAATAAACAAGATCCCTGCACTGTTCAAATGAAGAAAAAAAATCTATAGTTAAAACATTTTAAATATTTAAGAATGAGATTGCTTTGCGGACGTATCTTATTTTCATTTTTTAGAAAGTTATCGTTGGAGTTTATCCAGTTGAAATACTGTGCTTTGTCTAAATTTTTTTCCATATATATTTTTCAAACTGCTTTCATTTCGTTTACATTTCTTTCCTTAAGGGAATAAAAAGTGCATTGAAAAAAAAAAAAAAAAAAAAAAAAAAGAAGGAAATTGTGTAAGTTGAAAAAAAAAAAAAAAAAAAAAAAAAAAAAACTTTTTTACTGTATAAGTATAAATCTTCAGAAAACTCAAGTCAGGAATTATTGTGACGAGCCAGAGGGGCACAGTGGAGTATTTGAAGCAATCCCCTGGCAAAAATTATTTTTCATGAGTTTTACAGTTAAAATCATGGCTGTTGCCTTATTATTAGTAAATACACTTTATTAATGTTATATAAGGTGTCCAGGGGTAATAAACCTACGGTAAGGTTCTACCAATGTCAAAGGCTTAGTTTTAGATTTTTTTTCTTTCAAACAAATGTAGTATTTGATGCACTAAAAAAAAAAAAAAAAAAAAAAAAAAAGGTTGCATGTTTACTAAACTATCATCTGTAACTGTACAAAAAAAGCTGCAAATCTACAAAACTAGTTTTTGTAAAGCTGCAGAAATCTGTAACATTACAAATGAATTTGCTAAAATTACAGGAATCTTACTAAAATTTTATCTGTAACCCTAGTTTCAGTTACATGAAAAGTTCTAGGCATCCTAGTTTCCTAAAACATTCTTAGTAACCTTATAGATTTTTTGATTTTCGGTGCAAAAGTGTATCTGTTACATGAATTTTTGTTGTTGCCGTTGCATAAAAAGTTCTAGGAATCCCAGTTTCCTAGAAAAACTTTATTAACTTAACATTTTTTTTTTTTTTTTTTAATAGAGTTACAGCAATTTATTGACTATGTATACAAGAAAGAATATTTTAGCAGATATGTATTCGTAAAATGTAAGGACGTTGTAAAGTCGGCGCCGCTCCTCTAACCATCCCACGTGGTGTATAACTTGTTAAAAATAGCACTCCTTTTTTTTAATCAAAGATTATTGAGTTTATTTAAAACGAACATGAAGACACTACAAGACGACACAATGATGATGACTTTTTTACAATGAATGAATGGTTTCACAAGATGCACGACACTTTTGTGTTTCACTTCACCAACTACACTTCACAATATTATTAACTTGTATTACAAACTACTCAAATTATAATCCTTTGGTGCTCCGAGCACCCGATATACTTCCGTTTTCACAAATCCAAAAACACGCCGGCCAACATGCACGGCTCGGCTACCCTTCTCAAAAATCACTTTTACTCTGAAAAAAAAAAATATCCACCTCTCTCTCCGCGCGCGCAACGCATACCACGTGACGTATGGCGTTGGCGCCAAAAGAATCAAAAGAGAAATTAATCTAAACGTTTCCAGACATCACAGACGTTATTTCTTGACCAATGCTATCTGGCCCAATTGCTGCTTTGACTGCTATTTGGCGTTATTACCCACCTATGTGGGTAATAACGGCATGCAAACAAAACCATAAAATGAGATGTAATAATGGCATGTAAATTGTCCAATTCTAAAGATGCAAACTCTACAGCCCTGGAAATTGACAAATTTCTCTTACTAACCATTAATTGCGATATCAGGATGCAGTAATAATCATTTGATATTTTATTCTTCTGACATCAAAAAATTAGCAGCAATTAGGGCATACGAACTTCTCTTTATCTTTTATAGTTCAACAATGACAATAATACTCTCTCATGTATATAAAAGAAAAATCATCTTCGGATGTATTTCCAGCACTGAAAAGAGTCAAACGGAGTAATTACGCCAGTGGATGGCGTTATTATCCCGGTGAAATTATAGCGCAGTATATTTTAAACTACAAACTGCCTTGAGAAAACATCCAAAATCTTCCACAACATTTTCAAAGTACATGAAAAACACTACAAATTTATATAATAAACAAAGTATTTCCTAATAAATATATAGTCTTCAGATTACAGAACTTTATATCGGGCGTTGACTTTTTAGTGCTTCTTCCAGCGATAAGGTCTACAAACGGAAGAAATTAACTTTTAGCGGTTGTTTGTGATTTAGATGACTCAGAGCCCTTCTGAGCAGAACCCGTAGGTGCCATCTCCCGGATTCCTTCATAATTACGCGTAGTATTAGCACTTGGCTTTATTACCCCACCCTGGCGTTATTACCCCAGGACACTTTATATATAAAAGTATGTATGTACTTAAAGAAATAAATACAAAGTTTATTTAACTGTTTACTGTTTATAAAGGAAAGTAATACTTGATATAGTTGTTTTACATAGAAATAATGTTTAATTTAATTTAGTTATTTATACTATATGTAAACTTTTAATTATTAATATAAACTAATATATTAACATATAAATAATTTGCATTTAGTATTTAACATAATTGGATCTCTAAAGTTGAGTTGTAGTATTGAGATTCTGTTTTCTGAGTGTTTTTAATAGATTACTAAAACACTTTATAGTTTAAAATGACAACTATAGGTGGCAGATATATATATTTTTTTCATTGGCCATCAAAACTATAAGCATAACGACTATACTTACAAAATGGTCCGGCAAACATTTAAAAAGCGACATATTTAAATCGGTATGCCTAAATTATAGCTAAAAGAACTTGGAAAGAACATCAATGAAGCGCCTTATCATAATAAAGTGGTATACAAAAATTTGAAGCAAATCGGATAAGAAAACACATTTACCTAAATTAAGGGGGTAATCCCCCCGATCCCCCTTTTTATACTTAAACAATGAACTTCCAAATATGATCAGGGAAGGGCCTTATCAGAATTAACTGGTATGCCAAAATTGAAGCAAATCTGATAATTCTGCATGATAAACCCATTTATCTAAATTTAAAGGGGGTATTAGCCACCGTTCCCCCCTTTAAACTTAACCATTGAACCCCCAAAACTAATCAGGGATGCGCCTTATGGAATGAACCTAGAAATTTTTTTGAAGCAAATGAGATATTTCTATCAAGATTTATCGTGTTACGTACATACATACGTACGTACATGCATACGTAGATACAGAACCTGCGGGCACATTAGCTCTCAGGCTTTGATATCCTGTGAGCTAAAAAGAAGTTAAATGAAATATACGACATGCGCCATATTGGGCCCAGATACCTTACTTTTATTATGTACATCTCTGTGAAAGTATCCGTGTAAAATTTAAATAACTTCAATTATATCA
This sequence comes from Maratus speciosus, assembly GCA_963932465.1. Classification (NCBI taxonomy): domain Eukaryota; kingdom Metazoa; phylum Arthropoda; class Arachnida; order Araneae; family Salticidae; genus Maratus; species Maratus speciosus. Next base: position 11,644,311 of record OZ010799.1, read on the forward strand.
TCTCTATAAGTAAGTGTTTAAAAGAGTCTATTTTAGTCCTCCTTATATTAGAGCGTCACTTATTTCATCCTTTTGTAGCCCAACAAATTCATTATTTTCTTGAACATGTTTATTTTTAATGCTTTTTAGCTCACAGGCTATCAAAGCCTGACAGCTTATGTGCCCGCCGGTTCTGTATGTATGTACGTAACGCGATAACTCTTGATAGAAACATCCCATTTGCTTCAATTTTTTTTTCTAGCTTCAGCCTGATAAGACGCTTCCCTGATTAGTTTTGGGGGTTCATTGCTTAAGGATAAAGGTGGAAAATGGGGACAAGTCCACCCCTCTTAATTTAGAGAAATGGGTTTTTCATGCAGAATTATTCGATTTGCTCGAAATTTGGTATACCGGTTTATTATGTTAAGGAGCTTCCCTGATTAGATTTGGAAGTTCATTGGTTAAGTATAAAGGGGGAAACGGGGGCTAATCCCCCTTCAGTTATTTTTTTTCAGGGACATTATTCTTTAAAATAAGAGTATAATATACAATTAGTGTGAGTAGCCGGTGAGCTCAATGCCATTAGTTTAGCTGGGCACGTTTCTTTTTTATTTCTTTGGTTATTATTTTTCAGCAAGCCGTCATTTTTCATCATTTTTTTTTTAAATCTTACTCACCCATACTATCTCCTATTCCTCATATTACATCGTCCAATTCGACGCTTATTGAAGCAGAATAAAGTATTTTTATTAAAACACATTTTAATCCCCTTGAGCGTGGAACATAACAGCAAGAGACTTCAATATTTTTATTATTTCTTTAAACCGGAATGAGAAAAAAAAATAAAATCTTTGCCATTGCAGTTTGTAGTCTATTTAAAATATGTTTAAAATATGTTGTTGTTTTTGTTTTTTTTTCAAAATGAGATAAATTCAGTCAGAAGCATAAAATCCTCCCAGAAATTTGTTTTGAAAACATGAGCATTTATGATTATATTTTAACGGGCGCATAAGTTTTTTTCTTCTTAAATATTGATGTAAATTCGCACATTTTTCGAGCAGAAGTTTGCACATGTCATTCATATACAGGGTGATCCAAAAGTCCGGTGCGAAAGTAAAACGCTATAAAACTAGTATGTTGTGGCCATCAAAAAACTTTCTTCTATATAAATCACTTAAACTAAATCATTTAAAAAGTACAAGAAATTACATCAAGTTAGCACCAATTCATATCAAAGTATATCTGAATTTGAAGTTTGATAAAATTCGTGCATTAATTCTTGAGCTACAGCGGAAATTCTGAAAAATGTAGCATAGCAGCGCCACGTGTTGAGCGACTTGCACCAAAACATAAGCAGCACTAATTGATATCAAGGTATACCTGAATCTGAAGTTTGTTGAAAATCCAAGCAATAGTTCTTGACATAGATCTATTACGAAAATCACAAAAATGCAGCATGGCAGCACCACCTGTTGAGCGATTTACACCAAAATATATAAAACGTCAACTCATGTCAAGGACTAACTGAATCTGAAGTTTAATGAAAATCCGTGCATTAGTTCTGGAGATTGAGCTATTGTGGAAGTCGTGAAAATGCCGCATAGCAGCCACCTGTTGAGCGATTTACACCAAAAACGAATCAGCACCAAATTAAATCAGGGACTAACTGAATATAAATTTTTATTAAATTCCGTGCATTGTGTCACATACATACATACAGACAGACAGACAAACAGAGTTAGAGACTCAAAGAGAGACATTTTGCAAAAGCATGTTTTTCGTAATCTCCGACTCCTAAAACGTGTAAATCCGTGGAAAACCATAACTCAAAAATATTTACGAATCTAATACTTTCTTCTTGTAAAGATCGAATAAAGTAAAAAGATCTATGGTTCGAAGAGACACGCTGTTTGAAGATAAAGATTCAGCGTGGTACGGGATTTTGTATAGCACCAACAAAAAATTTAGTTCAAAATCTCGATAATAGAGGGCGTTATTACAGATAATTCCATGGTGTAATTTTATATTGCTCACGGGACGCAAGGTTTGGATACAAAAAAGTGTATATGCAGTATTCCCTAATGTTTTTGCATCCAAATCTAGGGTTGTGTAAGCAATATAGACTTATTCCCTGCAATTGCCTGTAATACCATGCTCTATTATCGAGATTTTGAACTAATTTTTTAGTTCATGCCATACAAAATCTCGTACCACGCTGAATCTTTATCAGCAAACAGCATGTCTCTCCGACCATTGATCTTTTTTACTTTCTTCTATCTTTACAAGAAGAAAGTAATGGATTCATGAAAATTTTCGAATTCCAGTTTTCCACGGATTTACACGTTTTAGGGGTCAGAAATGCCAAAAAACATGTTTTTACAAAATGTCTGTCTGTGAGTCTGTGAATCTGTCTGTCTGTGTATGTGTATGTGACACAGATTTTGTGGGCGCTCTATCTCAAGAACTAATGCACGGAATTTAATAAAAAATTATATTCAGTTAGTCCCTAATACAAATTGATGCTGATTAGATTTTAGTGTAAATCGCTCAACATATGCTATGCTGCATTTTTCACGATTTTCACAATAGCTCTATCTCAAGAACTAATGCATGGATTTTGATCAAATTTCAGATTTAGATTATCCTTGACATAAATTGATGTTGATTACGTTTTGGTGTAAATCGCCCTACAGGTGGCGCTGTTATGATGAATTTTGCAGGATTTACACGATTTCCCCAATAGCTCTACCGTAAGAACTAACGCACGGATTTTCATCAAACTTCAGATTCAGTTAGTCCTTGATCTGACTTGCTACTGATTATGTGTTGGTGTAAATCACCCAACAGGTGGCGCTTCTGTGCTGCCTTTTTCACGATTGCCTCAATAGCTCTATCTATAGAACTAATGGACGAATTTTCATCTAACTTCAGATTAATTATATGTTGACACAAGTTGTTGTCAATTAGGTTTTGGTGTTAATCACCCACTGGGGTGGCACTGCTATGCAGGAATTTTCAAGATTTTCGCAATAGCTCTATCTCAAAAACTAATGCACGGATTTTCTCCACACTTCAGATTCAGTCTGACGTTGACATAAATTGTTGCTGATTAGGATTTGGTATATATCACCCAATAGGTGGCGCTGCAAGGCAGCATTTTACTGGATTTAACCGATTTCAGCGATAGTCATATCTCAAGAACTAATGCACGGAATTTCACATCTTTAGAATCCTCATGAGATGCATAGATTGCCATTTAATTTTGGCAGTGTGATAGCGAATTTTGAAGTATTAACATGTATGAGATAAAAGATTGTTTTGGAATTGGTACATCCGAATAGTTTATCGTGTTTTACTTTCGCACCGGACTTTTAAATCATCCGGTATTACGCCAGTATTGAATTTAAAATGGGAAATGATAGGGAAATGTTATAAGTTTTTAAGGATGAAGATAAAGATTTTAAATAAATATTTTTATTTTTCATGCAAAACACATAAGTTAACTTTATATTTTCTGTAAAATATCTATGTAAAATTCTTAGATAATTAAACTAGTATCCGTCAGGCCGAAATGTCGGAGCATGGAGTCGTATAAACTTAACACATAACATTTTAAAATTTAAAAAGAAAAATTAATTTTCATGATTACTGTTCAATAGTACAATATTAAATTTGAAATAACACCCGTTGAATCCTCATTTTCTAGTGTTTAATTCAGTCATCAGTTGCCTCAGGTAATGCTCAAATGCTAATTTGTGGCATGCTAATCAACAAAATGAACCATTATAGCCTATGCACCCCTGGGGGTTGAAATTTTGGGTCATAGACAGTATTTTTTACTGTACTCAGTACACCGCTTATCAATCCCCACCCCCATCCAGATATTGGTATATAACATAACTCTGCATCCAACTGCTGAAAAAAGTCCAGCCTGAAGTCCAAATACGTGATCATCTTCACTACATCTTACTTTTAATTATTGTGGTCTGCTAACATTCTTATCACTGACCACTTTGATTTAAGAAGTACTTCTTGATTATGTTTTTTCGCTTGCTTCTTTTTCAAAAAAAGATATATAGCATCTTGAAATCATTCAAGTTGAGCCGGAAGCAGTGTAGTTTTCCGCCGTTGCATAAGGGATGAGAGTAGTCTGAAACTTGACCCACGCAAAGAATATAAAGTCTTTCGATACTGTCTTTGCTGATCGTCATTTAGTCTGAATGAATTGGTTAATGTGAAGCAATTTTCAAAAGCTCTAAGCATTTTTTGTCTGCGAAGAGCCAAAATGTCTTTTATAGAATGTCTCTCATATATAGGGATGTCTTTTACGCGATGTAACTACCTAATACCTCCAAGGATTCAAACAAAGTACCTTTGCGACATCTTTGTTCAAGTTCAGCCATAAGACGACTATTGAAAATCCGTCAATAAAGATAAATAGTACTGTATCCATGCTGCGCTGTAGATTTCTTTCTGCCTGACTTTTTAAATCAGCGAACTACTTAAAACACGCTGGTTTTTTAAGCACTGAGTAAATTAACTTTTCTTCGACATTAAGGGCAGCAGTACCTGTTAGTGACAAAAGAATGACAGCTTCTGATCCTAACTGCTCTATGATTGTTTTACTAATTTCTTTGATTATCATACTTTTTCCAGCTCTTGCTTTTCCAATAATAAAAGTTGACTTAGGGAAAATTGTAACTTTTGTTTGCAATGACGAAAGCTGTTCTGTGCATAACTAAACTATTTTCTGCTGCTCATCTGTAAATCTGATGTCAGAATTATCGAAATTTTCATGAAGCGTGATTTGTTGTTCTTTAAAATAATTCAGAAATGTTAAAAGTAAAGAGAATTCATTGAATAAGAGAGTCTACGGTAAAGAGAAAGAATAACCACCGGGGATGTGTTGAGCGATTTTGATTTGTTTAATGTAGCTCCGATCTTTGAGACAATCAAAAATTGGAACTGGATCCATCGAGCTAACGGCAGAAAACTTCAAAGCCCCTTCAAAGACTTGCATATCTGGGATAGCCCAGACTTATTTAATATGGTATAAGGGAAAGGTTTGTAACACGTATATAACACGCACACATGGGTAATCTGCTATACTCCTCTATCAAACTTGATACTTTTGTTCATCTAAGTTACTGTTATATCGTTATTTGCGCAATTACTCGTAGGCACTAGGCAGCTGGGTTATTTTTATGTGACTTTCCACACAGAATTACGCTGAATAACTCTTTTCATCTCAATTGCTTTCTTTTAACCGGCCTTTTCGAAACTTTTGTGTATAATGTTACACATATAAAAATATGTACATTTATTAAAATGTACACTACATCTAGGCAATAGGTTAAAAAAATCACGGAATGATTTATGACTTTTAGTGAAGTTGATTTCTCACGAATTATCTTTCATTGTTGTATCCATTTTCCGATTATAAGCATAAACTATATAGTCATATACATCAACGTCAAAATTTTCGCCAACCTTGGAGACATTTCGCGAATTTTCGCCAAATTTGGCGACCAAAAATATGTTGATATAAATGCAGCTAATTTGGCTGTAGCTACCAAATTTGGCGAAATTTCCACTGAAATTCAGCGCTTATGATTCTTCTCTAATCGGATTCTTCACATTTTAGCTTAGTGTTTTACCGTAAAATTAGCTAAAATCTTAAAATCAAGAAATAAGTAAGCTACCTTTTCTTTACGCTTTTAGGACTTTTTTATTTTGTTATCTACATATTTCTGTTTTCAAGTGTACATCTAGACCAAAAATGCTTATCTCATTCACTTCAGAATGTTCACTCGTATTTCAGTTGCAACAAATTCACTTATGGTGAATTAAAAAAAAATGAGTGACCTTCTGTAATTGGGACCACTACCAAATGGTTATATTTGCGCATAAAACAGCGCTCACTAAATTATGAAAAATTATACCAACCCGATTACGGAAATTTCCTAATACAAACATACATACCTCTGAATAAAAATATACATAAGAATACATACATAGAAGTAATACATACATAGAAGTAATACATACATAGAAGTAATACATACATAACATTATATTTGTCTCGACTTCTTTTATTATCATTCGTTGCCATGTGGTTAATACTGAATCTGTTATCATGCAACTAACATCCAAAATCGTATTCTCCGTATTCGAAATCTTTTTATTTCTCTTAATTTAAAATTCAAAGTGAATCGCATCGATTTGGTAGGTTGCGGAAAATGTTCACTTGCATTTCAGTTGCAGCACATTCACTTACGGTGAATTAAAAAGAAAAATTAATAACCTTCTGGAATAGGGACTGCTACCAAATAGTTAAATTTGCGCATCAAACAAGGCTCACTAAATTATGAAATCGTTTACAAATCCGATTACGGAAATTTCTCAATACAAACATATATACGTTTTAATACAACCATACATACATAAGAATACATACATATAAGTAATACATACATGACATTATATTTTTCTCGATTTCTTTGATTATCATTCGTAGCCATACGTCTAATACTGAAATCGTTACCATGCGGCTAATAAACGAAATCGTACTCTCCGTATTCGATTTCTTTTCATTTCTCTTAATTTAAAATTCAAAATGAATTGCACCGATTTGGAAAGTTACGGATAATGTCCATGTGCATTTCAGTTGCAGCACATTACCCCCCCCCCCCTCACTGACAAGCCCGTGTTATTACGTTCACTAAGCTCCAGGTTTCACTGTAATACAAGCAATATTTAAAGTAATATAATTCTAATGATTTAATGTATTTTTGATACATTGAACATACTCCCAAGGATTGCATTCATATTCGTTATTAAGTTTTTTTTATAAAATGTTCAAAGAATCATTTTCTTTAGCATTTAAAACAAAATGCAGAGAAAACAACATTACAATTTTGCCCTTTTCCAAGACAGTCGGAGGGTTTTAACTTACAGTGAATAATAATAAAAAAAAAATGAGTAATCTTCTGTAATTGGGATTGGGACCGCCACCAAATGGTTAAATTTGCACATCAAACAGCGCTCGCTAAATTATGAAACTGTCTACAAACCCGATTGCGGAAATTTCCCAATACAAACATGCATGCGTCTGAATATAAACATACATACATAAGAAAACATACATATAAGTAATACATATATGACATTATATCAGGGTTCGTACGACTCCTGGAATTTTGCGACCAGGAAATTCTTCTGCACCGCTATTTTCTTACAGAAAACCTCTCCTTATAAGAATGCGAAATTTCACCAGTTTGGCCTAGATTTCTTTTTCTATATAAAAAAAAATACTGGAAACTCTCCTGGAAAATACCCTGATCCGTACAAAACCCTGTTATATTTTCTCGATTTCTTTGATTTAACACTCGTAGCCATGCGGCTAATACGAAATCCGTTACCATGCGGCTAAGACCCAAAATCGTATTCCTCGTATTCGATTTCTTTTCATTTCTCTTAATTTAAAATTCAAAATGAATTGCATCGATTTAGTAGGTTATGGAGAATAAAAGGTTCGCACTGAAAAAAAAAGAAAAAGTGGTCGTTACGGACGTAGAAAGTAAAACTTCTGAAAGTCAATCTATATCTCAGGTCACAAATATTGACGACGTCATAACGATTCGGATGAGGTTAAAATGCATAATTTAGAACAATGGAGCTATTGTTTTGTTTAATAACGAGATGAAACCCGTCGTATTTACACGAAAAAAATTGTTTAATTAGGAACTCATACATTAGTTACTCTTAACAAATATTATTTTTAGTTTAAAGTTACCAAAATACTAATTCTATAAACTTCGACTGTTCGATGTATTAAATTAAAACGTATTAGTATACGTAACCAAGATAAGTAATTATGATGAAATTACCCATTGAGGCTCTTATGTTTGAAATCACAGATTGAAAATCAGCAAAATTGATTTCACCATGAGCCAATCATAGAATTATTTTTCGCGTGAAACCTAAACTTAACGTCATTTTCATCGTTTCAAAATTTAAGTACGCATCTCTCAAATTTACATTCACCATTTCAAAAATATCGCAGTACGCAATAAGTTATTAATACATATATTTCCAAACTTGAATTCAAGTTCGCTAACTGCAACTTTGCATTTGAACATTCGCACTCTTGACTTGTGATTCTAATCTGGGTATCGGCGAGTAAAATTCCAGAAATTTATATCTTTTAGAGGCGTTCGTAGTAAAGTATTTCTTTTTGTCAGAAAATGATGGTTTTCATTTAAATATGATGTCACTTTGCCTCATTGAAGCATTTCACATAGCGTCTCAAAATCAGTGGAGTGAAAAAGTATTGAATTGTAATAACTTTTTGAGGATAAATTTAGTAATTTTTTAAAGGGTGACGCCATTTTCTGTTCCCTTTTTTTACAAAGTTAATTTTGAATTTTATTAGAAATTGGCAACAATAAAGATAATCATACTTTATTAATTTTCTTTTCTTTACAACAATGGAAGTAATCCAATTGCTACCATTTTGAAAGAAAAATCATAGAAAATTTTTAAATTTTAAATTTAAATATAAAATTTGGAATATTTAAAAAAAGATAGATAGTGCCGCAAATTCACAAAGAAACAGCTTTCATTTTTTAAAAAAAAATATTAAAATTAATTCAGAAAAAGGCTCAAGGTAGATGTCTAAAAAAAAAACCCTTATCTTTCAAATATATAGATTTAAACCCGCAATGTTATCTCTATGGAAAAGTTTTGAGCAGACATTTCATGCCGTTAAGGTTGACGAATATTAATGATTTTCAATACGCACCGAGATTTTGGCACTACCAACGTCAATTTAATTTTTTGTGTCGATACGACAAATATTTTGGACGCTATCGTGTTAACAATAAGTGTAATTTTTGCAGGGAAGCTGGAGCTGTACTCCGACAATTATTTCTGTAAAATTATCTATGTAAATTTAGAATGACTTTTATGACATGAGGACGTGAGTTTCAAAGCTGGTCTTATCCAAAATTTAAATAAAAAGAAAAATATCCAGTTAAACTGATGGCATTGAGCTCACAAGCTATTCACACTAATTGTATATTATACTCTTATTTCAAAGAGTAATGCCCCTCTAGAATTAAATTAAGTGGGGTTTATACCATCCCCCTGTTTCACATCCTTATACTTAACCAATAAGCCTCCAAATCTCACCAGGGAAGCGCCTTATCAGAATAAACCGGTATACAAAATTTCAAGCAAATCGATAGAAAAACCCATTTACCTAAATTAAGGTGCGTGTGGGGGGGGGGGGGGGTATTAGTCCATGTCCTCCCTCCTGTATACTTAAACAATGAGCTTCCAAATCTAATCAGCGAAGAGCCTTATCAGAATTAACATGCGTACGAAATTTTAAGCAAATTTGATAATTCTGCATGAAAAGTCATTTATCAAATTTAAGGAGGGATCAGCCTCCCGTACCCCCCCCCCCGCCTTTATGCTTAACAATGAACTCCAAAACTAATCAGGGAAGCACCGTATCAGAATGAACATACGAAAAATTTGAAGCAAATCGGATATTTCCATCAAGAGTTATCGGTTACGTACGTACATACATACGTACATACAGAACCTGCGGGCACATTAGCTCTCAGGCTTTCATAGCCTGTGAACTAAAAATCTAGTTTTTTCTATCAATTTAATCTATTGGTGAACCTGCATCAAAAAAACTCTACATTCTACAAAATAACTAGTTTTATCATATATTTCTGGCATTGTGAAATCTTGGTTTACAATGAAAACCAACGGATGCAGTCAGAGGTTTTTCGCGATATCTCAAAATTTGATTTTCTGGATAAGGCGAATTTTGAAACTCACGTCTTCATATAATCTCTGTTAAAGTATCTGTGTAAAATTCAAATATATTTATATTATACCTGTAAAAATATATGTTTAAAATTCAAATGTAATACAATTTCTCTAAAAGTTTTTTTTTTTTTTAATTCAAATGTAATACCATTTCTCTAAAAGTATCTGTATAAAATTTAAATGACTTCAATTATATCATTTGTAAAAGTAATTGCTTAAAACTGCCTATTTTAAACAATTTCCTCTTATGTTAAAGCATCACTTATTTCATCCTTTGTAGCCCCAACAAATTCATTATTTTCTTCAACATGTTTATTTTTAATTACTTTTTCTTTGGATATTCTTTTCAGCAAGCCGTCATTTTTCGTCATTTTTTTTCTTTCCCAGCAAAGAAAGAAACAGTGGGTCATCAGCTGGGAAAAAGATGGCAGCCAGCAGTGCCATGAGCGGTAAAGTGCAAGTGTGCCATTACATAAACCTGTCGAAAAGTGTCCGAGCCGAATGCAGCTGGCCCATCAGTGATGGCCAACAGCAGGCCAGCATTGGTATGCCATCACATTACTTCAACCCGGCACTTTTACTGCAGTGCTAGCATCTACTCCACTGCTATTCCTTTGCTGGCCCAGCACTTTCCCTTACAAAAATTTCTTATAGAATTCTATAAAAAAAAACAAAGTATTATATAATTATGGCTCTTTTTTCTATAAGCTAGTTTCACCAAGAGCTACAGAAATATCTGTAGAAGTGTCTATAATAGAAATGTCTATGGAAATATTTGAACAGCATGTGGTCACCCTCCCAAGTACTGACCACGCTCGATGCTGCTTGGTTTTCGTGATCGGACGTGAACAAGTGCTTCCAGCGTACACTACGACTGCTCACAGTTATCAAGCTCTCATTACAATATTTCAAGTTTGTTTCTTTTGTGATTTATGTTCCCGATCATTAAACTGATATAGAAATTATTCTATTGTATAGAAATCCTATGTATTTTATACGCTTTTTTTATTATTGATTCTGAACTGCGTAAATTATGAAAACCAAAATCCTTTGTAACCTATTGAAACCAGATTTAAGGAGAAAAAAAAGCTCGTTGAGATAAAGAATTTATTTATTTATTCATTTACTTATTTATTTTGTTGGTGGCAGTGGTGCTATATTTTTTACAGTTTCAAAAAAAAAATTAGCTTCACATCTTAAATTGTGTTGAGATATTCATTTCAGATTTGTGTTCAAATACTCAATGTCTTCGATAGTCGCAGCGTCGCCTAGCGTAAGGGTTCCCAGCAATAATACTGCAAATGTTCGTGCACTTCCATTTAGTGGTGGGCCAGCGCATGAGATAAAATGGATGCTCACCAGAATTTTATCTGATGATTTCCAACAGCAAATTTTACTGAAGCTGTCCAGCAGTGGTCATGCAGTGGTAGGCCATCAGCCAGCACTTCTCCATCATTGCCAGAACCTATCTTGCTGCTGGCCTGCTGTTGGCCATCACTGATAGGCCAGCTGCATTCGGCTCGGACACTTTTCGACAGGTTTATGTAATGGTACCCTTGCACTTTACCGCTCATGGCACTGCTGGCTGCCATCTTTTTCTCAGCTGATGGCCCACTGTTTCTTTCTTTGCTGGGGTTTTTCGCGATTTCCCAAAAGTTGATTTTCTGGATAAGGCGATTTTTGAAACTCACGTCTTCATATAATCTCTGTTAAAGTATCTGTGTGAAATTCAAATATATTTATATTATAACTATAAAAATATCTGTTTAAAATTCAAATGTAATACCATTTCTCTAAAAATATCTGTAAAAAATTTTAATGACTTCAATTATATCATTTGTAAAAATAATTGCTTGAAACTGCCTATTTTAAACAATTTCCTCTTATGTTAGAGTATCACTTATTTCATCCTTTGTAGCCCCAACAAATTCATTATTTTCTTCAACATGTTTATTTTTAATTATTTTTTCTTTGGATATTTTTTTCAGCAAGCCGTCATTTTTCGTCATTTTTTTTAATCCTTCTATCCCAATACTATCTCCTATTCTTCATATTACATCATCTAATCACAACGTATATTCAAGCAGATTAAAGAGTTTTAATAAAACACGTTTTAATCCCCTTGAGCGTTGAACATAACAGCAAGAGATTTCATTATTTTTATTATTTCTTTAAACCGGAATGGAAAAAAATAGAATTTTTGCCACTGCAGTTTTTAGTCTGTTTAAAATAATTTTAAAATATTTTTTTCTTCAGTCAGAAGCATGAAATCCGCAGAGAAATTTGTTTTGAAAACTTGAGCATTTATGATTTTATTTTAACGAGCACATAACTTTTTTTTTCTTTTTAAATATTGATGTAAATTCGCACATTTTTCGAGCAGAAGTTTGCACAGGTCAGTCATGATTTTATTTTAACGAGCACATAACTTTTTTTTTCTTTTTAAATATTGATGTAAATTCGCACATTTTTCGAGCAGAAGTTTGCACAGGTCATTCATATATTACGCTAATATTGAATTTAAAATGGGAAATGATAAGAAAATGTGATAAGGTTTTAGGTTAGGGTTTGGATATTTTTTTTTGAAGGAATCCAAAAGAAAAGGGAATTTCAAAAGAAAAGTTATCTTACTCTCCCACATTCTCATCTTGCAGCGTCCCATTACGACGCTTATTCAAGCAGATTAAGGTGTTTTAATAAAAATTCATTTTAATTCCCTTGAGCGTGGAATGTGACAACAGGAGTTTTCAGTATTTTTATTATTTCTTTGTGCCGGAATGAAAAAATAAATAAAAATTTAGTGATATCATTTTGTAATCTACTTAAAATAATTTTAAATATATTTTGTCAAAATGATATAAAATTCTCAGAGAAATTTATTTTTGAAAATATGAGCAATTACTATTTTATTTAAACGAGCACATAACATTTTTTATATTTAAATATTGATGTAAATTCGTGCATTTTTCAAGCAACAGTTTGCATATGTTTTCACAGTATTGATTTTAAAACGGGAAATGGTGAGAAAAGATCATAAGGTTTTAAAGGTTAAGAAAAAATATTTTATTTTTCATGTAAAACACATAAAATAATTTTAATTTTATTGTTTCTGTAAAAGTACCTATGTAAAATACAAAGCTAATTAAATTATACCTGTAAAAGTTTATTATATAAACTCTGTTAAAGTATCTGTGTAAAATTCAAATATATTTATATTAAACATTTAAAAATATCTATTAAAAATTCAGATATAACTATACCATCTCTCTAAATCGATACCATCTCTATATCGGTATAAAATTTAAATAACTTCAAGTATATAATCTCTGTATATTCTCTGACGCCGTGAAAATTAAGTTCATTCATCTACGTCACGCATTCTCCTCCTTCTCTCAGAGCTCGTCGTATCATAGCCTGCCCCCCGTCCGGTCCTTCCGGCTATTTTAATGGGGTTGTTTTTTTCACTTCTAATGTATCTGTTCGTGCTCTGGTTCTTTGAGTATTTATAGTGTTGCATCGGCTAGGAGCCCAGATTTGATACGCTTTTCGTTTGTCTAATAAAACCCCGTCACTTGGTGGTATTTTTCATTTGTGTAGATTCTAATACTATCGTCTAATACTATTCTAAAAGTAATCGTTAAAAATTGCCTATTTTAAACAATTTTCTTTTATGTTACAGCGTCACTCATTTCATTTTTTGAAGCCTAACATATGCATTATTTTTAAACATTTTTTCTTTGAATATTTTTTTGAAGCAAGCCGTCATTTAATATACATATATATGTGTGTGTGTGTGTGTGTGTGTGACATTCGGCGACACTCTTGGATATCGACGAAAATGTAGTATAGTAATCAATAGCAAAAGCTTTGCCAACCCTCCGTTATCATGAGACAACTAGATGCAGTCGTGGTGGCGAATAGAAGGCAGGCTCAAGAAAACCTTGGAAGAATTTCCCATTCAATAAATAGAGGCATCGTAACTTATTTGGATGACAAACATTATACCAGTTAAAGTGGTCTAGCCACCTGCTCTCGAAATATAACTGTATCACTTCATAATAAACGATATGATGTTAAATAGTATTAGAATCTACGCAAATGAAAAATACCACCAAGTGACGGGATTTTATTAGACAAACGAAAAGCGTATCAAATCTGGGCTCCTAGCCGATGCAATACTATAAATACTCAAAGATCCAGAGCACGCACAGATACATTAGAAGGGTAAAAAACAACCCCGTTAAAATAGCCGGAAGGACCGGACGGGGGGCAGGCTATGATACGACGAGCTCCGAGAGAAGGAGGAGAATGCGTGACGTAGATGAATGAACTTAATTTTCACGGCATCAGATTTATAACGTAAACAAAATGTTGGCGGAAGCTGGCAAGGAATTATGGGATATGGAACATCATCCAACTAAAATATTAAAACATTGAAAGAAAAAGAATTGTCTCAGAATAAAATGAAAGAAAGTAATTTAGTGGTTTTATAAGAAGTAAGTTACGAACGGATTAACGTTTTTAGAATAATAATTAAAGAATACGCAGGTTTAAAGGCATGAAATAAAAGACAAAAGATATGTTAGATGTTATTAAAGATAGGTAAAAAAGGTGTAGATATTAAGAATTTGGAATAGTTTTACTAAGATAAAAGGGCGAAAATTTTTATTATTACATATATATATTATCTTCCTCTTCTGAAGTATCCTTTGTTTCTCATCTTGTAGCGTTCAATTACAAAGCTTATTCAAGCAGATTAAGGTGTTTTAATTAAAATACATTTTAATCCCCTTGAGCGTGGAATGTGACAGCAGGAGTTTTCTCATATTTTCATTATTTCTTTGTGCGTGAAAGAAAAACAAAAAATCGAAGACTGGAAATTTTTTCATATCGTTTTGTAGTCTATTTAAAATAATTTTTAAGTCTATTTTGTCAAAACGACATCAAATTCAGTCTGAAGCGTCGAATTCTCGTAGAAATTTGTTTTGAAAATGGGAGCATTTAAGGTTTTATTTTAACAAGCATGTAATCTTTTATTATTTTTAAATATTGATATAATTTCGTACATTTTTCGGTCAGTAGTTTGCATATATTATTCCTGTATCACGTCAGTATTGATTTTAACCATTTCAGGTCCTTTTTTTTTTTTTTTTTTTTTGAGAACAATATTACTTTTACTTTAATATTGTTAATCGTAGCTATCCAAATAGATTTACTAAAGTTTAAAGATTATTATATCATTGTGTGAAATCTAACGGATGTACTTAATCTGAGTACTATTCAATTCATATTTATGTGATAATAGGTCAAGAAAGAGTTTTTGGAAATGTTTGGAAAATATCGTATTACAACATTCTAATGTTTTTTTTTTTTTTTTTTTTTTTTGCGTTTTATCACACAGGCTTTGTTCAGAAAAATAGCCTAAATTTAAATTTAAAGAGGGAAATATATGTGTAAAATAAAGGAATCACCAACGGTGCAGAGAGAATTAAGCAAACTTTTATTATTATTGTTATTACTAAATGTCAAAACATAAATAAAGTCATAATAATAAAGGAATAGCCGCTACTGTCATTACTATATGTAGATAGTAACAAAAGGTAATTGTCAAGAGAAAATAATACTAGATGAAAAGACATGTGCTGTTAATAGTACACCAGACCCGAAAGGATTAAATTCGAAAATGATTGGAAAAAGTATCACTTGAAATATAATTATAAATATTTGAAAAAATATTCTTATTTTTCGTGTAAAACACATAAAATAACTTTAATTTCATCATTTCTGTAAAAGTATATGTGCAACATTAAAATATAATTATATTATCTGTGTAAAAGTATCTATGTAAATTTTAAATACCTTTTATTATGTAAACTCTGTAAAAGTACATTCGAACCCGGTTAAGACGCTCGCGGTTAATACGCAATCCCGCTTAATACGTGGATTTTTCACTATCCGTTTAACATCGCCTATAAGGCTAATGTAAAAATATCACGTTCAATACTCGAACGGTTATTACGCGATCCCACATAGTACGCGGTACAGTTTTGGTCCTTTGAGGCAAAAAAATCATGCTTAAAACGCGCATCCATTGATCAAGATGCGAATTCTTTCTGTTTTCTCCAGTAATTTTTTTTTTAGATAAAAAACACTATTTCCAAATGGTAATATGGACTTTATTTAATAATAGATAAATTAAGATGAACATTACTAATCGGAAATAGTGGCAGATATTTGATTTTTTTTTTAAATTCTAAATTAGCAAAACAGCAATTTATTTTTGATCTAGCGTCCTAACTTTCTTCGTCTCCAGCTTCGCTTATGTTTATAGGCTAACAAGGGGGCTATGCCCCCTGCGAGCTACGCCCGCCAACCCCTGTTCAGGCTTCAAAGACTCCAAAATCACGGTAATGTGCCCTATTTTTATACATTTTTATAACATTTTTATTATTTTTTTAATATTGATGTAAATGCGTACATTTTTCGAGCAATAGTTTCCGTATAGTAATCCTGTATGACGCCAGTATATTTTGATAAAAAATTTGAAAATGATAAGAAAAGAAGTCGCCTAAGATATAATTATAAAAGTTTAAAAAAAATATTTTTATTTTTCATGTGAAACGTATAAAGTAACTTTAATTTCATAATTTCTGTAAAATTATATGTATAACATAAAAGTATAATTATATTATCTCTCTAAATTGGAAATAGCTTTCATTATGTAATCTCTGTAAAAGTGCAGTCGAACCCGGTTAGAATTCTCACGGTTATTACGCGATTCCGCTTAATACGCGATAAATTTTCTGTCCATTGAGTCAAAAAATCTTGCTTGACGCGAATTCATTCTCTTTTCTCTAATGTTTGTTTTTTGTTGTTGTTTTTTTTTGTTGTTCAGATAAAAAACACTAGTTCCAAATAGTAATATTGACTCTATTTAATGACAGATTAATTAAGACGAACATTACTAATCGAAAATAGTGGTAGATATTTGAATTAAAAAAAATTGCTAAATTAGCCAGACTACAATTATTCTTTAGTCCAGTTTCCTAACATTCTATGTCTCTGGCTTCGTATGTTTATACTGTAGTCGAGAGAGACTAATTCTGGATACTCAGATACGGAATGAAATTATGATTAGAGATTATTATGCCTGTTGTTAGTGAGTTTTTAAATGTACGTTATATCACTACTATATTTTGCAACACATATTATAGGCAAAAATAAATGTAACTCGTAAATGTTAAACAAACACGACTCCGGTTATATCATTCTTTTATGTTTTTATGTTTTGTGCATTTTTTTTTTCTAGACTAACAATATTTTTTACATTCATCTTAATAAGGTCCAGCAGGAAAATTATTTTTGGTGTTTTATTTTTGGTTGTAATATAGTAATCGACAATAAAGCCAAGTTTGATGAATCCATATTTATTTCCAGTTATTATTCTAGTTGATCTTATAAAAAGAAAAAAAAGTTAAATACAAATAAATTTTAGTCTAAATATACGTGAAAAACACAATTTTGGAACGCAAACATATAAATAAACGCTATAAAGTTCGTCTAGATAAGGTGTGTAAATAAACCTAGTTGCAGCAATATTAAGCAAAACACGTTTAATAAACGATCCCGCTTAATACACCATTTTTTTCACTGAAAGAAAAACTATGCCACCTGTATTTAGAATGAATAGGTAGTCATTTTCTAAATTCTTAAACTATAAATATAGATTTCCAAGTTATGCGAATAAGGTAAACAAATTGAACACATGAATTTGATCGAGATTTTCTAATCTATAGTTTTCCAGGTGGGAACAGGATGCATTATATTAGGAATCGTTTGAACTGCGAGAAATTATCACTTGATTCCTAGAAGTAATTCATAAACTAGAATTATAGTTACTAAAACTCACTTTTTATGTTCGCATTAGTTTGCAGAGATTTTTAAATAAGTTAGACAATGTTAATATAGGAAAATGCCCTTGAATTTTAATAGGGACAACTAGAATTCTCTAGCAAAGGGAACTAGAATTTATAAGAATGACATGGAACTATTTTTTCTACAGCCACAATTTATTTTCTAGATCCTAGTGGCATAATTTTTTTTCAGTGCTGTATCTGTATAAAGTTCGAATATGTTTATATCATACTTATAACAGTATTTCTGTAATAATCAGATATAATTATACAATCTTTGTAAAAGCATATGTGTAAAATTTAAATAACTTTAACTATACTATCATTTATGTAAAATTAACTGTTTAAAATTGCATATTTTAGTCTCTTTTATCTTAGAAAATTTGTTATGTCACTCTTTCAGCCCAACAGATGCATTATGATCCTCAGCATGTTTATTTTTTAATTACTTTTCCTTTGGTTATTTATTTCGAGCAAGCCGACATTTTTCATATTTTTTTATCTTCCTCTGCCACACTATCTCATATTTCTCATCCTGCAGCGTCCAATTACAGCGCTTATTCAAGCAGATTAAAGCATTTTAATTAAAATACATTTTAAGCGCCTTGAGGATGTAATATGACAACAGGAGTTTTCGTTATTTTATTATTTTTTTGGACCGGAATGAAAAACAAAAAAGGGGAAAACTTTTGATATCAGTTCTATTTAAAATAATTTAAAAATTTATTTTGTCAAAACGAGATCAAATTCAGCCAGAAGCACCAAATCCTCACCGAAATTTGTTTTGAAAATATGAGCATTTATTTTTTTATTGTAACGCATAACATTTTTTTCTTCCTAAATGTTGATGTAAATTCGGACATTTTTCGAGCGGAAGTTTGAAAATGTCCATCCTGTATTACGTCAATATTGATTTTAAAATGGGAAATGATAAGGTTTTTAAGATTAAGATAAAGGTTTGAAAAATATTTTTTTATTTTTCATGTAAAGCACATAAAATAATTTTATAATTTCTGTAAAGGTATCTATTTAAAATTCAAAGATAATTAAACTGTCTCTGTAAAAGCTATGTAAATTTGAAATAACTTTTATTATATAATCTCTGTAAAATTCAAATATATTTATATTATACCTGTAAAAATATTTGATTAAAATTAGAATATAATACAGTGTCTCTAAAACTGCCTGTGTAAGTTTAAGTAACTTTAATTATATCATGTCTGTCAAAGTAATTGTTTAAAATTGTCTATTTTAGAACCTCTTATGTCAGAGCTCCATTTATTCCTTCATTGGAACTCAAAAATGCCCTATTTTCTACAACATGCTTATTTTTCAATTCTTTTTTAGCCCCCGGTATGCTATTTCTTTCTCCCAGCAAATTAAGGGTCGTCTCCAAAAAATAACGTTCCGTTGTATATAAGCCAGCCGTAAAACAAAGCAGATGTATCATTGTACTGTTAAATACTCTACTGCAATTTTTTTAACCTCTAAGTATCGAACATTTTCGATTTTTATACCGTTGCGTCGTATTAGGGAAAAAAAGTACTGTAACATATTATTCAGAATCCGGGGTGGAAACTATTCTTACGTTACAAAATAAAACTGGATAACTTATCATTGACTAAGTTTTAATATTTACATCGTATTTACATGTTACTATTTACAAAATAACTCAGTTAATTTAAAATACGGCATAGCTCAAATGCCTTGTCGGCAACAACTTTGTAAACATCCTTCTCACTCGTAAAGTCTAATTTACTCAGCTTGTCAATACTTTTGAAGGAAAAGAAAAAAAAAAGAGAACAAATATGATGGAGTGCGTATTGTTCGAGCGTTACACTCTTCCCCTCACGCTGCATTACTGGTCCCTCAGATGCAGTGTGCATTTCCTGGGTGGATTCCTTCGGGATGCTTTCTGGTGTCTAAAATCCTCTATGTTTCTCGTGTTTTGTGATCCTTTCGTAAATATTTGCTGGCTGGGCGTCTGACGTTTCCCGGGTCTGCCTCTAGGACGAATAAAGCTTTAGAAGATCCACCATCATCTTGCGTGTAAGGACACAAAGTTGATATATGATAATTTCCTAAGGGAGAAAAGGGGTTTTCTTTAGTGGCAATGGTATAAGAAGTAGGAGATCTTTGTTTTCCATGGTACCCATTATCATGTCTGTAACTTCCAGACCTATAATCCAATTTGTAATTATCCTGATCATTAGTTCTAAGATCATTTTCATATCTCTTTTCGAATTTGCTAGACGAATCTGCAGTTCGCCGTGCACTATACCTGTGTGATGGTTGGGAATTTCTTTGCTCCTGATAGCTACCTCTACCTGATCGTCGTCCATCATAATTATACTTATTTCGAGCATGATAGTAGCCTCTATTTTTGTAGCTAGGAGAAAAATTTGGATTATACTTTACTTTTGAAGTAAGTAAAGCACTTTCTAGCGTTTCAGATGTATCATTAGGTTCAACCATATCCGATGAACTATTCACCAAACCTTCACTTTCTGTCATATCTTGAGATATTAAAGAATCTCTAGTCTCAAAATTTTGAGGAATCTCTGATTCATCTTGGTAAGAATTCTCTGAACCAGGTTTCTCATAACTATTTTTATTGTAATTTCCATGGTTAAATGACTGTTTAACATATTTTTGACCATATCTATTATTGCTTCTGTTAACAATTGGTCTATTAAAATTTCTGTTCTTACCCCTATAATCGAAATTCCTACGGCAATCTTTTACATAGCCTTTTCTATCATGTGCAGGACTATCAATTTCATCAGATAAAATTATGCCAATCCGTGATCCTGTATCAATATAATGTTTAACTTTAGGTGTAGTCCTTTCCCCTAGTTGGAAGCTACTAGTAAATTTTTCAAGCAGTTCATTCAACCTAACTTGTTGCTCTGAAGTGAGATGTCTACCTTCATCTTCTCTAAGGAAAACGGTGTCTAATTCAACGGATTTTTATCGCTAATTCACTGGGAGGTGTATATGTATCTTCAGCGAATCTATACTTCCACCTACATCTATCAGCGAAGAACCATTCTTGATTTACTACATCCAAAACAATTTTTTCTTTGCGTAAAAAATCGATTCCTAAAATTGTACGATTATTTCTGGCATTCGGCAGAGCATAAAGTGTTGTTTTAATGTCGCGACCTTCAATTTTAACATGAACTTCTGTTTTATAAACTTCGGTGGTGTTTTGTAGCCCATCCGCTAAGACTACGATCATTTGAATTTTTTCAAACTTCACACCTTGGTCTTTTAATAAAGAATACAAAACTTCACCCGCAACGCAATGTGTTGCACCAGTGTCAGCACAAGCTGTGCCAGAGAGACCATTTATGCTTATTTTTACCAATAATATTGGTGATGTTTGCATATTACATGTATGAAACTCTAGTGATTGAAAGTGCACCGATACATTTTTCGGAGAACAGTTGGACACTTGGATTTAATAACTCCCTGGTTTCCACAACCATAGCAATTTAACATTGGTCGATTTAAATTCGAAGGATAGTTAATTTTATTTCTCTTGGACTCCTTTTGATTGCCAATCTTACCAAACTCATTTCTTTTAAAATCTAAAGGCGTTTTTTCAAAGCGATTAGAATTCTCGACCTTACTGATTTTATTTGATCTCTTTATTTCTACTTTGTGTGACCTCAAATTATCATATAAATCTAACTTTTCAGCTAATTCAACAGGATCTGTTAAATTCTCCCATTGGTCTAAATAATGTTCTTTGCAATCAGGGGAAACCTTTTTCTTTAATTGGTCAGCAATAATTAATTCCGATAATTTTTCAAAGGAGTTTATATTTAATTCGGATAGCCATCCCTCAAAATAGCTTCAAATTTCAAAATAATATTCTTTCCAGCTAATATCGGTTCGCTTTGGATGTCTACTAAACAAAACTCTAAACCTTTCTGCAGTTAAGTTGAACCTCTGCAAAATATATCTTTAATATAAGAATAAGCTTCAAATTTTTCTTCCGGCTCACGCGCTATTAATTTACCGATTTCCTTTGGAAGGACTACAATTAAATACGTAATCCACAGTTCTTTAGAAACCTTTAAAAGTTTCATTTGCCTCTCAAAAGTTATTAAAAATAAATTCATATCATCCTTTTCAGGATTGAAGTCGGGTAAAACCTTTTTCAAGTCAACGCGGATTGAAGAAGTTTCTAGAGGGTTGCTTGTATTTGCAACAACATCTCTTGTTCCTGCTTCTAACCTGAGCTTCTGTAGCTCAAATTCTCTTTCTTCGGCTAAACGTTTCTCTTCCTCAAGAGTCTTTCTTTCTTCTACGATATTTTCAAAAATCCCCTGTACAAAATCTACGTTATCTTTAAATGCCTCATTATTTACAATTTTATCACGTAATTCGAGGACTTTATCATCGCTACTTACTTCTACTTTTAATTCTGAAGCTAATGTGATTAAATCAATTTTCTTACCCTTTGAAAGAAACGTCATCATTTGAACTAAATATGTTTTAGCTAACTTCAAACTTAATTCGTGTTACGAATAACTCTTAGCAAAATAAGTAATTTTTAACATATATAGAACATAAATAACATACAATATCTTTCAAAACTCAATATAATGACACCAACTATTTGCCTTTTTTTTTTTTTTTTTTTTTTTTTTTTTACACAATAATATCAATCATATAATAATTAAAATAATGCCAAGCACTCATTTATAATAATAACTTCAATGATAAAATAGCTCAGTGCAACTATATAAATGTATAAAATAAAGCAAACGATTTTTATTTTTCAAAAATAATTATTAGAATTATTTCTCTTATGAATATCTTCACTTAATTCAGATACTAAAATACTTGAAGCTGCAAACGACTTTTCGAATTGCGATTCTAAGGAAAATATCATTCAGGCTGAATATAACAATTCCAAAATTTTTCGATTCTGGACGAATCAAATACAATTTTCAAAAATCATCAGATTCCGGATGAATCAAAAGTACTTTTGTATAAATTTTTGTACTTTAGTATCTAAATTTTCTTATTAAAACAGTTTAACACAATTTAAAATAATACTTATCTTCATATCTTGCTTCTATTCGTGCCAGACGTTGGGGAGCCACTTCTGTAACATATTATTCAGAATCCGGGGTGGAAACTATTCTTATGTTACAAAATAAAACTGGATAACTTATCATTGACTAATAAGTTTTAATATTTACATCGTATTTACATGTTACTATTTACAAAATAACTCAGTTAATTTAAAATACGGCATAGCTCAAATGCCTTGTCGGCAACAACTTTGTAAACATTCTTCTCACTCGTAAAGTCTAATTTACTCAGCTTGTCAGTACTTTTGAAGGAAAAGAAAAAAAAAGAAAAGGAGAACAAATATGATGGAGTGCGTATTGTTCGAGCGTTACACTACTATTATACGCAATTTGTTTGAAAACTGTATCTCAATTAATTTTCGAAATATTATTATTATTATTATTATTATTATTATTATTATTATTATTATGTAGTTTTTAGCGCCATTTGTTTAATTTTGGCAACTCAAATACTCCATTTCTGTAGAAAGTAAAGGAAAAATAGTTAGAAAATAGTAATTATATCTTTTGGTTGCCATTTTCGAATAATAACTTTTAAAAAATGTAATTAAAATACGTGCTATTTTGAAAAAATAAATTAATGATTTCTGATAAAACGTGGAGCTATTAGAAACCAAATTTAATTTTAAGTATGTATATTAATATTACAAACAAATTAAGGCATATGAATCATTATCTAGCCGATTTTTGCTTTTGTCGAGTTTCTTGAATGAGGTCATCTCTCTTTTTGGATTTATGTATGATTCAGCGATAGTGACGTCCTATGCGTACTTTACTGTAGATGTTGTTTAATACTGGATCGCATATGAGGAATTCTTCAGCGGATGCGGATGACATCATTTTATATAAAATAAAAGTATGTGTTTTAAGTCTTAAAACTGAAATATGTTTGGTACTATCTCTCTCTCTCTCTATATATATATATATATATATATATATATACATATACATACAGTAAATTCTGTCCAAGACGGACTCAGTGTAAGCTGGAAATCTGTCTATCGCGGAAAATTTTTCAAGTCCCGGCGAACTCGTAAAAAATAACATTAATTCATGCTGCATAAGCTGGAATCTGCCTAACGCGGAAACGGAAAACGTTTTAAGATCCCACCAAAACCAAAATTTTGCATAAGGCGGAAAAAAGAATGGTTTGAAAATGTGAGGCATTTGTTTTATGAAACTTAAAAATTCATATAAAAATACGTCAAATACTCACTGTCGAACATTTTAATTAAATTTTGTAATAGATTAATAAAGCTAATTTAAAAGAACAAAAACAGTTAGAGTTTAGTTAAAAGAACAAAAGTTTAGTTCTTTTAACTAAACAAAACAGTTTAGTTAAAAGAACAAAAACAAAACGCCTTGAGAATCATTTAATACCTCGAAATTTTTATTGTACAAAGAAATGACGAAAAGATACCGATAATAACAGACTTGCAATGTGTTACTCAAGAATGCAGGATAAACCGGAAAAAAAACAAGCTTCGTATAAAAGATTAATTTTCGATACTCTGAACTATAGTATGTGAAACATTAAGTATGTTATTATATTTGTAATTATTTCTCATTTCATTATTTCCCATATAAATTTGCATTTAAAAGATAAATGCGCATTTATGAAAATATGTGTATTTTCTAAATACAATATATTATGCCTTAACATTGTAGTGAAAGTGAAGGTGACAACTTTCTGTCTAATTTCCGAAGTCATTTTTTTTTCATAAACGTCAAATTTCCATGCATTTTCATTACAGCATAGTACAAATAAATTGTATAGCATTATTCATTTATCTATAAAGACTTTCAGAATATCATTTCTCAACCTATTTTCGAGTGAAGACAATCACTGAAAGATCGCCACCGGAGAACAATTCATTATAACTAAGATCCAATATATTTATGTAAAATGAAAAACGCTATTGGATTCTAAATTGCTCAATATTCATGAGTGCAAATTTTATGCTTCTGCTATAAAAATGATATCGAAAATGTATCCGAAAGATTTCCTTTGTGGAGCGATTTTTTTTTTTTTTTTTTTTTTTTTTTACATTGTACTAAGGAAATAATGGATAATGTGTCAGCCGACAATGCAGCTTCTACTACAGAAGTTAACACTTCTGTGCATGTTTTGATAGAGCTATATCATGATGTGGAAAGTGATAGTGTAAAGATGAACATGATTCTGAAAACGTTGAAGACATCGGTGAAATTTAAACATATAAGAGCGCCTTGAGAATCATTTAATACCACGAAATTTTTATTGTACAAAGAAATGACGAAAAGATACCGATAATAACAGACTTTCAATGTGTTACTCAAGAATGCAGGATAAACCGAAAGAAAAACAAGCATCGTATAAAAGATTAATTTTCGACACTCTGAACTATAATATGTGAAACATTAAGTATGTTATTATATTTGTAAAAGCAAATGATTTCCATTAAATTTCAGAAATGAAGCAATTTCGTATTGGTAATATTTATTTTTGTATTCAAATAATGTTTTTCTAGATTATTAAAAACAATAACATTAATAACAAGTCTAATTCCAATACAAATTTCATTTTAAAGATCAGTACTAAAGATTATGAACGTAAAACAGTATACAATTAGCACATTTTCTTTCTTTTTTTTTCGAGGGTTGGGAGGAGCTGTTTTGCATAAGACGGAATATTGTCTACACCGGAAAAATTTCTCAGTCCCGATCGATTTCGTCTTAGACAGACTTTACTGTATATACATACATTTTTTTTTTATCGGGGCGACACTAAATTCTGAAAAAGCAGAATTCCTGTTTTCTAGTATTATTTATAATTGTTTTAAATGTTAAATCATTACTTTGAACGTGATTGGCATCAACAAAAAAAGATTGGTAATTGTCACCCATTTTTGGCGATTTATCTATCTTCTGGCCCGGTTAATTCGTAAGTACCTGTTTACTATATATTTGCGTTCAACATATAGTACATTTTCGTAGATTAAGAAACATTTGTCTTTTTTTACAGTGTATATTCTGCAATTTGGGATTCACATATTTGAAGCTTTCTGAAGTCAATTTTTGTTAAGAAGTTTACAAATATTACAAATTTTTCGAAAATTAATTAAAAAAAAATTATATATAATATATATAAATATATATATCCTCCTGAGACCCAAGCAAAATGTAATGCATAATTTTTTTTTAAATGTGAGTTTTTTTCAACAAATAGGCATAAAAAATGACGTTTTTAAAGAAATTAATAAATTTCGATTTTTTAATTTTGTTTTACAGCACATCCATCTAAATGGATGGACATAACTCGCTTTAAAGTAATTTAAAAAATACAAGAAGTATGGAAAAGAATAGAATTTATTATAAAGGACATAAGGCAAGTATTAACATCTGATTTAAAATTGCAAAATATAAATAGTTTAAACAAATTGAAATAACATAAAAATGAAAATTACCAGCAGAACGTAGAATACCAACTTGATTCATTTATTACGCCATTTTGTAAACAAAGTAGTTACCGTTGCCAAAATCCAAAAGCTGAATGTTGATTTTTGATTCATACATTACCAAAACCAACTGGATTTAGATTGCTACAGTGAAATTTAAACGCAATAGAAGGAGAAAGCAAAACATCCATTTAAATGTATGCCAGGTCTCAGGAAGGTATATATACAGTTTTTTTTTTTTTTAATAATCCTGTCAAAATGACAGATTTCAGTAAAAATGGCCATACAATCAGTGCCCCTGAATCTAGTACAGTAATTCCTTAAGGGGGCTAGTGACTCAGCTTCCGATTTCCTCTCACTAATGTAAAGTCTATGGGCACTTGATGCATTCGTATATTTAAAATATCTCCTCGGGAAATTGATATTTTTAGCTTCAATTTTTTGTGTACACTTCCTAAAAGATGTCTCTTTTCTTCTTAGTTCTCAAAATATTTCTAAAGTAATATATTTAATTTTATACGAAGTGTTAAAATCTTACTCACACTTCGCCCGCTTTCAACACGTAAAATATTAAATTCAGCATATGTTTTAGAAATATTTTGAAAACTAATAAAAAAGAGGGACATCCTTAAAGAAGCGCACGCAGAAAAAAGATGTTAAAAATACGAATTTCCCCGAGAAGATATTTTAAATATACGAAAGCATCAAAAGTCCGTAGACTTAACATTACGGAGGAGAATTCCGAAGCTGGGTGACCAGCCTCCTTAACGTTCGCGAGGTTAGGTTCGCGGAAACCTCCGTGCATGTCAAAAATGCGAATGTTGAGACTATCATCCAGTGCATAAAAGGGGGTTAGGTTTTATGATTTATTTAAATGGAAAAAAGCAATTGAAAAGGAAAAATATATTTATTAAACATTAAAAAGTATACGCGTGCAAAATATGTTTTACGAAGTTTATTTGCTAGTTAATGGCTTAAAATATTTATTGATATACGATTGTTTGGCAGAACAGATCTTTTGTTTATGAATTTCCATATAAAGAAAAGTTGCGGTCTCGATTTCTCTTTTAAATTTAAGGGGGCACAGAACCTTTGAGTTTGTCGAAACAATCAAAAGCATCGCCTTTTTCAGAGTACCAAAACACAAACAGTGTGCAATTAAGATCTTTTTTTACCCTTTCTGCCTAAAGTTTATAACATTAAGTGCATTATCCAGAAAAATAAATGTTGTATGTACAAAATAAATATTTAAATTTTAAATTTAAAAATTCATATCATTAATGCATATTTAAGTGCTGCGCGCATGATAAATTCTAAATTGTGCATTTAGAAAATAATTCCTGAACAAAATAGAATCATAATACACCTTATTCTAACTTAAAGCCAAAATATACACAAAAAGATATGTTTAAAATTTAATTTTAGCATAAAATGAAAAAAAAAAGTTCAGAAATTTCAAAAAAAATTTCAGGTTTTTCAAGTGCAAAAAAATAATTTACAAGTTATGTATTTTTTTTTTTTTTTTTGGTTTTAGCTTGTAGACTTTAAAGAAACACATATTTCGTTAATTTTTTTTAACCTTCTCACGGCCGCGAATTGATATATCCGTTCACCAAGCTGTACGTTTCACTGCGGTAGAAGCATTATTTAAATTAATATAATTCTAAAGATATAATCATTTTTTATTAAAACTAAGATATGATTAATAATCTGAAGACTTATATGCTTATATATAATTAAAATAAACAGTCAAGTGCGAGTATAACTCACGCACATAGGGTTCCGTACAATAATATATGAATTAGCAAATGTATTATTAAAAAAAAAAAATTGCTAAAAGAATACTAAGACTTTGTAAAACTGTACAACGTAAGGTTGGATATAGCTGTACATACTAGAAAAGTATAAATGGATATACCACGAAAGTTCAAAGACATATGGAAACTAAATAATATCAAATATATCGATTCTGTATAACACTTTTTTAATCTTATCCTATTCTGTTTAAAATGAACTCAATTCGGTGCTGACAATAAAAGTAGTGCACATTTAAACTTCATTTGGCCTTTCATAAACCTAAATTCAGCGTAGTAATAATATTTTCTTTTTAAAGTGTACCTAAAGCAAAGCATTTGTTTAAAATTAAAACTTAGCGTTGTGCTAAGCGCGCTTCGAAAGGACGTCGCAAAGCTGCAACGCCGCTTTGGTCCGTGCCGCGTTTTTCCATATAGGTTTTTAGTTAACCTTTAAAGACACAGTAGGTGTATTTTAGAGAGAGCCACTCAATTCAAACTAGTCGCGAATCCCACAGTATTTATGTGACTAATTATCATTAAATTAGTCTGTTTTTAACCATTTAACGTTTATTGCTTTTATACTGCTACTGGGCATTGCATTACACAAATATATCCTTAAAATTTGTCCTCTAGCACTGCTCAACACTTTTGCTGATGCAGGTAAATCGAAATTTGTGTGTAACGGAAAAATGCGATTTTCTCAAAAACTCATTTTACCTAGGGTAATCGCTATAATTTTCCTGCAAGGTTTAAATTAACGTCTACTACCTATAATTTTCTCGTAATTTTAGTTTCAGTAGATTCGGAATTAGATGGGGGGGGGGGGACATATTTTTACACTACATTTTTTACCATAACTTTAAAAATATAGTACCTAAAATTAAATGAAATATTTTTATGAGTTCAACGTTACGATAGCTTTCACACGATACCCCACATGATATACAAATAAAGGATTTTTTTTTTCATGTAACTTAATTAGCCCCTCTACATTTTCCCTAAATATATTTTAAAATATTTATTAATCTGAAAATATGTGGTTTAATAGTCTTTATTACTTCCCCCAATTTGAACTTTCCATGTTCCATAATTTTCGAGTAAAAGGGCTGTGACAGACAGACAGACAGATAGACAGACAATCTTATAATGGTTCTGTTTTTACTTTTTAAGTACGGCACCCTAAAAATTATATCATGTTGGAAAAATCATCTATTTTTAGAATTAAAAAAAAATAGCACAGAAAACAATACTACAATTTTACCCTTTTGCTCGTCGGTCAGTGGGCTAAGATGTAGCTAATATAGTTTAGAAGTAAAAGTGCGCGCAATCTCCAAAGTTACTAATCTGAGAAAACGCTTTCTAAAGTGTCAATATCTACGGACATTCCATGATAGCCACTCACGACTAAATGATTATAACTCAAGAAATAATAAAGATTTTTGAATGTCATTTTTTACGTATTGTTGAGAAATTTTGAAACATTCAGAATAAAACAAAATCCGAAAATCGATTTTTTGAAAGTGTAAAGGTCATGTGCCCCCTTAAGACTCCTTGCCAGTGAAGGATCGCATTCTATTGCTTTCTCAACAAGTTGTTGTTGAAGCTTTAAAATTTCCCATACAATTTTTGCAAAATAAAATTTAACTGCAATGAACATTTGGAGTTTTCGAAAATTTAGAATTTTTTTTATTTTTAGTGTCAAGTTAGGTTTTGGTTTTCTCGGAATTACTTATCTATATTTTGCCTCAATGCAAGGGTTGAAATCCTCAAAACTTAAGCTATACAATAGAACGCAGCTGGCCAGTGTCAAATAGTTTATGGAATTGGTAAAACAAAGAAACTTTATTTCGTAAAAAAAAAAAAAAAAAAAAAAAAGAAAAAAAAAATCTTTGCAAAACAAAATCTCGAATAACCAAGTTAAGTATTCGCGAATGTTGAAATGTTCTTCATTTTTGTTTTCCTTTTGTCGAATAATCAAAACTCGAGAATGTTAAGGGATTACTGTACTACAAATTATTCGGAAATAAATTTTAAAATATATATATTTACAAAATAAGTTTTCGAAAAACGAATGAATTGTAGTCATTTATTTTTTATTTTTTTTTTAACAGAACTTGATATTTGAAAGATTCGAATGTGAGAATCTAAAATATCACCTCATTCTGGAAAATAGTTTATGAGTTATGCTTAAAACATAACTCGCATTGCAATCAGTTTTAAAACCATAACAATTGAACTTACAATTGAACTAACAAATTACACTAGCGCAAAATACTTAAAAGATGGCAAAAAATATTTAAAAGTTGTTAAGTTACTTTAATTCTTCTTAGTACTTTCAGCTATAAAAACAGCCTTTGCCAGAGAATACAAAAATATTGTTATTTACGTCTTATTTTTCATATTCCACGTGTCGAAAGGAGTGAAAGTGAAAGTCAATTTTTAAATCCGGAAAATATTGGGAAAATAAAATATGGATAAAGAGGGAAGTGGAATATTACTTGTTTTATGATTTTTTAAGCAAACTGAGCCAGATTCTGGTTATGTTGTGGGATAAATCGTCAATACAAACAATATTTTTAAGCAAACTGAGCCAAATATCAAGAATTTGACTCAGTGCCTGAATATATCAAATAACCTGAAACGAAATATACAATAACACATTACACATCTTCCGCGTTACCCATGACTCTAAAAAGAGTTCTTTAAAGAGATTTTGGAATCGTGGATAACTCGGCATTAAATCGGTTATTGTTTATTTTCACATATTGTTATTATTATATTTCTGTAGAGTAAGATTTTTTTACAGAGTGCAATTTACTATTATATATATATATGTTACATTATTAGATCTAATTCCGCGATTTCCTTATCTTATTCTAAATTACTACTTTATTTTCACTAAAATCCTTATCCTTAAATAATCTCTATCGTTAACTCTGTTAAATTCCCTTTAACCCCTTCGCGACGGGAGCCTTTTACGAAATGTTTATTACTTTGCTACCGGTTTTAAAAAACAGAAGTTTGTGCCTATTCAAATCAGGAAAATGCTCGGATTAAATAAGGCAAATTTTACAGTAAAATTTTACTGGTGAGGATAAACGAGGATCCTTAGGCCTATTTCCGGCACGTATACGTGTCGCTCGTCCCCAAGGGGTTAATTTAATGTCTCACTTGTCTTAATCGCTTTAATATTACGCTTTTAGTATTCTTAAATTAAATGTTCCATTCCCGCGCTTTTTTCTTTTGAGATTATTCTTTTAGCTTCCATTTTTACTTTCCCGCACATTTCTGATGTTATCCTTTTTTCCTCCAAATTCACCCGCTAGTTCTGTTCGCACTCTTTATATCACGTGACATTCTTAATTATTCATTGGTTGAGAGCACGACCTACGTCATATTTGTATCCTTACACGGGAGGATTTGAGTCGTATTTCCAGTTTTCATCCATCCCCTGGTCACCGTCCTGTTATTCGATTATCTGGAACTTTGTTTAAACCTAATTACTACTACGGAGCGATGGCTAATTATCTTGGTGGAAACTGCACTTTCTGCAAGATATTCTAATAAAGTGATTAGCTGATATTATGAGTTGTTTCAATTTCTTCTGGGGAAACTTCATGGAACGATGCATTCCATTGTTTTCACTCGACAACTGCATTTCAGCAATTGGTTCTACTAACACAACAGATTCGAATTATCTCTTTTGACCACTTCTTTTACGCCATTATCGCTGCATGTGATCCACAGCTACTATCGTGACAACCAGTACGGCATTTTCAACGATAAAGCTAATCCAGTGTTGCTAGAATGCAACATTTATATATATATTAGAGTACGGAGGAGGGTGGCGTTGTCTGGATAATACGCAATGGTTAATTTAATAAAAAAAAAATGGGCATTTAATTTATAACTACGTTGCTATTACACGTTTTATAATAAATGTTTATTCGATACTTTTACATGTATAATGGTGTAGTTATATTTATAGATTTATCAATTCATATTCAATTTATTCATATTCATCAATATTTAATAAAGTTAACGATTAACTTGTATTTAAATTTTAGCCTCGGTACTGTATCATATTAATTTCTAATAGTATACTATCTTAAATGAGAATAAAATGCATAATGAGTGTATTTGTTATACCTAATGCTATGACAGTATGGATTTTAATTTGGTAATTTTTTTCCCCTATCCTTTTTAATCTTGTTTCATATTGAACTTAATTGGTGTTCAATGGTTTATTTCACTGTTTTATATGTGTGGTAGTCCCAAATTCATATTCTTTAGCTAATTTACGACTAATATGAAGATGAAACCACACATTTTATTTGTGGACCTTAAGGCATTTGGGACTTCAGGATTCTGTCTAATTTCTACAAATTTCCATCATTCCATTTCTGTTATTCAACAACTGTTGTTTTTTACTATGATTTTGGAATCTATGCTAAGTGTGTTGGGGGGGGGGGGGGGACTGTATTTGTTAATGTTATTTTATTCATAATTTCACAGTTTTTGTTGGTGGTCGGTAATGTTTATTTAATGGATATATATATATATATATATATTTATTTATTTAATGGATATCTATATATATATATATGTATATATATATATATACATATATTTGTCTATCGATTGAAAAGTTAATTACTTTTATTCATTAACATTATATATAATGTAAATTATACCTCTAATCCAATAATGGACGGTATTGTCTCTTTAAATAGTTAACGTACCCAGACATTTTTAATACCACAAAAAATTTAAAATTTTTACTTTTTTTTCAAATAGGATAAATATATCAAAACATTAATAGAAATAAAAGGCAAAAATCAAGTTATTTTTTTTTTTAAGAATTTAATAAATTGCGTTTAAAGAAATAAAAAAAGTCTGCCAAGAAATCAATTATGAATAATCTTATTACAAAACATGCTTTTTCTAATTTAGAAGGAAAAGAGGAAAAAACATACCATTATTTGTTATATTATGGCTTAAAAAAGCATTAACAGAAAACAGATTAATGAGAAAATATAGCTTTTATTCTTTTGATAGTAATGTTTGTTATGATTTCCCTTGCGTTAGCTTAATGCGATTTAAATAATGCTTTCTGTAATTTTTATAAGAACACAAGAACAAATAAGCATTTGTTCTTGGTGGTAAAAAGATTTTCCTCACACATTTGAAAAAAGGAAAATTGAATGCGAAATAAAACAAAAAGGGTATTTTATGTATAAAGAAGGAAATAGTAAAGATAAATGATAAAAATTTTTCGTATGCGAAGTTACAATAGAAAAGCAATTAGGTACCTTTTTTTTTTCTTAATATGTGTGCTTTGCTACTGATCTTTCGGTTTTTATCAAATAGAAAACAGAACGTTCCAACCAGAAGTTTTGCATGAAGAAATAAGTACAGCATAGAAGAAAAGCGTATATTAACCCTCTCGCTGCGCAACCCGAGATTTTCTCGGGATGCATTATTTCCATCTAATTAATCCTCTTGATTATTCCCACCAGATTTTTTTTTAATATTTTATATTTTGCCTTATTTAATCGGAGCATTTTCCCGATTAAATTAGACAAAAATTTTTGTTTTGCAAAACCGGTTACAAACATGTCTGTTAAATACTCAATTTTTGCAGCTATTTTGATCAAACAATTACGCCACGAGAGGGTTAAAATATATCAAATATATAAAAGTTTGACCAAATTTACAGATACTATCAATTCTCAAGGAAACATTTTTTGTTCTACAAACATGTTTTATAGACAAACATAAGAAATTATTAACATCATCCTTAACATTAAAATTAATATTATCTTGTTACACCTCCACATATAAATTCAGTTACTCAGTTACACATTTTTAAATGACAACTGAGAGCATCCTAATATTTCTGTTTAGAGGAAACTTATTATTACTGTATAAAAACAAGTCGGAAACACTTCTGAAAATTAGTGGTAGCAAAAGGAATATTATTTTTATAAATGTTCTTTTAAATCTCAAAAATATATTGGATGCTGAGTTTCTAAGGATAAAGAAAGCTTTTTGGAATCCTTGATAACTCTATAGCAGATATTATTACGTATTATCGTGCGTTGTTACAATATATTTTGGTAGCTTTAGAAGCATTTGTCTGTTTTTTTCAGTGTAAAAATAACTAATATATGTTAGACCGATAGGCGTCTGCACAGAGCATCACCCCATGGAGTTGGAAGCTGAAATTCCAGGATGAAATAATACTCGATTAGCATATTAAAATGCATCTGATCTGCCAAGTCATATTTTGGTGGAGACCATCTTCAAACCCGATTTTAGTGGGTGATTCGTAGGTTGATCATGGTGTTTTCCTGCACCCTAATGTACGAAAACATGGAGGACTGGGAGCAGGAAAACACAATGGTAAATTTACGAGTTAACCACTAAAATTGAGTTTGCAGGTGTTTTCACCAAGATGTGACATGGCAGACAAGTTGTGTTTTTATATGTGAATCAAGTTTTAACTATTTCTAGAATTTCAGGTTCCAACTCGATGAGGTGATTATCTGTGCTGCGACTTCCGGTCTATATGTATTTGTCTGTTGAGAAAAGAGTTATATACTTTTATTCTTTACCATGATTTATAATCTAAATTCTACCTTTAATCCAATAATGAACGGCATTATTTTTTAAATAACTGGCGTACTGAGGCATTTTTAATGTAACTAAAAATTTAATATCGTTACGCTTTTGAAATTGAGTAAATAAGAAAACATTAATAGAAAAATAAATGTAAATTTTTTAAATTTAATAAATCACATTTAAAGAAATAAAAAAAAGTCCGCCAAAAAGTCAATTATGAATAATCTCATTTCAAAACACGGTTTTTGTAATTTAGAGGCAAACGAGGGAAAAAATACCATTATTTTGTATGTTACGGTATAAAAAAGCATCAGCAGTAAAAAAGGTTATTGAGAAAACATGTGATAATAATAAGTTTGTTTGTCATGATTCCCCTTGTGTTAGCTTAATACGATTTAAATAATGCTTTCTGTAATTAAAATATTTATTCATGCTGGTAAAAAGATTTTCCTCATGCATTTTTTAAAAGAAGGCGGAAGTTAGATGCAAAATAAAACATAAAAAGTCCTTCCGGCCAGTGCCGGGAGGAAGAGGTAGCTTTCATATTCCTTATTTAAAAAAAACCAACTTATATTATTCAAACACACGAAGCTCAATTAAGTGGAAACCGAATGTAGGAGATTCAATACTAATTTTTATCAATACTAAATCATTATGAATGAGAATTTCGCGAAATTAGTCAGCTTTATCCAAGCTGCTTTTAATTAAAGTAACTTATATTTGGCTGCCAAATTCGGCGATTTCTTAAAGTGCCTGCCATTTTAAGACAACATGGTGGATGAGGCTAACCAGTGAACTTGGTCGAGACCTTAGTAATTACTGTGCACATGCTCACTCACATCGGAATCGGTTAATATATACGAGTGCTGTCGCAGGCAAAAAATCAGATTTTTCAAAATGTCACCCACCTTAGAAATTGAAACTGCTATATCTGAGACATTTTTTAAGATAAAGACAAACAAAAAATGCTCCTGAATCCTTATATCAAGGTGAAATACTTAAGAAAGAAACCTTTTTTCAATTTCTAATTTTTTTGCACCTCACTTTAAATATATATATATTTTAATTTAATGGCCCCCATTTTGAAACAAGATGGCTGATGAAGCTGGCCAGCGAACTTGGTCGAGATATTGATGTATACTATCCACATGCCTTCTTCCATCGAAATAGGTGAATACGTGTGGTATCGCGAGACAAATACAAGATCGTTTCAAAGTGTTAGCCATGATAGAAATTCAAAGTGCTATAATTCAACCACTTTTTAAGATATAAACAAAAGAACAAATTTTCAGAAACAAAAACTGCTCCGAATCTTTGTATCAAGGCCAATCACATAAAAAAAAAATCTTTTTCATTTTCCAATTTTTTAATACCTCATTTAAAATTTTAAAATACATTTTTTTTTTAAAAATCGCAACCCTTTTGAAACAAGATGGCAATGAAGCTGGCCAACGAACTCGGTCGAGACATTGGTATGCACTATGTACAGACCAAGTAATATCCAAATCGGTTCATAAATACGCCTGTTATCGAAAGACAAAAATCAGGTCGTTTTAAAATGTCAGCCACAATAGAAATTCAAAATGTTATAACTCAGCCATTTTTTTAGATATAGACGAAACAAAACCTGTTCCGGAATCTTTGTATTAAGATCAAACACATACCAAAAAACCTTTTTCCTTTTTCAATTTTTTGGTATCTCATTTTAAATTTAAATTAAAAAAATTTTTTTTAATGGCCGCCATTTTGAAACAAGATGGCGGATGAAGCTGGCGAACGTACTCGGTTGAGTTATTTGTATGTACTATGTACACACCAAGGTACATCCAAATCGGTTCATAAATACGTCTGTTATCACGTGGCTAAAATCAGGGCGTTTCAAAATGTCAGCCACGCTAGATATTCAAAATGCTATAACTCAGCCATTTTTTAAGATATAAACGAAACAAAAACTGCTCCCGAATCTTTTTATCAAGGTGGAACACATAAAAAAAAATATTTTTTCAATTTTCAATTTTTTGGTACCACATTTCAAATTTAAATTTTTCTTAAAATTTTAAATGGCCGCCATTTTTAAACAAAATGGCGGATGAAGCAGGCCAACGAACTCGGTCGAGACATTGGTCTGTACTATGTATAAACGAAGTTACATCCAAATCGGTTCATAAATACGCCTTTTATCGCGTGACAAATTTCAGGACGTTTCAAAATGTCAGCTTCGCTAGAAATTCAAAATGCTATAACTCAGCCATTTTTTAAGATATAGACGAAACAAAAACTGCTACGGAGTCTTTGTATAAAGGTCAAATACATAAGAAAAAAATATTTTTCCATTTTTAATTTTTTGGTACCACATTTCAAATTTTAAATTAAAAAAAATTTTAAATGGCCGCCATTTTGAAACAAAATGGCAGATGAAGCTGGCCAACGAACTCGGTCGAGACATTGGTATGTACTATGTACACACCGAATTACATCCAAATCGGTTCATAAATACGAGAGTTACAGTATGACATAGTTCAGATATATATATATATATATATATATAACCATTAATTAAACATAACCTTTGATATATATATATATATATATATATATATATATATATATAAATTTTGAACGGAGGGTGGTTTCGGGGTCTGCGTGTCATGATCGATGAAAATATACCAAAATTTTTTGAAATCGCTTTCCTCCGAACGGCTGCAATAGGTAGCTTTTTGTAAAGAAAGCTACCTAAAAGGGGATTTTATGAATATAAAAGGAATAGAGTAAAGATAAAGTGTAAAATTTTTTTCGTATGCAAAGTTGTAATAGAAAGACAATTACTTTTTTTCTAAATATATGTGCACTGCTGCCTACTTTCGCATGTTAACCAGATATTTTATTTAACGAACGAAGAAATATAAGAACAAAATAGAAGGCAAATATCATTTTATATTAAAAAAAAAATCTAAATATATAAAAGTTTCAGCAAATAAATAAATAGAATGCTAAATTCATATTTAAAAAGTTAAACTTAAAATTACACTATGTGAAAATTACTTAAAAGATGACAAAACAATTAAAAAGGTGTCAAATTACTTTAATACTTCTTAGTACTTTCATCTATATGCATAGCCTTCATCAGAGAATACAAAAATACTGTTATTAGCGTCTTATTTTCAAATTTCATGTAGTTGGTGTCGAAAGGAAAGAAAGTTTTTCCCTCCAATTTTTACCAATGTTTTCCGGATCTAAAAATTGACTTTCACTTTCACTCCTTTCGACACTAACTACGTGAAATTTGAAAATACGACGCTAATGACAGTATTTTTTTTAATTCTCTGACAAAGGCTATGCATATAGATGAAAGTACCAAGAATTATTAAAGTAATTTAACACCTTTTTAAATATTTTATCATCTTTTAAGTAATTTGCACATAGTGTAATTTTATGTTTAAATATAAAAGTTTGATCGGTTTTACAGATACTGTCAATTCTCAAGCAAATATTTTTTTGTTCAACAAACATATTTTACAGACTAACATAATAAATTAACAACATTATCATTAACATTAAAATTAATATTACATTGATCTCTCACTAATGCGCGACAAAAGGGGACAACGAAATTTTCGGGCACAAGTGAGATTCGCGCGTAAGTGAAAAACCATAAAATAAGCTTAAACGCGAAAAGTTAATATAACTAATACTAATAGTACACTAACTAATACACTATTAAATAAATACGCACATAATTTTCGTTTATATATTGTAATTTAATAAGAATGTAAAAAATCAAAGTTGCTACATAAGTACCAAACTTTTGTTAAATTAAATTTTATTTACAAAGATGTCATCTTAAGGTTTGCTTTTGAGAAAAGAAAAGCAAGCGAAAGGAAAAAAAGAGACAAGTTCGTACGTTTTGCCATTTTTTATGCACTGTACAGTACGTAAGCGAATGACGTAGTAACGTAAACCTAAAGCTTGTTCCGCGAGCAGTGCTTACAGTCTATACCGATTGGTTGCGACTTTTAGTGACGTCAACATTTTCGTATGTAACCCGTTCTCCCCTCCCAATGTCAATCACAAGCGAAAAAGAACGCGTTATTGGACGGATCCAAACAATGGAATAAAGGCGTGTGGATAAGAGACAGAACAGGAAGGGTAGATTCTTGCGATAAGCAAAGCGTGTCAATTTCACTAAAACTTGAAAAAAAAAAATTCGCACATAAGTGAAAAATTTTAGGTTTCGCGTATAAATGTATAAGTTTTAGCATTGTTTTCCTATTTCGATGGCTGGGCCCGCGAGAGAAACGCGTATAACAGAGGTCGCGTGTAAGTGAGCGATCAGTGTATTTTGTTGCCTCTAAACGTATAAAGTCAGAATTGAGAATTTATAGCATTCTTTAAACCGATAATCTGGTTTAAGCAAACTGATTAACACACAAAAAAAAAAAACAAGTCGGAAACACATCTGAAAGATAGTGGCAGCAAAAGGAACATTGTTTTTATAAATGCTTCTTTAAATCTCAAAAATATATTCGATGCTGAGTTTTTAAAGATAAAAGCACTTTTTGGAATCTTCGCTAACTCTGGAGATATTATTGCACGTTGTTACAATATATTTCCTTAGCTTAAGAAGCATTTTTTGTTTTCAGTGTAGAAATTGCTAATATATATATATAGGGTGTTTCAAAAATTAAGTGCCGAAAGTAAAACGCGATAAAGAAAAGATCTATGGGTCGGAGAGACATGTGATTTGCAGATAAATATTAAACGTGTTGCGAGATTTTGTATCACACTAACAAAAAATTTGTTCAAAACCTCGGCAATAGCAGGCGCCACTGCAGATAATTCCATATAATATATCGCTATTATTCACACAACGCAACATTTGGTGACAAAAATAGTAGAGAATACTTCATATACACTTTTTTGTATCAAAATTTTGCGTTGTGGAGCAATATGTAATTTTCCCAATGAATTATCATCAGTAGCGCCCTCTATTGTCGAGATTTGAACAATTATTTTATATGGTATCAAACAAAATCCCGTGTAACGCTGAATATTTATCTGAAAATCGCATATTTCTCCGACCCACAGAGCTTTTTTATCGCGTTTTACTTTCGCACCGAACATTTGAAAAGCCCGGTATTTGTCTGCTGATAAAAGAACTAAATGCGTTTATTTATTGCCATGATTTAGAACCTGAATTCTATCTCTAATCCAATAATGGACGGCATTATTTTTTTAAATAATCAGCATACTGAGACATTTTTAATACAACTAAAAATTTAATATCGTTACTTGTTTTTTTAGTGGTATAAAAATATAAAAATATTAATAGAAAAACAAAGGCTAAACAAAATAGTTTTTAAGGGTTTAATAAATTGTATTTATTGAAATAAGATAGTCTGCCAAAAAATCAATTATGAATAATCTCATTACAAAACATGCTTTTTCTAATTTAGAAGGAAAAGAGAAAAAAAAACATACCATTATTTGGTATGGTACGGCTTAAAAAAGCATTACAGAAAAAAGATTAATGAGAAAACATCGCTTAAATTCCTTTGATAATAATAAGAATGTTTACTATGATTTCCCTTGTGTTAGCTTAATGCGATTTAAGTAATGCTTTCTGTAATTAAAATATTTGTTCATGCTGGTAAAGAGATTTTCTTCACACATTTAAAAAATGGGAAGTTAGATTCGAGATAAAACAGAAAAAGGGAGGACTTTTATGAACAAAAAAGGGAGAGAGTAAAGATAAAGAATAACAATTTTTGGATGTAAAGTTATAATAGATGAGCAATTCCTTTTCTTTATTAATATATTTGCATTACTGCCTACCTTCTTGTTTTTCTCAAATCAAAAAGACACATTTCCGACAGAAATTTTATTTAACGTAGGAAGAAATATGTACAAAATAGAAGGGAAGTATAACGACGCATCAAATATATAAAAGTTTGACAGTTTTTACAGATCCTAACTATTCTTAGGTAAACATTTTTTTTCAACAAATACGTTTTACAGAAGAACATAATAAATTAACAACATTATTATTAACAAAAAAAAAATTATATTAATTTTTACTCCTGCACGTCTCAATTCAGTTACGAAGGCACATATGTTTAATTGAGAAGCGACAGAATCTCTAAAGCTGATATTCTGGTTTGCGAAAATTGATTAATACACTATAAAAACTAGTCTGTTTTGAGAAAATCGATTAATATACTGTACAAACTAGTCTGGTTTGATAAAATTGATTAATGCTCTATAAAAACTAGTCTGATTTGATAAAATTGATTAATGCTCTATAAAAACTAGTCTGGTTTAAGAAAATTGATTAATACACGATGAAAACAGTCTGGTTTCAGAAAATTGATTAATACGCTATAAAAACTAGTCTGGTTTGAGAAATTTGTTTAATACAATAAAAAAAATAGTTTGGTTTGGGAAAATTGATTAATACACTAAAAAAATAGTCTGGTTTGAGAAAATTTATTAAAGTACTATAAAACTCGTCTGGTTTGAGAAAACTGAGTAATACACTATACAAACTAGTCCGGTTTGAGAACATTCATTAATTCAATATAAAATCTAGTATGGTTTGAGAAAATGGATTAATACACTGTAAAAATTAGTCTGGTTTCAGAAAATGGATTAATGCACTATACAAAATAGTCTGGTGTAAGAAAATGGATTAATACACTATAAAAACTAGTCTGGTGTGAGAAAATTGATTAATCCACTATAAAAGCTAATCTGGTC
This sequence comes from Maratus speciosus, assembly GCA_963932465.1. Lineage (NCBI taxonomy): Eukaryota > Metazoa > Arthropoda > Arachnida > Araneae > Salticidae > Maratus > Maratus speciosus. Next base: position 11,685,770 of record OZ010799.1, read on the forward strand.
GGAGAAAATTGATTAATTCATTATAAAAACTTGTCTGGTCTGAGAAAATTGATTAATACACTATAAAAACTTGTCTGGTTTGAGAAAATTGATTAATACATTATAAAAATTAGTCTGGTTTGAGAAAATGGATTAATACACTAAAAAACTAGTCTGGTTTAAGAAAATGAATTAATACACAATGAAAACTTTTCTGGTTTGAGAGAATTGGTGAATACACTACAAACACTAGCCAAAAACGCTTCAGAAAATTAGTGGCACCAAAAGAAAAATTGTTTATATAAATGCTTCCTTAAATCTCAAAATTATATTGGATGCTGAGTTTCTAAATATCAAGAAAGCTTTTTGGAACCGTCGATAACTCTTGAGATATTATTGTGTATTATCGTACCTTGTTACATCATGGTTTCGTAGTTTAAGAAACATTTGTCTTTTTTTCAGGTTAGAAATTACTAATATACATTTGTCTGCCAGCAAAAAAATTAAATATTTTTATTCATTAACATGATTTATAATCTAAATTCTACCTCTAATCCAATAATGGAGACGGCATTATTTTTAAATAACTAGCATCCGTCAGACCGAAATGTCGGGGCATGCTGACGCACACGCTTAAAAAATAATATTACAAAACAAATGTTTTATTTTCTATAAATTCCAGAAATTTATATCTTTTAGAGGCGTTCGTAGTGAAATATTTACTTTTATCAGAGAAAATGATCGTTTTCATTTAAATGTGATGTCATTTTGCCTCATTGAAGCATTTCACGAAACGTCTCAAACTCAATGAATGAAAAAGAATTGAATTATAACAGATTTTTGCGGAAAACATGAGTATTGTTTTTAAAGCGTGACGTCATTTTCTGTTCAGTATTTTCAGAAAATTTATTTTGAATTTTATGAGAAAATGGCATCAATAAAGATAAGCAAACCTTATTATTTTTCCTTTCTTTACAACAATGGAAGTAATTCAATTGCTACCATTTTGAAACAAATTCATAGAAATTTTTTAAATTTTAAATTTAAGTATAAATAGGGGAATATTTAAAAAAATAGCTAGTGCGGGCAAATCTTACAAAGAAACAGCTTTCATAAAAAAAAAAAAAAGAATTATTAAAATTAGTTCAGAAAAAAGCTCAAGGGAGAAGACTAATAAAAGAAAGCCTTATCTTTCAAATATATACAATTAAACTTGCAATGTTATCTCTATGGGAAAATTTTGAGCCGACATTTTAGGCTGTTAGGGTAGAACGAATATTTATGATTTTCAATACGCACCGAGATTTTGGAACTACCGAAGTCCAGCTCATTTTTTGTGTCGATGCGACAAATATTTTGGACGCTATCGTGTTCACAAAAATGTAATTTTTGCAGGAAAGCTGGAGCTGTGCTCCGACAATTAGCTTATACTGAGACATTTTTAACATAATTAAAAATTTAATGATGTTATTCTTTTCAAATGGCGTTAAATATGTCAAAACATTAATAGGAAAACAAATGCAAAAAATCTTTTTAAAAGAAATTAATAAACTGCATTTAAAGAAAAAAAACCCGCTAAAAAATCAATTACGTATAATTTCATTACAAAACAAGATTTTTCAATTTAAAAGGAAATGAGAAAAAAATATGTCATTATTCGGAATGTTTCCGCTTAAAGAAGCATTAACAGGAAAAAAAGATTATTAAGAAAACATAGCTTTAATTTTTGTGGTAATAATAACAATGTTTGTTTTGATTTTCCTTGCGCTCGCTTAGTGCGACTTAAATAATGTTTTCTGTAATTAAAATATTTATTCAAAGATTTTTGAAAAAAGGGAAGTTAGATGCCAAATAAAATATAAAAAGGGGGATTTTATGAAAAAAAAGGAAGAGAGTAAAGATAAAGAATAATATTTTTTTTTTCGGATATAAACTTATAACAGATAAGCAATTACTTTTCTTTATTAATATATGTGCATTTGCTGACAACCTTCTTGTTTTTATCGAATCAAAAAGACACATTTCAAACAGAAATTTTATTTAATGAATGAAGAAAAATAAGAACAAAATAGAAGGTAAGTATCATTTTATAAAAAATGTATCAAACACATAAAAGTTTGACCAGTTTTACAGATGCTATCAATTCTCAAGCAACCATTCTTTGTTCTACAAACATGTTTTATAGACAAACATAAGAAATTAACCGCTTTCTCATTAACATAAAATTAAATCATTTTGTTACACCTGCATGTATAAATTCAGTTACTCAGATGCAAATTTGTAACTGAATATTGTCAGCATCATCAGAACTGATATTCCGGTTTGTGAAAACTGATAAATACATAATAAAATCTAGTCAACAACGCTTCAGAAAATAGATCGTAACAAAAGAAACATTGTTTTTATAAATTTGTTTCTTTAAATAATTCGTTGTTTCTTTAAATAATAACATATATATATATATATATATACCGGGTGATCCAAAAGTCAGGAAAAACTTTAAAAATGAATAATTCGAAAAGGAATCAAGATAGAAAGATACGGTTTGCACCAAACAGATGGAAAAGAAACCGGGTTTTGTGTGGCATCGAAAAAAAAATAGTTTTCTTGGCGACCAACAGATGGCGCTGTCGGATTTCTGATGTAGGATTATACAAAGCAGCAAACGATATAAAAGGAGCAACTGCAGCAGGTAAGGGTAGTCGAAGCTTGTATGCATCGAAATGCTGTCCATAGTTGAGAAAGCCCTTTTAGTTAAACTGTATTATAAGAATTCGGAAAGTGCCACTGCGGCATTGCGCGCATATCGCTACATGAAGGGTATGTGAGATAGCAAAGGACCAATAGCGGTTTCTGCTTTGAACAAAATGATGACGAAATTTGAAGCTACAGGTTCTTTGGCGTCACGTCAAAGAAGTGGACGTCCCTCAACAGCCGCTGCTATTGCCACGACAGTGGAGCAGACGGTGCAATCCATTTCGGCGGTTTCTACACATGGGGAGTACAGTGCTCGAGAAGTTTCGAGGCAGACAGGAGTGTCGTACGGAAGTGTCTGGAGAGCACTGCGAATAACTCTGCAACGGTATCCCTACAAGTTGCAACATAACCAAGAACTGAAACCTCCTGACTTCGATTCTCGTCGAGATTTTGCGAATTTTGTATTCAATAAGATGGAAGAGCAGCATGACTGGCTTCACACCGTGCTTTGGACAGACGAAGCGCATTTCACACTCTCTGGCGCTGTTAACACCCACAATTGTCGAGTGTGGACCACAGAAAATCCACATGCATTTGTTGAGGTACCCTTGCAACAGCCTAAAGTGACAGTCTGGTGTGGCTTCACTGCTGATTTCATAGTTGGCCCATTTTTTTTTCAAGGAAGTCACACAGACGGGTTTCAAAACAGTTTATGTCACTGGTCAGCGATATGTAGCACTGTTACAGAACAACATTATTCCTGAACTGCAAGCGCGACAGGCACTCCAAACAGTCACCTTCATGTAAGATGGAGCACCACCTCATATTACTCTGCCTGTGCAACGCATGCTACTCTCAACATTTGGGGAGGATCGCATTATCAGTCGCTACTTTAATCACGCATGGCCTCCAAGATCTCCCGATTTGACACCCTGTGACTTTTGGCTGTGGGGATTTTTAAAATCAAAAGTGTACCGCGACCAACCGGCATCACTAGCAGCACTGAAAGATGTTATATGCCAAAATGTGTCTGCCATAACGCAAGAAATGTTACTAAATGCTGTGAATGGTGTGGTGACTCGTCTCAAAGCTGTACTTCTGAATGATGGACAGCACATTGAACATTTGCTGTAGCATTAATTAACTGTAATTAAGCTGACTTGTAAGTTGTCAACATTTTTTCATTTGTAAATCGTCTTTTGGTGCAATAAAACACTACAGTGTTATCTGTTGGTCACCAACAAAACTATTTTTTTTCGTTGCCATACAAAACCCGGTTTTTTCTCCATACGTTTGGTGCAAACCGTATCTTTGTATCTTGATTCGCTTTCGAATTATTCATTTTTAAAGTTTGTCCTGACTTTTGGATCACCCGGTATATATATATATTCGATGCCGAGTTTCTAAAGATAAAGAAAGTTTTTTGGAATCATCGATAACTCTGGATATATAATTTTGTATCATCGTAAGTTGTTACATTATATTTTCGTTAAGAAACATATGTCTTTTTTTCAGTGTAGAAATTACTAATATCTATTTCTCTGTCGATAAAAGAATTGGTACTACTTGATTATTCCATCGACCAAAAAACTGTCGCCAAACTGTAATCTTAAATGCCAATAATGGATGAACGTAAATGTCACATTATCTTGATATTAAACATGTTACACGTGTTTGTTACATCATCAAGTCTTTTTAATTTGACGTTTTATTTGTTTTTTATTAATGTTTTACTACTTTATTTGTTCTTTCGTTTTTTAAATTACTGCATTTTTTCCCCTTCAAGCCTATATCTAATGTTTACATGCATTTTATGGTTATATCCTTCTACGTTTTTTTTTTTTTTTTGACTAAATAATGCGTGTTAGCTTCATAATAAAGAGAACGAAATTTTTTCAACTGGATAAATTATATTCAATAGCTGAAGTAGCACAGTTGAGATTTTTCCAACAGAGCGAAAGATGTCCAGACCAGGAATCGAACCTGGATACTTGGCGTGCTGTGCCAATGATTTACCTGTTAAGCTATACAGATGACAGATGGCTGGCATAATTCACTCTTATTTGTTGGACTTATTGAAAGTAGCGCTGATGTTCTCAGCCAGGTATCATCCGGATAGCTTAACAGGTGTGGTAATTTTTAACTGTGTTGAAAAAATCTCAACTGTGCTACTCCAGCCATTGAATATGAATAGAGTTAGCTTCCTTACAGTTTTCAGTTATAATCGATATTTATTATATCCCTTGCTAAATTCGATTATTACATTTAAAATACTAACGTTTTATTCACAAATACAATATCTTAAAACTATCTGTTTTTTTATGGTTATCTATACGCCATAAGCGAACATCCTCATTAAAGTAACCTTATTCTTTATTGATAGTTTAAATTTAAATTCATTAATTTTCCTATCACAAAATTTTAGAATGGCAACATTCTTCCATTTCTATCATTTGGCGAATAGTTTGGCGATTTGTATAATTTGACGTAGTTGGTAAACGGAATAATCAAGTAGTACGAAAGAATTAAATACGTTTTTCCATTAATATGATTTAAAATCTAAATTATATCTCAAATCCAATGATGGACGACATTATATTTCAAATAATTAGCGTATTGGGACATTTTTAATGTAACTAAAAATTTAATATCTTTAAGCTTTTGAAATAGTTCAATACATAAAAACATTAACAGAAAACAAATGCAAAAATCAAATTATTTTTTAAGAAATTTATAAACTGTATTTAAAGAAATAAAATGTAATCCTGCTAAAAATTGAATTATAAATAATCTCATTTCAAAACAAGTTTTTTTTTCTAATTTAGAAGGGAATAAGAAAAAACATACCATTATTTGGTATGTTACGGCTTAAAAAAGCATTAACAGAAAAAAGATTGTTGAGAAAACATAGCTTTAATTCTTGTGATAATATTAAGAATGTTTGTTGTGATTTCCCTTGTGTTAGCTTAATGCGATTTAAACAGTGCTATCTGTAATTAAAATATTTGTTCATGCTGGTAAAAAGATTTTCCTCACACATTTAAAAAAAAAAAGGTGGAAGTTAGATGCCGAATAAAACATAAAAAGGGATTTTATGAATAAAAAATGAAGAGACTATAGATAAAGGTATCAATTTTTCGGATGCAAATTTATAATATATAACTATTTGCTTTTTTTATAAATATATGTGCATTACTGCTGATCTTTCGGTTTTTATGAATTAGAAAAAAGCACATTCCAACTAGAAATTTTAATTAAATAATGAATAAATATGATTACTGAATAAAAGGAAGGTATCATTTTATTATAAATATATCAGGTTTAAAGTGTATGTAAATTTGATTTGAGAAATGAAATTGAGATTTGAAAGTTCGGCATATATAAATGCGTAAGAAAATAAAATACTTTTAAAACTCACTTCTTATAAGATACTTTCTAACTAGACTATCACTGCACTATAGTAGTAAAGGACGTCCCTGCAACATCACCGTGACGTCTCAAAAAGACACAAATGTCAGAGTCAGAATGGTGACAAAAATGTGACATACTTAATTCATCACTTTCTGTTTCTCAAGCGACTGCAAATTCCTGACTTTCTTGTGAATTCGCCTACTCTACTGCGAAGTCAAAGTGACCAGTCTCTGAGGCGTTTGCATCTCGTCCAAAACTGCGATATACCACCAACGTGATGTTTCAGTGACTCATTTTCCACGCCACTTGACAACAATCCGGAAAGAAATATTTACATTGGTGATACGGTGCTGCAACAAGTTCATCGATTCCATGTCCCGGTGCTGTCACAATTTTGACCGATTTCGCGTCTCGATGTTGTCTCATTTTGGTCGATTTCGTGCCACGGTGCTGTTGCGGAATAAGGGTCTTTTACAGCGATTACTTAGAAAATGAGCAATGCAAATTAAGGTGAATTTAATCATTGCGTGCCAGCGCTAGTCATACTGCAAAACTCGCAAGCTAATAGTAATCCTACGGGAATGTTCTTTGCAAATTTCTCGTTGAAATTTCAATATTTTTTAAATATTTTTTTATAGGATAGCTCAGGTTCTGTAACCATGTCTTTTTTTAGTTTATCAATTTTGGTTGGAGATTTTTTTTTTTTTTTTGTAAAGGTACTTTCACTGTCGGAATTGGTCCCGAAATAGATAATGACCTCACAAAAACACCTGTAACCAAAATCGAAGAAATAAAAAAAAATTACTTTTAGAAATTATTCTCCGCTATTCTGAGAGAAAAATAGATAGTTAAATGGCTGACTAACATAATGTGATACATGGCTAATATGATAAATTAGGCTGACGGGCGCCTAGTTCGTCTTCCTATCGGCAGCGCCTACTGCTTAGTTGTGTGATTTTTATGCCGGTTACTTAACATTTATACAGTTCAGATTCAAAATATTAGAATAATTAATTTTTTTTTTGACAAAGAGGATATATCCTTTGGTAATTTAACATCTTTTAATGCAAATATGCAAACGATATTTTTATTAAGAACTTATTGTTAATTAAACTTATTTATTATCTTAAAATTAATATCATTTCTGAAAAAAATTATTTTGAAAAGTCAAAATATTAGAATATTTATTCAAGTGGTTCAAAATATTAGAATATTTCGCATTAATACTCCTTTAATTATCACCAATTCATAACTGGTGGTATCATTGATTAAATTCAGACGATTTTATTTAAAATCGGTCTTCTTTTTACAGTTTGTTTGCTTTTTCGTTTTAAAATGGGTCGTGTGGGTGATATTCCTGAATCTATTATTAAACTTCGCATGTTTGATTTGTATCGGCACGGTAAAAATCAATGTTATATACGGAATTATTTACATTTTTCGAATCAAGCGTTAGTAAAATACTAACACAATATTCAAAAAATGGAAAATTTCAGAATAATCGCCGAAATGGCGGCCGAAAACCAAACGCATCTGCTAGAGCTGACAGGAAACTGAAGCGTATAGTTAAGAAAAACCGATTTAAAAGCGTGCAAAACTTGCACCGAAAATGGACAGAAGAAGGAGTTGAAGTTTCTACATCGAGAACCTTAAGACGTCTCCATAAATTTAAGTTTGAATCTCGTATACCGAAAACAAAATCTCTCATGACTGTAAAACAAAAACGTATAAGATTCAATTGGTGTAAATCAAGACGTTTATGGAGCGAAGAAAATTGGGAAAATATATTATTTAGAGATGAAAGTATGTTTTGTATCTATACAAGATAATTTCATCCCTAACTAATATGTTTTCAACTCTTCTTTGCTCCATAAACGTCTTGATTTACACCAATTGAATCTTATACGTTTTTGTTTTACAGTCAAGAGAGATTTTGTTTTCGGTATACGAGATTCAAACTTAAATTTATGGAGACGTCTTAATATTCTCGATGTAGAAACTTCAACTCCTTCTTCTTTCCATTTTCGGTGCAAGAATTGCACGCTTTTAAATCGGTTTTTCTTAACTATACGCTTCAGTTTCCTGTCAGCTCTAGCAGATGCGTTTGGTTTTCGGTCGCCATTTCGGCGATTATTCTGAAATTTTCCATTTTTTGAATATTGTGTTAGTATTTTACTAACGCTTGATTCGAAAAATGTAAATAATTCCGTATATAACATTGATTTTTACCGTGCCGATACAAATCAAACATGCGAAGTTTAATAATAGATTCAGGAATATCACCCACACGACACATTTTAAGACGAAAAAGCAAACAAACTATAAAAAGAACACCTATTTTAAATTAAATCGTCTGAATTTAATCAATGATGCCACCAGTTATGAATTGGTGATAATTAAAGGAGAATTAATGCGAAATATTCTAATATTTTGAACCACTTGAATAAATATTCTAATATTTTGACTTTTCAAAATAATTTTTTTTTCAATTATCCTTTTCAGAAATGATATTAATTTTAAGATAATAAATAAGTTTAATCAACGATAAGTTCTTAATAAAAATATCGTTTGCATATTTACATTAAAAGATGTTAAATTACCAAAGGATATTTCCAGTTTGTGAAAAAAAAAGTAATTATTCTAATATTTTGAGTCTGAGTTGTACTTTATTGTTCGATACCTGCGCATTGATGCTCAAGTTGATCTCGTAATTTAGAGCCTTGATCAGATGACGAGATCTTCACCTGGCAAGACACCTCCAGAGGTATAATTCACAGGTAACTTGGCGTGCTTACCAAAATACTACTAGACTTCGACTGGGGTTCATTATTATATTGGTGTGAAATAATTCATGTGAATTCTAACAGAAAAACTATATCACTTGCATGATTAAAGCAAGAAGAGGCAATTCACATAAATTTTAATGAAAATAAAATAACATTTTTCCTTGCATTACTATAATACATTGAAAGATATATATGCGTTAAAAATAAAAGATTTATTTTTTTCTTCTTAATTACGGCTAATTACTCAAAATGGCACTTCAAAGTATTGTTGGGTCATAACACTTGGAAAAAAAATAAAGTCTTAGAAAAAAAAATACCATATCAATTTTTTTCTTATTTTAATGTGACTTATTGTGTTTATATCTAGATGCATGATTGATTATGATGTATATATGACTTCATGACGATGTTGTTGGTTGATAAAATAATAAAACATTGTAAAAAATTACCATAAAATAAAAACAATACATAGGACGCGTTTCGAGCTAAAAATATAACAGCTCGTTTTCAGCTACAGTAAACACGTGTCCGTAAGGAGACAAGGTCAAAAATGAACTGAAAGGTAGAGAATGTTGCAAAGAATACGACAGACAATTTTTGCAACATTCTCTACCTATATTAATATATGGAAAGTATTCCAGAGGGAAACATTCGCCTTGGATACAATATTTCAAATGAAAATCAAATTTCAAAGTAATTGCTTAAAAGGCGCAAAGGTCAACACAGTGAAAAAGATTCCAAGCCGGGACTCGAACCCGGGCCATCAGTATAGCGCACTGACGTTCTACCGACTAAACCACTTGGAACGATACCCAGCATGGAAAATTTCTCATTATTATATGTTGGCAAGACTATAAACGCAGCACAAGATAGAATATTCATCGTGAGCCACCGACCTGGGGCAAACACGGAACATAATTAAATCCAGCATCGATAGAAACTATATTAATACATGGAAATTATTCCAGAGGGAAACATTCGCCTTGGATACAATATTTCAAATGAAAATCAAATTTCAAAGTAATTGCTTAAAAGGCGCAAAGGCCAACACAGTGAAAAAGATTCCAAGCCGGGACTCGAACCCGGGCCATCAGTATAGCGCACTGACGTTCTACCGACTAAACCACTTGGAACGATACCCAGCATGGAAAATTTCTCACTATTATATGTTGGCAAGGCTACAAACGCAGCACAAGATGGAATATTCATCGTGAGCCAACGACCTGGGGCAAACGCGGAACATAATTAAATCCAGCATCGATAGAAACTATATTAATACATGGAAATTGTTCCAGAGGGAAACATTCGCCTTGGATACAATATTTCAAATGAAAATCAAATTTCAAAGTAATTGCTTAAAAGGCGCAAAGGCCAACACAGTGAAAAAGATTCCAAGCCGGGACTCGAACCCGGGCCATCAGTATAGCGCACTGACGTTCTACCGACTAAACCACTTGGAACGATACCCAGCATGGAAAATTTCTCACTATTATATGTTGGCAAGGCTACAAACGCAGCACAAGGTGGAATATTCATCGTGAGCCACGATTCATTTGAAATATTGTATCCAAGACGAATGTTTCCCTCTGGAATAATTTCCAAATATTAATATAGTTTCTATCGATGCTGGATTTAATTATGTTCCGTGTTTGCCCCAGTTCGGTGGCTCACGAGGAATATTCCATCTTGTGCTTCGTTTGTAGTCTTGCCAACATATAATAGTGAGAAATTTTCCTTACTGGATATCGTTCCAAGTGGTTTAGTCGGTACAACGTCAGTGCGCTATACTGATGGCCCGGGTTCGAGTCCCGGCTTGGAATCTTTTTCACTGTATTGGCCTTTGCGCCTTTTAAGCAATTACTTTGAAATTTGATTTTCATTTGAAATATTCTCTACCTTTCAGTTCATTTTTAAACTTGTCTCCTTACGGACACGTGTTTACTGTAGCTCATGACGAGCTGTTATATTTTTACCTCGAAACGCGTCCTATGTATTGTTTTTATTTTATGGTGATTTTTTACAAAGTTTTATTATTTTAATTGCTTCTTATCGCCAGTTTTCGGTGCTGTTTCGCTGTTGATTATCGGTGATCATTTCGTCATCAGAGAATATTCTATAGCTGTATCACTATCGTACGATGGAAAGCATATCTGAAAGAAATTTGCAAACTTGTAGTTGTAGAAAACTCAAAATTATTCATAAAAATGCTAGAAGATTTTTTTAGATTTTTTTTTTTTGATAATATAATATTTTTTAAGTTTCGTATTATAAAAATACAATATTTTTTCTAAATAAAAAAGAATGTGTATTTGCTTTATCATTCATCCATGTTATATGCAAATCCAGGGCCGAAACTAGCCTTTTTTGCACCAGGGACAAACATGGATTTCTGCGCACCCCCCATTTCTTCCGGAAAGTGTATTTACTAAGAAAATTTTACTAATTTTCTAATAGCCGAGCTATTTTAAAACTTAAAATATGTAATCACAAAATATGTAATACTGAACTTACGTAATCTGCTTTGTCAAGTATTGATTCATTAAAATCTTGAAAGCGGAATTGAAAAGGATTGAAAAAAAATTCTCTTTATACAGGATCCTTATGCCATATTATCCTTAGATTCTTCTATGCTTTGGCATACTATGCTTTGGCATACCCCCGATAGATGATTTTAACAATACCGTGCTAAACATAGACTTGAGAAACATCGGCAAACAAAACCTTCATTTGGCGCCCCTCCGTTCTGGCGCCCGGGGCACATGCTCCCTCTGCGTCCCCCCCCTTTAGTTTCGGCCCTGTGTTAATCACGAAATATCTTTCACTGGTTTGTGTCAAAATCCACCTGTCTAGTACCCATGCACCCATAGTAAATATATATACATTTTTGTGCACCATACATATTCAAATGGTGAAAATCTAAGTAAAAATCTTGTAATTAAACAAACAGAAAATTTATTTTTATTTCGCATAACATATTGTCACGTGATCTATTTATAACAAGAAAAAAAATGTTATAGCCTTACCTTTAAAATTTCATATGTTTCCAAACAAAAATTAGCGATACCTCGTCAAAAGATAAATGGAAGCAAATTTGACACACACACGAGAAGTTTCAGCTTCCTAGAACTGCTATTGCTATTTAGTGACGGCTAGGGAACTACAGTAGAGCGCGGATTATCGGAACTCCAATTAACCGAACAGCCTATTTCTCTCAAAAAAGCTTTTCACCGGACTTCTAATTATCCGAGCAGCCTATTTCTCTCAATTTCTTTCCTTTTTTTTAACCGAACTTAAAATTATCCAAACACCCTATTTCTCTCATTTTTTCCTCTTCCGATTTATTATGCAAATGGCGGTGGGGAGAATTCTAAGCTATGAAGCTAATGAAATTAACGAGTGGTTAAATAGTAACATACATGACCCTGAATATCAGATTTTTAATGATGACGAGATTGTGGATGAGACTCAAGATGAAAAAGAAATTGAATAAAATGAAAACGTACACTGTAAAAAAAAACGGACTAAAATACGGAAATACTACTGGCAATCTAGACGCCAGTACTACTTCCGTATTTTAACGGAGCTTTTTCCCGGCAAATTACAGAAAATTTTCCGTTTTTTTGTAATTTAACGGAAAATTTTTCTGTAATTTACCGGGAAAAAGTTCCGTTAAAATACGGAAAAAGTACTGGCGTCTAAATTGCCAGTAGTATTTCCGTATTTTAGTCCGTTTTTTTTTTTACAGTGATGCTCTGAAAATGACCCGGGTCCATCGCACAACGAAGCGTTTTAATGTTTGGAGACGGCTATGAAATTTAAATAAAGCGGGAATGTTTTAGTATGGTCAGGAACATCCCTTAAATTATATGTTCATTTATCCGAGCTTTTGTTTATCCAAACTAGGGTCGGTCCCGACTTGTTCGGATAATCGACGCTCTACTGTATTTACTGTAGTTTCCTAAAAGTATGATTTAACTGGGAATGCACGAAATGAGTGTGTTTCAATTGGGATATACAACTGTGGTGCTTTAAAGTACGGGCATAAAAAGTTAAGACAAAATATCGAAACTGTTATGATATGTCGAATAGGTAATGACACAGTGTCTTTTAACTTCCAAAAATTATCATTAGAATTACTTCTAGATTTACATTATACACATAAACATCAGATGGGCAATCGTAACGTTCGAAATATAGAAATAGTTCTTCAAATAAATGCATAATAGATTCTGCACTCTCATTTTCCTTGAAAAAGGCATAAGTAGAACCGAAACATGTAAACAGTTCGAAAAATCTTTGTTTTTATGTAACACCTTTAAGAAATTAACGAAAGAACCAATTAATATATTTTTGCGTTTTAGACTCGCGCTGATAACAATAATTTGTCTGAAAAATCGACTACAATTATGACACTACTCACTGTTTTTTGAAGAACTTTGCTAGTTAAAGTGAAACTTCCCAAAACTTTCTCAACAGTACATTTTAACATTATAATTCACAATCTACTTGATTTAAAATAGTACGCTAAGTCTTTCCCCTCAATGATTATACTTCAAACATATATAATATGATATAAAATATTTCATACAAAGATTTTTGCTGGAGCACTTAGTGGCTAAAACCATTTAGGCGGTTATATATATATGAACTTGCTTTTAGGATGTATGAATGTCATATTTACCATTTATTGCAGTTATACAGCTACGCATTCAATATCTAAAATTTTTCCTTTTTATTTCGTTCTTACCGATGCAGCATCATGAGAAAAGGAATTTGCTTTTTTATCATAGAGCCGACGTGCTTGTCTAGTTGGACAAAAGGTGCCAAGTTCATATCTCGACTTACCAGGTAGCACAAATTGTTGGCCCATGGTTAGCAGTCTGTGGAAACCGTTCAAAAATGGTAGGGTTTTGAATTGTAGCTTTGGGGAATTGTAGGTACAGGGAACCCTCTAATTTGGAATGTATCTGAGCAGTTAGCGGTTTGATCACTGTTGGGCCTTTATTGGCAAAGGGTTCGTTACTCAATGTTATGGAAAAGTGAATATTTCTTACTATAGTCACCGTGGCATAGAAATTAACAAAAAATAAGCCAATGTTGGTCCAACCATTTTTTTTATACTTGGGTCAGACATATATGGATGGCGGCAGTGGGTCGGATTTCATTTTAAACAGGTCGAGCTTAGAATGAGCTCTAGTGACCTAAACATTTCAGGAAATTCTAATATACACGCATACACACACGTATATATATTAAATAGATTTTAAAATGGTGAAAACAAAATTAGAGAACCTCAAAATATTAAAATATGCCAATATTTCCAGAATTGGGTTTTTATCCTGCTTCAATACGTTTCTTCAAACTCATATAACATTATACATTCACCTGCTGACATCAATTATATTTCTAATATGACTTAATATTCACTTTTTTTTTTAATTCGTCCAACTATTTATTTCATTTTCATTTTTAACGTGGAAATCTTGCAATAGAAAAGTAATTGTTGTGGTAAGAATTTTACTGTGGACTTTTAATTATTGGCAACTGCTTTAACGAAAACTGTTTAAATTTGATAGGAAACTGCTGTTAAATTGGTAGTCTAAGCCTAGTCGGCTTAATCCTTGTGTGTAAAAGATGAGCGCAGCACACACAACCAAGCAACTTTGATCTAAAAGTTAAAAATAATGAAAATCGAATATTATTCTAAGACAAAATGCAATATTTCACCTTGATGCAATAACTACACAAACTACGTCACAAACTGCATAATATGAACTTTAAAAAGCCCATCGTCTACTTCTACTACTTTCCAACAACGCATTTAAAACGTAGTGACGTATTAAATAGGAATATTTAAGGAATAGGAATAGGCAGATAAATATTTTCCTTTACACAAGTTTAATCCAAAGCACTACTACTTCTACTCTCATCTACCCTAAGAATTATAGACTCTCCCATTTCAAGTGAAGTTACGTTATATGAATGGGACGGCAATTGAAAATATTTACTGACGATGACTGCGGGTTTGCAGATCGAAAGTACGCGGAAATTTAAATAAAATGTATATTTTCAAACATGTAACATATGTTTTGTTATTATTTGTCTCATTTTAAGTAAACAGTGAACTGTTCAAAGTTCATATTATGTAGTTTGTAAAATATTACACTTTGGCTGTTTACATAATTGTCTTAAAGGTTATATACTCTTATTAGTTGAAATATTTCTATGCCTTCATATCTTTTAGCCCTTTTTCTACCAAAACATGAATATTTCTTTGACTACACTAGTTTTATCTGTAGTTGTGAGAATAATTGTGTAATTCCTCTATATATTATTAATTAAAAGTCTTCTCATCTGCAGGACAGATATATTCAAAGCACTACGCAAATACATATCGTAATTTAATATGTTGTGCTAAAAATACATTTTTAATTAGTAAAACATTGAATGAATTTGAAAAAAAAAATAAGTGGCATTTATTCCATGCGTTTAATTTTAATGTAGGTGCAACATATAATAACAGAAAGGATTTTTTTTCCTTGTACTCTAAAATATATAAAATAACAAATAAACATTAGTGGTGTTTTTATTTTTAGAAAAAATGCAGGAATTTAAAAGCATATTCAATCTTCCATAATTATAATAATATTTAATGCCTAATAAAAGAAAAGAAAACTAAAAATAATATGCAAAAAAATCAACAATTTCATAACAAAACATACATTTTCTAATACAGATTAAATAAAAAAAAATAATTATATCAGTTGTTTGCAAATTTGTTGTATAAAACATAAATTAAACAACAAATAAATAAAAAATGTTTAAATTTGTAGAAAACATTTAAACAGAAAAACATTTTAATTCCAATGATAATAATAATAATAAAGTCGTCAAGATTTTCTCTATCATGATTGCTATTCAGCCGCTTATACGATAATAGAAATTATTTTTTATATCGCATCATATGTAAACACATTTTAATATGTTTAGCATGTGCTTTTGTTATTTTTTTTTTTGTTGTTGTTGTTATTTTTTAAAAATCAAAACTGGTAGTTAAAAAAAAAAAAATAAGCAGAACATTTGGAAGCTAATATTAAAAAATCCTTTATATATGTTATATCAATTTACCGTTTTTAATGTTCATCAAAAGAAGTAAATGCATATAATCGTTATTAGGTTTTTCTAGATAAAATAAAATAAATACTGGAACAATATAAAAACTAAAGCATATCGTTTTTCAAGGAAATTTTTGCAGCTTAAAAAAAAGAAAAAAAAACCGCAGACTAATTTAATTTTCTGATTACCAGAACTTTAATTAGGATATAAGTAATAAAAATGTTAGCTTAATTTTCTTTAATATTACGAGATTTCGATGTAAATACTTTTTGTCTGCAATTAAAATATTAGTTATAATTCCAGAGTTGCGTTCGCAATTATATAAATACCTGACACCTATAGTCGTTCTCTGGTCCGTCCGTCTGTCGGCATATAACCGAACAAAACTACCCAACCGAATGGTTTGAAATTTAATGTATAGCATTGTTATAGAATTTTGTCGAGACATTTCAAATTTTAGGAAATTCGAACAATAAACTTAAAAAGATATTAATAAAACTTTCGTCATTCTATTTAATCATATGATACGTAATTAATTCAATGATATCGCATGATAGCTAATGATTCTATGTTGCCATGGTGAGTACGTCCTATTTAAGATGGAGTACGAACAATACGAACAAATAATTTTAATATCATATTTGGCTTTTTCAGTAAATTTTAGCTTAGGATACGAAACACAGTCAGTCGGCTGAGTAGTTTAAGAATTGTGAAAATCTAAAATTTGGATCTTATAATGTTATATTCTATTGTAATCGTTGGAAAACATATTGCTATGCAGACAGTTTTTTAAGCATAACTCAAGAAATACAGGGGAGAACGAGTTGTATTTTTGCATTTGCAATTTTGAAGCTTCTAGACCTTTATTTCCGTTAAAATTTTTAAGGCTTACAATTGGTTAAATATTGTTAGCTTTTTATAATTGTATTTTTCTCGAAAATTAGTTTCGAAAATATATGTATTTTGGAATTAATTTGCTAAATAAATCTGATTTGTAACCTATACTGTTTAACAGAAATCGATTTTCAGAAGTTTCAAATCTGCGAATCCAAAATTACAGCACGTAAAATAAATAGTTTTGACTTATACCTAAAAAACTACCCTCTGTACAATTTGTGTTGCTACGATTACAAATGAATTTAACATTAGGAGTTCCAAGGTTTAGACCTTCCTAATTCCTGGACTACTTGACCCAATTACTTCCCATTTGGTAACTAAAGATAAAATTTACAAAAAAAAGAGGGCAAGAATGATGTCAAAGTTAAATTTTTCTATTGAACATTTCAGATTTTGGTACAAATTCACTATGAAGACGACCACCTAAGCTTATTTTTATAAAGTAAATTGAGAGAAAAACTAATTTTCTGTCGAGTTGTTATTTCCCTTTTTATCTGAAAATTCGGTGATTAAAATGTATAGCGTGAGGTTTATTTTTTCCCTTTTTTCCGGTTGTAGATTATTTAAATATTTTGTATTTGTTAAAAAGAAATTAATTTTCATGCGATTCTCAAAACAACTGTCAAAGTAAAAATATTTCATGATATTTAAATATGTTTAACAGCGAGAATAAAAAATAAAAATTTTTAATCCCCCAAATAGAATTTTTAATACATATTCCATTTCGTTTTAAATCGACTTAAATTCTAGTTGTAATTAACTTATTCTGTAATTAATTTTTTCCATAATTAACTTATTTCTGTGAGCATAAAATAACAATGTAATTTAAGGCTGGGAAACCAGAAATAAAAGATAATGGTTTCTAAAAATAATAAAAAATAAATAGTATTTAATTGTATTCAGCAAAATTGTATAAAGCAAAAACAAAAATTTCTAATCCTTCAAATAGAGCGTTTAGTGCATATTTCGGTTTAAGCCGACTTAAATTCTAGCTGTAATTGACTTATTCTGAATTTAATTTACTTCCGAGAGCTTAAAATAGACATTGTAATTTAAGGCTGGGAAAGCAGAAATAAAAGATAATGGTTTCTAAAAATAATGAAAAATAAATAGCAATAATTGCATTCAACGAAATTGTAGGAAGCAAAAATAACAATTTTTAATCTCCCAAATAGAGCTTTTACTACATAAATCGTTTTAAGCCGACTTAAATTCTACCTGTAATTGAGTTATTCTGTATTTAATTTAATTCTATGAGCTTAAAATAGACAATGTTATTTAAGGCTGGGAAACCAAAAATAAAAGATAATGGTTTCTAAAATAATGAGAAATAAATAGCAATAATTGTATTCAGCGAAATTGTATAAAGCAAAAATAACAATTTTTTGACCCTCAAATAGAGCTTTTACTAACATATTTCATTTTAAGCCGAATTAAATTCTACCTGTAATTGGGTTGTTCCGTATTTAACTTACTTCTACGAGCTTAAAATAGACAATGTAATTTAAAGCTGGGAAACCAAAAATAAAAGATAATGGTTTCTAAAAATAATAAAAAATAAATAGCAATAATTGTATTCAGCAAAATTGTAAAAAGCAAAAATAACAATTTTTAATCCCCAAAATAGAGTTTTTACTACATATTTCGTTTTAAGCCGACTTAAATCCTAGCTGTAATTGAATAATTCTGTGTTTAACTTACTTCTGTGAGCTTAAAATAGACAATGTAATTTAAGTCTGGGAAACCAAAAATAAAAGATAATGGTTTCTAAAGATAAAGAAAAATAAATAGCAATAATTGCATTCAGCGAAATTGTAAAAAGAAAAAATAACAATTTTTAATCCCCCAAATAGAGCTTTTACTACATATTTCGTTTTAAGCCGACTTAAATTCTACCTGTAATTGAGTTATTCTGTATTTAATTTAATTCTATGAGCTTAAAATAGACAATGTTATTTAAGGCTGGGAAACCAAAAATAAATAATAATGGTTTCTAAAATAATGAAAAATAAATAGCAATAATTATATTCAGCGAAATTGTATAAAGTAAAAATAACAGTTTTTAAACCCCAAATAGAACTATTACTGCAAATTTCATTTCGTTTTAAGCCGACTTAAATTCTACCTGTAATTAACATATTTCTGTGAGTTTAAAATAAACAATGTAATTTCAATATTCAAAAATTCAACTTCTGGGAAACATCTTCAATAAATAAATAAATAAATAAATAAATAAAAATAAAAATAAGAATTTATTTTTCCTGTCTTGGATTTGCAGCTTTGCTGTGGCAGCAACTACAGGTGTGCGCCGGGTAAAATTCCTCATCACCGGCGGCGCGAGACAGCGGGATTTTAAAATTTCTAAAACTGCTTATAGTCCAGGCAATAGAGACCGGATAGGGACTCAACCTAGCAAAATTAATGGAAGTTCTGGAAATAGGCTTACTTTATGTTTTTTGGGTCGCTGAATCCGAATTTGTAACTTCACACCAAAATTTCTGCCGGCAAACCCCCCAAAACTTTGGTAAAATCCCCCCCCCCCAAAAAAAGGTTTTTATTTAAAAAATCAATTTTTTTATTAGTTTAGGGGGGAAATATCTAGAAATACAGAAAGTAGACAAAATTTGCAACAAATTAGATGTATGACATTATGACTTAGGATGAAGAGGGAGGGGGGATCTGCCTCGGAACATGCGCCGCGGTGCTGCGTGGACTAAGTTGCGCAATTCCACTTAACCACTGACACGTTTACATTCTCCCTCCCATCTCCCCTCCGAAATTTCTCTATAAGGTTTACTTTAAGTTTTTTGGGTCGCTGAATCCGAATTTTTAACATACCGCCGAAATCCTCCAATAAGAAATTTTAACTTAAATTTCTTATTGGTTTAGGGGAAAAGCATTACGAAATTCAGAAACTAGACAAAATTTGCAACAAATGGGATACATGACATTATGACGTAGGATAAACGAGGAGAGAGGGGGCAGCCTCGGAACATTTCCCGCGCGCTTTTCTTAAAAACCAAATTTTTTCAAAAAATCAATTTTTTGGGGGTTGCCAGGTGAAATTTTGGTGGGAAGTTACAAATTCGGATTCAGCGACCCAAAAAACATAAAGTGAGTCGAAATCCAGAACTAGTTTTAATTTTTCCAGATAAAATCCCCTATTGCCTTGACTCAGGGTTCTCACTGCCGCTCGCCATTGCGCCAAATCGCGACAAAATGTTTCATTTGGCGAGTAAACGGACGATTAGATTCGCCAAATTGCGAGTGCTCCGATTTTGCTCATCTTTTTTCTGTGTATGCCAGTACAGGCGGCACTCGTATTTGAATTATTGAAAAATTAATGTCGCTTATAATGTTCAATCGTATCACATCATTCACATTATTTTTAGCGATAGTAACCCAACACCAGTTCGATTTAGCGTTATCCAAAGCCACAGTAAGTGTTATACGGACGGTGTCAAATCACCATGTGCCAATTTAATAGGTGATTCTCTCTTGTAAGCTAATCTATGTCTGGAAAAAGAAATTCTAGAATTCCAGAAAAACAAAGTTTTTCAGACATATTTTCAATTTTTCAGAATTCATTGAATGTAATGTCTTAAAATTCTGAGTTAAGCGAGATTGGAAGTTTTATTTCATAATATTTTATTGAGTTAAATCGGGTTTGGATTTTTTTCTTGATCACGCAAGGCATTTAGAATATAGTTATTTTCTTTTTAGTATCTGTAGTGGATAATTAAATTTAGATGAATAACTGATCTATAAGCAGTTACAAAAACTTTATTTTAAGCATATTAGAAAAAAGGGGAAGTCGTACATTAAGTGGTTAAAGATTGAATTTTCAATGTTTTACGACGAATTTTTTTAACTATCATTTTGTTTCATTTGGCGAGTGTTTTTTATTTCTGATTAGCCAAATTGCTAATGCTGCTGAATAGTCAGCGAGAACCCTGCCTTGACTTCATAACTTAGTGCACGTAGCGCCGCAGTGCATGTTCAGAGGCAGCCCTCTCCCTCCCCGTTCATCCTACTTCATAATGTCATGTATCCTATTTGTTGCAAATTTTGCCTAGTTTCTGAATTTTGTAATGTTTTTCCCCTAAAACAATGAGAAATTTCAGTTAAAAACAACTACTTTGGGGGGGGAGGGGGGGTAATTTTGGGGGTAGGTTAAAAATTCGGATTCAGCGACCCAAAAAACTTAAAGTAAACCTTATAGAGAAAGTTCGGAGGGGAGATGGGAGGACGAATGTAAACGTGTGAGTGGTTAAGTGGAATTGCGCAACTTAGTCCACGCAGCACCACGGCGCATGTTCCGAGGCAGATCCATCCGAGGCCATCCCTTCATCCTAAGCCATAATGTCATACATCTAATTTGTTTCAAATTTTGTCTACTTTCTGTATTCCTAGATATTTTTTCCCTAAAATAATAAAAAAATTAATTTTTTAAATAAAAACCTTTTTTATGGGGGGGGGGGGGATTTTACCAAAATTTGGGGGTTGCCGGGGGAAATTTTGGTGGGAAGTTACAAATTTGGATTCAGCGACCCCAAAAACATAAAGTAGGCCTATTTCCAGAACTTCCATTAATTTTGCCCGGTAAAATACCCTATTGCCTGGAATATTATCACTATAGCTAATTAATATTAATAATTCAGTTTTTACATTCTATTAGCTTTCTTGGTTGCCTTTCTGAAGTAGTAGTTTTCACTTCATACAGTTTTAACATATTTTGTTTGATGTAATTCTCATATATCGTACAAAATTAAACTTTAGTGTTAGTTTTAAATGTAACACTAGAATCAAGCTGAAAGCGCATTAATTCTAAAAATATTATTTTTTATTTATCAGGTAACAAAATCGAAGCTATACAACAAAATTATATTAATCGAAACTCATGACTAAATATATAATAAGTAATATATATATAAAAAATTAAGTCTATTCCTACCTAGGGCATCAAAAAAAAATTTTAATATAATTCCTTAAGCTAATATTAGTTTTTGTTGCATTAAAATATCTCAATTTGTTGATTTTCTATAAGCAAGTAAACTCTATTAGTTTACAATGGAAGTCTATGAGAATTTGGCGCAATATTAGAGATAGCGCCAAGTTGGCAATAAAATTGGCGTTATTTGGGGATAGAACAGGGTCCCCCTTATAGGTATGGAGATTCATTAAATGCTGTTAAATAACCAATGACCGCCATTTTTTCTCCCATATAAAACTAAAATTAATTCAGTTAATATAATTAATGAATTAATATTTGAAAAAACTGTATGAACGTCAAGTGTCAGCCACTACAAGTTTAAAAAAAGTCTTTCAACTTGATAGGATGAATAATAAGTATTTTATTAACGATTGAAAAATTGAACAAGATATATATAGGGAGAGTGTGAACTAATGGTAGGAATTGAAGAAGTATTTGCTAAAACTGAGTTCCGAGCTCGCACTTGCGCGAGTAATTAAAGTGTAAAACTATTAATTATATATTTTTTTAATGTAAACATTCTTTTTATTAAACTTAAACTTACACTATGTGCAAAACTATTTAAAAGATGAGACAATACTCAAAAAGTTGCTAAATTTCGTATTATAATTATTATTATCTCATCTTTTAAGTAGTTTTGCACATAGTGTAAGTTTACGTTTAACTTTTTATTAAACTTAAACTTACACTATGTGCAAAACTACTTAAAAGATGAGACAATACTCAAAAAGATGTTGAATTTCGTATTATAATTATTATTGTCTCATCTTTTAAGTAGTTTTGCACATAGTGTAAGTTTACGTTTAACTTTTTAAAGATGAATTAAGCATTTCTATTTATTTATTTACTGATTATTTTTATTCTTTTATTAAAATCATAAGTTTTTAAAAAATATAAAATTTCCTTTTAATCAATTTTTTCTGGTTTAATAATTTACATCCTTGCTAGAAGATTCGATAAGCAATACAAAATATAAGTATAAAGCGTGCAAAAATTACTTTTATGTGTTAATTTTTTTTTCAAATTTTACATAATAAAATGAGAGAAATAATACATTACACTTATTTTAAATATATCACATTTTATAAATAGGAAAGGCGGAACATTAATAATTCTAAAATTATTTCAACTGCCCCTAAAACACTAATATATCCTAATAATTTTGTTTATAATTAATTAAACGAAAAATAAGTTGCAAAATGCGCGTCAAACGTGGCAAATGCGATGCGTTCGTACCATAACAAGTTATATAACTATTTTTTGCACAGCATATTGTACTGAATGTATATTTTAGTGCACTTCATAAATGCATATCAATTTCATTCTGTTCGAAAGGCTGTAACGTCGTTAAAAGCCACTTGAAATATATTTTTTTCTTTCATGCCTTAATGTAACGAAAACTTTTGACAGTCCCTGTAATTAAACTATATATCCGATTTTCATAAAATTTTAAATGACTCGACAAAATTTTGCAACAATTATTTATTTAAAATTTTAGACTACTCGGTTGGATAGATTTTTGCTCTGTTATACGCGGAAGGACGGACAGACAAACGGAAGTGCTATGTATTTATGTAATTACGAACGCACCTAAAAAAGACAATGTATGGTTCTATCAACGAATAAAATTTTTCAAATCAATTTACATATAACATAGGCTTAACGATGTATTTAAAGGACATTTTAATTAATTTGTAAATTAAAGAAAGTACAAAAACTGATTAATAAAATATATAAATTTTTGAAAGATAACAAAAGGTGAACATAGGTTTGATTTTATTACTCATATAAAAAATACATAAATAAATAAAAACAGTTGTAGCACTGTAATTTCCTCTATGATTCCAAATGCGTCAATCCTTTGAAGGACACTGATATATGTCAAAAGTACGATCTTTTATAACCAGTATTTTACTATAATAAATTTTATGTGCAAAAAAAAAAATTCTCCAAAATATAAAAGCAAAATTTTCTATTCAAAAATACTTGGGGCAAATTTGTGAATTTTTGGTGTTTGCGCCGTGCAAATGGCACCCGTTATAAAGGGTTGAAAAAGCTAAATTTTATGGAGCAATACAAAAATTATAAAAACCGTTTGTGGAATATTTAAATATGCTTTATTTCATAAATTATTAAAAATATTGATTTTTAACAGCATAATTGCATATGATTATACAGCATTTCCGTGAAATTTTGTAAATAAAATATGATGTTTATCTTAAAAATGAATTTCATAATGTTTTAAACTTATTAATGCATTACTCATATAATTGTAGGGAGCTTATTTCAAAAGAAAATTGAAAAATACTACTTATCTATACATTTTAATAAAAAGCATTTTCTCAATTGGCAGATAACATTCAGTTTTTATTACAAAGAATAATTATTTTATTATTATACATTATAAAAAATATACTTTTTTTATTCAGTGTCTTATTTAAGCAATTAAATTTGATAAAGTTTCTTATTACAGATAAAATGAAAATTCAAATAATGAAGCATAAAAAGGTTTAAACTTGCTACTTGCTTTGTTTAATATCCAAACAAAGATGGCATGTGTTCAGAATGCATTTGTCTCTAAGTACCTAGGCAGCTGACTTTTATTCTTCTTTATATGCTGATTTTTATTCTTCTTTATTTTTATTCTTCTTTTTATTCTTCTTTACAAAAGACATGAAGCACGCATGCGCAGAATATTGTTTACGGAAAAGTTGAAACCTCTCAAAAATATTACACGAATTATTGCCATAATTGACGTGGGACATAAAGAAATTCGAAATTCCGGTAAAATATGCGAAATGTTTTATGATAATTTCCTGAAACGTTCCGAAAATTTTTTACAGTGTACGATAGATGTAACAAATCCACATAACGTACCACGCAAAGCAGATTTATGTTTACTTTTAAATTCTACGAATGAAAGACTTTTACTGAACTTTATATTTTAAACTTAAACCATACTCACATTAGCACCTTTGTGCTCGTATAGTTGTACTATTTATGGAACAACTCCCATGGTGAGATAACTTCAAAACTTAGTAATAATAACTCATAAATAAAAAGCTACCAGCATTTATTTTCTTTCTTACTTGAATCTACAAAAATATAGGAAGTTGCCACAGAATACATCAAGACTTGTCCTTTTTTCTTTTTTAACCAGCGACAATAACATGTGAACGCGCAAAAACAAAATAATAAATGTCATTTCAAGTCAATTGTTTTTCTTTACATATTTCATCTTTGATCGCGTGATTTTGAACAAAAATAAATAATTCCGATTCCGTAACATCCTCCCACCTTCTGATTACCTTGTATAATCAGAACTAATTCTAAACGTAGAGAAATTGACAAAGTCACTTGTTATAAATTCAGTCTTTCAGGAATTTTCAGTATCCTTCCAGCTCTGTTGTGTCTAGGAGATTCCTTGCTTGAAGATACATCCAAAATTGTAGCTTTGTTAAGTATTTTCACTGGATTGTGAGAAATCTTTGGTTTCGGACAGTCAGTAGACGAAGCTATCTCTAGTGGATATATTCTTTGTATAGGTCGTAAAAGCTCATGTTGTGATGTTTGAACTCTTACGAGTCGAACTTTCTTGTCTCTACCAGGTATAAGTTCTGTAATTCGACCTAAAGGCCAATCAATTCTCTTTTTATTATCAGATCCGATCAATACAACATCACCTACTGCTATAATTTGCCTTTGATGTTTGTTCCTTGTTCTTTCAATTAATGCACCTAAATATTTGGACCTGAAGCGATCCTTCAATTATTTTTGCAATGACTACCGATACTTCAATCTCTTGCTTAATGATTTTTGTTCCACAACATCCAGGTCTGGGAGATTGCATTCTTCTATACTCTGCAGAAACATAGATTGGGAGATAGGTTTCACAGTTGCGTCTTCCGAAAGGTATGCTAGCGGTCTTGCATTTATTACACTTTCCACATCTGTCAAAATTGTGTTCATTTCTTCATAGGTGAGGTAAGCATGACCTAATACCCTTTTGAGAAGATCTTTCATTATTCTGATAAGCCTTTCCCAAAAGCCACCCCACCACGCTGCGGTTGGTGCGTTAAATTTCCAATCAATAGCATTAACAGAACTGTATTTTTGTATTCATGACCAATCTAGGCTTTTCAATAAATTAGCTGATCCAGTGAAGTTTGTGCCGTTGTCAGAATAAATGACAATGCACCTTCCTCTCCGTGCTACGAATCGTCTGAGTCCCATCAAAAATGCCTCTGTCGAAGCAGCGGTCACTAGTTCGAAATGCACTGCTCTGTATATTGCGCAGGAAAATATCAATATCCAAGATTTCTCAATTTTCTTCAAGTATAACGGACCCGCCATGTCTACACCTATGATCTGAAACACGCTAGCATCCTTTATTCTATTTTCTGGTAGAGGCGCACTATCTCTCCATAAACTCTTCCCACTGAAGCGTTTGCAGACAACACGCTGTGCTAACACTTGTTTTACATTTCTACGACCATTAAGTATCCAGTATTTTTCTCTCAATAAATTAAGTAGGGTCTGTAATCCAGCGTGACACTGTTTTACATGTACATGATATATGAGTCCTTCATGTTTTGCTGGCAGGAGTATAGGTTTCAGAAAATCTTCATTGTCTTTCCTGTACGTTATTTTAGTCTCCAGTCGAATTATATCTTGTTCATCTTTCAATGTTTGTAAAGTTCTCAATCTGTTATCATTCTCGGGAAAAAACGCTTCTTTCTGAATTATACGTAGAGTCTTTAATACAGCTTCTTTAATTCAGATGACGTCAGGTCTCCTCCTCTTTTCACTTCGGTACTTCTGCAGTTATGCCTAAAACGTAATATCCATTCGACCATCCGTATGATTTTTACATAACTCAAGAAACATCTGTAATATCTGTAATCTTGTTTAACATCAGAATTCGTTATCATGGAAACTGACTTTATTCGTACCTTCCGAATTTCATCTTCGTTGTAGACTTCATCACTAGAGTTCGTATATTTTTCAAACTCTGCTGAATCTCTCAACCAAGCTGGACCCTCCCACTATTTCCTGGCAGCTAGCTGTCTCACTTTATATGCACGAGTTGGCAAAATATCAGGATTTTTATCACTTGGCACATAGATCCATGATGAAGGACTGCTTAATCTTCTGATCCTAGAACACGATTTCGCACAAATACTGATCAATTGACATCTCTGGATATCTGAGCGAGTACTGTAGATGAATCGCTCCAATAATATCTCTTCATCTTTTCCCAACCGAGGGCATCTACAATAGTTTGCGCCAAACGAGTTCCCAGAGTTGCCGCCAATAATTCCATTCTTGGTATCGTGACGTTCTTCAAAGGTGCAACTCTTGATTTGGCTGCTATAAAAACTAACTCTAACTCGACTTGGCCTTCAATTTCTATTCTAAGGAATATAACTGTTGCGTAAGCATCTTTACTTCCATCTACAAATGTGTGAAGTGCACACGCTTCTATGTTACCTGGAGTCATTTTCATGTATCTTGGGATCTCTATATCCTTCAAAACTGTTAGTTCTTGAAACCATAGTAAAAATTCTTTACGTAACTCACCAGTTATCTCTTCATCCCATTTAAAACCTAATTTCCAGGCTTTTTGCAACATTATTTTCGGACAAATCCTGACTGGCGACGTAAAACCAAAGGGATCAAATATTTTATGCACAGCTGACAACATACTGCGTTTGGTGATCATTCCTGTGTCAAAATCTTGTAGCCAACTTAGGTTGATCTTTAACATGTCGGATTCCTTATTCCAAACAAGTCCTAAGACGTTAGTTTCATTCGTGTTTGGCGTTTCTTGGCGATCACCTGTGTACTCCGTCTGTCTTAGATCAAAACTACCTTTCGCCATGAGCATCCTCGCATCTTCGATGAAATGTTTCATTTCTTCTTCGCTATTTACACTGGTTACGACATTATCCACATAAAAACTGTGCAACAATCTACCTTTAAAACTTTTAGAGAAATCTGGAGCCCTTCGGATGTGATATTCAATGACAGATGAAAGAAGAAATGGACTGCATTTCACACCGAATACAACTCGGGTATGCCTGAATGTCATTAATTTCTTTTCCTTTAAGTCCTTCCACCACAAAAAAGTAGGAAGTTTCTATCTTTCTCACAAATGCTGATCTGTAAAAAAGCTTTCCTAATATCTGCAATTACACCAAGTTTTCTTTCTCGAAAGCGTAGAAGAACATCTGAAATGAGCTCGATCAAGTTGGGTCCACATTGTAGGCATTGATTCAGAGATGGATAATTTGCTAATCTTGCTGACGCATCAAATACAGGACGGATCGGTGTTGTAGTACTACTCTCTTTTATGACTGGATGATGCGGCAAGTAATTGCCATAAGATTGCGTTTCGTAAGAAGGAACTTCCTCTAGAATACCTTCGTTAATCCAATCATTAAAAACATTCTCGTATTGTTGAAACATGTTCTTGGCGATTAACTTTGAGGTGATGCCTTCGAAACGTTTCATCGCCAAATTAAAGTTATTTGGCAGTGTTGTTATGTCATCAGCCCAAGGAAGGCAAATCTCATACCGATTTTCATCGTTTATTTTTACTGTTTCGAAGAAATGCTCCTTAGCTTGGCGATCTATCTCTTCTCTTGACTTCTTCTCTATGGGATCTGTAATTCCGATTAAGTCAAGTCTCCATAGGTTTGAGATATCCGCTTCTTTTATAAACATTGATGTTACTGTCATCGCCAAGTTTTCGGATGAATATGGCTTTTTACATGGTGCTTTTCCCATTAATGTCCATCCAAGATATGTTTCCACTGCAACTAAACCAGAAGACAATATTTTTCGTTTACCAGTTAACATTTTCCCCATAACATCAGCTCCAATTAAAACTTCTATACTACCACAACATTGACTCACATCGCTTAACATGATGCCACTTTTCTTTAATTCTTGTAACCATGGCCCCTGTGTAACGGGTTGAATATCTCCGCATATGCTAACTTGATCTCGTACTTCGAAATTACGCCTGAATTCTTCGCTCAAATCTCTAACTCTTATTTTGTAACAGTTGTGTTGGCATTCTTGAGTAGTAATGTCGCCAAACAGAGAATGTATTGTCTTTTCTTGCTGAATAGGCTTGTAATTCATTTCTTCCGCCACACTTTTTAATATATACGATTTCTGTGATGCTGAATCTGACAATAAACGAACAATCTTCTGTTTACTTTCAGAAACTAGCTTCACCTTCAAGGTCTGCAAGAACACTTTGGCGCTCTTCTTAGTAATATTTGTCATATTCACTTCATCTCTTTTACACTTCTCCTCAGCTCCCTCTTGAGTATCTTTACCGGATGACTTACGTTGATCGCACAGCAATGGCACATGCCGCTTATTACAAATAATGCATTTCACCATCGTTCGGCATCTTTTAGCGGTATGTTCTGGTACTGAACATATGAAGCAGCATCTCTTCTCCCTGGCGATTTTTTGTATTTCCGCCAAGTTTACTTTTCTCGCAGAAAAGCATTCCGAACTTGCATGTCTTCCCTGGCAAAAAATGCAGACTCCTTTTTTCTCTGTTACGGAAGAGGTAGTCAACAGACCTGCCGCTGTCGAAGTCTTGCCGGTTTTATGTTCAAAATTATTGTAATTCCTTTTTGCGACATATTTACGATCTTCACTTTTAGCTAATCCAAAACCAGCTACTGCGAGTGATACCCTTTCTTCACCTTCTACTTCAGTTTGCAAAAACTGCATCAGACTATTTAATCTGTCCTGCGCCTCAGTTTTCTCAGACGATATGTTCGTGCGATTCCACGCTTTTAGAAATTCTGCTGGAAAACAGGACTCAACTAATGGATATAAAATTGATGCACATTTGTCAGTTGTGACACCTAATGTATATAAGGCTCGTAAATATAATTCCAATTTATCATATAACGATGTCAACGAGAATTTTCCCTTCGTTTGTACTGATATTACTAATTTGAGAAGTTCTCTCACATAGACTTCTACCAATATATCTTCTCTACCAAAACGGGTTTTTAAACTCTCAATTGCCTTGGCGTAATTAGTGCCACTTGGCGGGAAACTCTCTACCACTTCTCTTGCTCGGGATCCGACAACTGTTGCTTGCACCAAATACTGAAATTTATCTTCTGGTGCTATTTCTGTATCTTCATCAATTTGTCTAAATTGACACCAAAACGGTAACCAGCCTATTATTTCACAGCCAAACTTTCTGAATTCTAACTTGGGCAGCGTAAACTTTCTTCTCATTGTATAACTATCGATAATTGGATTAAGAGCTCCACCTTGGCTGTTTACTGCTGACTGAAGTTTCGCCAATTCTAACTCGTGCGCCAATTTTAACTTTTCGCCTTCAATCTTTGGTTGTAATTCCATATTCAATGCTTCAGTTTTTTCCTTTTCTTGTAATTCCATATTCAATGCTTCAGCTTTTTCCTTCGCTTGTATTTCTAATTTTTCTTTTTCCATATTCAATGCTTCAGTTTTTCCTTTGATTGTCTCTCTAATTTTTCCTTTTCCTTTCTTTCTGAAACGGCATTTTCTAAATCGCTCTGTACAAATTCAGGATCATCTTTAAATGCCTTACAGTTCAAAATTAAATCTTTAAGTGCCACAAGTGAAGTCGTTGGTGCTGCTATTTCACCTAATTGCTCCGCTACGAAGATCAAATCTTCCTTTTAAAACCTTTAACCAACATAAACATCATGGAAAATCTTTATTTCATTTAATTTTTATTAACACCTTTTAAACTATGTGTGATAGATAACCTTGTTTAAACTCAGGTCCTGTACCGGCGGACGCCACAAATGTAACAAATCCACAAACGTACCACGCAAAGCAGATTTGTGTTTACTTTTAAATTCTACGAATGAAAGACTTTTACTGAACTTTATATTTTAAAGTTAAACCATACTCACATTAGCACCTTTGTGCTCGTATAGTTGTACAATTTATGGAACAACTCCTACGGTGAGATAACTTCAAAACTTAGTAATAATAACTCATAAATAAAAAGCTACCAGCATTTATTTTCTTTCTTACTTGAATCTACAAAAATATAGGAAGTTACCACAGAATACATCAAAACTTGTCCTTTTTTCTTTTTTAACCAGCGACAATAACATGTGAACGCGCAAAAACAAAATAATAAAAGTCATTTCAAGTCAATTGTTTTTCTTTACATTTTTCATCTCTGATCGCGCGATTTTGAACAAAAATAAATAATGCCAATTCCGTAACAATAGATATATGATTTAGGTTTCATGGTTAAATATACTTTTAAAACATTTTTTTTAAATATCATATGTTAAAATTCCTATTTTAGAGAACTGTTTTAACTTTTTACCTGTTTTAGAGAAGAATTTTGATAAGAGAAAGCATTGAAATATATATCCTTCTATATATAAAAAAAAGTTTTGATTTGGAAATGGACTACTGAAAATCTGCGTAGATCATCCGGGTATACTCCTACTAGATATGTATCCATATTTTTATGACCGGGGGTTTTTCTTTGTTAATATTAAGAAAACTGTTTCATACAAAAATATGAAAATCAGTGGTATTATAGAGACATGTTTGATAAACACGCTGATGCAGACAGTTTTTAAATCGAATAATTATTTTAAGAGATATTTAATGGTAAAGATGGTCAAAATCGTTCCATTAAAAAAGTTTTATAGGAGAAAAACTATACATAGGAATTTAAACATTTTTAGATCATTTTATACATTGGAAGTTCCCGATGTGCTGACTGCAATTATCTTTTTAACTTGACTCATTTTTTGAGGATTTATTTCCATTTTAAATTCAAATTTTCAGCATTTCGAGAGATATTTTTTACACATTTTAGAAAAGGACAATTATTTTAAACTGTTGCCAATTTTAAAAACAGCACAAAGAATAATATTTCCTTCAAATAAAAAAATTATTTACACGTGGCTATTATAAACAGAAAAAAAACTTTCAAATTAGAATTAAGTGATTACGTGTTAAAAATCAGGAAAATATTGAAAATTACATCATAAAAACTACAGTTACACGTGAATTTTAAAAGTGAAAGAAAATGTTTAAATGCTAAATTCATTATTATGCGTTAAAAGTCACAAATGAAGGAAATTACGTCATATTTAAAAAGGCCAAATAAATAAAAGTTGGCAAAACACTTTAAATTAAAAAATATATTTGCACGAGACATTTTTTTTTATATTTTGAGATAATCTTTTCAACTATTATCGAGAATTTTAAGACAGAGCAAACAATCTTTCCTTTCTAACAACAAAAGTATTTTCATGTGAATATTAAAAAGAGAAAGGAAACTTTGGTGAAAATTAAGTCAGATTTAAAACGATACATTTAAAAGAACTTTCTCCTAGCGTTGTTAAAAAGTACCGAGAGACAAAGACTCTGTGTACTTAATTCATTTTCATTAGCTTACTTTCAAATTTTAAACTAATTTTCAACACTTTCCAACAAAGTTCAAAAATTGTTATTGATTTCGGTTTGTCTGTTCGCGCTCTAACTCTCGTAAATATACTCGGATCGCACTGAAATTTTTGGTTATAGACATTTAGACTAGCACGAACCCTATTTAAAATGAAGTTTGTAGCATGTTTAGTTCATTTACAGGGACAGTAAAAGTATTCCGTTACATTACGGCCAATGGGAAAAAATCATTTCAAATGAACTTTAAAAATGTTACTCCCTTTCAAACATAATAAAAAATATATGCATTTACGAAGTGCACTAAAATATGCAGAATATTCTGTAGCATATGCGGTGCAACGAATAGTTACTATTCATTTACAGGGCTACACAAAAGAATTCCATTACAAATGGTATTGGGGTAAATTGTTTCCGGCGTATTTTAATTATACAAATTCATATTTAATAAAATTGATATACGTCGGTGAGGCTTACTTAAGTTATTTCATGTATAATACGAAGTGCATAGCATTTACAGGAACATACAAAACATTTCAGACAAGTATTTCTATCCGAAGTACTGTATATTAGCGGCGATGGCAGGGAATGCATTTTTAATTATGATATGCGCTTTTAAGTTTCACTAAATTTACGCATACTATATGGTGTGTGTAAATGTTATGTTTGATATACAGGGCTACGCAAAAGAATTCGCAAAGGTTACTGAGTATGACCGTAAATTGCTGGAAGGTGGATTTAAAATGTGTTATGTTGAACGGCATGTAATTTTCTATGAAATGTTTGTAGAATATAGATAAAATTATATACAGGGCCACGCAAAGAATTGGATACATGGCCGCCTATAGATGATAAATTCTGGAAATGCGATTTCAGTACTTTTAAGAGTGATTTAGTTTGAATTAAAGTTTAGCTAAATACTGGCGTTTAATAAAGGTACTAGGTAAACAACAGAGCTGAACAAAAGTATTCAAGTGTGTTTCCATCTATTAGTATAAATTGCTGAAAGAGAAATTTCAACCTGTTATCTGTTTTCTTGCTAAACTAAATTTTCTATTATATAGTATACATATCAGCCTACAGATCAAATACAGGGCTGTTCGGAAGAATTGGAATAAATATTTGGCTTTGAATGGTAAGTGCTGAAATCAGTTTTTTAAATGTTTAGTTATTTATCTTATTTACCTTTTTTCCCTAAATAACGAAGTCTTGTTAAAGCTTTCAGGGAAGGGAGTGTAGGAAAATGTTTCATAATCTATGCCGTACGCATGATTTTTCTTTCTTGTTTTAAATCAGAGACGAAAACAGCCATTGTATCTCTTAGCAGCGGTTGATTTCGTCTTAAAAATCTCCAATCAAAGGAAAATGAATGAAAACCCGTTAACAGGGTCACTGTTACAGCCGTCACTGTTTTCTTTAAATTATAGTTCAATCTTTTTAAGGCCGATGAAATTAGCATCTGCGGTGTCTGAACGGGGGTTGGCGAGCGTAACTCGTAGGGGGCAGAGCCCCCTAGTTATGTTAAAATATTAATTTAAAAAGAACTAAAATATTTTTCCCATTTTCTAATTTCTGATCGAGAATGGATATCTGCAGCAAGTAAATTATACAGAAAAGTGTATATATTTTTACGTATTTATTAATTGAAAATCAGTGAAAATTTTATTTCAGATTTTTAAATTAATCTAATACTTTCTGTGATTGATAAATTAAAAAAAATTATATATAAATTATTTTTTCAATAAATCTTTAAAAATTTTAAATGTCAAATGTAGTTAATTTTAATAGTATAACTAAATTAATAACTTGAAAAGTACATAGAAAAAAAAAACATAAACATCTTTCTTTATTTAGTCATTAACATTTTTAGGGTTTCCATTAATGTATTTAGGAAGTTTTGCAGAACGTTTCATAATCTAAAAGTGATGCCCGATTTTCCTTTCTTGTTCATTAATACATTGACTTTTTTTAATTTCTACAAAATACTATTTTGGAATCTGATACTGCATCTAACGAAAGATTATAGGTATTTTTTTTTCTCTTCAAGAACTTTAAACCATCATCAGTTAAACAAATTTTTAGTCTATAAATAAACCAATATTTTAGCAGAAATTAAATTCAGTAATTTTTAATTCTAGCACATAGAACAAAACCTTTTGTTACTGTGTTTTGCCTTCAAGCGGATTTAAATGTTTTACCGCTATAATTAAAGTATTTGTTCGAGCTTAAATTAAATATTATCAACGAACGTTAGAAAAATACATTATAAATAAGCAGAGATTATGAAAATAAAAAGAAACATTGGCATCATGTTTCAAATGTAATTCTTTACGATGAATAAATGTATTTTTACGATGTGTATAAAAATATTCAAAATTATATCGATCAAAGTTAAAATATGATTTATGTTTATAGTTAAATATACCTTTAAACAAATTTTAAAAGTTCTGCTTGCATTATAGTTTAATACAGAAGAATTTTGATTAGAGAAAACGTTGAAATATATATTTTGTTAGAATTTTAATTTCAAATCAACTAAAATCTTTTTCTGGTTTTCTAATTTCTGACCGAGAATGGACATCTGTAATAAGTAAATTATACAGAACATTGCATATATTTTTACGTATTTCTAAAT
The DNA here is from genome assembly GCA_963932465.1 of Maratus speciosus. NCBI lineage: Eukaryota > Metazoa > Arthropoda > Arachnida > Araneae > Salticidae > Maratus > Maratus speciosus. Next base: position 11,720,754 of record OZ010799.1, read on the forward strand.
TTAAAATCAGTGAAAATTTCATTTCAGATTTTTAAATTAATTTAATATTTTCGGTGATTGATAAATTAAAAATAATTCTTTATATATAAATTCTTCAATAGAGTCAAAACACTGTTTTAAATACTAGTGTCGTGAAGGAAATTTTCACCTTGTTATTAATAAACTTTATAATATACTTATAACTACTTAAAAGGTGACAAAAACATATAAAAATATTATTTAATGTAACCCGAGATCTTTCGAACACACATGCGTTCATTTTCAAAGGGATAAAAGATGATTGACTGAATAGAAATACATTTAAAAACAAAATCAAAAATAGTACGCATGCGCAAGCGGAGTTCAGTCCATTTATCTGCAGAGGGGTGAATAGATGAGTTCATATTATAAGGTGGTCGTGAAACATTTAGGATATCGTACCAAATTGCGGGAATATTATAGGAAAGGACGTCGTTACAAACATTATCACTTCTAAGTAAAATTTCAATGGATTCACGGATTATTGATGAGTAGTGGTTAAACGTTGAAATGATAATTTTAGCTTTTTCAAAGTTTATCTTAATATTTTCTGTTTGATGCAATCTGGATAAAGCTGTATTGGGTTTGTTAAACTTGATATCAGAAATGTGCTCTTTTAATCTTTCCTTAAATTTTCGACATGCCATACCAATAATAAATTCTTATGCTGTTCTGTGCTGAATGGGATGATGTAGACTCCAGCTATTTCATAATCGGGAATAGGATCAATTTTGCTCTGAATCAAATCTTTCCATTTTGTTGGAGGTTTAGCTATTAAATTAATATTATATTTTAGTAAGGCATATCTTAATCTCTCATAAAGCTGTGGGATATAATCAAATGTGCAATAAATAGACTTGGTCAAATTTAATTCCTTCTTCTGTCTTGGTTGTTTTGCTTGATTAACTAATTTATTAACGTGTTGAGGAGGGAAACCATTCTCAATAGCAATTTGTTTTATTATACTAATCTCGTCTTCTATGTATTTATCTGTACAAACTTCGAAGGCACGTTTAACGTAAAACCTGTAGGCAGCAATTTTATAAGAAAATGGTGAGTTACAATCAAAAGGAATAGTGTTACCCTTAGTTTACCCTTCCTTGATATTAAATTAATAAAGAATAGTTATGGAAATAAATTGGAGCGTACTATTTATAGAAAACCATGCAGATCTAACAACACTATTTAACAAAATTTTATGATTTGTCGTTTGATGTGCACTGTAAAAAAATCCGACCAGTTTTCCTGTAGGAATCGTAAAAATAGTTGCCCTTATCGTACCGGAAATTTTTCCGACCCAACTCAGAATAAAATCAGTAAAAAAAAAAAGGAAATATTCAGTAAAACGGCATTTTATGGATTTTATTCCGATTTTACGGATTTTATTCCAAGCTGGGTCTGAAATGTTTCCGGTACGATAAGGACAACTATTTTTCCGATTCCTACAGGAAAACTGCTCGTATTGTTTTTAAAGTGTGAGGTGTTCAGCTATAAGAATCTAAAATTTCAAGTTTCCATCATATACAGTTTCTGAGAACGGGCTCTGTGACAGACAGGCAGACGGACAGACAGAGGAGTGAGTCGAATACAGTTTCGTCACATGAACGAAACCCTAAAAAATGAAAAAAAAAGCAACAATTTTCAACATTTAACATCTTAAAATGCATATGATTTTAAAACACATTTTTTATTGGGATTAAAAGATATAAGTATGTTCTTTCGTTTCATGTATTTAAGAAATTTCAAGATTCAAAATTAGTATTTATATGGGGCTGCAAATTGTCAGAGATTTGTCGAGAAGTAAAGTGGTATAACAGTTTACGCGCAAGATTAGAAATAAATTTTGCAACTAAAATGAAACTTTTTGTGCCTAATTATACTTCAGATTGTAGTAATTTACCTGAATGTAAATAAACTTGTATTTAAAGCAATTTTGTATTTTTAATACAAAGTTGTATTTAGATAATACAAAATTTTGAAAATTTCAAAAGTATAAAAACCTAAAAAATATATTTTTTTTAACAATAAAAATGAAATTTCAGGTTCCGTTTAAACAGACTAACAAGAAACATATGTTTTGAAAATTTCATGAAAAAACATTCAGAAGTTTTTGAGAAATCGTGAATGTCATGAAGAAACATAATTTCAAAGTTTCGGAAACGCCGCTTTAGCTATAGTGGGGGTATAATCCTAGTAGCATAACTTTTGCTCCAATGGGAATTTCAAGAAAACAATCATATCAAAATGTTCCGAAAAAATAGATGTTTAAGATCTAAAAAAATTTAAATTTCGAAAATTTTGAAGCTTTAAGTGCCCTGAAAAGTATTGTGGAAATTTTGAAAAACGTTTCATAATCTAAAAGTGACGTCGCATTTTTCTTTCTTATTTATTCATACTATGATTTTTTTGCAGACTTTTTTAAATATCTACAAAATACTATTTTGAAATCTGATGCTGCATCGAACGAAATATTGTTGGTATTTTTTTTCTTTTCAAGAACTTGAAACCATCTTCAGTTAAACAAATTTTTAAGCTTTATAAATAAACCGACATTTTAGCAGAAAAAATTCAGTAAATTTTAATCTTAGCACACAGATAAAAACCTTTTGTTACTGTGTTTTGCCTTCAAGCGGATTTAAACATTTTACCTCATTAATTAAAGTATTTGTACGAGCTTAAAGTAAATACTGTCAACGAACGTTAGAAAAATACATTATAAATAAGCAGAGATTATGAAAATAAAAATAAACATTGGCATCATGTTTCAAGCCTAATTTAATACGACAGAATAAACGCATTTCTATGATGTGTATAAAAATATTTTTTTGAATGTATTGATCAACGATGAAATGTGATTTATGTTTTATTGCTAAATATACTTTTAAAAAAATAAAAAAATCAAATATGTTATAATTTCTACCTATATTACAGTTTAAACGTTTATCTACTGACAGGACTTATAAGTACCATTAAAATAACTTGGTATGAAATTCATTTAATACATCGATTAGTATTAATACAGTTTAGAATGAGTTATAGATGCATTACTTTATCTTGTTCCAAAAACATTATTGGTTACACACAGAAAAAAAAAATAAAGATAAAAGGAGGATTTATTTTGCGTTTGCATCTTTTCAGCTTTCTTGACGTTGGTGGGGAGGGGATTTTTCAATTCGGAAACATTTCTATATCTCTATTGTAAGAACATATATTTGTACATTTCCTAAATCTATAAAATACTAAGAAAAATATTTAAAATAAAAGATTTGAGTGGGGTTTTAAATAGTGCACAAAATCCCTATAAATTCAAATTTAATTAATCCTTCTAAATCCCTCAATCCTTCTAAAATCCTTCTGAAATTTATTAAATGATTGCGTAAATCTTCGAATATAGTTTCCAAAATTCACGAAAAATGCTTTAGAAGTTAAAATTTTCATGAATTCATAATTCAGTGCATAATGGGTTAATACAGAAGAATTGTGATAAGAGAAAGCATTAAAATAGATATTATTTTAAAATATTAATTTGAAAATAATTTATAATCGTTTTCTGATTTTCTAATTTCCGATCGAGTATGGATATCTATAATAAGTAAATTGATAGAACACTGTATATATTTTTACGTATTTCTTAAATGAAAATTAACGAGAATTTTATTTTAGATTTATAAATTATTCTAGTATTTTCGGTGAATGATAAATTAAAAAAATTCCATATATATATAATTTTTTTTTCAATAGATCTTTAAAAAATTTAAATATCAATTGTAGTTAAATCTAATACTTCGTTTGATTAAATTAATAACTTGAAAAGTACATAGAAAAAAAGCATAAACTTCTTTCTTTACTCATTAACATTTTTAGGCTCCCATTAAAGTATTTTGGAAGTTTTGAAAAACGTTTCATAATCTAAACGTGGTGACTGACTTTTCTTTCTTGTTTACTCATACTATGTTTTCTTTCCTGACTTTTTTTAAATTTCTACAAAATGCTATTTTGAAATTTGATATTGCATCTATCAAAAGATCATCAGAATTTTTTGTTTTTCTTTTCTTTTCGAAAAACTGAAACCATTTTAATTAAACAAGTTTTTAAGCTTTATAACTAAACCAACATTTTAAAAGAAAATGTTTTAATTTAGTTTATACGAAATTCAGTTAAAATACTTTCAAAGTTTTGGAAACCGTTTCATAATCTAAACGTGACGCTCGATCTTTCTTTCTTGTTCATATCCATATTATGATTTCTTTGCTCACTTTTTTTAATTTCTACAAAATACTATTTTGGAATATGATGCTGCATCTAACTAAAGATTATCGGCATTTATTTTAGGTAGCTTTCTTTACAAAAAAGCTACCTATTGCAGCCGTTCGGAGGAAAGCGATTTCAAAAAATTTTGGTATATTTTCATCGATCATGTCCCCCAGACCCCGAAACCACCCTCCGTTCAAAATTGATATATATATATATATATATATATATATATATATATATATATATATATATCTGACCTATGTCACACTGTAACTCCCGTAATTATGAACCGATTTCGATGTAATTCGGTGTGTGCATAGTACATACCAATGTCTCGACCGAGTTCGTTGACCAGCTTCATCCGCCGTTTTGTTTCAAAATGGCGGCCATTTAAAATTTTTAAAAAACTTTAAAACTTGAAATGTGGTACCAAAAAATTAAAAATGGAAAAATATTTTTTTCTTATGTATTTGACCTTTATACAAAGATTCCGGAGCAGTTTTTGTTTCGTCTATATCTTAAAAAATGGCTGAGTTATAGCATTTTGAATTTCTAGCGTGGCTGACATTTTGAAACGTCCTGAACTTTGTCACGCGATAAAAGGCGTATTTATGAACCGATTTGGATGTAATTCGGTGTGTACATAGTACATACCAATCTCTCGACCGAGTTCGTTGGCCAGCTTCATCCGCCATTTTGTTTCAAAATGGCGGCCATTTAAAATTTTTAAAAAAATTTAAAATTTGAAATGTGGTACCAAAAAATTGAAAATGGAAAAATATTTTTTTCTTATGTATTTGACCTTTATACAAAGATTTCGGAGAAGTTTTTGTTTCGTCTATATCTTAAAAAATGGCTGAGTTATAGCATTTTGAATTTCTAGCATGGCTGACATTTTGAAACGTCCTGAATTTTGTCACGCGATAAAAGGCGTATTTATGAACCGATTTGGATGTAACTTCGTTTATACATAGTACATACCAATCTCTCGACCGGGTTCGTTGGCCAGCTTCACCCGCTATCTTGTTTAAAAATGGCGGCCATTTAAATTTTTAAGAAAAATTTAAATTTGAAATGTGGTACCAAAAATTGAAAATTGAAAAAATATTTTCTTCTTATGTGTTTGACCTTGATAAAAAAATTCGGGAGCAGTTTTTGTTTCGTCTATATCTTAAGAAATGGCTGAGTTATAGCATTTTGAATTTCTAGCGTGGCTGACATTTTGAAACGTCCTGATTTTTCTCACGTAATAACACGCGTATTTATGAACCGATTTGGATGTACCTTGGTGTGTACATAGTACATACAAATATCTCGACCGAGTTCGTTGGCCAGCTTCATCCGCCATCATGTTTCAAAATGGCGGCCATTTAAAAAAATTAAAAAATTAAAAAATTTAAATGAGATACCAAAAAATTGGAAAATGAAAAAGATTTTTTTTTATGTGTTTAACCTTAATACAAAGATTCCGGAACAGTTTTTCTTTCGTCTATATCTAAAAAAAAATGGCTGAGTAATAGCATTTTGAATTTCTCTTGTGGCTGACATTTTAAAACGACCTGATTTTTGTCACGCGATAACAGGCGTATTTATGAACCTATTTGCATGTAACTTGGTCTGTACTTAGTACATACCAATGTCTCGACCGAGTTCGTTGGCCAGCTTCATTCGCCATCTTCTTTCAAAAGGGTTGCCATTTAAAAAAAATTAAATTTAAAATTCAAAATGAGGTATTAAAAAATTGGAAAATGAAAAAGATTTTTTTTTATGTGTTTGGCCTTGATACAAAGATTCCGGAGCAGTTTTTGTTTCTGAAAATTTGTTCTTTTGTTGATATCTTAAAAATGGTTGATTTATAGCATTTTGAATTTCTAGCGTGGCTGACATTTTGAAACGTCCTGATTTTTCTCACGTAATAACACGCGTATTTATGAACCGATTTGGATGTACCTTGGTGTGTACATAGTACATACAAATATCTCGACCGAGTTCGTTGGCCAGCTTCATCCGCCATCATGTTTCAAAATGGCGGCCATTTAAAAAAATTAAAAAATTAAAAAATTTAAATGAGATACCAAAAAATTGGAAAATGAAAAAGATTTTTTTTTATGTGTTTAACCTTAATACAAAGATTCCGGAACAGTTTTTCTTTCGTCTATATCTAAAAAAAAAATGGCTGAGTAATAGCATTTTGAATTTCTCTTGTGGCTGACATTTTAAAACGACCTGATTTTTGTCACGCGATAACAGGCGTATTTATGAACCTATTTGCATGTAACTTGGTCTGTACTTAGTACATACCAATGTCTCGACCGAGTTTGTTGGCCAGCTTCATTCGCCATCTTCTTTCAAAAGGGTTGCCATTTAAAAAAAATTAAATTTAAAATTCAAAATGAGGTATTAAAAAATTGGAAAATGAAAAAGATTTTTTTTTATGTGTTTGGCCTTGATACAAAGATTCCGGAGCAGTTTTTGTTTCTGAAAATTTGTTCTTTTGTTGATATCTTAAAAATGGTTGATTTATAGCACTTTGAATTTCTAGCATGGCTAACATTTTGAAACGATCTTGTATTTGTCATGCGATAACACACGTATTCGCCTATTTCGATGTAAGAAGGAATGTGGATAGTATACATCAACACCTCGACCAAGTTCGCTGGCCAGATTCATCAGCCATCTTGTTTCAAAATGGCGACCATTAAATTAAAAAATATATATATCTTTAAAATGAGGTGCAAAAAAATTAGAAATTGAAAAAGGTTTCTTTCTTAAGTATTTGATCTTGATATAAGGATTCAGGAGCATTTTTTGTTTGTCTTTACCTTAAAAAATGGCTCAGATATAGCAGTTTCAATTTCTATTGTGGGTGACATTTTGAAAAATCTGATTTTTTGCATGCGACAGCACTCCTATATATTAACCGATTCCGATGTGAGTGAGCATGTGCACAGCAATTACTAAGGTCTCGACCAAGTTCACTGCTTAGCCTCATCCACCATGTTGTATTAAAATGACAGGCGCTTTAAGAAATTGCCGAATTTTGTAGCCAAATATATGTTACTTTAAAGAAAAGCAGCTTGGATAAAGCTGACTAATTTCGCGAAATTCTCATTCATTATATTGATAAAAATTAGTATTGAATCTCCTATATTCGGTTTCCACTAAATTGAGCTTCGTGTGTTTGAATGATATAATTTGGCTTTTTTTAAATAAGGATTATGAAAGCTACCTCTTCCTCCCGGCACTGGCCGGAAGGACTTTTTTTTTTCTTTCCGAGATCTTGAAACCATCTTTAGAACTCCTTAAAGGGCAGCGGGGATACATTATATCCCACCTAATTTTAATTCAGATTTACACCAGAAAATTTTAATTAACTTTTAATTTTACATCTTTGGTATAAAAAAAAGCATAAAAATTGTTTTCCCTTATTTTGAAATACATTTTTTCCAAATTTCTGGTGGTAATTCAACATTAGAGAAACATAATTGCTTGCCCCTCAAAGGATTAGCTTTTTTTTTTTTTTTTTTTTTTTTTTTTTTTTTTGAGACTATAAATTAAAAATAAGAACACGACACCACTTTTTTTTAACTAAAATATTTGGTTTTGTACAATCGAAAAAGTTATGCCATTTAACAAACCAAATATTACAGTTAAAATTAAGTAGTATCAAAAAACTTTTAGTATCAAAGATAGCAAACTGCCCGATCTGTACTCGGGCAAAACAGTTGAGGGGTTAAAAAAAATTTTTAAGCTTTATAAATGCTGTTAAAATAACATTTTATCAGACAAGTTTTAAATTTAGTGTATATGAAATTCCGTTAAAATACTTTTGAAGTCTTGGAAAACGTTACATAATCTAAACGTGATGCCTGATTTTTCAATCTTGTTTATCCATATTATGATTTCTTTGCTGGTTTTTTTAAATTTCTGCAAAATACAATTTTTTGAATTTGATTCTACATGTAACGAAAGATTATCGGTATTTTTTTTTCTTTTCGAGAACTTGAAACCATGTTTAGTTAAACAATTTTTAAGCTTTATAAATAAACCAAGATTTTAACAGAAAAAAAATCAGTAATTTTTAATCCTCGAACATAGAATAAAACCTTTTGTTACTGTCTTTTGCCTTTAAGCGGATTTAAAAATTTTACCGATATAATTAAAGTATTTGTTCAAGCTTAAAGTCAGTATTGTCAACGGACGTTAGAAAAATATACTGTAAATAAGCAGAGATTACGAAAATAAAAAGAAAAATTGGTATCATGTTTTAAATGTAATTCTTTACGACAGAATAAACGTATTTCTACGATGTGTATAAAAATATTTTTTTTAAATGTATCGATCAAAGTTGAAACATGATTTGTGTTTTCTGGTTAAATAAATTTAAAAAAAAATTCTGAATATATTAAAATTCCTGCATGCATTACAATTTAATACAGAAGATTTTTGATAAGAGAAAATTTTGAAATATATATTTTGTTAAAATACGAAATTCAAAACAACTAAAATCTTTTTTCTTATTTTCTAATTCCTGATCAAGAATGGATGTGCAAATAAGTAAAGTAAATTACATAGAATAAAGCATATATATTTTTGCATTTATTAAATGAAAATTTATGAAATTTTTATTTCGGATTTTAAATATTCATCAGATATTTTCGGTGATTGATAAATTATAAAATTCTTTATGTATAAACTAATTTTAACAAATCATTTTACTCTAAAAAAAAGTAACAAATACTATTACAGCCGTAAATTATTATTATTATTTTTTTTTTTTTTTGTGACTGGAGGACTTTCTTGGCTAATATTAAGAAAACTACTCCATGCAAAAAGTACGAGAATGGTTAGTGCAACTTAGAAATGTTCGATAAACACGGTGAAGAAGACAGTTTTTAAGTTGAAGAATTATTTTAAGAAGTATTTAATGTTGAAGTCAGTACAAATAGTTCACTTAAAAAAATATGAAGGAACAAAAACTATGCATAGTAGTTTAACCATATTTTGCTGGGACGTAGTTGACAAGCTTGAGGCGTGCAGTGTGTAATAATTTTTATTTAGCTATTATTCTATTTAGCTAAAATTTAACTAAGACTACTTAAAACTACTAGCTTAAAACTATTGAAATCACACTTCCAGATGTTAACATCCATAGACGGCCATGTATCCAATTCTTTGCGTGGCCCTGTATTTCATTTTATCTATATTCTACAAACATATCATAGCAAACTAAATGTAGTTCAGCGTAAAAATGAATAACTAATTTTAAAACCACATTTAAGCCATCTTCATTCATACTCAGTAAAACTTACGAATTCTTTTGTGTAGCCCTTTATATGATCTACAACATTTGTATACAGAACATAATATAGGAAAATTTAGTTAAACTTAAAAACTCATATTACAACTTAAAATTCACTTCCATCAATCATCTCTAACATACAGTACTTCGGATACATATAGTATCCAAAATCTTTTGTGTGGCCCTGTAAATACCATGCACTTTTCATTATACAATACAGGAACTAACTTGTAGTAAACTTCAGCAACGCATATGAATTTTATTATAGGTGGAATAGTTTAACATAATTAAAATACTATATAAAAAAATAAAAACAACGTTTAAAGCAGCAAAACGCTTTATTTCTTGTTGCATACAATAGTCTCCGAGCCAGGTGCAAATTTCGCCAGTTATTTCCTCTCGGCTGATAATTTGTAAAATGCTTCAGAGAGTTGTATCATGAAGCTCCGTGAACGTCAGCTGCGGTTCCGTGGGTGAGTTGAGCAGCAGTAGCTCCCAAACATGTAAAAAAAAAAAAAAAAAAAAAAAAAAAAAAAAAAAAAAAAAAATAGTCATTTCTTCCCGGTTGAAAATTTGTCAAATTATAGCTAACCCAATATCTTGAAGGAAAAAAAAAGTCAGCTGATTATAAAGTGGTGGGTAATACGTCAGCTGGACAGAAAAACATGAAAAAAATATACAGGGTGCAAAAGAAATTCCCTTTAACATGAAAATACTTGCGAACGGAAAGAGCTACAGCTATGGAAGTGAGGTAACGGTATAGTAAAAAGACTACGCCCTATTTAATGCAAACGACGGAAGCGCCCCCTTGTGGCGAAATTTGGAAGATAGCTATTGAAAATCATAAACGAAAAGAAATAGAGCAAGATTTCCAATTAGAAAGTTTTAGAGCATCAATTAATTAGTACGAAACGACATTTGGTTCACACGGATAAGATAAATCGTCGTCTGTATACCCACAAATGTCCGAAATCGATGAGCGACGATTCTACTTTGCATATTCACATTCCGTAAATGTAGCAGTGCACAATTTCAGATTGTGATGTTGTACTGTTCTGCAATGCCTGTAAAAATTTAATTTCCAATGCATTTAAATTTTAGATTAACCCTTTCAGGGGCAGAAGAATTCTGTTCCTAAACTGATGAAGTAATTTACTGACACCAGAATATTCAAACGAATTTCTTAGAAAATAAAATCCCGCTAATTTTCACTTTCATTACAAAAACAAAATTTTATTAAAATATTATGGCTGCCATTTGTCAGTTTTGGAATTAAAATTATGTGGCTAGACCTTCTAGCCACCACCCTTGAAAGGATTAAATCTATGTCGTCGTATTGAAGAGGCTAACAAAAGACGTTGCATGCTGAGAAATGTGGCATGTAGAATTACTCTCACGAATACAAACGTGTATCGTGAGCAATGGCGAATTTTTCGAACATACTGAATATTAACTTTTTATCACTGTGAGACAGTTTGCCTTTTTTGTTTTTTGTGTGATGTTATCAAACTCTAGTGAAATAAGCACGTATTTATACCATTAATTGTGCGTATTTCTTCATACTTCTGGCTATTCCATTCAAACGTTTACACAAAATAGAATGCATCGATTTTGGACATTTTTGGGTATACGGACGAAGATTTATCTTATCCATGTAAACCAAATGTCGTTTCATACTAATTAATTGATGCGCTAAAACTTTCTAACTGGAAATTTTGCTCTATCTCTTTTCGTTTTCGATTTGCAATGGCTATCTTCCAAATTTCGCCACTAGGAGCGCTGCCGTCGTTTGCATTAAATCGGGCGGAGTCACTTTACTATAGCGTTACCTGAGTTCCATAGCTGTAGCTCTCTCCGTTCGCAAGTATTTTCAAGCTAAAGGGATTTTTTTTGCACCCTGTATATTTTTTTCATGTTCGTGTGACCAGCTGACGTATTACCCACCACTTTATAATCAGCTATTTTTTTTTTCTTCTAGATATTGGGTTAGCTATAATTTGACAATTTTTCAACCGGAAGGAAATGACTATTTTTTTTTTTTTATGATGTTTGAGAGGCTACCGCTGCTCAACCCACCCACGGAACCGCGGCTGACGTTCACAGAGCTTCTTGATGCATCTCTCTGAAGCATTTTACAAATTATTGGCCGAGAGGAGCTTGGTCATCAAAATCTATTGCTGGCTCGCGGGCTATAAGTTTCAGTAGCCATAGCGTACCGTCATGATTGCAAAATATGATTGTTCAGAAAAGAAAATTGCTGAACTTGGAATAAGAATTATTCAGAGTACCTAGAGCGTTTACTCCTCACCTCTAGTAGAGAAATGTAACATAGACATTCAAGTAATTCATGTCATAGCCGAAGTTTGAAATATATGTAGGAGAAGCGGATTCAATGATAAAGTTTATTAGCTAATTAGCTAATAAATTACATGAAATTTTAGGAAACAGCCAATGAAAAAGAAGTGGATTCAAAGATAAAGTTTATTTGCCAATATAATTTCAGGAAAGTTTAGAGAACAGCCAATAAGATATAATAAATGTAATGTGAAAACATTCAAGTGGAATTTATGAACAAGAGGTTAAAATTTCATTGACTGTTTCCTAAAATTTCCTGTAATTTTATTGGCTAATAAACTTTACCATTGAATCCGCTTCTCCTACATATATTTCAGCAATTTTCTTTTTTGAGCAATCATATTTTGCACTGAAGGTGGTAAGCTATAGCTGCTGAAACTAGTTTGCAACAAGAAATAAAGTGTTTTGGTACTTTAAACGTTGTTTTTATTTATTTATATTGTACTGCGCCAAGTAATTTCCTATTGTAATAATTAAAATACGCCGCAAACAATGTTTTCCCCCGTACCATTATGTAACCGAATTATTTTGTGTAGCCCTGTAAATATAAATAATATGTGTAATGAAAAATATTTATTGCACCGCATATATTCTACAGAATGTATATTTTAGTGTACTTCATAAATGCATATCAATTTAATCATGTTGAAATTGATGTAACGTCATTAACCCTTTGAGGGTCAAGTGATTGTGTTTCTGTTATGTCGAATTCACACCGGAATCTTGAAAAAGATTTATTGCTAAATAAGGAAAAGCAATTTTACGACATTTTTCCACCACAGTTAGAAAAGTAAAATTTAATAAAATTTTTCTGGTACAAATCTTCATTAATCGTAGGTGGGATAAAATATATCCCATTGCCCCTCAAGGCGTTAAAATGCACTTGGAACTATTTTTTCCCACTGGCCGTAATGTAACGGAATATTTTTAACTGTCCCTGTAATTGAACTGTACATCTGATTTTCATAAAATTTGAAATGGCACAACAAAATTCTGCAACGATATATTATATTAAATTTCAAACCATTCGGTTGGGTAGTTTTTGCGTTGTTATACGTGGACAGACGCATAGGCAGACAGACATACGGGCGGGCCAGACGACGAGTAAAGGTGTTAAGTATTTATATAATTATGAATGCACCTAAAACGTATTTCAGAGAGAAAAAATTTCCATAAATTTTAATTCTAACAGAAAGAATAACTCATTCTTTTCTGTATTCAGAATTTTATTTTTAACTGATTTTTAATTCCATGTCTGCAATAAAGCTATTTAAAACATATCAGTACGTTCTTAATGCCTATACTTATAAACTATTTAATTATTTAAATAATAGAACTCCTTTTTTATTCGTGGATGTTCGTTAACACTTTCCACACATAGTTTAAATATGTTTGTGAATTCGGATTTTCTGTGTATTTGTCTGGTTCTCCGCCTGCCCATGCTCTAACTTTTGTAAATATTCTCTGATTAAAAGACTAAATTAAATAAAAGTTAAATTAAAAAAATCAAAAAACCCGACTGCGTAAAAAGCGAACTAATTAATTTTTTCTCACCAATGTGAAACTACGTGTATTTTTTATATTACTTACCTATTTCTTTTATTTACTTGTATTGATTACTTTTAAGTTGAGTTTAATTGTTAGTTACTATCTATAAACACGGTTTTGACGAGGCCTATAGATGTCTATGAAGGATAGAATTGCAGTAAAGCTAGAGATCCTACCTACACAACTTCCAGGTTGTGTAATATTTAAACGGAGCTTCTGACTGTAAAATAGTCGATGAAACATCGTCTTCATTTGTAAAGACCTATCAAATGATATGCCACTCAATAGGGTGCGTTAAAAAAATTTTTCGTCTCTACCGCCATTTTGTATTTTACATCCGCCATTTTGAATTTATGAAAACAAAACCTAGCCTATAACCATCGGATGTTTAACACGAATCGATAGAGATCCCATTCATTAAAATCCATCCCGCCGTTGGGATGTTTGGAGGGTATAAAATAATCCACATACCCAGATACGCGTGAAACACATAACCCTTCTTGGCATTCGGGTAATAAAATAAGACAAACTTAAACACAGTTAAAAAATAAAATTTATAAAAAATCATTAGAAAACACTAAACAAATTTAAAATACAATCAGTAAACGTTTCGCCGAGCTACCCGCAAGGCGCCGATTTGATTTGAATTCCACCGTAGTGGAGATTGCTTTGAGGCCCATAACAACAATGGCTGTTGCCTCGAATGATCCATATTTATACACAGAAATTGTAACACAAAGCAGACATAACAATTTTATTTCTCTACATTACATACATATATTACTTTTGAAAATACAATCACATCCATGTCTTACCCTGGGACTCGAACCCGGGCCCTTAACATGACAGTAGCCTCCGCTTACTGACTACGCCACCGGGCGACCCCGCAAGGCGTCATGAGTACAAAATATCCATTGAACAACAAACAACGGAAAAAATCAAGAATAGTTAAAGTTGGTTATTTAAAAAAAATAATAAAACAGACAATTTTCATTAGGGACAGAACGAGCTTCATTCAAAGTCGGCGATCGCAATTGAGTGAACCAACCCTCAAGAGGTAATCTACCATGATAACTGTTGCAACCCTATTTCAAAATACAGACATTCGCAATTAGCGGGATGTGATTCTTTTGATGATCGGGTTGCAACGGTTATCGTAGTTGATTACTCCTCGAGGGTTGGTAAACTCAATTGCGATCGGCGACTTTGAATTAAGTTCGTTCTGTCCCTAGTGAATATTGTCTGTTAAAAAAATAAAATAATAATAAAAAAAACTAACTGTTCTTGATTTGTTCCGTTGTTTGTTGTGCAATGGTTATTTTGCACTGATGATGCCTTGCGGGTAGCTCGGCGAAACGTTTACTGATTGTATTTTAAATTAGTTTTAGTGTTTTTAATTGATTTTTTATAAATTTTATTTTTCAACTGTGTTTAAGTCTGTCTTATTTTATTTTATTTAGTCTTTTAAAAGATTTTAATCAGACGTTAAATATATACATATTGCAAATATTCTCTGTCTAGAAGATACCCCGTCAGAATGACGTGTTTGCGTTTTCAAAAGAATGATAAAGCATTGCATTATAAAAAGAATTATGAAGTAATAGATTATATCTTATCTGACTAACACCTTGGGAAAGAGCGACCGGTATTCGTGCCGCGTAAGCTGCTCTGAATCGGTGACTATTCTGACCAGTAAATTTTTATTGTAAATTTGCCTTATTTAATCCGAGCATTTACAAATTTACACAAGATACAAAATTTTATTTGCATTAATATATATATTATATATATAAAACCATTAAAAATCATTGCAAAATACCAACAAGAAGCGTGAAATTAATTTTAATCTAACAAAAACATAACTGTGAAAAAAGGGAGCCAAGTTCTGTAAAGACAATGGCAAGAAAAGAAGTGATATCTTAGTGGGTGCCAAGTTCAAATAAAATCCACTCAAACTTACCTACTGAAGTATTGTAGCATTTTTTTAATTGTTTAGAAATGAAAATTATCGATAGCATATTAATAATAAATCTAGAACTTGACAAGTCTTTACCTACGAGTCATTTGTTTTTATTAATGACATTATTATATCAAAACTTGTTATTTCATGTTTGGAAGCCTTCATTTGTGGGAGCTCCTTCCCCTTGAAGGGCAGTGAGATAAAATATATCCCACGTAATTTTAACTGCAAAATGCCACATTGACACCAGAATTCAGGACTAAAAAGTTCAATTTTATTAAATACGTGAAAAAAAAGCTTTTACCCATTCTGAAGTAAATTTGTTTTTAAATTCTTGTGTGATTCAATCAAGACTGCACGAGAAAAGTTTATTCGAAAATGGAGCTAAGGTATCGTACTTTCGATCAAGAGAAAGTGAATACCTTCAATACTTTCGAAGTGACGGTGGATTTATTTATTGCCATAACGTACATAGTTTAATGGAGGAGTTGGGAATTCCATCCTATACCGCAATAGAATGGCGATTATTCATCGATAGCTCAACGAGGAGCTTGAAGTGCGTGCTCCTTTACAAAGGAAATTTAATTGGAGCAGTCCCAACAGGCCATTCAATTTATTTGAGTGAAGAATATGAGGACATAAAGAGGGCCATTGATTTATTGCAATATCACATGCACAAATGGATCATCTGTGTTGACCTTAACCCTTAAATGCCTGATTTTCCAAAAATAGTTGTAATAATGTTTTTCGGCTTTCATTTTTTAAATAAATCATGGGAAAAATACTTAAAAAAATCATATTTTGTTTTAAGTATAGTTTACGGCTAAAAAACAGTTTGTTACTAATCGGCAATACTGGTGTTTAATTGAAAAAATAATTTCTCTTGATAAAATTCTACAATATTAAACGCACAAGAATTTTAGGAACTATAATAAGAAATAAATTTTACTTGCTCACTGCAGGTCAAAATAGGGTATTTCGCAAGCTTCCAAACAAAACAAAAAGAACAAGTAGCAACAATTGAAAAAATAAATCTATTTTTATTCTTAAACAGCACAAGTGTTGCCATCTACATGTTGAAAATCGATTTAATAATATTTTCAGAATGTATTTTATTGGCAACATTAGGCATTATAGCTTCAATATTATTCTAATAGTATTTTAGAGTCTAAATTGGGTATGTTGCCGAAAAGCAACACCAGGCATTTAAGGGTTAAAATAGTCTGCTTCTTTCTTGGCCAGCAACGTGGATATACCAAGCATACCTGTTTTTTGTGTATGTGGGACAGCAGAACTCATGAGAAGCATTGGCTCTAGTCGAATTGGCCTCCAAGATCTAACCCCAAATCTGGTGATCCAAACATTTTATCAGCCGCTTGTCGACCGAAAGAACATTATATTTTCACCTCTGCATAAAAAACGGTGTGTAATGGAGCAGTTCGTGAAAGCTTTTACAACTGAAGGAGAATGTTTCACGTATCTCATTTCGAAATTTCCAAACTTGTCTTTTGAAAAGATAAAAGCAGGTGTATTTGACTATCCACAGATTTGGTAGCTAATTAGAGATGAACATTTCATCGGCACAATGACAGAACTCCAAAAGACTGCTTGGTTGAAATTCAAAAGCCATGTCAAAGACTTTCTTGGAAATACGCGAATAGAAAATTACAACTAAATTCTCCAGCAACTTTTAGAGAGCATCAAAATGCTTGGTTGCAATATGAGCATCAAACTTCATTTTCTGCATAACCATCTTGATCACCCAGAAAATTAGTACAGTCAATGATGAGCAGGGTGGCGATTCCACCAGGATTTGAAGCTCATGGAAGAACGGTATTAAGGTAGATGGGAGGAACAATATGATGGCTGACTATTGCTAGAGCATCAAGCGAGATTGTCCACAAATTGAACATTCCAGGAAACGCTATAAGCGAAAATATGTACCTTAATATGCACCTTTTTTCGTTTAGTAAAAGGATTTTACTATACTAGTATGAACACAGTGTAGCTTACAGTAAGTATATACAGCCGTTGTATGGATAATATATTTGGTGATTTCTTCTTTATTTTCCTTTGTAACCACATTAAGTATGATTTTTGGGGTATCCTATAGCTTAAAAACCCGACGTGATAGAAAAAAACAGGGGTCATTTTTGGATTTAGAGGCCAATAGTTAGCTAAAAACAAATGCCAGAACTAAGTCAACAAAATATGTGTTATCAGACATTTTCAAATGATATTATCTCGGAAACTAATTATGTGTTATTTATAAAATTTTGGATTCTAGGTAATCAGGGTGACTTTACTACGAATTTCGTATTAGAAGTACGTAAGTCAAATAGATTTTGGATAGTAGAGTGGCGAAATTTGGCGAAAACAGGTCGAAATGGTTCGTGTAATATAACGCATTAGCATGTCATAGGAACTTGGCTGACACACTGCTGTGTGTCTAGATTCCCCAAGCAACATTCCATTTTAATTTAAATTTCCTACAACAAAGTATTTGGCTGTCAATTTGCGGCAGAAATCTATATTTTAATACTGCTGTATTGAATGTATGTTTTGAAACGAAATGTATTGATTCGAAATTTTTATTATTTCTAAAAAAACAATATAATCCCTTAAGCTAATTATTAGAAAATTATTAAAATGTCTCAATTTCTTGATTTTCTGTAAGCAAGTAAACCCAGATAAACCTCCAATAAGTAGATAGGTTTACAATGGAAATCTATGGGAATTTGGCGAAATATTAGAGATATCGCCAAGATGGCGTCTTGGCGACTAATTTTGGCCTCCAAATTTGGCGATATATCGCCATGTTGGCGAGAAACTTGGCGGTATTTGGCGACATAACAGCGTCCCCTCCTACTGCGAATTAAAATTTCGCCTAATAGAGTAATGTTAAAGTAAAAATGGACACCCTCAGGTGGGTAATTCATCGATTTACACATTTTTTTTTATTTTATTCCTTAGTTTTATAGTGTAAACGAGCTTCGGTCCAAATTTGAAGTCTGTTGCTCTGGTAGATATATGAGATCTCTTTGATGAGTGAGTCTGTCAATCAGTCAGTTAGTGATAAAATTATTATCGATTATCAGACATTTTCAAATGTCATTATCTCGGAAACTAATTATGCGTTATTTATAAAATTTTGGATTCTAGACAGGATGGTCTTACTACGCATTTCGTATAACAAGTTCGTAGGTCACATGGATTTTCAGTAGTAGAGCATCGAAATTTGACGAAAACAGCTCGAAATGGTTCGTGTAATATAACACACATCTATGCCAGGCGAACGTGGCTGACACATTGCCGTGTGCCTAGATTACATTTTATAAGAAATATTCATTTTTCCCCCAATGTCTTTAGAATTCAAAGAATTTCAAAACAAAATTACTTTTTTTTTATTTTAACTACCAATAGATGGCGCCAACAAAGCCTACACGTTCACAACGAATGCGATTCGAACAAATGTTTACTTTTATGCAGGGAGAGATTGAGCTATCAATCTAATTTCAACTGAAGTTATCTCAGAATATATTCATAATTGAATGCAAGTCATCTCTCAAATGTTAATTTATTTTAAATAATCTGTCTAAAAATGTAACTTTAATGAAGTTTTATTCGAAAAAATAATTTTGAATAAAAATGGCCAAATGGAATTCGATAAAGCGAAGTGGTGTATCGGGATCCGGATGAATTCCTTCCGGAAGCGTTGTACACTTAGTGCTATTATAAATATAATTGTCGTGTGATTTTTATATGTTATTTATATTTACTATAGCATGTTCGGTATTGAAAATAACTTGTGTAACATTTATAGTTTGTTTACAGGGACACAGAAAATAATTCCTTTGCATTGCAGTCTATAGTAAAAATCCTTTTCAATGCACTTAACTGGTGTTACAATAATTCAAACATGAAGAAACTTTTATACAGGGTCATTATAAAAAAAAAAAAAAAAAAAAAAAAAAAAAAAAAAAAAAAAACTATCCCGATATATGAGCCCTATCTATCATATCGTTCGCAGAAACTGAATGAAATTTTGGTTTAAAGCATTTTGAGCCATGCGCTCAAAAATCATATGAAAAACAACAGATAAACTCTAACATTTACGGATCCAATGGCAATATTTCGAAAATTTCAAATGGGAACACTTGCTTTTTTTTAATTGGAATGTGATCTCCATAGTGAAAAACCATGAATATCGATAGAACGGTACTTGTAGCGCGAAAATCGCCGGTACTACACAGACTAAGAAGAAAGGTGAAAACAACAAACTGTGAAATGTAACGTCATTAGAAAAGAAAATCGTGCTCTGATGAGCGCCACAGTTGCTTTCTCTGTTCTTCCAAGTCTGCGGCAATTTTCATGCTACCGGTACCGTTCCAAATCTTTTTATGGTTTTTTACTATAAAGATCACATTCCAATAAAAAAAGTAGCTGTTGCCATGTGAAATTTTCGATATTTTGTCACTATAACCGCAACTGTCAGAGTTTAATTGTTGTTTTTCATATGATTCTTGAGCGCATAACTCAAAATACTTTAAACCAAAATTTCATTAAGTTTCTGTGAAAGATATGATAGCTAGGGAATGATGCCTGATATATAGGAATAGTTTTTGTTAGAACCATCCTATAGATCACTGAGATTGACCAAAACATACTTTCCCAGAAGTGCAGAATAAGTTTATAGTTCGTTTATAGCTTAAACGTTTATAGTTCGTTTACAGAGACTCACAAGGGAGTTAGTTTACAGGACACACTATGATCAATTTCATTGTAGTATTAGGAAATTAAATTTCTGTATAATTTGTTAGTATTTGAAACTATTTAATAATACACATCTGATATACGATTTTTCGTTCTTTTTTTTTTTTAAGAGTACCGTCAACCTACTTTGAGCCACTTTTTCCTGGTTCCACTCACATTTCCATTATTAAAAAATATTATATATGATTTTTCAACGCCGAAATGGAGTTGTAAACAATTAACATGAAACAATGAAACAAACTGTATGGTTTTAAAGAAGAACTTTTTTTAAACAATTTTTAAAGTTTAACAAAGTAGTACCTTCTGGGGGCTTCTTTGGTTCATCCACTTACTTTTATATAAAATTAATACATTTCATATGTAAATGAATACATTTTTATTGAAACTCCCTTGCAATAGCATTTTCTAATAAATTAACACTGTAAACTCGATAAACAAATGTTTTTTTTTTTTTTTTTTTTTTTTTTTTTTTTTTTTTTTTTTTTTTTTTTTTTTAACATTCAAACACAATAAACCAATTGTTAATATTAAAGAAACAAGAAACAGTTTTTCTCATGTTATTCTCAGCAACTGGAACAAAAACAATTAATGTAACATTTTGCTATAGTAACATTTGAATAAAATGTTACATAAAGCATTTTTTAAGAGATTTGGTTGTATAAAAGGCAATTCTAAGTAATCGGGGCTATTTTCGGGCCAAAACAAGGCCTGGCACAAAGTAGTCCCGAAATACTAGTTTTCATGTTAGCTTTATAAAAACGCAAACATTTCCTCTCAAAATAAAAAATTAAAGAAAAAATTATTATCACACATGGGTTACAGGTTACTAAAGATAATATTTTGACACTTACCTTATTTTCAGCACTTAACCAGGTTGTTTCACTATAGAAAGTTTGGAGAGTTAAAATTTACGCACGAAAACAGTCGTTTACAAACACATCCAGTGTTGCCACTAAAAATTTCTTAATTACCCCCAAACTATTCGAATACCCTATAGTAGTGTATAAACTATTTTTCAAGGGCAAAAACTGCACATTATCTTGTATTGTTTGTTCAATACAAAGAATAAAACATTTTTTATTGGATGGACAAAAGTAATGTCCATTGGTTACAAGGACCAAAGTAACGTTGACGGTATAATTTTTTTTTTCTTTAGCTGGATTTCTAACTGTTTACCTATGGAAAACTATCGAATTTTCTTTAGATAATTCCAAACTATCTTTATTTAAACAATTTTTAATGTTTTTCAATAAACAAATATTTTACAGGAGAAAATGTTCAAAAAATTCTAAACCTAATCAAAAAAGTAAAATCTACGGTTACTACTCGTAGATTCTGGTTTAAACGAACTTTTAACGAACTTTAAACGAACTTTAAGTCTCGCGTTTGTAAATAAGCCGTTTAAAACATGTCATTGAATTCTTAATGTTTAATCTTATAAAATATTTAACTATTAAATGGAATTATTTATTTCTTTTTTGACTTTTTTAAGAGTACGACGGGGGATTGTTTTTTTCCTGGATTTCCATCTGTTTACCTATGAAAATTTGTCGAATTTTTCCTGGATAATTCCAAACTATCTATATTTTTTTAAAAAATAAGTTTTTTCAATAAACAAATATTTTACAGGAGGAAATATTCAGAAGTTTCTAATCCTAGCCGAAACAATAAAATCTTTCGTTGCTGTTTTCTGATTTTTGACTTCAAACAAGTTTTAAGTTTCGCGTGTGTAATTAAACTACTACTTGCTTTTAAAGTCAATATTGCCCTGGTATGCTGGAAAAAAAAGGAAAAAGTAACTGAGATTATGAAAATTAAGCACTGGCTTCGTTTTAAAACTACGTTTTTTAAGGTAATACAAATAACTTTGCATTAACTTGTAACCGATTTTAAAAGTTTTAGATGAAATATTTTTTAGTCTAACAGAAATAAACATCGTGTTACAAATTTTAGAAGTATTATAGCTAGGGGCTGTGCATAGATAACGCTATCATTTTAGGAGGGGATGGGGGGGGGGGTGTCTGGCACTTGATATCGTTAGATATCTCTTTGGGAAGGGGGGTTTGCTTTTTGATATCCTTATAATTTTTTATCCCATCAATTTTTTGTAACTTTTTTTATATCCAAATACTCTGTATCTTTTGTTTATTATTATTTTTGTATGTTTTTATGAAATTACAAAGCTAAAGCCATTAAATGTTTATAAAATCATTTCTTTCCAAAATTTGCAATACCCCGACGGATAATATTCCTGTTCTTCTACCTTGTGGTTATATAATTTGCTGTTAGCAAAACAAGGAGCATAATATGTTGGAAATGATGCTTTGCGTTTACCAATAAAGAATGAGAAATAATGCTATCCACTGTTTTGTTGATAAGTTCTGATTTTAGCCTTCCCGGGCAAGTGCAAGAAGACAATGGTATTGTTGAATGCATTGTGTAACAATAAGCTATTATTAATTACTTTTAAATAGTAACTAACTTCTTTAGATGTTATTTTATATAAATTTGTTTTATGTATTTGTATTTTATTGGCTTCTTGAATCCGTGAACGATGCGACTAATAAATGTATAACCATGTGTGTATATCACTGCAAACGTATAAAAAGAAAGAAAAGGAATGTAAAAATAAAAAAGAATTCTTATACATTGATAACGATATCATTGTACGCGGGGGAGGGAGGGTCAAGGAATGATAACATATGATATTGTATAGGCTGTCCAAAATTGGCAAAAGGTTGATAACGTTATATATGTACCCCGTACTGAAAATGAAAATCTGATGATTAATACATGTGTGTATGTATGTCTATAGATTCGCAATTTTCTCAACGACCTCTGAATCGATATGTATGTAACATTTTTCATACAGTTCAAGCACACATATAGCCCCGGTCTCCCCTACAGTAGTGGGGAAAAAGTAAACACACCCTGCCAACTCTACAACAAATTATTGTACAAGAAAGTTACTGTTAGCAAACGATTGGAAACAAGGTCTACTTTTAAATGATGTATATAAAATTTACTTAGGTGTTATCTACATATAAAACGAATCCAAACTTTGTTTTGTTTCAATAGCAAAACCCAAGTTTGACAACATAAATAAATTCTACTCTTCAATTATCCTAAAAACAAATTTTCATGAAATTCCTACGATTAGTTTCAAGAAAATTATTTTAAAATGAGCATATTTTAGGGGTTGTATACAAATTGAAATTCGATATTCAAGTGTTGAAATGCTACAGCGTTTTTAATTTTATTTATTTTTTATTTTTAATTTTTTATTGATGCTTTAGTTTTTCTTGGAAAACCACCAGCACGAGTCTATTGCAAGAAAAAAAGAAGTAATAAAATCTAAGCATTTATTCTAAATAAGAGTTTATTTTATATTGGTATGACATCTCGAAAATTTAAGGAAAGGTTAAAAGAGCACTTTTTCTGATATTCAGTTTAACAAGCCAAGTACAGCTTTATCCAGATTGCATCAAAAAGAAAGTATTAAGATAAACTTCGAAAAAGTTAAAATGATCATTTCAACTTCTAACCATTACTCTTCAATAATCCATGAATCCATTGAAATTTTACTTAGAAGTGATAATGTTTGTAACGATGTCCTTTCTTATATCATTCCCGCGATTTGGTATAATATCCTAAATATTTCAAGACATCCTGATAATATGAACTGATCTTTTTACCCCTCTGCAGAGAAATGGGCTGAACTCCGCTTGCGCTTGCGTACTACTTTGTTTTTGTTTTTTAAATGCATTTCTATTCAGTCAGTCACCTGTTCCCTTTGAAAATGAACGCGTGTGTGTTCGAAAGATCTCAGGGTTGCATTAAATAATATTTTTATATCTATGTGTCGCCTTTTAAATAGTTATAAATATATTGTAAAGTTTGTTAAATTCACTGTTTAAAATTTTAAGTTTTTTATTACAGAAAAAGTTAGTTATTATATATTTTTATTACAGATTTTTCATAAAAATGAATGCTGACAGTTCTGTTATAATATATTATCTAAATTATCCTAACATGTTTCTTTAGATTGAAGATGTCCTCTTGATCGAAAAAAATAATGTATTATTATTAGATAAGAAGAAAAATCCTTCCTTATTTATAATCTTGGAGACAAGTGAATACGAAACTACTAGTAGTATTTATACAAGGGGTAACACCCTTTTCATTACCCTCAGTCCTATTATCAAAAATAGATTCGTCAGTAATTTATTTTACTTTAATTCTGATAGTCGACACTAAAAATTTTACCGTTATCATTCAACGCTTGCTAGTGCATTTGAGTTGCTTTATTGCAACGAACCATTAGAGTATGGAGTTAATCAAAATGGTCTCTGAAATAAATTATTTACTATTCAATGGCCAAAAATT
The DNA here is from genome assembly GCA_963932465.1 of Maratus speciosus. Taxonomy (NCBI): domain Eukaryota; kingdom Metazoa; phylum Arthropoda; class Arachnida; order Araneae; family Salticidae; genus Maratus; species Maratus speciosus. Next base: position 11,745,350 of record OZ010799.1, read on the forward strand.
TTTTGTAATTTAATGGTGTTAATCTATATTATTCAAAGTTATTACAAATATAAAAAGTAATGACTATACCAAGTGCTTTGACAATCAAAATTTAAGATTTTACGAAAGTGGAGTTAATCGATTTGTGCACTGAACGTCTTATAAGTTAATGATTTAATAATTTTGTTTTTAAAAAAAAGAATAAATAAATAAATAAATAAGAATAACTCAATTCAGAGTTCTAACGCCTACAATTTCAAACGCACAGAACAAAACACAAAAACTTTATCTTGCTTATAAAAATGCGTTAGACTTTAATATCAAAATTGATTATAACAATAATTCAAACATGTGAAATAAAATGGTTTATATAAAGCTAATCAAAAGTGGGCACCTTTTTGTTATTAAAAATATAAATAAAAATAAAATGAAATGTCTGTTAACCTCAGCAAAGCAGGAGATAGGAGATCATATTTTAGCCTAAGTTCAGAACATGACAGTCATTTTGAAATCATTTTTAAACTGATTAAAAAAACTAAGATTTCATGCCCTCCAAAAAGTAAGTTTTAAGATAAATTCAGAATGCTTTCGTTACTGCATTCAATATATTTTCATTTAACCCTTTATCTACTGACGGTACTTATAAATACCATTAAAATAACTTGTTATAAAATTAATTTAATACATCGATTAGTAGCAATACAGTTTAGAATGAGCTACAGATGCATTACTTCATCGCGTTCCAAAAGCATTATTGGTTCACAAAACAAAAATATTTTTAAAAGGATAATTTCTTTTTCCTTTGCATCTTTCCTGCCCATGGCATTTGAGGGGGGGATTTTTCAGTTCGGAAATATTTCTATAGCTCTGTTGTAAGAACATTATATTTTTGTACATTTCCTAACTCTACAAAATACTAAGAAAATATTTAAAATAAATATTTGAGTAAGGTTATAAATATTGTATAAAATTCCTATAAATTCAAATTTAATTAATCTTTATAAATCCTTCAGTCCTTCTACAATCCTTATAAAATTTATTAAATGATTATGTAAATCTTCTAATATTGTTTCAAAAATTCACAAAAAATGCTTTAGAAGATAAAATTTTCATGAATTTATAATTCCGTATATATTAAAGGGTTAAGCGGATTTTTAAATTTTACAACTTTTATGAAAGAATTAGTTCGATCTTAAGTAAATATTATCAACCAACGTTCGAAAAATAAATTTTGACGGAGAAGAGATTATGAAAATATAACATTAGCTTTCTGATAAAAATGCATTTTTTCTTCCAAGTTTAATACTTTTTGTTTCAGTAATTGAATACTTTACTTTTGACTAGTTTCGTCTTAGTTAGTAGTTTTAGTAATTTAACCCTTTCGGGACCAGTGATACCAAACGGCATCATGACTTTCACAAATTTCTTTTATATTTAAAAACTGAAACTCGGAGATTTTGTTTGGTGTCATTAAAAAGACACTTTTTCTATCTTTTCAGTAATATTTTTTTATTTCCTCAAGAGATGGCTGCAGAGGCTCCAGAAACTGAAAAGTACTGCTTGATTTCCTTTTAAAACGTGAAGTGAAACAGGACTGTGAAAAAAATATTATTCACACTTTTCCTTTTTTTTTTTTTATTACAATTTTTTAAATATAAGTTGTAATATGTATGAAGTACATATTTATGTATTTATAATTCAACAATTGTACTTTTATTTCAGTAACAATGCATAGTAAATATACATGATTCCAAATGGCATCACTGTGACTAGATAGATATTTTCAACTTCTCTCTATTTTTATTTCTTATCTGATTTAGTAGTTTTTTTAAAGGAAAAAAAAGTCCTTTGCTATTTATCATGCTAAAGCGAAAAAAGGAGTTTGTATCATTAGAAAGAGTCATTTATTTACTAAGGAATGATGATCTTTCTGATACAGAAATTGGAAAATCTCATGAAAAGGACAGTGAAGTGCACGCAATGTATCAAATGAAGATGATTGCGTGCACTATTGCGACAATTGATTGCGAGGTTTACCAATTCAATTGTCGCTCTCGTCGACTTTACTGTTAGGAGTTTTCCGTGGTTGCCCAATTCAATTGTCAATATTCTTGATCTGGATACAAATGATTCAGCCGATCCAGTTACTATTTCTGTAGGTAATAAGTATTAGGAGCTGAAGTTGAAAATGTAGATCAATTAGAAGGTAAGAATATTGAACCATTTACACGACATTTATAGAAACTTCTTCATTGCCTCCTGAAGAAATTTTAGTCTTTATAAGTACTTTAAATTATTTTGTGATGAATAAATTACAGATAACTTAGTGTATCAAGTGACTGAGAGATTCCGCTGGCAAAGCTCGTAGACGGGAAGTGCTGGTTCGGAACCAATCGCACTCGTCGGCCTAACTATTCGGAGTCATCGGTTTTTATCTAACCATGGGTATCCTTGTGTAAATAGGTGTTAGGTTCCCTTAGAAAGACCCCCAATCAGGGCACCCGCCCCTCGGGTGGATAATCTCTCGTGCGGATAATTTGCTGTCCAGAACAACACCAACAAATCCTTAGTGCATCAAACAAATCTCTATTCTTGCCAAAAGCCTGGAATTTCAGTAAATACAATTATACATGAAATGGACATTAAAAAAATGAATACACATTAAAAATTGAATTATATTTTCTTTTCTTTTGATTCCAATGATGCCAAATGACATAGTTTAAAAAAACGACTAAAAAATGTTAAATAATTTTTCTAATTATATTTATGTTTATATTAGCTAAAAATAACCTTAATTCCAGAAATTCAGATTTTTCCTCTTGTAAATAAAAATGCGGGCCTGAAAGGGTTAATGCTTTTAGTAGTAATAGGTAGTTTAGTAAGTAACAATAGTTAGTTTTGTTCGTAGTAAAAGTTAATTTAGTTAGTAGTAGTTACTTTAGTAGATTATTAGTTATTAGTTTTGGTAGTTTTCTATTATTCGTTAATACTCATATTTTTGCTGTAGCTAAATATATTTTTTTTGCTGGATAAGTTTTTTGCCTTATTTAATAGACATAACTGTTAAAAATTCTACGATTAAAAAGGGTGATTAAAATATTTATAATTTAATAGTAAACAGAAATTTTCTACTCTGCAATAATAGTGTCATACTACTTTTTATTTATTGCAAAGAGTTTATGAATCTTTAGTAGTTAAAAACTTTACTTTTGAATAATAAATAGTTTTGTAGTAGTCAGTAATTTAGTAGTAGTAGTTAGTTGAACTAATAGTTATTAGTAGCTAGTTCAGTTAGTAGTTATTATTAGTCAGTTTATTTATTAGTTAGTATTAATTAGTTTATTTAGTAGTTAGTAGTACTTAGTTTAGATATTATTTGGTAGTAGTTAGGGGTAAAAGTTAATTTAGTTGGTAGTAGTTAGTTGAGTTAAAAGTAGTTAGTTTAGTTTGTAGCTATTAGTAGCTAGTTTAATTGGTAGTTATTAGTAGTCAGTTTAGTTAGTAGTTAGTAGTAATTAGTTTAGTAATTAGTTAGGAGTAGATAGTTTAATTAGGGATAAAATATAATTTAGTTAGTAATAGTAAGTTAGTAGTTTAGTATTTAGTAGTTTTAGTAGTTTTCTATTACTCATGAATACTAATAGTTTTGTAGTAACTGTAGACTTTTTTTAGGTTGAATATATCCATATATATAATACGTATTTGCTTTAGTTAAATACTTTAGTTATAACTTAAATACATACTTTCTTTTATGATTAATACTCTTTTTTAGAACTGTTTAACATTTTAACTAAACAAATATTTTGTAAATAAATAAATTAAAAAAAACGCTGTAACTTTTTAATCATAGCACAAAATGTCAAATATTCTACTTAATTTCTATTTTACCTTCAAGGTGATTTTAATAATTTATATCTTTAATTAAACTATTTGTTTGAGATTAAGTAAATATTTTTAGCGAATATTAGAAAAATAAATTATGACTGAGTAGAGATTATGCAAATATAATATTAGCTTTAGATGTTCTTTTTATTGGTTGAATACTTTTTAAAGTGAAAGTAATTTATTTAAGAATTCATTGCATTCTCTATTTTGCCATCTCCCTTAAGCGGATTTTAAAATTTTACATCTTTAATTAAAATATTTGTTCAATCTTAGGTAAATTCAGGGTGTTTATAGTTTTTAGGAAAACTTTCCGCCGTATTTAATCGCAAAAAAATATTAAAAATTATGTGATTAAACAAGGTGTTTACATCTTCCGTGATTTAAATATTAAATTGAAAATGTCTCTGAAACAGTAGTGGAAAAATACTAAGAAGTGTACGCACATTGAGTAATTCAAAACTTTACTTTTGAATAGCAAATGTTTTTGCAGTAATCAGTAGTTTTATTAATAGTATTGGTTATTTAGGCTGCTACTTAGTTAATATTATTTAGATTAATTAGTAGTTTTTTTTTAAAAATAGTTATAGTTTTTCAGTAGTTGAATATTTTATTTTAAGTTGAATACTTTAATAGCAAATTAAATACACTATTTATTATTTTTTTTTATGTCAAATAGCTTTTTTACAGTTTAAAAAAATTAAAGATTTTCTAGGTTAAAAAAGACTTCTAACTTTTAATACTAACACAAAGCATAAGATATTTCGTTACTGCTTTCTCGATTTTGTCTTTAAGTGCCCTTCAAAATTTGGATTCTTATTAAAGTATTTTCGGTGATGAAGAAAATACCACAATAAAAATTTGGAAAAATAAATTATGGCTTATCAAAGAATATGGAAATTTACTTAGCTTTCTGTTTCAAGCATATTGTTTTTAAATTAAATACTTTTTTTAAATGAATGTAATTTATTTAAAAATACTTAAGCAAAGGGTGGGGAAAAGTCCATATAAAAATTAAAAATTCACAAAAAAGAAGAAATTTCCGGAACGGATTAAATTTTCCTAAACCTTAAGACTAAAAATTTTTGTAACAAAAGAAAAAAATAGTTGAAATTTTTTTCGATAGTTGGCGTCTTATTGGAAAGGATAAAAAACGTTGAAATTTTGCAACAGCCTTTTAGATTAAGTAAAATAATGCTATAAAGTGATAAAATATCATTTATTAAGATTGACGATCGTTTTGTCGCACCAACGGCGACATTTTCATAGCATTTTCATGGAAAATGTCGCCATTGGTGCGACGAAACGATCGTCAATCTTAATAAATGTTATTTTATCACTTTATAGCGTTATTTTACTTAATGTCGCCGTTGGTGCGACGAAACGATCGTCAATCTTAATAAATGATATTTTATCACTTTATAGCATTATTTTACTTAATCTGTTTATAAGTGATCATTATACATGTTTTTATAACAGTCTTTTATTTGCACTTGTAAATAGCATAAATAAAGTATATTAAAAAGTGCAAATAAATATCTGTTGTATAATCTCAATATTATTTATATGTTTTAATAACGTGCACTTTAATCGCTATTTATTTTAATAATGGGCACTTTAATCGCTATCTATTTTAATAACATGCGCTTTAATCGCTATCTATTTTAATAACGTGCACTTTAATGGGTATTTGTTTTAATACTCTGCACTTTAATCGCTATCTATCGGTGAAAGTTTGAAATTTTTTATTTTTTTATTTATTTATTTTTTATTTTATTTTTTTTCTTTTGCCATAAAATATCCTATTCTTTGAAAAGTCTTATGGCAGAAACTGCACTCTGATTCCACCATTTGTTACTATTATTATCATTATTATTTTAATGTAAACTGATATTGAACACCTAGTATTTGTTTAACCGTAAGTAAATAATGTCATCAAACGTTGGAATGTTATAGAGATTATGAAAATAAAACAATTGCTTCCTGTTTCAGGTTTTTTTTTTTTTTGTTTTTTTTCATGTTAAATACTTTTTAGAAGTGAAAAGCATTGATTTCCAAATACGTAAATATAAGTTAGAGCACGTTTCATGAAATTATGTGATTTATGATTTACGGGTCAATATCTCAAAATTGGACAATTTGCGTTCACTGTCAATAATATTTCATTAAGTATACTAAAAACAAAAACTGAAAAATGTAATATATTGTAACATTTGTTATAACTATTACCAACGATAAATGGACATATAACGATGTATAAACAATTAATTTTACACACTCAGACATGAATACTCAAATTTCACGAAATTTTCTTCGTTTTTGACTAAACCGTTTACTAGGAATGCTCCTAGTGAATATTTCGTCAAATAGAGGAAATTACTTTCTTCGCTTGTTTGAGGATACAAATTTTGTCAAAAGTGCTTGTTCGAAAAGTGCAATAAGATGGCTGGTTTTGCCATCTATTGAACAGTTTATACCAGTATTTACTGGAAAAAATAATGTCTTCAGGGTGATTTGAACTCACGACCTCCCGCGTGGGAGTCTGTTGCTCTAACTATTCTGCCAATAGGCCCTCGGATGGATGAGGTTTTAGATGAATGTAGTGGATTCTACTGTGTGTTTATATTTTTATAAGGTTGACTGTAATTTTATCGATGCTGTTATAATTCTTGCAAGTTTTAACTAATAAGGCTAATTTATTATTATGGTTTTCCTATTGTTAAGGAATAATTATAATATTGCTTGATTAATATAATTTATTAGAGAAATTTTCTTTGCTCAATGAATGATTAGAATATGGTCTGGTTAATTTGCATCTCACAAATTACGATCTTTGAAGTGCATATTAGGGGAGATTTTATCACTTTGAGTAGGTGGTTAAGATTTTATCTATTGTTTATAAAGGGGAGAGGGTTCCATTATGCATATTTTTAATTTGATTGTTATATGAATATATTTCTTAAATGAAAAAGAGATCCCGGAATTTTGAAATTTTATTGACCAAATTTTCTTTTTGAACGATTTTGTAGAACACAGGAAATTTATTCTTTTCGAATTAAACTAGAAGGAAGAACCGCAAAAAAATAAAAATAAAATAAATAAATAAAAATAATTAACATTCCTAAAACTTTAACAGCTAAATAAAATAACTAATACTTAAACAATAACTACCTACATTTCAGCATTTTCTGAAAAGCGCTAGACAGGAATAACGTAAACAAGCATATATCTGCTTGCTAAAATCGCAGGGCAACACCTACCGCAATTGTTTCCTTAAAATGCATTGAGTCTGGATGTGAGTCAGGAAATACTTTTGTAGCGGGTTAACTATGACTGTGCAACTGTGTACACACAATAATTTACACTTGAACTGTAACCTAGATGCAAACTTTTTAACTGCCAGTTTAACTGACTTTTTGTCCTCCAGCATCTGTGTGACACTATGCGCCAGCTAACTCCGGTCCCAACATCAGCTCATAACAGGAAAACTTCCTTTGTGCATCTTTCACTGGACACATTCACACATGTCTTGGTACGCAATGACAAGGTAAAAGCACCATTGACACAGCCATATAATGGTCCCTTTCTCATTATCAAACGCAGTGCTAAGTGTTTTACTGTGCTCATAAAAGGGAAAGAAGCGGTAATAAGTATTGACCACCTCAAGCCTGCCTTCCTCATTCAAGAGGACACAACATCTACGGTTCCAGCTGCCAATTCAAAAAACCTGCCAACTCGGTCTAGTAATCCAGAATCTGCAGAGGTTGCACCATCATTGCCTACCACCAAAACTACCCGTTCTGGAAGAACTGTGAGGTTTAACCCTCGCTATCTGTGATGTTGTCAGTACCTGTGGTACTTGGGGGGGGGGGGGGGGGGATACTGTAGCGGGTTAACTATGACTGTGCAACTGTGTACACACAAGAATTTACACTTGAACTGTAACCTAGATGCAAACTTTTTAACTGCCAGTTTAACTGCCTTTTTGTCTTGTAGTAGCAGTGTATCAACCCAACTTGTAATATAGATGATCTCCTGTAACCGAACCTTCAGTCAGTTGTGTGTAGCCGCTATGTTCACGTTGTAATCTTCAAGTTTCAATATATGTTGTTTGTTTTATAGTGATTCTATTAATTTTTACAGCAATCTACGCAGATATAAATTAACATCAATTCGCAGGCATGGATGTCTGCAAGGTAAATAGCGACTGAAACATACAGTCGCCATACTTTCGTCAAATATTTGAGAGTTTAAGTTTCGTTAAAAGTCACGTGATGTTGATACGAAATGATCGCCAAAAACGACGAAAAATACCTCAAGGATTGCTGAATCGTCAAAAGTGAGAGTTTCATTTCTGAGAGTGTAAGCTTTAAACAAACGAAATCATCATTTCAGTCCCTGACCCCAGGTACAAATATCCAATATTAAATGTATGCTGTAAACATTTCTTTAAATATTATTAACTTTTACTATTATATATTTATACCCTTTTATAAACAGTATGGGAAAATATAATTATCCTTCATTAGTATATATTGTATAGTAAAATATTGTAGTAAATATATTTGTCCCTGATGTTGACCATCATTTCAGTTTCTCTAAACACACACAAAAAGGTTTCTTTCTTAAGTATTTGACTTTTATATAAGGATTCAGGAGTATTTTTTGTTTGTCTTTATCTTAAAAAATGGCTCAGATATAGCTGTTTCACTTTCTAATGTGGATGACATTTTGAAAAATCTGATTTTTTGCCTGCGACAGCACTCGTATATATCAACCGATTCCGATGTGAGTGAGCATGTGCACGGCAATTACTAAGGTCTCAACCAGGTTCACTGGTTAGCCTCATCCACCATGTTGTCTTAAAATGGCAGGCACTTTAAGAAATCGCCGAATTTGGCAGCTAAATATAAGTTACTTTAAATAAAAGCAGCTTGGATAAAGATGACTAATTTCGCGAAATTCTCATTCATAATGATTTAGTATTGATAAAAATTAGTATTGAATCTCCTATATTCGGTTTCCACTAAATTGAGCTTCGTGTGTTTGAATAATATAAGTTGGCTTTTTTAAAATAAGGAATTTGAAAGCTACCTCTTCCTCCCGGTACTGGCCGGACGGACTTTTTATATTCTGTTGCGATTTGAAAACGATTTTCAAAGATTTTATATTACAAACATTCTTATTATTAGTAAAATGTACATAAAAAAGAAATCTTTCACAAATTTTAAAGCAGTGTTTTTCATTATTCAACGTTTTTAAATATATGTTTACTCATTTAAATAATTCAACAACCTTAGTAAAGGTATTTTTTGTGGGTAAATTAATGCCTGGTAAGAAAAATAATTTTTGAAGCATTCTAAACAAATCACGATTTCCCAATCTTGAAAAAAAAAATTATTTAATCCTTAAACAAAGAATATAATCCCCTGTTATTTTATCCCATATTTTACTGATAATAGGATTTAAAATTCGCCGACTACAATTGAAATATTTGAGCAAGCTTAGAATTAGACTTTGTTATTCGAGCATGGTTAAATTGGGAAATTTGTGGATATAAAAAGTACTTGTTTGTTATATAACACATCTTTTAAAAAGGAAAAAATGCATCATAAATAGAAAAAGATTAAAGATCAGTTTATATGCTTAAATGAAAAGAGATGTTTTGTTGCCTTTTGGTTAGAAAAAAGAATTAAAGAAGTTTTATAAGAAGTACAAGATTCTATATGAACGGCTTTGTTAAATGATATTTCGGAAAAAGATATTTTAAAGAATTTTTTTATAATATTAATTATTTTTTCTTTTTTAGACTCTGTAATTCATGAAACATTTTAATTAAAATCTCTCTATTCTAAAAAAAAGTAACTACCGCTGTCACCGCCGCCGCCGCCGCCGCCGCCGGTTTTGATTTTTTGTGATCGGAGGCCTTTCTTCGTTAATATTAATAAAAATAATGCATACAAAAATATGAAAATCGGTGGTTTTATACAGAAATGTTTGATAAACACGCTGATGCAGACAGTTTTTAAATCGAAGAATTATTTTAAGAGTTATTTAATGCTAAAGTTGGACAAAATCGTTCCACTAAAAAAGTTTTATAGCAGCAAAAACTATACATGGCAGTGTAATCATTTTTAGATCATTTTATGCGTTAGAATTTGCCGGAGTGCAGATTGCATTAATTTTTTTATTTTGACTCATTTTTTCAGGTTTTATTTCTATTTTAAATTCAAATTTTCAGCATTTCTAGAGATATTTTTTACAGATTTCAGAAAATTGTACCAATTTAAACTGTTGCCAACTGTATAAAAAGCGCAAGCAATAATGTTTGCTTCAAATTAAAAATTTATTTACACGTGACTATTATAAACAGGAAAAAACTTTCAAATTAGAATTAAATAATTACGTATAAAAAGCAGGAACTTATTAAAAATTACGTTATAAAAAGTATACACGTGAATTTTAAAAGAGAAAGGATATTGTAAAATAATAAATTCATTAACACGTGTATACGTCATCAAGTTATTTTTATTTCGATGTTTTATTTGTGTTTTTATTAATGTTGTACGAATTTATTTGTTCTTTCGTTATTTAAAATAAAAATTATATCAATTTGTATAATTTGGCGATTTATATAATTTGACGAAATTGGTCGACAGGATAATCAAGTAGTACCGCAGCGGATTTGGCATTAAAATTCCCCAATCAAAGAGAAATGAATAGAAATTCGTTTATAGGGAGATCGCCACTGTTTTTTAAATTATAATTCAATCTTTCGAAATCTTTTTAAAGCCGATCAAATTAGCGTGCATTTAGAGTCTGCGGTGTCTGGACGGGGGTTGGCGAGCGTAGCTCGTAGGGGGCCGAGCCCCCTAGTATAGTAAAAAACTGCAATGTTGCATTTATTTGTAGATGCGAATGTACATACGAGGGTGGTTCAATAATTATTGTCTCGAGTGTGTAGAAAATATTTGTACTGCAATGGTTGATGTAAAATATTGAAGCCTAGTGTCTTAGATGCCTATATGCTCAATTTGAGAACTGTAGCTGCTATATCAAGATTTTTTTTTCTTTTTCGGTGTGAGAGATCGCACCTAGCTTGAAAGGGTGCTTTTTTGAGAGGGGGGGGGTGACAGTGGATGAGTCGTGGCTACTGTCGTTTCGACTCGGGATCATAGTGATGTAGGCCACGTCTCATCTACTGTCACAAATCTATCACAGAACTGCTTCAGGTCTGCCCCCATAAGCTCCAAACAAGCCTTCCCCCCCCCCCTTCAAGCTAGGTGACATCTCTCACACCCGAAACAAAAAAAATGTTAATAAAGCAGCTACGGTTCTGAAATTGAGCAAAAAGGTATCTAAGAGATTAGGCAATCTTCCACATCAACCATCGCAGTACAAATGTTTTGTGCACACTCGGGACAATAATTATTGAACCAACCTTCACGTATTTATGTAGAAATTCAATGTACATTCACTTTGTCGAATAAATGTACTTCTACTGGTCGGTGTCTAGAAGGAATACCAGGCAGATTTTTAACTAAATCTTAAACTTTAATGTTCTTGAATATATGGATGAGGTATTTACATATGCGGTATATACATTTGAATTTAACCATGATAAATATAACTGGCCGGCGACATTCTGCTTTAAAACCGAGGTCCGCTGACCCGGTATTCGGTCGACACGACGACGTTTCACACGTCCGTTCACGAGAGCAATCAACAGTCATCTCTCTTTCTCACAGTAGTTTTTGTAGGTTCAGCAGATTTTCGTAGACTCATAGGTTGGGGTGGATCGTCCAGAGCCTCATCTAAGAATGTGCTAGGCTTTGCAGTGCAGAGTTCAAATTCTGTCACCACATTTATATACATTTCTGTATACTCATATGTGTTATAAACTAAGTTTTGCAGTCGTGGGTGGTGTTATTTAAAAGAACACGCACACAGGGCCGAAACTAAGGGGGGGGGGCAGAGGGGGCACGGGCCCCGGGCGCCAGAACGAAGGGGCGCCAAATGAAGGATTATACCTTTGGAATGGATCATTTTTATTTCATGATTCATTTTATTTGATGGACTGATGGCTTCCATTATTATGAAACAGCCATTATAAATGAAGTGTTAGGTGAAGATGAAAGAGCAGCCATAAAAAGTTTGATTTTCTGGTCATAATGGGAAAAAATGGCAACGTTTTACGGCTGCTCTTTCATCTTCACCTAACACTTCATTTATAATGGCTGTTTCATAATAATGGAAGCCATTAGTCCATCAAAAGAAAATAATTCGGTTAAAGTGGAAACTCGGTTAAGCGGGACGCGAATAATCGGGGCTCTACTGTACATTTCATTTAAAAAATGAACTTTAGAATATTTTTGTTGGTGTTCAGAGTGGGGGGGGGGGGGTCCTGACCCTCGTGACCTCCCACTTGGATCCGCCGTTGTATATTACGTACCTCAGTATTACATATTTTATGATTACATATTTTAAATTTTAAAATAAGTCGGCTATTAGAAAATTATTAAAATTCTCTTTGTAAATATACTTTGCGGAAGCGGGGCGCCAAAATCCACGTTTGCGCCGGGTGCAAAAAAGGCTAGTTTCGGCCCTGCACGCACACACCGTTTGTATACACATTACTTTATTGGAGCTGAATCATTTCTCAGTCGTCCTCACACGGTGGCTACTAGAAAGAGACTGCTTGAAATCTAAGTGTTTCGATGAGAAGCGCAACTCCAACAGTCAATTCTAAACTTGACGTTAATCAATATTTAAGATTATGAATTAATAATAAAAGCCAAGTTAAGGAAAAGCTAATTGATTTAATCTGATTTATATGTTCTAAATATCATAACTGTCAAATATGAGGTAACTTAATTAAATTTACTGCTTAAGTAATCCTCTAATGTTTATTTTAACTGAAGTGTATTATGAGTTATGATTTTAAGTACTTATTTCAAAACTAGATTGTCATCAATTTCTAATTTCGTATATTGCTTTCAGAATCTTCAATACTTAACGATTTGAAGTGCTATTTGGGGCAGATATAGAATTTGATTTAGCAACCGAGGGGAAAATATACTAATTTAAAAACAGTTTATAAAGCATTTTACCAATTTTATAACATATATATGTAATAATAAAAAAATTTCGCCCTTTTATCTTAGTAAAACTATTCCAAATTCTTAATATCTACCCTTTTTTACCTATCTATAATAATATCTTAAATCTCTTTTGTCTTTTATTTCATGCCTTTAAATCTGCGTATTCTTTAATTATTATTCTAAAAACCTTAATCCGTTCGTAACTTACTTCTTATAAAACCACTAAATTACTTTTTTTCATTTTATTATGAGACTAAATTCTTTTTTTTTTTAATGTTTTTAATATTTTGTTCTATTGTGTTCCATATCCCAAAATTCCTTGCAAGATTCCCGCCAGCATTCTGTTTACATTATAAATCTAACACCGAGAATATATAGTCCATTCATCTACGTCACGCATACTCCTTCATCCTCCCGAGCTAGTCGTATCGTAGCCTGTTCTGCCGCTCCGTCCTTCCGGCTCTTTCGACGGAATTGGTAAAAAAAAAAAAAATTATTGGTAGTATCATTGTTAATTTTGATATTATTAATTTTATTATGATTTATTTATTGTAATATTAACTTTATTTATTAAACTGAAAGTGAAAATCTAATTTTGATCTTATATTTTGAAGGCATTTTTCAATAATAATTTTACTAGCACACTTATATTATAAAATGCAACGTTCAAGTCTTTACAACTGAGTTCATGAACGCATTTGTTCGTGAATATGAGCCATGAATGGCCCATAAATTTATTATGTAAACAACAAGACTATGTTAAATAACCAGTAAATCTACAGATCAGGAGCCTCAACGTCAGCTCTTCAAGTCATTATTTTTAAAAACACTTTGGGTAATATTCAACTCCCAGCAAACCGCAATTTAAAGCTTTCAAATTACGTAATCATTTATAAGAATAAAAATATGAAGTTATCAGACATTAGAAGCGTTAATTTAAAAACGTTACCTAAGGCTATTCTGAAATTTTCATGAGCTGCTAATTCTGGTATTTATATAGATAATAAAGTAGATTTCTCTAGATGGGCTCTGTCCCCCTGAACCCCCCGGGGTCTCATTACATCTACATATGTAACTTTTTATTCATTGTGATATTGGTTATCGTAAATCTTAGATTGATTTTTACACTTCCGAGCCTTATTTTTTAATACCGGTGGACAGAAGATCATTTACATTGACGCAATTATTTTAAAAGTTTAGTTTTTATGAACGAAAAAGTAATTTCCTTTTAAAAATAAAATAATTTTCATTCATATTTTCTGAAATGAGACGGCATTAGGAAGTAACACTCGTCAAAAAATTTTTTTTCAGGCAATCTTGTTAATGTTTGGCTTACAATGACTTACAAAGATAATTTTTCGGTGCATAATTTTGACATTTACTATCTATTTGCTTTTCAAAAGTTTTTTTCTTATTGAAGTTTTCGATTAAAAATTAAACATTTCTGTTAGCCGTTTGCAGATGATAAACCGTGAGATATTGGTAACATTTTTTTTTTTCATATTAAGAATTAATATCATAGAACAAGGCCCTTCTATTTCAACCTCAAAGCATATTCGTTTTGTTTTTGATATATGAGGTCAAATTCACCTTCTTTTCGTATTTTCGTATTTTCAATATGAAGACGTATATTCATGTCTATTGTTTATTTCATTTTCCTCTTGCACATGAAAATCTTTCAAATCAAAATTAACTGCTTAGGGTAAATTATTATTCCGGGATCTGATTTTCTTGGTAACGATAAAAAAAAAGATTGTTAAATTTTATAGAAAAATGTCAATTTATTCCTTATGAAAATATAGAGCTTTTTAATTTATAAGAAAAATATTTGAACAAAATCAACAGAACGTAGCTGTTTTTATTCCTGGGGTAAAATCCCTCTATATTTTGAAAAGACAAAAAGGCATTACTTCATCCTTTTTTGACATTCATTTGACTTCAAACAATTATACATTCTTTCACATCTACGATATTTTTAGGTGTAGTTCCGTTGCTAGGCAACAGTTAAAAGAAAATTAAAACAATGAAATGTGTACATTTAAATGAAGTAAATTTATGAAAGAAAATATTTTATATTATTGGAACTCATATATAAAATCCCTCCATAAGTTATACATAAAATTTAAAATCTCTGACAAATGTATAGAGAAAATTTCAAACTAATATGAATAATGTATGATTCCAATTAAGAAATTTTATCATCCATAATTTACCATTTAAATCCTTCAATCATATGAGCCATTTCCTTTCAATAAATAAAAATGGAAAAATCGTCTGAACTGCCATAGAGAAACATTATTGTGCAAAATAAAATATTCTATATTTTCCAAACGAATGAACCAAATATAACAAAAAACTATACAGCTAAATCCGAGTAAATCATCAACATATCCACTTAATTTCAAGTTAATCGGATGCTTTTTGCGGCAGTTATCGCGGAACAGACAGACTAACGGAAACCAAAACTTTTATTATTTTCAATTATTCTCAATATTTATATTAACTTTTATTTTTATAACTTATTATATTTTTAAAAAAGATTAATATCTTGCCCTTGTATTTTAATTAACAATTCCAGTAATTCGCGTTATAATTTCTAAAATTTAAATTTAATTTAGCATTTATGTACTTTTTGAAAGTTTATTTTTTAGGGTAAACTCCAAGTGACGAAATTGTAATCCAAGTCCATGTAACATTTCCATTCTATGAACTTTCAGGTCATAAGACCTATCGGTTCATCCATCTTTTTGGATGGGGGGATATGCAATAATAAAAAATGTTCTCCCTTTTATCATAGTAAAACTATTCCAAATTCTTAATATCTACCCTTTTTTCCCTCTCTATAATAATGTCTTAAATATCTTTTGTCTTTTATTTCATGTCTTTAACACGTTGAGTGCCACGGTGACTGGCATTGGAGCTGAAAAATTTACAATGTTGTAAGTAATTTTAAGAAAGTATAATTCTGTAGTAAATAAAAGGTAAGTAAATTTTAAATAAATTTTCAGTAATTACTTAAAACAATATATATTTTTTTTATTTTTATATCATATTTTAGACCGTCAGTCATCGGTGAATGACGCGTTCTAAACGGAAAGTTCAGTGTCAGTCACCGATAACTGACGTGGCGCTTAACGTGTTAAACTTGTGTATTCTTTAATTATTATTCTAAAAACCTTAATCCGTTCGTAACTTACTTCTTATAAAGCCACTAAATTACTTTCTTTCATTTTATTCTGAGACTAAATTCTTTTCTTTCAAATGTTTTTAATGTTTTGTTCTATTATGTTCCATATCTCATAATGCCTTGCAAGCTTCCCGCCAGCATTCTGTTTACGTTATAAATCCAACGCCGAGCGTATATAGTCCATTCATCTACGTCACGTGTACTCCTCCCTCCTCCCAAAGCTAGTCGATTTGTAGCCTGTTCTGACGCCCCGTCCTTCCGGCTCTTTCAACGGAATTGGTTCTTCACTTGTAATGTAACTGTCCCAGACCTTTCTTTTTAATATTTATACTGTTGCATTGGCTGGGAGCCCAGATTTTTTACGCTTTTCGTTTGTTTAATAACAAGCCGTCATTTGGGATGTATGACTTTTATTTGTGTAAATTCTGATACCATTTAACATGATATAGTTACGAAGTGATATTATGAAGTGATACAGCTATATTTCGTGAGCCGATGGCTAGTCTACTGGAATTGTCATAATGTGTGTCTGCCAAATAAATGACTTTTAAGTTTATGATGCCTCTATTATTTATTGAACGGGAAATTCTTCCATTTTTTCTTGAGTCTTCCTTCTGGTTGACATCACGACTGCTCTCTAGTTGTTCTAATGAATAACGGAGGGTTGACAAAGTTTTTAGCATGGATTTCTATACTATTTTTACGTAGATATATATGAGTGTCACCGGAATTTCACATATATATATATTGAAAAATCTTAATTGTGTAAACAATATAACGACATATGATTTAAAAGATCTTTTTAATAATATAGATTTATTAGATCTATATAATATTATAAATGCAATATTTAAAAAGTATCCTCATAAACTGGATTTACCATTTAATATAGATATATCTTATTTTAAATCTTTAACAAATTTCATTATCTATAATAATCATATTTTGCAAGATAACACATTATATTTACAGAACGTCAGTATACCGCAAGGTGGATGGATGTACATCCTGTTTATTATCTGACTTATTCTTATATCACTATGAACGTACTTTTACTAATAGTAATCTACATTTATATCGTTATATTGATGACATAATTTTAACTGCCACTGATCAAACTAATATTTCTCAATTTACTGTAGATTATTCTACTAATTTAGAATTAACGGTAAACCTCCTATTTAAGAATACAATTAACTTTTTAGATCTTAAAATTACAATAAAAGAAAACAAAACAATAACTGTATGATAAACGTAAAGAATTTAAATTCAAAGTTAATATATTTACTAATTTTAAATCTTGTCTTCATAATTCTGTATATTGTAATATAATCCTTAATCATTTATATAGAATAAATTGTTTATGTTCTTCTCATTTAATTAATAATAATATTAAAAAACTAATTTATGATGCATTAAATCATGGTTTTCCAAAAAAATTCATATATTCTTTAATATATAATTAGCACTTAAATGATCTTAAAAAACAAATTAACACATGCGTAAAAAATAAAATAAAATAAAATAAAAAAAATATATATAAAGTAATAAAATAATTATAAAAAATTAAAAATTGCAAAATAATAATAAAAAATTATTATAGGATCGTTAGGTGGGTAGATGTTAAAGCACAGAGGAGGGTGGCGTTGTCTGGATAATACGCAATGTTTAATTTATGAAAAAAATGGGGCATTTGATTTATATCTACGTTGCTAATACACATTTTATAATGGATGTTCATTCGATACTTTTATATGTATAATTATGTAGTTATTATTTATATATTTATCAATTCATATTAAATTTATTCATATTCATTAATATTTAAAATAGTTAACGATTAACTTGCATTTAAATTTTAGCCTACTCAAGACAATATCATATTAATTTCTAATAGTATACTATCTTAAGTGAGAATAAAATGCATAATAGGTGCTTTTGTTATAACTAATGCTATGACAGTATGGATTTTAATTTGGTAATTTGTTTGTTTTTTCCTCTATACTTTTTAATCTTGTTTCATTTTGAACTTAATTGGTGTTCACTGGTTTATTTCTCAGTTTTATGTGTGTGGTAGTCCCAAATTAATATTCTTTAGCATTTTAATGGCTAATATGAAGATGAAACCACACACTTTATTTGTCGAACGTTAGGCATTTGGGACCTGAAGACTCTGTCTGTGTTCTACAAATATCCATTATTCTTTTCCTGCTCATTTTATTTATTTATTTATTTTATTTTTATTGGTAATTTGTAATTTTTTTTAATGGTCTTCGATTTTTAGCTTAAAGCTGGATTCTTTTACAGAAATCGACTATGATTTTGCTTATATTTGCGTTACATGTACCCCTGATGAAGTGAAATGCTATATAAGCTTCCTGATACATCCATTATATATATATATGTTTTTATATATATTTAATTAATGGTTATATATATATATATATATATATATATATATATCAGTGGCGTGGCGTGAAAATTTTCGGTGGTCATCGCAATTATTTAAGTTTGTGGTGAAAAATTATTAACTCTAAAATTCAATGGTTGAATGTTCAAAAAAGAAACTTTAAATCTTACCTTCACTTATACATGAACTCCAAATGTTCTGCTAAAACTGGATCGTAGAGTTTTAAAAGCTTATTAAGAGTTTTAAAATATTGCTTGGTCATCGCCGCATCCAGCGATGACCGGACGCCACGCCACTGATATATATATATATATATATATATATACATAACCATTAAATAAATATTACCGACCACCAACAAAAACTGTGAAATTTTGAATAAAATGACATTAAGGAATACGGTTCCCCCCAACACACTTAACATAGATAACGATATTGGTAAAATTCATTTATTGAATACAATGCAAATTTTAATGGAATTTCCTAAGAAAGGTATCAGATAACTACAGAGTAGAAATCAAATTGATAATACACAAAGATTATGCGCAATTGCATCAGAGATCTAAGCGTATAATATTTAAAAGATTGCTAAAAACATTTAGCTACCATGGTTATATATTTAAAAATATATATAAGATACCATTATTTATAAGGAAATAGTTTAAAAGGAATTGTTGACATTCAAAATGAAAAGATATCATAATTAAAAACATCATAAATAGCTTACATTCATAGCTTATATATATATATATATATATATATATATATATATATACATTATATATATATATATACATTAAAAATAAAAGAACTGGACAATTACACCGAAAAAAGTTATATATACACTTGATAAAATATCCTTAGTTTACTACACGGTGTACAAAACTGTTGTAAAGTCAATAATAAACTTATACAAACATTAAAATAAAGTTAAAATATCTACGTTTCGGTCATCCTTCTATGACTTTCCTCAGGAACGTTGTCGCGTATCTTCTAAAATTAGAGCAAAACCGTCATGAGTTCAAAATGTTCGTTATATATTCAGTCAAAAGTCACTTTATCCAATTACAATCCAGAAAAAATGCAATGGCACCATCTATTAGAAAAAAAGTAGACTACAATTTCGAATGATTTTTTTATGTTGTGATTATTACGTTGAAACATTTATTCCTTTTTCACCTCATAGACAGCGCCATATTAAAAATCATTCGAAATTGTAGTCCACTTTTTGTCTAATAGATGGTGCCATTGCATTTTTTCTGGATTGTAATTGGATAAAGCTACTTTTGACTGAATATATAACGACCATTTTGAACTCAAGACAGTTTTGCTCTAATTTTAGAAGATATACGACAACGTTCCTCAGGAAGGTCATAGAAGGATGACCGAAACGTAGGTATTTTAACTTTATTTTAATGTTTGTATAAGTTTATTTTTGACTTTAAAACAGTTTTGTACACCGTGTAGTAAACTAATGATATTTTATCAAGTATATATATATATATATATATATATATATATATATATATATGACGGTGGTAGGTTATGTTTAATTAATGGTTATATATTAGCATTCAAATTACTATGATGCATTTGCGCAAGTAATTATGAATGTATGCTTTTTTCGATATTTTTAAATTTCTTTTCATTTTGAATGTCAACAATTCATTTTGATGTATTTTTTCCTTATGGTATCTTATATATATTTATATATATTCCCAGGTCGCTAAATTATTTAGAAATCTTTTAAATATTATACGCTTAGATCATTGCTGCAATTAGCGCACTATCTATGTGTATTATCAATATGATTTCTACAATGTAGTTATCTGATACCTATTTTAGGATTCCATTAATTTTTTCATTCCTATCATTGCAACGATTTATTTAATGTTTTTTAATTTTCTAGTTATGATTTTATCTGAATTTTCTTGAAGTTAGTGTATGATATTGTCCTATATATTTTCTATTTTTGTTATAGCTTTACATAATTCTGTAGAGATAATCATTTTATATATACATTAATTTGGTAGCAATAATTATTCCTATTCATAGATTTAATGTTAATTTGCTTTAGTTTAAATTCATTTTAATTTGATCTGAGTGGTTAGTTGGGTATGCGTTTTGGTTGTCTTTGCATGGTTATAGTTGTTCTAGTATTTGGATGTTATGCGGATCTTTTTTGGCTTATTTGTTATAAAATAGTTTAGTGGTTTCTTGCTATTATTAGTTTACGATATTTGGGTTTTTATAATTTGGTTATGGATAATTTGAAGATTGTTTCTGCGTTCTGCTTCTATTATTGTAAATATTGTATATATTTTTTCTTACTCAAGTTTTATTTTTTAATCAAGGCTAATTTAATTAAATTATTAAAATTTCTTATTTTTATGGCAATTATTGCATTTTCCATACATAATTTTTATATGGCAGTTCTTAGTAAACATCTCGATACTGGCAAGATACACTTAGCATCTATGCAGTGTAGTGCCCGGTACAGGAATAATAATTGGGTTGTTCCTGGATCGTCATCCAGCGACCATTTATACTCTCCCCCTCGTCCTTTATTTTTTCGTAAGTGCTATGATTCTCGGTGCAAGACATGTCCATACGCTGCTCAGACACAAATTGTCTCAGATCCTAATTATTCAAGTTTTTGTAAAGCATTTAATGTTATTTATAGTATAAAATGCAACTTTTGTAATATGAAATATATTGGTGAAACATCAGGTCCAATTCATAAACGAATCAATTATCATCGTTCAGACTCTAATAACAACAAAGCAAAAAATATACAATCTACAGCTGAAATTCAACATTTTCATAAACATCTATTTAAAAATACGACAATTGAAATCCTTCAAATTCTAAAAAATAAATCAGAACGTCTTTATATGGAATCATCATATATGAAATATTATAACACAATTTATCCTTATGGACTTAATAGTGAAGTATTTAACAGACCTGTCAAAGTCTTCACATCTATAAATAACAATATTGATTATTCTCCAATTTATCCTACTCTTAATCATAATTTAAATGCTAAAACAACACGTAATAGACGCGGTAAGGGTTCATCATCAGTTGTAGTTTCCAAAAAATCTATCACAAAACAAATTAATGATCTTCAACGAAATTACTTAGAGAATTATAACTGGTTGTTAATTCGAAAAAACATCTTTGCTATTAAAAAGAAACAGCTTGTACAACATTTAAATGTCTTTCTAAGTAAATCTTTCTCTAAACATTTCTCTGATATTTACTTTGACCTTCTTATGAGTAGGGTTAATCTTTTAAATATTAATTTACAAAAAAAAAACACAAAATTCAGAACATGAATACTCAAATGATAATTACTTTTTCAAATCACATATTTAATAAAATTAATATCAATTCTATAATTAATGATAAAAATTATTTTTTTCCTATCAATAATCTTCATATATCAAATACCTTTAAATATCCGAATACAATTGGGAGAAAGATTTTTAACTACAATACATTTTCAAAAAATACACCTGCTGCAAGTAATTTTCCGTGTAACTGCAAAGACCCCACTCTAAAAAAAATACATAAACAATGATCACGGACATATAATCACTGGAAATCTTGATCTTGTTCATGATTTTAAATTGAAACAACTAATGGGTTATGGTACTAAATATAGACTTCCATCTAAATTTAATGTTAAATCTATTATCAAACAGTTTACATATGATATTGATATTTTTATTTATAAAATTTCTATCTCTTATAATAAGCCTATTGAATATTTTAATCAATGGAAGATATTAGTAATTGAAAAATTAACTATGGCTTTAAAAAATAATATTGCTGATTTGGTTTCTATTAATACAAAGCATTATTTCCAACAAATTACTAAATTTAAAAAACTACGTTATTACATATGTAGACAAATCTCCTAACAATTATGCTATTATATGTAAATCATATTATCACCAACTTCTTACAAATACTATTTCTTCTAATAAGTCATTTCAAAAAACTAATGAAACTGTAATTGTAAATAATCGTAAAATTCGAAGTTATTATAAACTATTAAATATTTTATCTACTAATTTTAATTATCCATATTTAGTTCTTATTCCCAAATTTCATAAAACTCCTATTAAATTTAGGACTGTTACTATTGGTTGTAATACATATAATAATAAAGCCAATACACTTCTCTTAAAAATTCTTAATCAATTATATGTACTTACTACAAATAATGATAATACACATTGTATAAAAAATAGCTATCAACTTGTTAATATTTTAAAAAATCTTCATTGTGTTTATAATATAACGACATATGA
The DNA here is from genome assembly GCA_963932465.1 of Maratus speciosus. Classification (NCBI taxonomy): domain Eukaryota; kingdom Metazoa; phylum Arthropoda; class Arachnida; order Araneae; family Salticidae; genus Maratus; species Maratus speciosus. The sequence goes on from OZ010799.1 coordinate 11,768,231, forward strand.
CTTCAAAGATCTTTTTAATAATATAGACCTATTAGATTTACATAAAATTATAAATGCATTATTTAAAAAATATTATAAAAAACTGAAATTACCATCTAATATAGATATTGCATATTTTAAATCTTTAACTAACTTCATTATCTATAATAATTATATATTGCAAGATAATACTTTATATTTACAGCATGTCGGTATACCACAAGGCGGTTGTGCTTCCAGTTTACTCTCAGACTTATACTTATATCATTATGAACGTCATTTTACTAATAATAATCTACATTTATATCGTTATATTGATGACATCATTTTAATTGATACTGATCAATCTGCAATTACTCGATTTCCAGTTGATTATCCCACTAATTTGGAATTAACGGAAAACCTTTTATCTAACAATACAATTAACTTCTTAGATCTTAAAATTACAATCAAAGACAATAAAACAATCACAGATTTATATGACAAACGTAAAGAATTTAAATTCAAAGTTAATACATTTACAAATTTTAAATCTTGTCTACATCATTCTGTATTTCGGAATATAATACTTAATCATTTATATAGAATAAAATGTTTATGTACTTCTCCTCTAATTAACAATAATATTAAAAAACTAATTTATGATGCATTAAATCATGGTTTTCCAAAAAAATTCATATATTCATTGATATACAATTAGTACTTTTCTTACATGATCTATTAAAACAAATTAACACATGCGTAAACAAAATTACAAAAAAATTATAAAATAAAAAAATATTTATAAAAAATTAAAAATTGTAAAATAATATAAAAAAATATTATAGGCTGGTTGGGTGGGTAGATGTTAGAGTACGGAGGAGGGTGGTGTTGTCTGGATAATACGCAATGGTTAATTATATATATATAAAAAAATGGGGGCTCTTGTATTATTACTATATTTTTGTTTCGTATTTTATATGGATGTTGATTTGATATTTTATATGTAATTGGAGAATTTCATTAATATTATAATTAGCCTAATTATTGATTAATCTAATTTACAATTATTTGTTATTAAATTTTAAATTTACTAAGGACAATATCATATTAATTACTAATAGTATGCCATTCTTATAGTGAATAATATACATATAAGTATGTATAATATAAATATAGTTATACTGTATGCATTAAAATTGGGTAATTATTTTTATTATTATTACTCTATTCTTTTTAATATTTATTATCAGTTTAATGTTTTTGAATGTCCCACATTCATACTTTATGGTTTTTTATGGTTGTCTGAAGATAATCCACACTCTATATTTGTGCTTTTTAAGTAATGGATATTTAAGTATCATTTAACCTTCTATTTACTTCCACATGTTTTTTATTTCCTGTTCATTTTATAAATATCTGATATATAATTCATAAAAAATAATTTTTATATTTAATAATTATTTATATTAATTATTACTGAATTTTATTTTGTTTTATAGCATATAGCTATATGCTATATATTATCAATGTTCTAGAATTATTTATTTCTTAGTTTAGTTTAAATAAGTTAGCTAATAGAATATATTGTATGCTTTTAAATTTTATTTACAATAGTTTTTAAATACATTGTGTGGTTTATATTAGGTTTATAATTCTCTATATATAAGGATATGTTTGGTTTTACTGTTTATACAGTTATTTACATTCAAATGCTTACAATTATTTATACAGTTATTTACATTCAAATGCTTACAAATATTTATCTTGCGTTAGTTGTTTAATAGAAGTAATACTAGATGGCAGCACTAAATTTGTCTCTTTAAGATAGCTCTAATTGTTAATTTTTCTAGCTCCATTTCAGTTATAATTTAATACACCAGGGGGTATTTTTAGCTAAATTTTGACGATATTGTTAAACTGTTATTAATTAATTTAATAGTGCATTTTAAATAATGTAATTAATATCTATTTATTTTATATTAGATTAAATGTGTTTAACAAGGTATTTCAATTTTATTTCAAAATATATTAACTGCATCCTTTGGTATCATTTACTGTGATTTCTTAACTGTTTTATTCACCTTAATCTTTTTGATATACTGGCAGCCGTGTGCGCGTGGATTTTTGTAAAATACTGAAATATTAATCGGTATGGTGTTTATTATTTATATTTTATATCCTATAACTATTTAAATACGTTTTATTGATTCTTCCATTTCATATTATTTGTTTCTATTCTTTCATTTTATTCAATTCACTCGATTTTATGGTTTTTTGGGCACTGGGGAAAATAACTTTTAGCTTTAGCTTATTTTTCTCACAGAAAACGACCATTTTGCTTATATCATTGAATTCTGTGCCCTTGATAACGTAATTCAATGTATAAGCTTTTCAATTTTTGTCGGTGTCCACTTTTTTCTTTTTCTTCCATAATAATTCTTATATTATTATTTTTTTTTAAATACTTACAGCTTTAATTCATAATATTTGACGGTGGTAGGTTATGTTTAATTAATGGTTATATATTAGCATTCAAATTACTATGATGCATTTGCGCAAGTAATTATGAATGTATGCTTTTTACGATATTTTTAAATTTCTTTTCATTTTGAATGTCAACAATTCATTTTGATGTATTTTTTCCTTATGGTATCTTATATATATTTATATATATTCCCAGGTCGCTAAATTATTTAGAAATCTTTTAAATATTATACGCTTAGATCATTGCTGCAATTAGCGCACTATCTATGTGTATTATCAATATGATTTCTACAATGTAGTTATCTGATACCTATTTTAGGATTTCATTAATTTTTTCATTCCTATCATTGCAACGATTTATTTAATGTTTTTTAATTTTCTAGTTATGATTTTATCTGAATTTTCTTGAAGTTAGTGTATGATATTGTCCTATATATTTTCTATTTTTGCTATAGCTTTACATAATTCTGTAGAGATAATCATTTTATATATACATTAATTTGGTAGCAATAATTATTCCTATTCATAGATTTAATGTTAATTTGCTTTAGTTTAAATTCATTTTAATTTGATCTGAGTGGTTAGTTGGGTATGCGTTTTGGTTGTCTTTGCATGGTTATAGTTGTTCTAGGATTTGGATGTTATGCGGATCTTTTTTGACTTATTTGTTATAAAATAGTTTAGTGGTTTCTTGCTATTATTAGTTTACGATATTTGGGTTCTCATAATTTGGTTATGGATAATTTGAAGATTGTTTCTGCGTTCTGCTTCTATTATTGTAACTATTGTATATATTTTTTCTTACTCAAGTTTTATTATTTAATCAAGGCTAATTTAATTAAATTATTAAAATTTCTTATTTTTATGGTAATTATTGCATTTTCCATACATAATTTTTATATGGCAGTTCTTAGTAAACATCTCGATACTGGCAAGATACACTTAGCATCTATGCAGTGTAGTGCCCGGTACAGGAATAATAATTGGGTTGTTCCTGGATCGTCATCCAGCGACCATTTATACTCTCCCCCTCGTCCTTTATTTTTTCGTAAGTGCTATGATTCTCGGTGCAAGACATGTCCATACGCTGCTCAGACACAAATTGTCTCAGATCCTAATTATTCAAGTTTTTGTAAAGCATTTAATGTTATTTATAGTATAAAATGCAACTTTTGTAATATGAATTATATTGGTGAAACATCATGTCCAATTCATAAACGAATCAATCATCATCGTTCAGACTCTAATAACAACAAAGCAAAAAATATACAATCTACAACTGAAATTCAACATTTTCATAAACATCTATTTAAAAATACGACATTTGAAATCCTTCAAATTCTAAAAAATAAATCAGAACGTCTTTATATGGAATCATCATATATGTAATATTATAACACAATTTATCCTTATGGACTTAATAGTGAAGTATTTAACAGACCTGTCAAAGTCTTCACATCTATAAATAACAATATTGATTATTCTTCAATTTATCCTACTCTTAATCATAATTTAAATGCTAAAACAACACGTAATAAACGCGGTAAGGGTTCATCATCAGTTGTAGTTTCCAAAAAATCTATCACAAAACAAATTAATGATCTTCAACGAAATTACTTAGAGAATTATAACTGGTTGTTAATTCGAAAAAACATCTTTGCTATTAAAAAGAAACAGCTTGTACAACATTTAAGTGTCTTTCTAAGTAAATCTTTCTCTAAACATTTCTCTGATATTTACTTTGACCTTATTATGAGTAGGGTTAATCTTTTAAATATTAATTTACAAAAAAAAACACAAAATTCAGAACATGAATACTCAAATGATAATTACTTTTTCAAATCACATATTTAATAAAATTCATATCAATTCTATAATTAATGATAAAAATTGTTTTTTTCCTATCAATAATCTTCATATATCAAAAACCTTTAAATATCCGAATACAATTGGGAGAAAGATTTTTAACTACAATACATTTTCAAAAAATACATCTGCTGCAAGTAATTTTCCGTGTAACTGCAAAGTCCCCACTCTAAAAAAATACTTAAACAATGATCATGGACATATAATCACTGGAAATCTTGATATTGTTCATGATTTTAAATTGAAACAACTAATGGGTTATGGTACTAAATATAGACTTCCATCTAAATTTAATGTTAAATCTATTATCAAACAGTTTACATATGATATTGATATTTTTATTTATAAAATTTCTATCTCTTATAATAAGCCTATTGAATATTTTAATCAATGGAAGATATTAGTAATTGAAAAATTAACTATGGCTTTAAAAAATAATATTGCTGATTTGGTTTCTATTAATACAAAGCATTATTTCCAACAAGTTACTAAATTACAAAAAAACTACGTTATTACATATGTAGACAAATCTCCTAACAATTATGCTATTATATGTAAATCATATTATCACCAACTTCTTACAAATTCTATTTCTTCTAATAAGTCATTTCAAATAACTAATGAAACTGTAATTGTAAATAATCGTAAAATTCGAAGTTATTATAAACTATTAAATATTTTATCTACTAATTTTAATTATCCATATTTAGTTCTTATTCCCAAATTTCATAAAACTCCTATTAAATTTAGGACTGTTACTATTGGTTGTAATACATATAATAATAAAGCCAATACACTTCTCTTAAAAATTCTTAATCAATTATATGTACTTACTACAAATAATGATAATACACATTGTATAAAAAATAACTATCAACTTGTTAATATATTAAAAAATCTTCATTGTGTTTATAATATAACGACATATGACTTCAAAGATCTTTTTAATAATATAGACCTATTAGATTTACATAAAATTATAAATGCATTATTTAAAAAATATTATAAAAAACTGGAATTACCATCTAATATAGATATTGCATATTTTAAATCTTTAACTAACTTCATTATCTATAATAATTATATATTGCAAGATAATACTTTATATTTACAGCATGTCGGTATACCACAAGGCGGTTGTACGTCCAGTTTACTCTCAGACTTATACTTATATCATTATGAACGTCATTTTAATAATAATAATCTACATTTATATCGTTATATTGATGACATCATTTTAATTGATACTGATCAATCTGCAATTACTCGATTTCCAGTTGATTATCCCACTAATTTGGAATTAACGGAAAACCTTTTATCTAACAATACAATTAACTTCTTAGATCTTAAAATTACAATCAAAGACAATAAAACAATCACAGATTTATATGACAAACGTAAAGAATTTAAATTCAAAGTTAATACATTTACAAATTTTAAATCTTGTCTACATCATTCTGTATTTCGGAATATAATACTTAATCATTTATATAGAATAAAATGTTTATGTACTTCTCCTCTAATTAACAATAATATTAAAAAACTAATTTATGATGCATTAAATCATGGTTTTCCAAAAAAATTCATATATTCATTAATATACAATTAGTACTTTTCTTACATGATCTATTAAAACAAATTAACACATGCGTAAACAAAATTACAAAAAAATTATTAAATAAAAAAATATTTATAAAAAATTAAAAATTGTAAAATAATATAAAAAAAATATTATAGGCTGGTTGGGTGGGTAGATGTTAGAGTACGGAGGAGGGTGGTGTTGTCTGGATAATACGCAATGGTTAATTATATATATATAAAAAAAATGGGGGCTCTTGTATTATTACTATATTTTTGTTACGTATTTTATATGGATGTTGATTTGATATTTTATATGTAATTGGAGAATTTCATTAATATTATAATTAGCCTAATTATTGATTAATCTAATTTACAATTATTTGTTATTAAATTTTAAATTTACTAAGGACAATATCATATTAATTACTAATAGTATGCCATTCTTATAGTGAATAATATACATATAAGTATGTATAATATAAATATAGTTATACTGTATGCATTAAAATTGGGTAATTATTTTTATTATTATTACTCTATTCTTTTTAATATTTATTATCGGTTTAATGTTTTTGAATGTCCCACATTCATACTTTATGGTTTTTTATGGTTGTCTGAAGATAATCCACACTCTATATTTGTGCTTTTTAAGTAAGGGATATTTAAGTATCATTTAACCTTCTATTTACTTCCACATGTTTTTTATTTCCTGTTCATTTTATAAATATCTGATATATAATTCATAAAAAATAATTTTTATATTTAATAATTATTTATATTAATTATTACTGAATTTTATTTTGTTTTATAGCATATAGCTATATGCTATATATTATCAATGTTCTAGAATTATTTATTTCTTAGTTTAGTTTAAATAAGTTAGCTAATAGAATATATTGTATGCTTTTAAATTTTATTTACAATAGTTTTTAAATACATTGTGTGGTTTATATTCGGTCGCAGACGATTAGCCGAAAACCAAATAGCCGACAAGACATTTAGCAGACAGCACTTAGACGACAGGACGTTTAGCCGACAAGTACATTTAGTCGACACGTACATTTAGCAGACAGGACCTGTAGCCGACAAGTACATTTAGCCGACAAGTACATTTAGCCGACAGGACAAGTAGCCGAAACGTACGTATAGCATACAGGACAATTTGCCGAAACGGACATTTAGCAGACAGACAATTGGACGACAGGCAATTGGCCGAACGTGACAATTAGCCGACAGGACATTTAGCCGACAGGACAATAAGTCGACAAGACAATTAGCCGACAGGACAATTAGCCGACAGGACATTTAGCCGACATGACATTTAGCCGACAGGACATTTAGCCGACAAGACAATTAGCCGACAGGACAATTAGCCGACAAGACAATTAGCCGACAGGACAATTAGCCGACAGGACAATTAGCCGAAAGGACAATTAGCCGAAAGGACATTTAGCCGACAGGACATTTAGCCGACAGGACATTTAGCCGACAGGATGATTAGCCGACAAGACAAATTAAACGACAGGATATTTAGCTGAGAGGACGATTAGCCTAGTTAGGTTATGGTTAGGATACTTTTAGGTTAAGGATAGATTATAATTAGTTTACGGTTACGTTAAACTTAGGTTACAGTTACGTTACGGTTAGGTTACAGTTAGATTACGGTTACGTCACAGTTATGTTACTTTCAGGTAACAATTATGTTACGCTTAAGTTACAGATAGGTTAAGGTTATGTTACGGATAGGTTACAGTTAGATTACGGTTAAGTTACGGATAGGTTACAGTTAGATTACGTTTCTGCTACGATTAGGTTACGGATAGGATACAGTTACGTTACAGTTTGGTTACAAATAGGATGACGGATAGGTTACAGTTACGTTACAGTTTGGTTACAAATAGGATGACGGATAGGTTACAGTTAGATTACGGTTAGGTTCCGTATAGGTTACAGTAGGTTACGGATAGGTTACGGTTAGGTTACCGCCAAGCTACAGTTAGGTTACGGTTAGGTTACATTTAGGTTACAGTTAGGTTATAGTTACATCACAGTTAGGATACGGTTAGGTTATAATTAGGTTACGGTTAGCGTACCGTCATGTTACGTCATAGATTACTGTTAGGTTACAGTTATGTTACAGTTAGGTTATGGTTAGGTTATAAGTAGGTTACGGTTACGTTACGGTTAGGATGAAGTTAGATTACGGTTAAGTTACGGATAGGTTACAGTTAGATTACGTTTCTGCTACGATTAGGTTACCGATAGGATACAGTTACGTTACAGTTTGGTTACAAATAGGATTACGGATAGGTTACAGTTAGATTACGGTTAGGTTCCGGATAGGTTACAGTAGGTTACGGATAGATTACAATTAGGTTACGGTTAGGTTACCGCCAGGCTACAGTTAACTTACGGTTAGGTTACAGTTAGGTTATAGTTACATCACTGTTAGGATACGGTTAGGTTATAATTAGGTTATGGTTAGCGTACCGTCATGTTACGCTTATTTTACAGATATATTACTGTTAGGTTACAGTTATGTTACAGTTATGTTATGGTTAGGTTATAAGTAGGTTACGGTTACGTTACGGTTAGGATGAAGTTAGATTACGGTTAAGTTACGGTTAGGTTACAGTTAGATTACGTTTCTGCTACGCTTAGGTTACGGATGGGACACAGTTACGTTACAGTTTGGTTACAAATAGGATTACGGATAGGTTACAGTTAGATTACTGTTAGGTTCCGGATAGGTTACAGTAGGTTACGGATAGATTACAATTAGGTTACGGTTAGGTTACCGCCAGGCTACAGTTAACTTACGGTTAGCTTACATTTAGGTTACAGTTAGGTTATAGTTACATCGCAGTTAGGATACGGTTAGTTAATAATTAGGTTACGGTTAGCGCACCGTCATGTTACGCTTATTTTACAGATAGATTACTGTTAGGTTACAGTTATGTTATAGTTAGGTTATAAGTAGGTTACGGTTAGGTTACGGTTATGTTCCATTTCCGTTACAGATAGGTTACGGTTAGATTATGGATAAGTTACAGTTATGTTACGGGGGTCTATGTCATTTAGCCGAAAACCAAATAGCCGACAAGACATTTAGCAGACACCAATTAGCCGACAGGATGTTTAGCCGACAAGTACATTTAGCCGAAACGTACATTTACCCGACAGGACATTTAGCCGGCAGGTCAAATAGCCGACAGGACGTTTAGCCGACAAGACATTTAGCCGACAGGACAATTAGCTGACATTATATTTAGCCGACATTTAGTCGACATGACAATTAGCCGACAGGTCAAATTGCCGACATGACAATTAGCCGACAGGACAATTAACCGACAGGTCAAATAACCGACAGGACATATAGACGACAGGTCAAATAGCCGACCTGACAATTACCCGACAGGACAATTAGGAGACATGAAAATTAGCCTACAGGTCAAATAGCCGACATGATATTTATCCAAAACATACATTTTGCCGAAAGAATTTAGAAGACTCATTGATATGGGTCGGTGATATACCAACAATGTGAACCTCAATAACTCGTCACCATCATAATTCAACTTTTTAGCTCACAGGCTATCAAAGTCAGAGAGCTGATGTGCCCGCCGTTCTGCATGTATGTAAGTATGTACGTACATATTCACGTAACGAGGTAACTCTTGATAGAAACATCCGATTTGCTTCAATTTTTTTTTCTAGGTTCATTCTGGAAAGGTGCTTTCCTGATTAGTTTTGGGGGTTCATTGGTTAAAGATAAAGGGGGAAAAGGGGGCTACCCTCCCCTTAATTTAGATAAATGGGTTTTTCTTGCAGAATTATTCGATTTGCTCTAAATCTGATATACCGGTTTATTATGTTAAGGAGCTTCCCTGATTAGATTTGGAAGTTCATTAGTTAAGTATAAAGGGGGAAAGAGGGCTATCCCCCCTTAATTTAGATAAATGTTTTTTCATTCAAAATCATTCGATTTGCTCCAAATTCGGTATACCGGTTTATTATGTTAAGGAGCTTCCCTGATTAGATTTTGAGGTTCATTAGTTAAGAATAAAGGGGGGATAGGGCAGCTAACCCCCCCCCCCTTAATTTATATAAATGGGTTTTTCATGCAGACTTATTTGATTTGCTCCAAATTTGCTATACCGGTTTATCATGTTAAGGAGCTGCCTTGATTAGATTTGGAGGTTCATTAGTTAAGAATAAAGGGGGGAAAGGGGGCTATCCCCTATTAATTTAGATAAATGGGTTTTTCATGCAGAATTATTCGATTTGCTCTAAATCTGATATACCGGTTTATTATGTTAAGGAGCTTCCCTGATTAGATTTGGAAGTTCATTAGTTAAGTATAAAGGGGGAAAGAGGGCTACCCCCCCTTAATTTAGATAAATGTTTTTTCATTCATAATTATTCGATTTGCTCCAAATTCGGTATACCGGTTTATTATGTTAAGGAGCTTCCCTGATTAGATTTGGAGGTTCATTAGTTAAGAATAAAGGGGGGATAGGGGAGCTACCCCCCCCTTAATTTATATAAATGGGTTTTTCATGCAGACTTATTCGATTTGCTCCAAATTTGCTATACCGGTTTATCATGTTAAGGATCTGCCTTGATTAGATTTGGAGGTTCATTAGTTAAGAATAAAGGGGGATAGGGGAGCTAGTCCCCCCCACCCCTTAATTTAGATAAATTGGTTTTTCATTCAGAGTTATTCGATTTGCTCCAAATTTGCTATACCGGTTTATCATGTTAAGGAGCAGCCTTAATTAGATTTGGAGGTTCATTAGTTAAGAATAAAGGGGGGAAAAGGGGCAACCCCACTCCTTAATTTATCGGACACTTGTGGTACGAATATTATAGAAGTTTGTTTTTAGGCTAATTGAAGGGTGTAGAGTTCATTTATGCTGTCAGAATTGTGTACTGCTATTGAAAAAAACAAAGTTATGGTTCGTTTTAAGATTTAGATGGCCCCCTAAGCAAATTTTATATACATCATTTAAAAGTAGACTTTATTACCAATCGTTTGGTACCAGTAACTTTCTTCTACGATATTTTTTTCAGAGTTAGTAGGGGTGTTTAATTTTTTTTTTCCCACGACTGTACACTTTAGGTTTTTCGGATTGTGCTTTATATCTTTCGGTCGGAGTCGGTGTGATCTGGTTTTTAACAATGAAGTCCAGAATATTTTTTAAATGAAAAACTATAGATTTGACTATTAATGGTGGCTCATAGTAATACCCATGTGTTCATTTCTGTACTTAAGGGATAAAATTATACAACACTTTATTATAAACGTGTTAAAATATGGAGCAATTTCTTTTACTTTGGGGTTTGGTGGAAGTCTGTCGGTTTTGTGTTGAAGAAATTGTTTTGTTGGGTGCTCGCAGACTCCATTCCTAGGCGTTGAAATTTATTTAGAGTGTACCATATATAATATAGTTTAATAAAGCAAATAATTAAATAATTTGATAACATTGCAATGATTGCAGTAAATATAATGTGACACTAAATAATCCAAAAAAGTAAAAAAGTCGGATAATTAAGAACTTGAATTATACTCGCCCCTCCTCCACCCCTAAAAAAAACTATCTTAAAAAATTCTATACACCTGAATTTCTAGCCATCAGGGACAAGTTGTACACAGCTGAGAAGCAATTGATAAAAGAAAATTTCTCTCATGTATTTTTAAAATTAGGCAAAGTACGATATATATATATATATCACCTTAAGAAAGTTCGAATAGGAAATGTTTTGGATAATTATTAATTTCTATGCATAAATCATTTATTTAATGCATTTGTTTTTATTGTAATCAAATCTGATAAATTATCATAGCGTTTGAGCATTTTTTAAATTTTTGTTTGAGTCTGACAATTGATAAAAATTTTCCGAAAAATCAAATTCCTTGGGGGGGGGGGGGTATTGCCCCCCTCAGCCCCCCTTAAATGGCGGCCCTGTTTCCAAAACTTTCTAAAATATTCATGGAGACATTTTTATGCATAAAAACATTAAAATAAAATCCTTTATATCTAACTTCCTTTTATCAGTAATTTATTTATTTTTTTATTTATTTTTGACTAGATAATGGTAAATTTAAGAGCTGTTTATTTTTATTCCACCCTAACATTATTTATTCCAGACAGTGTTGCGCCAACATATGCGTATATGGCGGAAGCATGATGCAACAGTTGAAAGGAGAAATCAATCATCATGTTTGGACATTTCTTTATTCATTTCATTTTCTTCAGTTATTAACGAAAAAGAGCTATTATTTGATACCAATTTAGCCGTGCTAATAAATCTATTTTATACAAATAAAGCCTATTATGGCATTAAACTGGATTATTCCTAATTTTCTCTTATTGATCAAGTTGAATTTAGACACATTTTTTTCGTGAGGGATTTCTGTGATCTCCGGGATGGGGGTGGGGTTGGAATTTGCACTTTTTGACCATTGAAAACACAAAATCTCAAATCTTCCGTGGGGACATTTATTCTCTGGGGAGAATGTCTCCTTCGGGTCACCCCATGAATTCAACACTGTTAATGATTAAAAAAAATATATTAGGACTGTTTCTCTTTCTGATTTAATTAAGAAATTTAAACATTTAAACACGGAATGTAAAAAATTATTTTGGAGAAACTATTATTTGTATAATGAATGCCATTGTTGGATCATATACACCTACGTTTACAAATGAACTGAAAATTTAATACAATAATATTAAACTAGAGAACAGGAATTCTGTTTTTTCAGAATTTTGTGTCGCCCCCGGCATTTCCATTACTTCATTTTCTTCTGATGGACTGATGGCTTCTATTATTATGAAACAGCCATTATAAATGAAGTGCTAGGTGAAGATGAAAGTGCAGCCGTAAAAGTTTGAACTCTGATTTTCTGGTCGGAATCGGGGAAAAAAATGGCTATATATATACATATATATATATATATATTTTTTTTTTTTTTTTTTTGACGACTGCTTTTTTATCTTCCCCTAACACTTCATTTATAATGGCTGTTTCATAATAATAGAAGCCACCAGTCCATCAGAAGAAAATAACTCGGTTAAGCGGGACTCTACTGCAGTACAAAACATATTTCAATTTTAAGACTTAAAGCACACGTTTTGTTTTATGTAAAATGACGTCATTCGTATCCGCTTAAGAATTCCACATTTACGATCTACTCTTAAACATCTGCAGTAAAGCATGCATAGCACATCACTATCGCGAAATAATGCACAAATGCAAAAAAATATTCCGTCTTTCAAGAAAAAAAAAAAAGGCGATCTAATGATTCATAGATACTTACAATTAAATATAGTATATAATAGCTCCATTGTTTTAACAGAAATCATTCGCTTATATATTTTTTTTCAAAATAGCACGTATTTTAATTACATTTTCTTTCGGTTGTTGCGAGAAAATGGCAACAAAAATATATAATTGCAATTTTAAAACTATTCTTCCTTTACTTTCTACAGAAATCGAGTTCTTCCGTTGCCAATATTAAGCAAATGGCTCTAAAAACTACAAAAAAATTAATATTCCAATAATAAATGGAGATACAGTTTTCAAACAAAATGCATTTAAAAGAACTTTTTTTCTCCAATACGACGGTATAAAAATTGAAAATGTGCGATGCTTAGAAGTTTAAAAAATTTCTAAACAGTATTTAATCGTAATGCTTTGTTTTACGGCTAGCCTCTGTAAGGTAACGTTATTTTTTGGACACAAAATAAGCTGGGAGAAAGAAATAGCATACCGTACCGGAGGCTAATAACATTTTGTTTTAAACGTGATATATAATTTTAATTGTTTCACCGATTTTCAAGTTTATTGAGAACTTTTTACGTTTCATCCTCATTCCTCTGTTTGTATTAACTTAATTTTTCAATAACGGTTTCTTTGTAATCAATAATACTCTAAAGTTAAAAAATATATGTTGAGAAAATTAAAAATATTTTTTCCAAATAATTCTAATTTAATTTGATATTCAAAATTTAAGAAAAGCATTTATCGAATTAGATATATATGGTAAGCATATAGAATTTTTCTTTAAATTTGAAGCTAGGTCCTCCTTTATATTAATAAAATTGGTTCTTATTTAATATTATTATTTCATTCTTGTTAATAAAGTTTGCATTTGTAGTCGTAGAATGTATCCAGCCTCAGCTAGGGATCTAACGAATTTCGGACGATTTTCAGTATTAAGCAGAATATTGTAGATATTTAGAGGAATAAAATCAGGGTAATACATTTTAGGCAGATTTCGTAATAAGAAATACTACATATTACATTTTTCCAACATTTTTGCAGATCTACGCCGATCATGAAACCATAGAACACCAAACCACCCCCAGTTCAAAACTTTATCTAACTATCTATCCATATATATCACTTTTTATGGACACGATAACTTCCATAATTCTGCACAAACCTCTTCCAAACTGATCAAGGCCATACTATACAATCAAGGGGCAGAAAATCTCGGTAAAGTTCGTTAATGGGCAAAATCGACCCAAGGGGATTGAAATAGGGAAGGATTTTGTGAAAACAGAAAAAAAAAAACTTCTTAATTATAATGCATATCAAATCAGTTTAAAGTTATTATTACTTCTAGGAAAAGGTAAAAAAAAATAAGTATAACAGGTTTTTGATATCATTAAAAATGGGCTCAAGGGGCAATAAAAATAGAGTTTTAAGAAGAAAAAAATTCATAACTTCGTCAATTCACAAGATATAAAATCCACTTAAATTTATTATAAATCTTCTTATTCTTACCTACAACTTTTATATTGAGAAGTTTTTGATAGTACCAACTCTTACAGAAAAAAGGGAGAGGGTTAAAAAGAAAAAAAAATCATAACTTCGTCAATTCACAAGATATCAAATCCGTTTAAATTTATTATAAATCTTCTTGATATTATCTACAACTTTTATATTGGCAAGATTTTGATAAAACCAACTCTTACACAAAAAAGGGGTTCAAGAAAAAAATATCGTATTAAGGCTGTTCTCAAATCCATAGGGGCAACTTTATGACATAAGTTTGAATTCCTTTTTGTTCGGAAACGCATGAAATTGGAAGGTGTTGTTATACGGAAACTATGTAATTGAAAGACGCTTTCCGTTTTTTTTTTTTTTTTTTTTTTTTTTTTTTTTTTTTTTTTGTAAACACAATAGATGTTTCAGAAAATATTGTCACAGTTTGAACCAAATTTCCCAACAAAAGGGAAAAAACACTGAACGAAGGGAGAAAAATCCCTTGTAGTAGGTCTGCCAATTTTATACAATTACGTTAAAAAATCTGTACGTCATTGTGTCAGAAAATATCAACCTTGTTGAACAGTGTAGTTGAGAACACAGCCTTAACATGATTCTGATAAAACCAGTTCAGAAAAATAAAATTAAAAACTCGTCAAAAGCGACCAGAAAAAATTGTCAAACTGTGTTTATCTCTAATCTTGATTTAGCCTTTTTGGTGAAATTAGTACTTAACTTCGAAATCTACCTGTGCCTGCAGGCCGAGCCGGGAGTGATTTTTTTCTCTTTCTTTTCTTTTTTTTTTTGAAATGAATTTCTCAAATCCAAATTGGCTATTTTCTAACGCATTCATATAGAACCATTTTTATTTCTTACAAGCATAAAATGTACAGCTATTTTCATTCAGATACTAAACAATCAAATTCAATTTTTTAGTGTCAGACTATTTTAAGAATCCATAATCTGCCTGTTTGTCATACAGTTTTATAATGAGGCTCCTAAAACTTCGCTTATCGGTGAGAATTTTGACTATTTTTTTTTTCATTTTGCACAAAACTATCATTATTTGATAAATTTTATAGTACAAATAATGTTCCGTCCGATACGACAGTTTGTTGAATTTTCATGATTTTTTTGAAAAATAAACGGATATGGGCAATTGCCATTTAAAAAAAAAATATTTTATGAACTGAGATAAGGATTACTACTGCAATTTGTTTGTGTAGAAAAATGTAAGTCACATAAACAAGGTTTTTTAACAAATAATAATCTCTTTGTGATGTCTCAACATATTGTATTAAACGTATAAAACAGTTAGACATATGAATAACGAAATCTATATCGAATTAAAAATAAAAAACAAACTGTGCGGTATGAATTTTTTGCTTGCTTTTTCTAGTTCCCTACGATACAACCAAATTTTATACAATGCAATTTTATATCACACTAGCTGACCCACCCGGCGTTGCCCTGGCCCATCATAATAACCTTAAATAAAACTCAAGTTTGTATGATTTTATATTCTTTGAAAATATTTTAAATGAACCTAGTTTCGGTTGTTCCATTGCATTCCACAGCGTCTCGTGTGTTTCCAACAAACGTCTTTCCGAACGAACCTGTAATCTGGGTCCCCGCTACCTAACGCAGCATGTGCCGGAAGTGCTCCGCACGTATCGTAGACAATCGAAAGCCAAGTCTAGTGAGCCAAACTTCGTAGTAATCAAGCCCATAGAACCCGAAAAACGAATGCATCATTAATGTTCGAAAATGTCGTTAACTGAAGTCTAAGATAAACTTTCATAATCACAGAAAGTAGTATTTTCACAGAAAGTAACTGAATTGTAATCTAAGTTAAATAAACCAATTCCCGTTGAAATTGGCCCTTATAACCCGACGAAACAATTTATCCTTACGCGGTGGAAGTTGCCTCCCTCCTCCTCTATAAATTTCATGGTCTACTTTTAAAATTAACACGATATTATTTAATAAACGGATATTTACTGATTTGCAAAATTTTAGCGTAAAACAGCCACACAACAGTAGTTATTATTTGTATTGCAGATGCGCAACAGAAGAAAAGATTGCCATATTATATGAAAAATGTATCTCTGATTTTTTTTTTTCATTATTTTTCCTGTGTAATAAACTTTTCAGAGAATCATATATAATTTTTTCGAAGAAAAATAAAAAATCGCGCATTTAAGGGTTAACGTAACGCGATTTTTATTTTTAATTTACGAATGTAGTGAGTAAACGTAAGTTGTTGCCGAAAAAGGAGATTAATATTCAAAAAAGGTGGTAGCTTGGGTATAAAGAAGGACCGGGCCCAGGGGGCAGGATATTAACTGGAATGTAGTTGGGCAAAGGAAAAAATTTTAATAGTTTTAAAGTAGCTGTAGGACGCAAGAACTATGAAGTAGAAAATTGTAATAGAGTAAGATCGTTTTTAAAGAAGCTGCAACAAAGGCCCCAAGAAGGAGATTAATATTCAAAATTGGTGGTAGTTGAAGTGAGAAATTTTTTTGTCGTTCATGGAGTTGGTAGAAGACTTAAGAAGTTGTTAGAAAAAAAAGCTAATGAATCGGGTCATTTTTAAGGGAGCTACAATAAAGGGCCCAAAAAAGGCCAACTGATAGTTAAGAGCAGGGCCCTAACATGAAAATATGTTAAAAGGTCTTAGATCTTCAATTATTCAAAATTAACCATAGAGTTGTGAATTAGTATTTCTTAGAATAATAATTTAAAGAAATGCGCCAAAAATTGGGCAAATGCTGTCCTAGGACTGGATAGCTGATTGTCCTAGGGCCCAAATAATATATGAGGGTGTTGGTCCTGGGAAAAGAGTCCAATACTCAGTTTTAAAATTATGCACTGAGAAGGTGAGAAAATTAGAGGGTGAAAAATGCATGGCACACAAAAAAATTCAAGGGAACTACGGAACCCTAGGGGGGAGAATGGAGCAAGGGTCTTAACTGGGATGTAGAAATGGGAGAATAACTAAATGAAAAAAGGATACCTAAATGAAGATCGGATTAAAAGGAAGCAATTTATTAACAATTTAGGGCGCAAAAACTTCAAGGGGTGCTGTACCGGGTCCCAGGCTCCCAGGGTGTAGAAATGAGGGAATACCTAAACGGAGAATTGGCCCCAAGAACGAAGAAGATCGGATATAAAGGGGGTAAGTTATTAACAATTTAGAGCATAAAAACTGAAAGAGGCACAGGGGCCCCGACCCTTAAATAAACTGTCAAGTACGAGCATTACTCGCGCACAGAGGATTCCATAGAATAAATATATGAATTTGTAATTGTATTATAAAAAAAAAAAAATCGTTGCTAAAAGAGTACTAAGACTTTGTAAAAAACTATACAACGTAGGGCTGAGTATAACTGTATATATTAGAAAAGTGTAAATGGGTATACCATGAAAGTTCAAAGAGATATGGAACCTAAATAATATCAAACATAGCTGTTCGTATAACTCTTTCTTTAATATTATTTTAATCTGTTTATGATGAACTTAATTCGGTACTGACAATAAAAGCAGTGCATAGTTAAACTTCATTTGGCATTTCAGGAAACTAAATTCAGCGTAGTAATAACCTTTATTTCTACAGTGTAGCTAAAACAAAATCTTTGTTCAAAGTTTAAATTTGGCATTGTGCTAAGCGCGCTTCGAATTGAGGTCTCAAAGTTGCAAAGCCGCCTTGGTCAGTGCCGCGTTTTTCCAGATAGGTGTTTAATTAACTTTTAAAGTCACTCGAGGCGCATTGAGAGATACAATCAATGCAAACTATCGTGAATCCCACAGTATTTATGCGATTCATTCTAATTAAATCTTTCGAGGGCGATGCCCTTAAAAAACGGACACCTAATTTTTATTTCAAAACAGACAAAAGGCACCAAGAATATTTAATTAAAATTTCCCTTTTATCATGTACGTGAAAATAAGCAAGTTCGCATTTTCTAATAAATTTATTTATAAATTCTGGTGTCAGTTCATTATTTCATACGTTTATAAATAGAATTACTCCGTGCCGGAAAGGATTAAGTGGTCGCAGGACTCTTAAAGCTTCAAAATTTAAGAAATTTAATTTTTTTTAGATGTTAAACTCCTATCTTTTCTGAATATTTTGATATAATTGTTTCCTTGAAATTCCCATTAGAACAAAAGTTTCGGCTTTTAGAATTATACCCGCTCAATAGCTGAAGCGGCGTTTCCGAAACTTTAAAGTCATTATTTTCCAAATGGCGTTTTTTGGGCATAACGCTCAGGATACCTCAAAAACTTCTAAATATTTTTTCAAGAAATTTTCAAAACATATAATTCATGTTAGTCTATATAAACTGAACCTAAAATTTCCTTTTTATTGTTCAAAAAAATATTTTTTAGGTGATTTTACTGTTGAAATTTTCAAAATTTTGTATTAGCTAAATACAACATTGCATTAAAAATATAAAAAGGCTTTAAATATAAATTTATTTAAGTTCAGGGAAATTATTACAATATGAAGTATAAGTAAGCACCAAAATTTTCTTTCTAGTTGCAATATTTATTTTGTAATCCTGCGCGTAAACTGTTATGCCAATTTTTTGTGCGGCAAATGTCTAACAGTTTCGAGCCCCCTATAAATACTAATTCTGTATCTTGCAATTTTTTAAATACATGAAACGAAAGAACATACTTATATCTTTCATTCCAAATAAAATTGTGTTTTAAAATCATATACATTTTACGACATTAAATGTTGAAAATGGTCTTTTTTTTCCACTTTTTAGAGTCTCGAGACCCCTTAAATTAGTATGTTTTTTAACAATTTGACGTTTATTGCTTTTATACTGTTACTGGACATTACATTACACATATATATCATTAGAAGTTGTTAACTAGGCATAGAGTACGCCGCCCCTGTCCTTGTGTATGTCTAAACTGACCGTACCTTTAAGGGTTAATATCTCGGCTAATTACTGATGATTTTTTTCGAAAATCATTATAAACAATGCTTTTATTCTTCTGCGACGATAGGTATATTCAGCGATGCTCAACAATTTTTCTGAATGCCCGTAAATCGAAATTTGTGTATAACAGAAGAACGCTAATTACTCAAAAACTATGTGTCCTAGGGTAATCGCTATAATTTTCCGGCAAGGTTTATATTAATGCCTACTACCTCTAATTTTTTCATAATTTTAGTTTCAGTAGATTCGGAATTAGATGGGGGGGCACATTTTTGCGGTACATTTTCAACAATATCTTTGAAAATATAATACCTAAAATTAAAAGGAATGTATTTTTGAGTTCAGCGTTACAAAAGCTTTCACAGGATACCCCACATGATATACAATGAAAAGTTTTTTTTTTTTCAAGTAGCATAATTAGCCCCTCTACTTTTTTACTAAATATATTTATGAATGTTTATTAATATGAAAATATGTGGGTCAATTATCTTTATTATTTCCCCGAATTTGAACTTTCCACGTTCCATAGTTTACGAGTAAAATGACTGTGACAGACAGACACAAGAGTGATCTTATAATGGTTTCCGTTTTTACTTTTTAAGTACAAAACCCTAAAAAAGAAAAATCTGATTGTCAGGTGCATCAGGACATGTCTTGGACTGTTCTCACCTAAATGTTCAGACTTCTACGTGCGGTAGATTTTGCTAGTCATCAAACGCAGACACACAGACACTCAAACACTCACATACACACAGACAGAGCGAAACTTTCTTTTATTGGTATACGTTTTATTCAATTTTCCTCGCTAAAAACTGGGTTGTCGTTAAATGCGATCTCGCTGAAAACTTATTCTACAGTTAAATACAAACACACTTTTAGTAGCTGACGAGTTGAGTTATTGAGGTATTAATGCTTATGTATAAAATATTAATGATGATTGAGTAAAAGCACTGATTTATGAAATTGATGATCTATCGATATTATAGTGCCCCATATCAGTAACAAATAAATACTACTTCTTTCAGCAAAAACAAAGGTTTATTAAGGCTGGCGAATCACTGGTCTTTTAATATATAAATTAAATGAATTCGATGCGCAAAAAGACGAATTTGTGAGAATGTCAAGTTATCAAGATTGGATATATATAATTCATTAATGACATTCGACTTAATAAAATCCCAGATGATTAAGGATGACAACTTTTCGAGGTTGTTTGGAAATCATACAAAATTTATATCAAACTGATTAAAATATAAATTTAAAGAGATGGCGAAGTAACTAGGTTTTTGCGTTTAGAGAGATCGTTTGGGGATAACTTGTTATTTTAATTTTATTGCGGATGTAAAGAAAATTAATTATATTCTATTGCATAGAAGCACTGCTTTATGAGGATACAGAGTTATCAAGGTTTTAACCACAATGACCAATGATAATTGTTTAAATAAAAACATAGATTTATAAGCTTGAGGATTCATCAAGGTTTAACCGTATAACTTGTATTCGATAGAAAATAAAACGGATTAATGAATCTTCAAATTATCCAGTTTTTAGAGCAAAGGTATAAATAATAATATTAACTGAATACACTTATTTATGAGTGTTCAGTGAACATACATTTTATCAATTTAGATTTATGACAACCCATTTACTTCAACTAAAATCACTTTAGAGTGATTTATTGGTATAACTTTTATTTAAGAAAAACTTTATTGATATTATCTCTTTAGCAATTAACCATGAATCCTCTAGCGCGCTCATAATTACATCGGGCCTCTAATTTATGCTAACATCGAATAAAACGAATGTCGAATCCGTGTGAAAATTTTCGTTAGGTGCAGTAGCGTAGCTACGTTGTTTGCCGCC
The DNA here is from genome assembly GCA_963932465.1 of Maratus speciosus. NCBI lineage: Eukaryota > Metazoa > Arthropoda > Arachnida > Araneae > Salticidae > Maratus > Maratus speciosus. The sequence goes on from OZ010799.1 coordinate 11,789,722, forward strand.
CGGGATTTCATCCGTTTATTAAATAATATTGCGTTAATTTTAAAAGTAGTCCGTGAAATTTACAGAGGGGGGGGGGGCAACCTCCCACCGCTTAGGGGTGTATTCTTTCCTCGGGTTCTAGGGGACCGATTTCAACGGTAATTGGTTCATTTAAGTTAGATTACAATTCAGCTACTTTCTGTATTATGAAAGTTTATCTTAGTCTTCAGTTACCAACATTTTCGAACATTAATGATGCATTCGTTTTTCGAGTTCTATGGGCTTGATTACAACGAAGTTTGGCTCACTCGACTTGGTTTTCGATTATCTGCGGCACGTGCGGAGCACTTCCGGTACATACTGCTTTAGGTAGCGGGGACCCATTTCACAGGTTCGTTCGGAAAGAGATTTGTTGGGAACACACGAGAGGCTGTGGAAGGTAATGGGACTTCCGAAACTAGGTTCATTTAAAAGATTTTCAAAGGATATAAAATCATACAAACTTGAGTTTTATTTAAGGTTATTATGATGGGCCTGGACAACGCCAGGTGGGTCAGCTAGTGTGATATAAAATTACACTGTATAAATACAGGGTTCCGGAGCCCAGTGCAATAGCGCTTCCGAAAAACCGAAGCTTAAATTACCTTTTCCTTTCCTTCCCATCTCCAAGCTTTTGCATTCTTTTTAACAAAACACTTATATGTGACGTAATGTGTCACACACGTAGGAGATGGAGATAAAACGGTCTCAATTTTTATATCAGTTTTTAGGCTTAGACTGACTCGAGCTCAATCTGTATTACATTTAAAATTTTATTTATTCATGTATTGAAAAAGAAAATCCTCTTTTAAAATTACGTATTATATTCCACTTCAAATCATTTTAATGCTATTATGATCAGAATGAAGGGGAAACAGAAATCGGGTTTTACTATTTCAAATTTATATCGGCGACGTGTTAATACGGCACCACTCAAGAGACTGAACAATAAATTTGCTTTCAGTTCGATTTTCTTTTGTGACAGTAGGATAATTTTTTATTGGCTGGGTTTTCTTTTTATTATTTCGATATCTAACCTGAAAAGAATATTTTCTGTTTTATCCAACAAGCATCAGCTTGATGTTTGTTTGTTCGAGGTTTTTTGTCTTCTATTGCGTACGAGTATAAAAATCACGTTAGTGATTTTTCTATTTATTTTGTATCATGAACGGTACCCACGCTAAGGCTCTCTGCACCTATACGAAGTCACTTTCCTTTGTAAATAGATATAATTACCGTGTATTGTTATTCTGATAGAAAGCAATCGAGCACTGTTTCCCCTTTTTCTATAAAAGCATAGATTCTTTCCGATAACTTTGTCAAATTTTTAATTTTATCTGATTTTCAGGGAATCGCCGCAAAAGATTGTTATGCGGAAGGAAATGATTATAGTTTAAGATATGCACATTTTTCAGGAAATTGTAAAACATTGTTCCATTCTTCAGCATATAAATATTCATTTCTGTAAATTTAATTCATTTTTTCTTAAAAATGCATAGCTGCGAACTATCCCTTTTCTGTGTTAACACCATTTCATAATCATAATCGTTACCCTATTTAATCGCAGAATTCTGCAATTAATTAACATAAAAAATAGTCACGGATTTTTACTATTCAGAAGAAGTGATAACTAAAAAGTGGAATAGTTGACAGCTAAGTACATGCTGATAGATATATTTAAAATTTTTATTTTGCTAAAGAAAAAAAAATGCTTTAAATTTTGCAATTAATGTACCAAATATAAATATGCAGATTACAGGGGCAGGGGGGGGAGGGGTGGAACGGTACAGTTGTTGTACCGGTAGCGCTGATTAGGGCTCCGGAACTTTTTTTGTTAGAATTTAAGCCCTGGGCGCAGTAATCTAATTGTAACGTAACCTTAATCTAACTGTACCATAAACTTTACCTAACTGTACCCTAGCTGTAACGTGTTACCTAACCGTAACCTAACGGTAACCCAACAGTAACATACCTTCAACCTAACTATAAACAAATTATCACCTAACCGTAAACTAACTGTAACCTAATTGCAACCTAACCTTAATCTAATTATAACATAACAGTAACCTAACTGTAACGTAACTATAAACTATCGGTAACTTAACCGTAACGTAAACTAATTATAAGCTAAATGTAACGTGACTGTAACCTACCTGTAACCTATCCATAACCCAACCGTAAACTATCTGTAACGGAAATGGAACATAACCGTAACCTAGCCGTAACCTATTTTTAACGGAAATGGAATATAACCGTAACCTAACCGTAATCTATCTGTAACGGAAACGGAACATAACTGTAACCGAACCGTAAGCTAATTATAACCTAACTGTAACGTAACCGTAACCTACTTATAACCTAACCCTAACCTAACTGTAACATAACTGTAACGTAACCGTAATCTATCTGTAAAATAAACGCATCATGACGGTACGCTAACCGTAAACTAATTATAACCTAACCGTATCCTAACTGTGATGTAACTATAACCTAACTGTAACTTAAATGTAACCTAACTGTAGCCTGGCGGTAACCTAACCGTAACCTAATTGTAACCTATAAGTAACGTACTGTAACCTATCCGTAACCTATCCGTAACCTAACCGTAATCTAACTGTAACCTATCCGTAATCTTAATTGTAACCAAACTGTAACGTAACTGTATCCTATCTGTAACCTAATCGTGGCATAAACGTAATCTAACTGTAACCTATCCGTTACTTAACCCTAATCTAACTGTAACCTAACCTTAACCTATTTGTAACTTAAACGTAACCTAATTGTTACCTAAATTTAATCTAACTGTGACGTAACCTTAATCTAACTGTAACCTAAACGTAACCTAACTGTAGCCTGGCGGTAACCTAACCGTAACCTAATTGGAACCTATCCGTAACGTACTGTAACCTATCCGTAACCTAACCGTAATCTAACTGTAACCTATCCATAATCTTAATTGTAACCAAACTGTAACGTAACTGTATCCTATCTGTAACCTAATCGTAGCATAAACGTAATCTAACTGTAACCTATCCGTAACCTAATTGTAACCTATCCGTAACTTAACCCTAATCTAACTGTAACCTATCCGTAATCTAACCTTAACCTATTTGTAACTTAAACGTAACCTAATTGTTACCTAAATTTAATCTAATTGTGACGTAACCGTAATCTAACTGTAACCTAACCGTAACCTAACTGTAACCCAAGTTTAACGTAACCGTAAACCAATTATAACCTAACTGTAACTTAAATGTAACCTAACTGTAGCCTGGCGGTAACCTAACCGTAACCTAATTGTAACCTATAAGTAACGTACTGTAACCTATCCATAATCTAACCGTAATCTAACTGTAACCTATCCGTAATCTTAATTGTAACCAAACTGTAACGTAACTGTATCCTTCTGTAACCTAATCGTGGCATAAACGTAATCTAACTGTAACCTATCCGTAACTTAACCCTAATCTAACTGTAACCTATCCGTAACCTAACCTTAACCTATTTGTAACTTAAACGTAACCTAATTGTTACCTAAATTTAATCTAACTGTGACGTAACCGTAATCTAACTGTAACCTAAACGTAACCTAACTGTAGCCTGGCGGTAACCTAACCGTAACCTAATTGGAACCTATCCGTAACGTACTGTAACCTATCCGTAACCTAACCGTAATCTAACTGTAACCTATCCATAATCTTAATTGTAACCAAACTGTAACGTAATTGTATCCTATCTGTAACCTAATCGTAGCATAAACGTAATCTAACTGTAACCTATCCGTAACCTAATTGTAACCTATCTGTAACTTAACCCTAATCTAACTGTAACCTATCCGTAATCTAACCTTAAACTATTTGTAACTTAAACGTAACCTAATTGTTACCTAAATTTAATCTAATTGTGACGTAATTGTAATCTAACTGTAACCTAACCGTAACCTAACCGTAACCTAACTGTAACCCAAGTTTAACGTAACCGTAAACTAATTATAACCTAACTGTATTCTGACTGTAACCTATCCGAAACCTAACAGTATCCAAACCAAAACCTAACTGTGTTAATCGTCTTCTCGGCTAAATATCCTGTCGTCTAATTGTCCTATCGGCTAAATGTCCTGTCGGCTAATTGTCTTGTCGGCTAATTGTCTTGTCGGCTAAATGTCTTGTCGGCTAATTGTCCTCTCGGCTAATTGTCTTGTCGGCTAATCATCCTGTCTGCTAAACGTCCTGTCGGCTAATTGTCCATGTCGACTAACTGTCCTATCGGCTAATTGTCCTGTCGGCTAATTGTCTCTGTCGGCTATCTGTCTTGTCGGCTAACTGTCGCTGTCGGCTAATTGTCCTGTCGACTAAATGTACGTGTCGACTAAATGTACTTGTCGGCTAAATGTCCTGTCGTCTAATTGCTGTCTGCTAAATGTCTTGTCGGCTATTTGGTTGTCTGCTAAATGACATAGACCCGTTTATATTAGGTTTATAATTCTCTATATATAAGGATATGTTTGGTTTTGCTGTTTATACAGTTATTTACATTCAAATGCTTACAATTATTTATACAGTTATTTACATTCAAATGCTTACAAATATTTATCTTGCGTTAGTTGTTTAATAGAAGTAATACTAGATGGCAGCACTAAATTTGTCTCTTTAAGATAGCTCTAATTGTTAATTTTTCTAGCTCAATATATGATGATTATGCACGTTAAAATGTAATTAAATGAAGCAGATAACGCATATGGAAACTTTTGGCTGGGGAAAAGGATTATCCTGGAAGTGAATATGTAGAAATGGTATTATGATCTTTATGAAGGCAAAGTAAAAACGTATGCAGATTAAACAAAATAAAGACAGTTTATTTTTGATTCCAAACACAGACTTGACATTAGTAATAAATAGCAGCATTCATTTTAAACAGACATTTTGTAGACCTTGATGACGATGTTTCACAAATCAGAACAGACATTGTTGTTTGAAAATATCACAGAATTAAACTTTAAGATAAAACATAATTATACAGATAAAACTAACATACAACATCCAGAACGTGGTCCAGCCACGTTCAGTAACTTGAAATATTTCTTCCATTAAAGGAAGATAAAAGTGCATCTTATTAAGATTGGAATCGTATATTTATATAAAAATGGTCGGATTGAAAACGTCGTTTCAGATGAACGAACCAATCAGAGAACGGCATCGAATCGATGCAAAGCAAGATTCGATGGAAAGATTCGATTTGAAAACGATATTCTAAGTCGCCATCTGGCGGGAGAAATATCGTCACGGAAGTTGAAACGTAGTCGAAAGAAAGTTTTTGCCGGTGAAGTACGGTAATGAAATGAAATTAGAAACGGCAAAATGGTATGAATAACTATGGATGTTAAAAGGGTCAGGAAACTTTTATTACAGCTGGATATTGTCTAGAATCAATAGAGAGGGTAAGTAAAAGTTTAAGAAATATTTATTACTGTCATTATTTAAGAAATAAATAAATGTAAATAAAGTAAATAAATGACAATGAACTTAAAAATAAAATGAAGTTTGTGAAATGAGGTTTTATGACAGGAGATGATAAGAGGCAATGAGAAATACAGTGTTTGTATCTCTATCACATTTGAGTTATAATTTAATACACCAGGGGGTATTTTTAGCTAAATTTTGACGATATTGTTAAACTGTTATTAATTAATTTAATAGTGCATTTTAAATAATGTAATTAATATCTATTTATTTTATATTAGATTAAATGTGTTTAACAAGGTATTTCAATTTTATTTCAAAATGTATTAACTGCATCCTTTCGTATCATTTACTGTGATTTCTTAACTGTTTTATTCACCTTAATCTTTTTGATATACTGGCAGCCATGTGCGCGTGGATTTTTGTAAAATACTGAAATATTAATCGGTATGGTGTTTATTATTTATATTTTATATCCTATAAATATTTAAATACGTTTTATTGATTCTTCCATTTCATATTATTTATTTCTATTCTTTCATTTTTATTCAATTCACTTGATTTTATGGTTGTTTGGGCACAGGGGAAAATAACTTTCAGCTTTAGCTTATTTTTCCCACAGAAAACAACCATTTTGCTTATATCATTGAATTCTGTGCCCTTGATAACGTAATTCAATGTATAAGCTTTTCAATTTTTGTCGGTGTCCACTTTTTTCTTTTTCTTCCATAATAATTCTTATATTATTATTTTTTTTTTTTTAAATACTTACAGCTTTAATTCATAATATTTGACGGTGGTAGGTTATGTTTAATTAATGGTTATATATATATATATATATATATATATATATATATTGTTATATTGTTATATATTGTTATAAATATTTCGGGTTCGGGTAGGTTTCAGAAAATATGAAAATGTAGAAAGGTATCACAACAAGAAAAAAATGATTCAATTAAATATATCGAACTAGTACTTTGTTATTTTATTTAAATAGTATAGCATTATACTACATTCATTTTGAACAATTATCTCAAGAAATGTATTTAATAAAATAAAGATTTAATTTCATTTAATGAAGTACACTTTTTACATTCTGTTGCGTTTTGAAAACGACTTGTAAAGATTTGATATCGCAAAAATTCTTATTAGTAGTAAAATAATAAAAAAAATCTTTCAAAATTTTTAAATTGATATCTTCTATTATTCAACGTTTTGAAATATATGTTTAGTGATTTAAATAATTCAACAATTATAGTAAAGGTATTTTTTTCGGGTAATTTGACGACTTTTATGAAAAATAATTTTTGGAGTATTCTAAACATATCATGATTTCACAATCTTCAGAAAAAACTTACTTAATCCTTAAACAAAGGATAAAATCCCCTGTTATAGCGTCCCATATTTTGCTGATAATCGGATTTAAAATTCGCCATCTATAATTAAAATATTTGAGCAAGCTTAGAGTTAGACTTTGTCATTTGAGCATAGCTAAATTAGGGAGTTTGTGGATATAAAAAGTACTTCTTGTTTATTACATAACACAGCTTTTAAAAAGGAAAAAAAATGCATCATAAATGGAAAAAGATTAAAGATGAGTTTATATACTTTAATGAAAAGAGATGTTTTGTTGCATTTTGGTTAAAAAATAAATAAAGAAGGTTTATAAGAATTACAGGATTATATATGAAAGGCTTTGTTAAATGATATTTCGGAAAAAGATATTTTAAAGAATTTTTTTATAGTATTAATTAATTTTTCTGTTTTAGACTCTGCAATTCAAGAAACATTTTAATTAATCCTCTAATTCCCATGATAGAACGTTCCAGTAGTTCCGTAATTAGGAGAATTTGAATATAGACTAGAAAATTTTAATAATAAATTTCGCTTTATTTAACGGCAAAATGTTTATTATTAAATAAAGCAAATATTGCTATTTCAAATTTCTGTTTTGAATTTGGAATATTTGAATTAAAATATCCACTAAATTGGGAACACTAGTGGTATGCTGCAATGGGCATTAGAAGGTGAAAATGTTGTGAAAAACTACAGTGCTGCATTTATTTGTGGTTGCACATTTATATAAAAGAGAACACATATTTATATACATATCTGCATACACATATTAGGGTTGCCACTGGCGACTATTTTTTAATTTTAACTCGCACCGCTTTCTTAAAACAAAAAAATTTACATGTACTTTGACAACATGCGCAAGAGAAATATACTCCAAACTTTATTTTTTTAAAGTAGTGTTGAAAGTAGAATATAAATATTGTGGCCAGAGGCAGCCCTGATATATGTATATATACATTATGTAGGAAATAATTTGGTAATGCATAGGTAAGTAAGTGAATTTATCTTACCTTCATTTTTCAGCTAATCTAATTCTGCGTCATATAATCCAGATCTGCCTTGAGAGCATATTCCGTGTTAAGCCTTTGAATAGCTATAAAGTATTCCTTTGCTATTCTAGGTATAAAATAGTTGTGAGACTTTGCAGGGCCCGACATAGGCTATCCAGAGCCCTGGTGCAAGCATCATTCTGGTGAGCTCCTCTTTTATCTATCCATAGAAATTTCTCACGAATAATCTGGAAATAGTTAATACTAAACTTCATATATATTGTATGTATGCATAAATTTCATAGCGGGTGCTAGTCACATCTGTATACATGGTATCACAAAAAGATGGTTACAACTTTAAAAAAAAAAAAAAAAAAAAAAAAAAAAAAAAAAAAATGATGGATTGGTTGATAGAAGTATTTGTTTTCAAACTTTTACCTTGATTATCTACGTATATTATGTCTAAAAGAAAATGCCCTCAATTGGTCATAGTAGGAGAGCTGTTGAACATTTTTGAGTAGGTATTTGAGGCCCCATGAAAATTTGTGCAACACTTCTTTTGTAATGCCTGAATACAAAATCGAATGTCTGGCTGAAGGATCGTGGCCCAAAAACTATGTCAGACACGTGTCAAGTGCCATTTGGCACTTGACACGTGTCTGGCACAGTTTTTGTGCCGACTAAAGTGTCTGTCATTTTCAAAATATTTTTTTCTAAGCATAAATATTATTCTGCCTCAATCTCAGCATGCCTCAAATACCTTTTTTGGGTAGTCAAAAAATGGCACTTGACACGTGTCTGGCACAGTTTTTGGGCCACGATCCTTCAGCCAGACATTCGATTTTGTATTCAGCCATTACAAAAGAAGTGTTGCACAAATTTTCAGGGTGCCTCAAATACCTTCCCTAAAATGTTTAACAGCTCTTGGACTATCATAATTAATGGTTTTAACTTTCTGCGTTTCGAGAAAAACGTGAAAAAAGAATTTTGTTTGAAAACAATAGAATACTAATTTCTTATAATAAAATTTTAATCATTAGTTTTCTAAAGCTATAACTCGTTTATTTGCGCAGTGGGAGGGGATACGAGAAAGGGAAAGAGGTAGTGGGACCGCACTCTCTTCCTAAATGCTTGAAAATATATGAATTTTACAACTTTTGTCCAATTTTAACAACTTGGCACATTTTAATAAAACTCCTGATTATTCCCATTGGAGCCCCCTAAAAAAATAGTAACGGATAGGGACAGCTTAATGCAACAATGTTAAAACTTCCACTGCGTAAAGCTATGGGGAAAAAGAAAAAAAAAAATCCCTAGCCGGCATCGGCACGTTGTTTTGTTGGTGTTGATGCTCATTTGTACTTGGTACTTATCCATGTGTTTTATATTTTATTGTGCGTTTCTATTTTATTTTTCTCCTACTTTTATTACTATTACTGTTATTATTATAAATTAAGATATTAATACTTGAATAGAATGCGTTATAATTCTTAATATTCTAATGTTAAAAATATTATGAGATGCTAAAATAAAGAAACATTTTAAATTAAGAATATAGAGAAAACAAATTGTTATAGCTTTTAAATCTTATATAAAAAAAAGCCACACTGATGTACTATATATAATAATACGTTACATATACATAATTATACATAAGGAACAATTTTAATTTATGTATATTTTAATTATAGACGTATATGTTAGTTAAATCATATTTATTGTTTTCTAATGCCTTGACTGACAGCGAAGTTAAAAGATTTAACTTAAGAAATAATAATTTTATTACATCCCTTGGTGACTAATTTGCTATAGCCTTAAATCTGTTAAAACGCCACATACATATCCTTGTCAATTCATTTATATGTAATGAGTTAAATATTAAATAACATTATTATGACATAAAAGATGAATTGCTTTTAAATTTTAACAGTAAATGTTGTAGATATTTATTTACTTATTTATAAACTTCATTCTACAATGTCGGAAAGATTATTATCTAAAGATTTCTGTTTAATATTTATTATCAAATATTTTGGATAGATGGCGCCAGTAGTTATGCAAAAGCTTATTTTTTTTCCTTTGCTTCAAACCAGGTTTAGAAAATCCCTACGAGATTTCCTTCTCCCTTCTTCTATAACGCACAACACAGACACTTCTTTAACATTGTTGCATTAAGCTGTCCCCATCGGCTACTCTTAAAAAAGAGGCCAAGGAGCAGCTTCCCCACATGTCCCTGCATTCGTCAGGCCTTCAGGCTTTTGACGCAACACATGTACTTGCCGTACAGTAACTCAGTGATAACAAGTAAATGTGCCAGAGTCTTTGGCGGCAAATAAATTTTTATTGCTCCTTGGATTCGTCCCATTGAGTATAGAAAGTCTATGCCTTGCATATCTGCTATTGAATTTTAATAATGTCAGGTAGCAGGCAAAGTCAAAATTTCGTTCAATGAAAAACAGTTACCATCAAAGGAATAAGCATAAATTAAGTTTAATTATGGTTCTTACACTGCCACACATTGATGGTAACTACTAAATGATTATATTATAAAGGATATTATAAGATACTAGAAAGATAGGCCGTCAAAAATGACGGAAAATAAGATATAAATATATTTACAACACACGTGCAAGAATATGAGTTTTTCTCGCTTGTTCCGCAGTGATAGATGAAAATAACACATTTTAAAAACGAAATTCATTTGTGAAAATCTATGTATAGTAGGAAACCACTAATCCGCCAGCTTGGTTCCAAGTGTTGTGCGGATTTGAGGCTTTTTGCGGATTACAGGTCATGCCTATTCAATCTTTGTTTACCTTTTTTTAATTATTATTTTGGAAAATTTAGATTGTTAATTCTTAAAAATAAATAAATTACACACTTAAACGTATAAGTAAAAACTATAACTTCATTTTCTCCATCTCGCCAAGACCCACTGTACTGGAAAAGTACCTAAAGCACATTATAATGGGGCAGTTAGGAGCTCAGATTCTACAGCGCCGTCTAGTGGCGGTTATGTTATTAGTGGCATCGGGAGGAAGAGTGCAAAGACGTACATTTTCGTATATTACACTTTAAATTCTGACCCATAGTTTTTGAAAAAAATCTTAAATGCGCGGAGTTTAAATTAAATTGTTCGACGAGTTGGATTATGGAAGATTAATGGGTTTAAATCAGAATTTCGCCAAATTAGCCAGCTATCGCCAAGTTGGCTTCATATATAATAAATTAATTTTGTCGCCAAATTTGGCGGGATTTTATCAAATTCGGTAATATTTCGCCAAGTTGGTCAAATTTTGCCTGTATTACACAAGCCCTGTAATTACTATTTTTCAACAACTACTCATTGTTAAAGAATTCAACCTGGTTGCGATCAATGAGGCGGTCTAACCAGAATTGTGAGGGACGAACAGAGACTTGGATTTTATATAAATAGATTGTAAATGCAGATAAACAGGTAGCAGACATGTTTTCAGTACGTCGTCGAGTCAGTTCAAGAAAAAGCCTTAGTTCCTTGTACTCATTACGAGAAACATTTTTCTTTCACTCACTTTTTTTCAAAAAACAATGTGTCAAAAGTTTATTATCATCAATGTATGGTAGTGTAAGACTATAAGTAAATTTAAATCATACATATTTCTTTGAGATCAACTGTTTCTTAATAAGCGAAATCTTGAACCTTGACCTGTACCCCTGCTATTATTAAAACTCAATAGCAAATGTGCGAGGTACCAAATTACTAAGCTCAATGCGACAAATCGAATGAGCTATAAAAATCTAAACTTGCCGGCAAGGACTCTGATACCTTTACTTGTAAGTGCAATGTGCTGCCACATTACAGGTCTGTGGTTCACCTCCAGCTTTGGACAAGACGCACTAAAACTCTGCTATTATTAAAACTCAATAACAGATGTGCGAGGTATCAAATTACTAATTTAAATGCGACAAATCGAATCAGCAATTAAATTCTAAATTCGCCGGAACGGAATCTGCTACCTTTATTTGTGAATGCGATGTGCTGCCATATTGTAGGTCTGCGGCTTACCTCCAGGTTTGGACAAGACGCACTAAATCTCTGCTATTATTAAAAGTCAAAGCAGATGTGCTGCCACATTATAGGTTTGCGGCTTACCTCCAGGTTTGGACAAGACGCACTAAAACTCTGCTATTCTTAAAACTCAATAGCAGATCTGCGAGGTAAATTTGAATGAGACAAATCGAATCAGCTATAAAATTCTAAATTCGTCGGCAAGGAATCTGCTACCTTTAATTATGAGTGCAATGTGCTGCCACATCATAGGCCTGCGGCTCACCTCCAGGTGAGCACAAGACGCACTAAAACTCTGCTATTATTAAAACTCAATAGCAGATGTGCGAGGTATCAAATTACTAATTTGAATGAGACAAATCGAATCAGCTATAAAATTCTAAATTCGTCGGCAAGGAATCTGCTACCTTTAATTGTGAGTGCAATGTGCTGCCACATCATAGGTCTGCGGCTCACCTCCAGATGTGCACAAGACGCACTAAAACTCTGCTAATATTAAAACTCAATAGCAGATGTGCGAGGTATCAAATTACTAATTTGAATGAGACAAATCGAATCAGCTATAAAATTCTAAATTCGCCGGCAAGGTATCTGCTACCTTTAATTGTGAGTGCAATTCAGGGCTTAATTTGTGCCGGAGCTCACCGGAGCCCGGCTCCTGTACTTCTCTGGTTTTAGTAAATATTTCAATATTGGTCGAAATTCACTGGAGCTCATAAATACAGGGCTCCGGAGGTCAGTACAATAGCGTTTCCGAAAAACCGAAACCTAAATTACTTATTCCTTTCCTTCCCATCTCCAAGCATTTGCACTCTTTTTTACAAAAACACTTATATGTGACGTAACGTGTAGCACACATAGAAGATGGGAGATAAAACGGACTCAATTTTTATATCAGTTTTGGGGCTTGGGGTGACTCGAGCTCAATCCGTATTACATTTAAAACTTTATTTATTCATGTGTAGAAAAAAACTGAAAAAAAAACTTTTGCTCCTTTAAAATTACGTATATATTCTGTGTTAAATCATTTTAATGATATTTTGATCAAAATGAAGGGGAAACAAAATCGTATTTCAAATTTATGTCGGCGACGACGTGTTGATACGGCGGCACTCAAGAGACTGAACAATGAATTTGCTTTCAGTTCGATTTTCTTTTGTGACAGTAGAATAATTTTTTATTGGCTGTTTTTTTTTTCATTTGTAAGTAGATATACTTGTCATATATAGGTATTCTGATAGAAAGCAATCGAGCAGTGTTTCCCCTTTTTCTATAAAAGCGTCGATTCTTTCCGATAACGGTGTCAAATTTTTTAATTTAATCTGATTTTTAGGGACTCAGAACGAAAGATTGTTCTGTGGAGGGAATTGATTATAGTTTAAGGTATGCACCTTTTATAGGAAATTGTAAAACATTGCTCCATATAGATATTAATTTCTGTAAATTTGATTTATTTTGTCTTAACAATGTGTAGCTGCGAACTATCCCTTTTTTGTAGTAACACTATTTTCTAATCATAATCCTTACTATATTTAATCGCAGAATTCTGCAATTAATTAACTTTAAAATTAGGCAAAGATTACTATTCACACGGAGTGATAACTAAAAAAAAAATACTTGGCAGCTAAGTGTATGCTGATAGATACATTTAAATTTTTTATTTTGCTAAAGAAAAAATAGCTCTAAATTTTGCAAATAAGATACGAAATATAAATATGAAGATTGGAGTGACAAGTGGTGGGGGGGGGGACGGTACGGTTGTTGTACAAGTACCGCAGAATATTAGGGCTCCGGTACTTTTTTTGTTACAAATTAAACCCTGAGTGCAATGTGCTGCCACATCATAGGTCTGCGGCTAACCTCCAGGTGAGCACAAGACGCGCTAAAACTCTGCTATTATTAAAACTCAATAGCAGATGTGCGAGTTATCAAATTACTAATTTGAATGAGACAAATCGAATCAGCTATAAAATTCTAAATTCGTCGGCAAGGAATCTGCTACCTTTAAGTGTGAGTGCAATGTGCTGCCACATCATAGGTCTGCGGCTCACCTCCAGATGTGCACAAGACGCACTAAAACTCTGCTATTATTAAAACTCAAAAGCAGATGTGCGAGGTATCAAATTACTAATTTGAATGAGACAAATCGAATCAGCTATAAAATTCTAAATTCGTCGGCAAGGAATCTGCTACCTTTAATTGTGAGTGCAATGTGCTGACACATCATAGGTCTGTCGCTCACCTCCAGATGTGCACAAGACGCACTAAAACTCTGCTATTATTAAAACTCAATAGCAGATGTGCGAGGTATCAAATTACTAATTTGAATGAGACAAATCGAATCAGCTATAAAATTCTAAATTCGTCGGCAAGGTGTCTGCTACCTTTAATTGTGAGTGCAATGTGTTGCCACATCATAGGTCTGCGGCTCACCTCCAGATGTGCACAAGACGCACTAAAACTCTGCTATTATTAAAACTCAATAGCAGATGTGCGAGGCATCAAATTACTAATTTGAATGAGACAAATCGAATCAGCTATAAAAATCTAAATTCGTCGGCAAGGAATCTGCTACCTTTAATTGTGAGTGCAATGTGCTGACACATCATAGGTCTGTCGCTCACCTCCAGATGTGCACAAGACGCACTAAAACTCTGCTATTATTAAAACTCAATAGCAGATGTGCGAGGTATCAAATTACTAATTTGAATGAGACAAATCGAATCAGCTATAAAATTCTAAATTCGTCGGCAAGGTGTCTGCTACCTTTAATTGTGAGTGCAATGTGCTGCCACATCATAGGTCTGCGGCTCACCTCCAGATGTGCACAAGACGCACTAAAACTCTGCTATTATTAAAAGTCAATAGCAGATGTGCGAGGCATCAAATTACTAATTTGAATGAGACAAATCGAATCAGCTATAAAATTCTAAATTCGCCGGCAAAGTATCTGCTACCTTTAAGTGTGAGAGCAATGTGCTGCCACATCATAGGTCTGCGGCTCATCTTCAGGTGAGCACAAGACGCACTAAAACTCTGCTATTATTAAAACTCAATAGCAGATGTGCGAGGTATCAAATTACTAATTTGAATGAAAAAAATCGAATCAGCTATAAAATTCTAAATTCGCCGGCAAGGTATCTGCTACCTTTAATTGCGAGTGCAATGTGCTGCCACATCATAGGTCTGCGACTCACCTATAGGTGAGCACAAGACGCACTAAAACTCTGCTATTATTAAAACTCAGTAGCAGATGTGCGAGGTATCAAATTACTAATTTGAATGAGACAAATCGAATCAGCTGTAAAATTCTAAATTCGCCGGCAAGGTATCTGCTACCTTTAATTGAGAGTGCATTGTGCTGCCACATCATAGGTCTGCGAGTCACCTCCAGGTGAGCACAAGACGCACTAAAACTCTGCTATTATTAAAACTCAGTAGCAGATGTGCGAGGTATCAAATTACTAATTTGAATGAGACAAATCGAATCAGCTGTAAAATTCTAAATTCGCCGGCAAGGTATCTGCTACCTTTAATTGTGAGTGCAATGTGCTGCCACATCATAGGTCTGCGGCTTACCTCCAGGTTTGGACAAGACGCACTAAAACTCTGCTATTATTAAAACTCAATGGTAGATGTGCGAGGTATCAAATTACAAATTTGAATGCGACAAATCGAATCAGCAATTAAATTCTAAATTCGCCGGAACGGAATCTGCTACCTTTACTTGTGAATGCGATGTGCTGCCACATTATAGGTCTGAGGCTTACCTCCAGGTTTGGACAAGACGCACTAAAATTCTGCTATAATTAAAACTGAATAGCAGCTGTGAGAGGTACCAAATTATTAAGTTGAATGCGACAGATCGAATCAGCTATAAAATTCTAAATTCGTCGGCAAGGAATCTGCTACCTTTAATTGTGAGTGCAATGTGCTGCCACATCATAGGTCTGCGGCTCACCTCCAGGTGTGCACAAGACGCACTAAAACTCTGCTATTATTAAAACTCAATAGCAGATGTGCGAGGTATCAAATTACTAATTTCATTGAGACAAATTGAATCAGCTATAAAATTCTAAATTCGCCGGCAAGGAATCTGTTACCTTTACTTGTGAGTGCAATGTGCTCACATTATAGGTCTGCGGCTCACCTCCAGGTTTGGACAAGACGCACTAAAACTCTGCTATTATTAAAACTCAATATCAGATGTGGGAGGTATCAAATTACTAATTTGAATGAGACAAATCGAATCAGCTGTAAAATTCTAAATTCGCCGGCAAGGTATCTGCTACCTTTACTTGTGAGTGCAATGTGCTCACATTATAGGTCTGCGGCTCACCTCCAGGTTTGGACAAGACGCACTAAAACTCTGCTATTATAAAAACTCAACAGCAGATGTGCGAGGTATCAAATTACTAAGTTGAATGCGACAAATCGAATCAGCTATAAAATTCTAAATTCGCCGGCAAGGAATCTACTACTTTTACTTGTGAGTGCAATGTGCTCACATTATAGGCCTGCGGCTCACCTCCAGGTTTGGACAAGACGCACTAAAACTCTGCTATTATTAAAACTCAATAGCAGATGTGCGAGGTATCAAATTACTAATTTGAATGCGACAAATCGAATCAGCTATAAAATTCTAAATTCGCCGGAACGGAATCTGCCTCCCTTACTTGTGAGTGCGATGTGCTGCCACATTTTAGGTCTGCGGCTCACCTCCAGTTTTGGACAAGACGCACTAAAACTCTGCTATTATTAAAACTCAATAGCAGATGTGGGAGGTATCAAATTACTAATTTGAATGAGACAAATCGAATCAGCTATAAAATTCTAAATTCGCCGGCAAGGTATCTGCTACCTTTAATTGTGATTGCAATGTGCTGCCACATCATATGTCTGCAGCTCACCTCCTTGGACAAGACGTACTAAATATGTCGCCATTTCGTATTCGGTATCAAATATGCAGGGAAACTAAAAACTGAGGGGGGGGGGGGTTGCATCAGCTGACGACTTGATCAGCTCGTAATATTGAATTCTTTAATTTTTCCATGGAGTAATTTCTGTAGCACCTAGAGTTTCCGATGTGAAATGTACAATTTTGAATCATAAATAAACAGAAAATCTTAAAATGCATGGTGGGTCACTTTGATGTTCTGAGTTGAGAATGTTCCCCTCAGAACAATCCATGGATTCATTACTATATATAGAATGTCCAGGCCCATAGCCAGGAAAGAAAAGTTGAGTTTCGGAGGCCAATTTCCTTTATGAATTCTAGCTCTACAATGTTTATTATTTAGGTAAATGTACTTTCGGCGACTTAATCGATGAAGTCTTTGGAAACTGATTAGATATAGTAAATTATGGAGAAATGTAGGATCTAGCTATACGAACGACATTATACAGAGTGTACCTGAAATGCTTCAACAAACTTAGAGGGATGATATTACTCATGAAAAAAAATAAAAAATGCAATGGAACATGAGCGTCGCAAATGACGTTTAAAGGATGAAAATCGAGAAAATGCGTCTGGAAATGGACAAACGGAGACAAGAAAGAAACATTCCAGAAAATTATTTATTGCACAGAATATGTACAACAGAGCTCGTGATGTCCAGAGAAAACAAATATTTTACAATAATTGTTCAAAGTGTCGACTGCGGACATCATTACACAGAGTAAATCTACGGAAGAAAGACTGGCGGACACGCTAAATTTGCATACGTGGATTCCTGCACCCAGATTTGTTTGGCTTTCTTTCAAGTTTTGTTATCTCTTTTTGACCGAATATGCACAAAGTGAAAGGGAAACCAGCTTCCTGCTACTTGCCAGTTTTGCAGAAAAGCAGCATGCGAGATTTCTATATTTTTATTTATATGCGATTTTCACACTTTAAATGTCATTTGCCACCTCATGTTCCATTGAATTTTTTTTCGTCTTGATAAGTACTATTATCCCCCTAAGTTTGTTGAAGCATTTCAGATACACCCTGTATAAAGAAGCCAGCAAAATAAACGCTGATATTATTGAAAAGCTTCATGAAAGTATAAAGTCTATTAGAACTACGAATCTATTAAAAAAGGCCTGAGGAATACACCATTTTACAAGAAAATTTCTCTACTTTATCGACATTGCTGGTTTACCACATCATGAGTTAAAGATAATAAATAACACAGTTATCATACTATTATGCAATTTACATATTTAACCCATTTGTGCCTGGCATCCCATTTTTGGGACGTTTCAAATTTTCATGAATATGTATATTTTTCTTCTCCTTTATAACATGAAAATTGTATGAAATAATTATTTATGAATGTCTTTATCTATTACCGAGAGATGACAGCATAAGGTGGATATTTATTTGTTAAAATGAAGGCTTTTTTCGGTGTTTATAAATTTTTAATTTTTCAAGATGGCGAAATGTAAAAAGTAAGTTTATTTGTATTTTTTCTATGAAGAATCCAAAATCGCAAGTTATAATCTTAGCTTGTAGACTTTTTTTAAATACATATTTTTTTTAATTGCGAAATTAAATGTTCAAGCCTATTTTTTATGCATTTTTGTAACTTCCAAAATATAGGGTTCTAGGCACAAATGGGATATAGTATTATTAAATATTTAACCCTCTCATGCATGAATTATTTTGCAATTGTCAAAAAAAAAATTTCACTGGCAAATTAGCTTGAAATAGATTAAAATAATAACAAGAAACTTGATTTTTATTATTTTTTTAATTCTTAAGGAAGTTATATGAGCAGCCTCATATGAGGCTTGTATGCAGTAATGTTACATGTGTGGGAAAAATCAATTTTGGTGAAAATGTTCGAAACATTCTGGACATAAATGTACTTGACAGTGGCCACAAATATACCTAGTTCTACTCGAACAGCTTTCATTTTTGAACTTCAGAGCAAATTTACCATCAGATTTTTTTTGATAATGTTTACCATTGTCATGTCTTAGTTCTTTTGCAACTAAAGACAATTTTCTTTTCTTTGCTGGAAAAGAGAAAGCCAGAGAACCGTTAGCGGATGGTCGACCCTTTTTCTTAAATTTGAGTGATGAGGTTCCTGTATATATTAGGCTTGATGCTATGCTACTTTTGAACTCTATTAAGTCATTAGCAGCTCTGCCGTCTTTTCGCCAAAGAATCCAGACATTTACAACAGCAACATTCAAAAGATGAAAAAAAATACGCATACACCAACGTTTATTTCTTTGAGAATGACGATAAAGTGCAAAAAGTGAATCTATTAAGTCCACACCTCCCATATGCTGGTTATAAATTTGCACTGAGTGTGGTCTATATATTTCTACAATGGACTTAGTTGCATGACAAAAACGTTTTGCTTTATCTGTTGGTTGAACTCCAGCAAAAGATGACACCACGTGCACGATAGCTCTATCAACCCATCTAGTCACTGTTATGTTGACCTCAGAAGTAGTTGCAGAAACTGATCGCCTTCCATCTTTTATGAGAGATTTTGTATATTTTAGCTTTTCTTCGGCGCTCTTCATTCTGTTAGCTCGAATAGTTCCAACAAAATAAATTTTTCGTTTTTTTAATTCCTCAATTAGGAGAATTGAAGTAAATAAATTGTCACAATATATTTTAGGATTTTTTAAAGCTATATCATGGCACAAACGCAAAACTATATCACCAGCTGCACCATATTCTTTTGATGGTGGCATTCTTCCACCATTTGTTCCCTGAAATATTTCAAAAGAATAAGCATAGCCAGAAACACTAGCACGAACCCATATTTTAAAACCCCATGGCTTTTGTTTTGATTTTATATATTGCTTAAGAGAAGATCTACCTTTGAAAGGCACTATCATCTCATGAATTGATTGTGATTCTTCTGCCTTTATAGCTTCGTGAAATGAAGGATATCTAATGCTTATGAAGGATATCTAAAAACAGTCTTAATCTCTTAAACGATCTGTATTATCTGCAGGAATTTTCAGGTTGTCCTGGAAATGAAGGTAACGTTTTATTAATTCAAACCTATTTATAGACATAGAATCAGCTATAATGCTTAGTCGTAAGCCACCACTTGCATTCCGATATTGACGAAGTCTGGCATAACGTATGTAGGTCATTACAAAATTCATTCCCAAAGAAAATTTCAATTCCGGAACAGTAATATTTAAATTTTCCTTGCGCTGTTGCGTAGCTTAAAGGAAGTTTTCATAACATATGTCTTCTAAGTAACATTCTGGGAAAAACCTATAAAAATAATCTAAAGGAGTATCTCCAGAAAATTCAGATTCTTTTTCATGTTTAAAAATTAGGGGTTCTTTAGAAAAATCATTATCTTTGTTAGCGAACCAACGTCTTTATCTGATCACACTGATTTGTATAGCCGGTGTCTTAGAGGTAAGATGAATATCATTATCAATATCATTCTTACTAATTGTTTCTTTGCTATGTGAATTTGTAATACCGCTTGACGCAGAAGACCCAATATTGCTTTACTCGTTATCACTCACTGCTTCAGTATCATGTTTATTATTCTCAGCTGGTATGTAATCCGGATCGAAGTAGTCATCATCATCTTCATCAAATATATCATCTTTGGAATCTGAAGGAAGAGCCATAAGTTCTTCTATTTCTTTTTGAGATAAATATCTCTTTCTGCACTGTAAACTGAAATGTCTGAAATTCAGACATTTAAGTGTCTGAAACGCAGTGTTTAATTTTCAGACGTTTTAAAATGTCTTAAAATTTTCAGACACTTCTTGTGTCTGAATTTCAGACACTTAAGTGTCTGAAACAAGAGTGTTCAATTTTAAGACGTTTTAAAATGTCTTAAATTTTTCAGACACTTCTTACGTCTGAATTTCAGACATTTCAAATGTCTTAATTGCGGCCATCTTTGAACCCTCCCCCTTTTTTTTTTGACCAATATGAAGCCATCTTTGACACTTTTCTTTCTAAGCCATATACGCAACCATGTTTGACCACATTGAATCATTTTTTTATAAATGGGAATACTTTGTTACCATAAAGCAGAGCTGATTGCACCGTGGGAAAAATGGGGTGCTTCTCTACCCCCTGATTTTAGGGTACCCCAAATTGGATATGAAATTTTCATAAAGCTGATATTTTAAATCAGTTTTGACCTTATGAGGATTGTAATCAGTATTTTGTAGTTTTAGAATAGGATAATTATATGTATATATATATAAATATGCATTTATGTGATATATATACCCTACGGCATCAAAAATGTTTATTACTTTTAGTAAACTTCAGATTAATTCTAGTCCGAAGACCTAGTATTCATTCGCCCCCTTCCCCCACTGCCTTCGTATACTGTTACAAAAAAAAAAAAAAAAAAAAAAAAAAAAAAAAAAAAAAATGAAGCCTATTCGATGCCGTCAAATACATATTTGGATAAATATATCATTTTCTTTAACCTAATCATGTTCTAAAAGTACAAAATATTTATTAAAATAAGCATAAGATCAAAACAAACTTAAAATATCAGCTTTATGGAAATTTTATACAGAATTTAGGGGCCCGTAAAGCTAAAGGCCCATAGAAACAGCCCAGTTTGCCCATGCTGTAATCAGCTCCGCTTTATGGTAACAAATTATTCCCATTTATAAAAAGAATTCACTCCTTCAGAAAGAATTCCATCCCTGCTTTGTAGTTCAATTTTTTCCTATTTAAATAACATATTCCCAGTGCAATTCCCAGTTTAAGCATTTTTTGCATTTTTATTTCCGTGTTAAATAAAATCTAATACTAGATTCCCCAAAATTTGCAGTATATGAGAACCGAATATTTAAAAAAATTGAGTATGAAACTCTTCATTTAAAGAGTAAATTCGATTTTTTTTTTTTTTTTTTTTTTAAGAGGGGTTTATTTACCATAAGAAAAGTTGAGAATTTAATTATAAAATATTCAGAATTTCACGATAGCTTGATTTTAATGCTTCTATGATTTGTTTTCATGTTCACACACACACACATATATAATAACATACAGGAAAAGTCACTTCTAGTTTCAAAACCTATTTTGCCTAAATATACATTTTTTTTGGCCTTGTTTGTATAAATGAACTTTGAGGAAACCGCAATTTTTTGTGCGAAATGTAGTTATGCATGGAAATATACAAAACTCTAGCTGTTTTCTAATTTCCATTTTAAACTTGTAATAACCTTTTAACTTAAAGCTGTTCTCAACTGCTCTGCTCAACAAGCACAAAACGTTTTGACACATTTACAAATTCATTTTTTAACGGAGAGGTATAAAATTGGAAAGCCTGAGCATGGAATCGAACTGTGTTTTCCATTTTTTGATCCATAAATTACCTATTGAGTTATAAGCGATTTTGATCACATGACAAACACGTTTTTCACCCTTTCTTGAGTGGTTATTCTTCTTTCACGCAGAAATTCGATTCAAAACGCCCACTTGGACACTATTTTCTGAAAGACCTGTTGCGTTTGAAAAAAAAAAAAAAAAAAAAAAAAAAAAAAAAACGGAGAAAACAGTTTGATAACATAGTTTCTGAACAACAACACCAGCCAGTTTCATTCATTTCCCAACAAAAATAAATTAAAACTTGCGTCATAAAGTTGCCCTTTTGGATTTGAGAACAGATTTAAAATAAAATAAGCTTAGTTTTCAATTTCTCATGTTTTGCAAATCCAAAATTTTAAATTTTAAACAAAAAAATCAAAGTAAATAATGATTTTTTTTTGAGGAAATGGAATTATAGCTGTAAATAATTTATATTCTATACAATGTGCTATTAAAAAATTAAAATTTCGAAAACTGATTTTACATATAATAATCACAAAATTGCAGTATTTTTTTCCTTTCAACTGTATAGTTTAGAGAATATACGGATGTGCCATATAATTAAAAATTGCTTTGAAACCAAATAATATCATGCAGAATGTATATCTATATATATAT
The DNA here is from genome assembly GCA_963932465.1 of Maratus speciosus. Taxonomy (NCBI): domain Eukaryota; kingdom Metazoa; phylum Arthropoda; class Arachnida; order Araneae; family Salticidae; genus Maratus; species Maratus speciosus. The sequence goes on from OZ010799.1 coordinate 11,812,531, forward strand.
TTAAGGTGACACAAAAAAGTTTTGACAAATCGGATTTCAAAACACAAATCAATTTTGCCAAAAAGAGATTTTTGGCTAAAAAGGTTTTCCTCGAAAATTATACATCTCTAATTATATAAAATATAAATCACGATAGATGTTTGTTAATTTTCCAATTTTTATCAAATATTAAACTTCGAGTGAATTGCATATCCTTCATAGCGAACAAACAATTAATTTAAAAGTAAGTTTAAAATAAAATGTGGTTATAACTGCGATAGAAAACGTTACAAGGAATTCAACATGTTCATCAAAACGCTAAATTAACCTTTTAAAAAACAACTTTTTTTTTTTTTTTTACTTCTTTTAAATCCAAACAAAGTATTTCTTCTTCAACAAAAGTTTCGACAATTTTACGTTTTTGCTTTATTTTTATAGACATTCTAAGTTAACCAATTTTTTACATAATATTACTGATGTTTTTACATAATCAAATTAGCCTACACTCACACAAAAAGTATAATATATAATTCTGGACCTGCAGTTCTAGAATTACAAGTATGTAAAAATATATATTTCTAGAATTAGCTGTTTTTTTTCGCAAACAAATTCAAACCTAAGTTATATTTCATGCAACATTTTATGTGGTACTATAAACAAAATATCAAAAACACTTACTGATATCGATATGACTTGATTTAAAATAACTGTCATAGTGAATGAGAGACAAAAACTTGCTTCTTTTTTGAAGAAAACCCCTTCCTATATCCTGCAAGCCCTGTTAAAATAATGGAAATTTTCCATTCTGAAAACAGAGCCCGCGGGACTAGTTTGTAGGTCTGGGGTTAGTTTTCTTGTTTAACGAGATGAGTAACTATATTCTTGACGAAAAGCAATGAAAAGTAATACTGTCTCTGTTGGGAACTATTTGTAGAGTTACCCGGATGTAATTTCAGTCGTTATATCCATATATGAAGCACATAAGATCCCTCCAGCCATCCAGAATGCAAGAAACTTCTAAATATAACGCTTCCACTAATAATGCAGCCGCAGTAATAACATAATGACAACATTTTTCACAGTAAAAAATCCCGACCGGTCAAAGACGTGAACTGTTGAAGAACGTTTAAATTTGAATACGACAACGGACTCCGGACTCACAACACAGATTCGCTTCTCAAAGAAAAAAAAAAGCTGCGAGTCAGCATTTCCATTGGAAACAGATGGCTTTATTCATTACGTCAGTCTACGGGTTACAGTATGATAAGTTGTTAAAAAAATTTTTATCAGCGGGAAAAGTGGAACGTTGTATAAGAAGAAATCAGAAGCATTTTATTTTCTTTATTTGGCGTTTTTCGCAATGTTTACACTTATAAATTATATGAATATAATTATTACAGTTTTTATTATTTCAGTAAGAGGGTAAAAAAACATATTATAAATTAAAAAAATCGTCGTAACGCTAGTTAAAAAAATAACATTTATTCTTCGAAATGATTACATAATTGAACACTAAGAGAAAAAAGAACTAAGAAATTTTCGTAAGAGGAGCACCGCCCCCCCCCCCCCCCCCTCTCTTCCTAAACCACTAATAGAAATCAATTTTTAAATATTTCCTTTTGACGTTCGTATATTTAAAATTTATCTTAGATAAGGGGTGTTCACAAGGGCAAAACCTTCTACTAGAGGGAAAGAAATGTTCTGCATTTTGAAAAATATTGTTAGAAATTTATTTTTATATATCTATTTAATATTTAATACTTCTGACTTGTTAATTTTTTTATATTCCTTTTATATAAAAATTATCTTGTACAAGGTGTTCTCACAAAAGATTCTTGGTTTAGCTTATTTCATATTTATATTTTGCGTTTTAGTTAGGCGAACTAGGTAGGGGACTCCAGACACATCTGTCCATCCTCTCCCCTTTCTACATTTTTTTCTAAGAACAATCATATCTCTTTGTATTTAGGGAACGGCCTATGAGTGAGCCATGAGCATACCTATGAGTGGAAGTAGTTTTTGAGAAATTTATATTTTGGGAAAAGTTTCTTTAGCTTGTACTTTTACAGTAAAAATAATTTAGTTCGAAAGTTAGTAAACGGGCATTTACAATTTTGGCAGACGTCTCCATGGTCAAATTAAGTTGCTTATTTTATACACTAATACCAAATTTAGTGGATGGCAAAGCATTTCATCCATTCGAAAACGTTTTCTGACGGTGCTGCCAGATATATTGCGATACAATTGCATATGAGGACACCAGAAGCGAAAGGCTATAAGTGACAAAATTGAAAAAACTGAGATCAGTATACAGGCTATCTGGAAATAAGGTTATTTCTTTTATGATTGCTCTCAGAAGAAAAATATAGGGAGGGGAAACATTGGACAGATGTGCCTGAAGTCCCCTGCCTTGTTTGCTAAACTAAAACGCAAAATATAAGAGATTTCCTAATTATGTGTTGCATTCTGGAGGTCAACTACTTAAGCTCTATAAACTACTTAACCTCTTTAATCTGTACTTAAAATTTAAAAAATATATTGTACTTCACTTTCCTTCCACAGTTATTGAAATAAGAATTGAAAGACCTCTATGAAATTAGCAACAGCTTCATATTTTAAGTCAGTCACTTACTATTGATGTTAATCGTTAAATTCAATTTATTCCAAATCTAAATTTTTTCACTTAAATCCTTTGGCCGCAGGGGTCCTCATATACAATCGTCGTTTCATCATACATATGATACAATTGTATTACATTCAGACATATAAGTGTCTGAATTTATACATGTCTTAATTTCAGACACATGATCATTATTCAGACATTTTTCTCAGTTCATTTATACCATGATCACAGTAAGACACTTAAGGGTCTTAAATTCAGACACTTATGATGTCTGAAATTTCATATTCAGACACTTAAGTGTCTGAATTTCTTTTTCAGTCACATATGTGTCTGAATTTAAGACGCCTCTATTTGCAGTGTGGATCTGCCACATTTGTTGTCCATTATAAAGGCCTATAAAAGGCAAGAAATAATTTTAAATAATATAATGGCATTAAAAAAAAGTTAGTATAATCTATTATATTGGTCAGTCAATTCATACAATTTAAAAAATATGAAGTCCATTCTCATAATCCTATTGATATTTAATCTTTAATTCGTCCAAACCATGAAAATTAGTTTTAATTAATTTTTTTATTGCTTTCATACATTTACTTTCCAATAAATTCATATATATATTTCCAATATCGCACATATGTATATATGCAAATTATCGGGTTACTTATAACTTACACAAACACACACATATATATATAATTCGAATTTTAAAACTAATTAGAATTCCCTTTTTTATAGTTTTAAAATTTTGGAAACTTACATGATATAATAAACAGCCTCAAATGATGTTTGCATGCAGCGAGAGCTGTAATTGCTATAACTGCATGGAAGCCACATTTGAGGTTTCATCCTAAAACACCTTTAATTCCTCAAAAAAAATATTTAAATATCAATTTTTTTTCTTTTTGTAGTCAAAATGATGTAAGAAACATAAGATATATTTTTACTTACTTGTTAAACTCCTTTGGATGGTGGGAAGCGCTTTCTAAATCCTTTGTTTTAGCATGCTTGACTTTTGACAATAATGGATTCTAAAACCTATACAAACAAAATGAAGCGCATGTGCTGATATCTATTGGTTCTTTTCAAAAGCTAATTTGGATCTCATATGAGACTACTATGCAATTCAAAATCCAAATAATTATGAATAATGATTTTTTTTCATTTTTTTATAACTTAAAGAGTACGCCTTAGAATTTAGGTCTAAGATCATAATGAAAATAAATAAATAAATAAACATGTATAGAAAGTAAGCTAATTTACTTGAGGCAAATTCTATAATCAATGCTAAGGATTTTCTGTAGAAATCAAATATTCAGGCATTTAAAAAGATTTTGATAAATTTACTAAGACACTTTTCAAACAACAAATATCTATAAATGAAAAGTAGTTGGGACATCTTTCTGGAACATGGCGCCTTTCTAAAACAGATATAAACAAACTGTGTATTTTTAAATTCCGAAAATCTTTATTTAAATGTGCAATTCGTAATACATTTTTTGAAAATGTTTGTTGGATTGTCTTTAAAAGAAATTGTTACACACGGTTAATAAGCTTTACATTTGGAAAAATCATGTAGTGTCTATAATTGCCTTATATATCTATAAAGTGTATTACTGGTAATTTCAACGAATAAAATTAATATGTTTTCGATGAAAAAAAATTTAATGTAATCACTTTATGTCTAAAATTTTGTCATATCATATTGTACGAGATTTTTTAACACGAAATTTACCTAAATACAACCTCATATGAGGTTTTAATGCATGAGAGGGTTAAAGTTTCTGTACCTAATAATTTCAAATTAAATGGTAAATTAAAACGTTTCTGTTCAATTCACCTTAACCCTTTGTCGCATAAGTAAAAACTAGCAAATACCCAAAGTTTAATTTGCTATTTTCTATTTGCTAAGTTACCCGACTTGTGTTGCTATCTCGATTTTTCTACTGAAAGCATAGATGTCACAGAGTAGCATAAACTTTGAATAGGAACTGTAAATGAAATAGTTTAGATAGGAGAAAAAATAGCATTTTTGTCCACTGTAGTGGACGGTATGCAACAAAGGGTTAAGTTTTTAGACTCAGCAGTAACACAGAAATAGAAAATTTTCGAAAGTTTTTTGTTCCTGCACCGTTTTACATAGCCAAATTTTTAGAAATTGTTCTGTTGTGAGTATTTATGTCTTAAAAGTAACAGTCATGTCAATTTTCATGATTATATTCCTAACAGTTCCACGTACTTCGTTATTTAGATCATCATTAGGCCTTTGTCCGCTTTATTTAGTCTTCTAAATATAGATTTTTTTAGAATTCGTTCTAAAACGAACATTTACATCTTATAAATTATTACCATGCCAAATTTCAAGTTCCTAACTTCTACAGTATCACAGAAATTGCAGGTTAGATCTTTCTTTTTTTGTATCGTACACCCTTTTAATTTTCAGGTTTTTAAAAAACTAATTGGCATTTACATTTTAAAACTAATAGCCACGTGAAATTTCAAAATTTCTATCCCTAACAATTCCAAATAAATCGTGATTTAGAATCTTTCTAGAATGTTTTACGTTTATTTCTCACTTTAAAATTTTCAACCTTTGAAAAAGAGTTCATAACGAGTGTTCACATCTTAAAAGTAGCCACCACACCGATTTTCAAATTTCTAGGCCAAATAATATCACAGACATCGCATTTTAGAACTTTTTTGTTCCCACACTGATGGGAGTGGTTGTACCGAAATAAAATACAGTCTGTTTTGGAGCAGAGATGGTCACCAACATTTTTTTCTGACACCACTATATTTTTAATTGGCTAGGTAGTTTCAGAGATGACACCCTACAAACTCCCAAACGTTACTGCTTCGCACAGATGTCTTAGACGCGCCCCATAAAGGCGCGATTTTTCTGACGCCGATGTCATATACGCACAGGGTACTTAACTGACGCCAAAGTATCGTTATTTAGCTTGCTACGGTAACTCGTATGCTGCTGTTTATTTATTAATAAATTGTTTATTTACATTTATTTTTTTTTTAACTATATAAATGTGTTGTTCTATATTTATTAATCAAACTTTTTTTATTTATTGTTATTCCCCTTTTTGATAAAATATATGTAACTGGTATTCAAAAACGAGGTTTTCGCCAAATTAGCGTCGGAACAAAATCGCGCCAATATGGGGTGTGTATCACATCTGTGCCCTTATCTAATATGTGTTAGCAGATGCATTTTTTAAAATACATATATAAACAAGTATAACATTTCTTCAGTGTTATTTTCATAGTGTTTATATCATTTGGCAAAAAATCGCACTTTCTTAAACTCTAATTGCGTGAAGGTTTTTTAAAAAAGCAAAGTCCATATAACAATGAAATTCCGTGAAGGGTATTAAATACATGGTAATAACGCATTTAGGTGAGCGCAGGTGATAAATCGTCAAATATTATTCTTATCGTCATCTTTCGTAATGCATTCTTTTAATTTAAAATACACACATTAAATACATTTAAAAACACGATTTGACTCATTTAATTAAAAATACTAATAAGTAAATAAATAAAATAATAAGAAGAGGTAATAGCATAAGTCAAAACATTTATTTCAACATAAATACAAGTTACACGTGCTGAAAAAAAAAGGCGGCTTTTGACAAAAAATTAAAAATAAAATACTCTTGGGAAAATTTGAACCGGGCTAAAAAAAATGTACCGTGCACTGTAAAAAAAATGGTAACGTTCCATGTAAAATCCAGGAACGTTTCGCCTTTTCTCAGGTTTTCAGAATAATTTAGCTCTTTCCTGTGAAATTCTGGTTTTCTTATCTGAAACGTTCCTGAACCAAAAGTTGGAAACAGCAAAACGCTGCGGCCGCCATTTATTATTTTTTTGCTATAATCCGTTGCTCGCGCGCGAGTGTCGAAAAAGAATTCCTTAAATGAATGTAAAAAAATCAATATGGAATGCAAATAAATCAATAGACGACATAATCCTTTACGTCTCTATTGTCAAGACAATTCATATGAAAATACAATACCTCCGTGACATCGCTAAGAGATTATCTCTCGTACTTGTCTGTGAAATGTTTAAGGAGCAGACCGTGTAAAAAAAATACACCTATTATTTGGATCTCCATTAACCAGGGGACCATCAAACATGATTCTCACCGATTTTGATTAATTTAAAGTATGTTTTAGAGTTCTTATCTCTAATTATTCTTGTGAAAGGATTTCTTCAAATGGGACTTAGATTTTCAGAAATTAGATGCCGAGGTTTAGCATACGTTTCAAATACCCATTAGTTTGCAGCTCTCAACGTGTCTTTCGTGGTGTGGACGCAGAAAGCTCGCACGCCACCCGTACGGCCCGAGTTCGATGCTACCTCTGGACTTTTTTTTTTCTTTTTTAATTAATTTTATATTTTAACACTTTATTACAATTTGATTTAAATTTGATATATATTTGACACTTTGAATTGCTGCAAATTTAATTTTTTTTTTTTTTCGGAAAAAATATACAATTACGTTTAGGTTTTTTTTTTTTTTTTTCATGAAAATTTATATGTATTTTATCTAACTTGTAAACTAACATAATTACTAACGAAAATCCAAAATATTTTATGTCTAGACTTTTTTTCTAATTATTATTTACATTTATATATTTTTATATTTTAAGCAAAGTTCAGAAACAATATATCATATATATATTTACTTTATTGAATTTTAACTGAAAATTTATTTTTTCGTGTAAATTATAAATAATAATTTTGATGTCAATTTCAAAATATTTTTTCATTCTAACAAATAATGATAATAAAGCGAAAATTGTCAACTGGAAATGTAAAAATCGTCTGCGGATCCCGCATGCTGTGAAATGTCAGTAATGTTTTGCTGTCAACAGAAATATTCCTATATTAATACATGGAAATTATAATATATAATAATGGAAATTATACATGGAAATTATTATAAATAAATATTACATCTTGTGCTGCGTTTGTAGCCTTGCCAACATACAATAGTGAGAAATTTTCCGAGCTGTGTATCGTTTCAAGTGGTTTAGTCGGTAGAACGTCAGTGCGCTATACTGATGGCCCGGGTTCGAGTCCCGGCTTGGAATCTTTTTCACTATGTTGGCCTTTGCGCCTTTTAAGCAATTACTTCGAAATTTGATTTTCATTTGAAAAGAAATATTCCTGGTATTTCGCAGGAAACTTACCGGCATTTCTGTGGAAAGTTTTTAACATATACAGTAAAGTTCCAGTCATTTTCAAGAAGTGTTTCTTGGAAATAATGGGCAACTCAGCTGCCCATTTTTTCCCAGGAACGTTGCGGAATTTTTTTTACAGTGTGATTAGTTGAAATATTATAGGAATATTCCCGTAATCTGGTTTTCAACCAATGTCGTAATTTAAAAAGCTTCGTTTAACTCCAATTAAATTTCATTGCTGTAACATTTTTTTTTTTTTTTTTTTTGGGGGGGAGGGGGGGACAAAGGGAATGCGAGATTGCATATATTTACATTAAAATTTTTAACTTTCGTTTATATAACGGTTGCTTGTATGAATAATTAGCACCTTGATGATCGAACTTCACTCGAAACATATGTAAAAAGTCCTTCCGGCCAGTGCCGGGAGGAAGAGGTAGCTTTCATAATCCTTATTTAAAAAAAGCCAACTTATATCATGCAAACACACGAAGCTCTATTTAGTGGAAACCGAATATAGGAGATTCAATACTAATTTTTATCAATATAATGAATGAGAATTTCGCGAAATTAGTCAGCTTTATCCAAGCTGCTTTTCTTTAAAGTAACTTATATTTGGCTGCCAAATTCGGCAATTTCTTAAAGTTTCTGTCATTTTAAGACAACATGGTGGATGAGGCTAAGCAGTGAACTTGGTTGAGACCTTAGTAATTGCTGTGCACATGCTCACTCACATCAGAATCGGTTAATATATAGGAGTGCTGTCGCATGCAAAAAATCAGATTTTTCAAAATGTCACCCACAATAGAAATTGAAACTGCTATATCTGAGCCATTTTTTAAGGTAAAGACAAACAAAAAATGCTCCTAAATCCTTATATCAAGATAAAATACTTAAGAAAGAAACCTTTTTCAATTTCTAATTTTTTTGCACCTCACTTTAAATATATATATATTTTTTAATTTAATGGCCGCCATTTTGAAACAAGATGGCTGATGAATCTGGCCAGCGAACTTGGTCGAGGTGTTGATGTATGCTATCCACATGCCTTCTAACATCGAAATAGGCGAATACGTGTGTTATCGCGTGGCAAATACAAGATCGTTTCAAAATGTTAGCCATGCTAGAAATTCAAAGTGCTATAAATCAACCATTTTTTAAGATATCAACAAAAGAACAAATTTTCAGAAACAAAAACTGCTCCAGAATCTTTGTATCAAGGCCAAACACATAAAAAAATCTTTTTCATTTTCCAATTTTTTAATACCTCATTTTGAATTTTAAATTTAATTTTTTTTAAATGGCAACCCTTTTGAAACAAGATGGCGAATGAAGCTGGCCAACGAACTCGTTCGAGACATTGGTATGTACTATGTACAGACCAAGTTACATCCAAATAGGTTCATAAATACGCCTGTTATCGCGTGACAAAAATCAGGTCGTTTTAAAATGTCAGCCACAAGAGAAATTCAAAATGCTATTACTCAACCATTTTTTTTTTAGATATAGACGAAAGAAAAACTGTTCCGGAATCTTTGTATTAAGGTCAAACACATACAAAAAAAATCTTTTTCATTTTCCAATTTTTTGGTATCTCATTTAAATTTTTTTATTTCTTAATTTTTTTAAATGGCCGCCATTTTGAAACAAGATGGCGGATGAAGCTGGCCAACGAACTCGGTCAAGATATTGGTATGTACTATGTACACACCAAGGTACATCCAAGTCGGTTCATAAATACGTCTGTTATTACGTGAGAAAAATCAGGACGTTTCAAAATATCAGCCACGCTAGAAATTCAAAATGCTATAACTCAGCCATTTCTTAAGATATAGACGAAACAAAAACTGCTCCCGAATCTTTTTATCAAGGTCAAACACATAAGAAGAAAATATTTTTTTCAATTTTTAATTTTTGGTACCACATTTCAAATTTAAATTTTTCTAAAAAATTTAAATGGCCGCCATTTTTAAACAAGATGGCGGGTGAAGCTGGCCAACGAACCCGGATGAGACATTTGTATGTACTATGTATAAACGAAGTTACATCCAAATCGGTTCTTAAATACGCCTTTTATCGCGTGACAAAATTCAGGACGTTTCAAAATGTCAGCCACGCTAGAAATTCAAAATGCTATAACTCAGCCATTTTTTAAGATATATACGAAAAAAAAACTGCTCCGGAATCTTTGTATAAAGGTCAAATACATAAAGAAAAAATATTTTTCCATTTTCAATTTTTTGGTACCGCATTTCAAATTTATAATTTTTAAAAAAAATTTAAATGGCCGCCATTTTGAAACAAAATGGCGGATGAAGCTGGCCAACGAACTCGGTCGAGAGATTGGTATGTACTATGTACACACCGAATTACATCCAAATCGGTTCATAAATACGCCTTTTATTGCGTGACAAAATTCAGGACGTTTCAAAATGTCAGCCACGCTAGAAATTCAAAATGCTATTACTCAGCCATTTTTTAAGATATAGACGAAACAAAAACTGCTCCGGAATCTTTGTATAAAGGTCAAATACATAAGAAAAAAATATTTTTCCATTTTTAATTTTTTGGTACCACATTTCAAGTTTTAAATTTTTTTAAAAATTTTAAATGGCCGCCATTTTGAAACAAAACGGCGGATGAAGCTGGCCAACGAACTCGGTCGAGACATTGGTATGTACTATGTACACACCGAATTTCATTGAAATCGGTTCATAATTACGGGAGTTACAGTGTGACATAGGTCAGATATATATATATATATATATATATATATATATATATCAATTTTGAACGGAAGGTGGTTTCGGGGTCTGGGGGTCATGATCGATGAAAATATACCAAAATTTTTTGAATTCGCTTTCCTCCGAACGGCTACAATAGGTAGCTTTTTTGTAAAGAAAGCTACCTAAAAACTGCTTGTGTGGCTTGCGTGCTTAAAGCCATTATTACTTAACTATTATAACTCCCATACAGTTATAACAATGTTGCTGTTAGTATTACTCTTGTTTGACGTCAACCTTGCCTGTGTATCTGAATACGAATTATTGGCCATTTTTCTTGCACGAAGAGTGGTTATAACATAATTGTTTCATTTTGCATAGCATGTTTACCAATTGCAATATTGATACTTTTAAGTTAATCAAGCGCAGGTAATAAATTGCCAATATTTTTTTCCTTATCATATTCATCTTGCATTCATTTCATTTAAAATATAAACCTTTCATTCATTTGATTTAAAATACATGTTTTTAACTAATTTCACTCTACTTTAACAACATCACTTTGCCTTGGCGTTTTTTTAAAGCTTTGTGCAGTTTTGGCTTCACAAAGTGAGATTTGTTACAAAAAGATACAAACCTGACAATTTATTACAAACCCGATGAACGTTTATGCTTATTTTTTACAAATGAATATAAACCTTTTTGGCACAGATGTCATATAAGCACCATGTTGTCGTGATTTTTTTTTCTGACGCCAATTTGGCGAAAACCTCGTTTACGAATACCAGTTACATATATAATTTTTAAAATGGAATAACAATAAATAAAAAAAGTTTAATTAATAACTATAGAACAAAACAATTTATATAATTTTAAAAAATAAAATAAAAGTAAATAAACAATTTATTAATAAATAAACAACAACATCTAGGATAGCATATCAAGCAAAATAATGACACTTTGGCGCCAGTTAAGTACCCCGGTGCGTATATGACATTGGCGTCAGAAAAAAATCCCGCCAACATAGTGCGTATATGACATCTGTAAGTAAATGTCTTGTGTACACTAAATAAATTGTTTAAATCTTTAAAAAAATATTTGGGTACATGAAACAATGAGTAGGTTGCCAGAAAATATGCATGAAAAGTTTACTTCTCTCGCCAAACCCATTTTCTTTACCAATAAGACGCCTATTCTGGAAAAGTACAAATTTTGGTACTTGTTAGTTATCCCGTCGACCAAATTACTGTCACAAAATTGCAAAATTGAATGCCAATAATGGTTGATCGTAAATGTCACATTCACTTGACAACACGTGTTTACGTCATCAAGTGATTTTTATTTCGACATTTTATTTGTATTTTTATTAATGTTATACTAATTTATTTGTTCTTTCGTTATTTAAAATAAAAATTATGTCAATTTGTATAACTTGGCGGGTAGTTTTGCGATTTATATAATTTGGCGAAATTGGTCGACGGGATAACTGACAAGTGCCAAAATTTCACTTGAAATACTAAAAAGAAAAAAAAATAATTAAGAATAAATGATGCCACAAATCAAAATTGTTCATTTAAACATCAAATAACTGTTTCAAATTTTCACACGTAAAATATAAATGTTGTTTTTGGCGATTAAAAATGCTATTGGGTAGAATATCGTAAAATCTGAAACCCTAAGTTATTATGGCTAATAATCTATATAATATGGCCTTTTTTTCTTTGAAATAGAAAACAAAAAATCCAGATTTCTTTTCCTGTTTGTTTAAATTTAAATATGTTTTACTGCACTTTAATATTAGTGCGTGCATATTTTCTTTGCTCCATGTGCTGTAATTCGATTTCTACAAAAACATCCAGCAGGTGAAAATGGCGTACACTAAATTTCCGTGACATATGTAGATAAATTGTGCTTTTTTATCAGTTTTTTCTTTTCAATTCCTACTATTAGCTCACACTCTCCCTATATTTATTTATTTATATATTTATATGTTTATCTTGTTCAAATTTTCAATCGTTAATAAAATACTCATTATTCATCCTATCAAGTTGAAATAAATTTTTTTAAACTTGTACTGGATGACAATTGATGTTAATACAGTTTTTTCAAATATTAATTAATTAATTAAATTTTAATTAATTAATTTTAGCTTTGCATGGGAAACAAAATGGCGGCCATTGGTTATTGAAGTTCAATGAAAGTATTTTCAATAAGGGGTTACCATGGGGGGGGGGGACCCTGTTCTGTCGCCAAATACCGCCAAGTTTGTCTCCAACTTGGCGATATATCGCCCAATTTGGCGGCCAAAATGAGTCGCCAAAAGTGACGCCAACTTGGCGATATCTGTAATATTTCGCCAAATTCCCATAGAGTTTCATTGTAAACCTACGTGCTTATAGAAAATCAACAAATTGAGATATTTTAATGCAACAAAAACTAATATTAGCTTGATTATATTAATTTTTAATTTGATGGCTTAAGTAGGAATTGACTTTAAAAACAAAATTTTTATATTACTTGTTTTATTATAATTTTCAAACGAATCGGAACTTATTTTTTATAGTAAATGCATTCAGTAGGTTACCCTCATAGGTACCTTCTAGTACAATCAGAACTGAAATCCGACAAATATTTTTTGAGTTATGCTTGACGAAAGGTTTTATGAAAGGCTTTAATATCCATCGTAGCTGTTTTTTGCCCGGATAGTAATATTACGCTATGTATTAGCCTTCGCTTCGCTCAGACAATTAAGCATAAAAAGAAATTATGATTTGTAGATTTGCAGAATATTATTTTTTTTTTTTTACAGAATAACGTTAAAAAATTTATTATTTTAATTAATTTATTTTACATATTTTTCCATTACGGACGCATTTTTGCAAATAAAAAATGAAACACGTATACTTTCAGAAGAAAAAAATAAATCATGGAGTTACGATTTCTTTTATGAAATTTTTAAAATACCTTTTTTTGTGGAAATTATTGCACATTTTTAATGAATTAAAGTTTGAGAAAATTCAGTTATTTACATTCAATTATAAAAGTATTTTTCAGTGTTAAGAATTCAAAAACACAATTTATTCTTATTATGTGAAATCATTTACGCAGACGATACTTTGCGCATTTTAAAAGAATTTTACTATGATTTTTTTTTTTTTTTTTTTTGTAAAGTGGCAACAAAAGAACTGTAAACAAATAAAATTAATTGTTAAATTCGTAATATAAATATTTTGTAAAATTTTGCATCGAAAATATTTTTATTTATAACAGTCTTATAAATAAAAAATTCCGAGGAAATCCTTAGTTATTTGGCTGAATTTACATTTCTAAAATTAAAATGATCCACAACATAAAATAACGTTTTTTCTTAATAAAGATGCAAGAATAATATAAAAAAATATTGTTACTTTCAACTACTTATCTTATTAAATAATGCTTCGTGAATCCAAACAAAGCATGGCTTTTGCTAGTGATAAAAATTATTTCCATAATCCAACTGGGACATTCTTTTAAGGCACCCTATATATTAATTCCTTGTAAGACAAATTTTTAAAATAACTTTGATCAAGGCCCAGACTTTCAAGTTCTTTAATGTCGACCTTCAAATATTTGTTTTTCGTAACAGTATGCTTTACGTCTCTTTTTCCAGGGTTAAGAAACTAAACAGTTAAAAAGTTGTCCAAAATCATTCATACTCCCTTAATGGTGTGTTGAAAGGAGTGTTAAACACTCTGACAATCAAAAGATTTGGTACTTAAAGACCGAAAATAAATGACGGTACTCTCGTCGACCAATTTCGTCAAATTATAGAAATCGCCAAACCACTCGCCAAATTATACAAATTGACATCTATTTTAGGTGCGTTCGTAATTATGTAAATACGTAGCACCTATAGTCGTCGTTCAGTCCGTCCACCTGTCTGTCTGTCTGTCCGCATATAACAGAGAAAAAACTACCCAACCGAATGGTCTGAAATTTTAAATATATGATTCTTGCAAAATTTTGTTGAGCCATTTCAAATTTTATGAAAATCGGATGTATAGTTTAATTACAGGGACAGTCAAAAGTTTTTCTTTACATTACAGGCCAATGGGGAAAATTATTGCAAGTGCATTTTAATGATGTTACAGCCTTCCGAATGGTCTGAAATTTTTATATCATTGTGGCAAAATTTTGTCGAGCCATTTCAAATTTTATGAAAATCGGATGTATAGTTAATTACAGGGACAGTCAAAATTTTTCCGTTTCATTACGGTGAATGGGAAAAAATTATTGCAGTGAATTTTAATGATGTTACAGACTATGCACGTATGAAGTGCAAAAAAATATACATTCAGTACAATATGGGGTGCAAAAAATAATTATAAAACTAGCTATAGTACGAACGCACCTCATTTGCCACGTTTGACGAGCAATTTCCAACTTGTTATTTTAAATAACGAAAGAACAAGTAAATTAGTATAACATTAAAGGGACCGGGAAAGCCCTATCTCCGCCATGTTAAATTCACCAACTCTATGTACCCTTTTCTCAGAAATGGTGAAAGGTTAAAGTCCAGATGTTTTAGAGTAGTGTGACGTGTCATCTAAGCTCAGGCAGAAACCAGATGACCACGTAAAGTAATAAACATTTTTAATCGGGAGCTCCAGATGCCTAAACTATAACTTCACATGTCAGTGCTTTCACAAAATCCAGATGTAACTTGTAAACTGAATTTAATAATGTAAATAATTGAAAAATGCTCGCTTGGCCCTTGTAAGAACTGAAACTTTGTTGATAAAATGAATCAAGATACCACGTGGGTTGCCAAAAAATAAACTAAACTCTCAAAAGTGCCCGTGGACGAAGAGATGCTGTTTTGACACGACCGAAGGCGGTCGTTATCGGTTTTGGCTGGCGGAGCGAACCGCTCCTAAAAGATTAATTTTTATGTGTTAAGAAATGTATGTGTGCTTGCTGTGTGTGTCCGTGTAGTCAATAAAAAATGTAGAAAATTAACTCAAAGTTCTTTTCATTTTAGTTGAGATCAATTCCTTAAGTTAGATTTTTATTGGTGTTACAGTAGTTAAAATAACATGATTTACGTATTTTAACGGACCATTTTCTTTCTAAGTGAAACTCAAAATTAATTATTAATTATTTATTGAAAGTCATTTTTAAATTAGTATTTTTGGTAAGATTTCACTGCCTAAAATAAATAATTCTCAACAAATCATTAAATCCGTGTGTTAAAGTATACAATATAACACAAGCTTCCCTATGTATATAAAATCCTAATGAAACGAATTTATGAAACGAATATATGAAACGACTGAAATGTATCGATTCTTTGAATCGACTGATTAAACAACTGATTTTGTTTCACGGCGATTTCTCCTAAAATATGGAATACTTTGCGATGAAATTAACACCAAAAATCCGTGTTTATCCACAGATCTCAAAACTGGTATTAGAATTTTTAAATTCGAATTAGTTTTCGAAATATTAATTTTTTTCTAATTTTAAATACATTTTTTCTAATGATGGCAACTCAAATTTTAATCATAACAGATATTTTTTTCATAATTCAGAAAAGGTTACCTTAAATGTATGCTAAGAAATGTATCATGCTACTTTTATTCATAATTCAATTTACTTAAAAATCTTTCGCCAAATCGAAAGATCCTGATAGAGAATTCAATTCTGACGGTATTTGTATGTTAGCGAGACGCAGGTGATAATTCGCCAAACATTTTTCCCATCGCATTTCTTCATATTTCATTCATTTCATTTAAAATATAATCCTTTCATTCTTTTTATTTAAAATACACAACTTTCATTTAAAATTGATGGCTTTCGCTCCTTTCTTTTTTTTAAAAACAAAACGAAAAGAAAAAAATTAGGCACAGATGTTATCTACGCACCGGGGTACCTAATTGACGCCAAAATGGCATTATTGTGATTGACATGGTAACCCGGCTATTGTTGTTTATTAAATAATTAAACAAAAACCTAATTTGCAGAACAAATTAAAAAAACAAAATTTATTTCCTAAATTGTTTAAGCCCGAGAAGGGGCAGATATTAAAATATTTCATTCAATTCGTTCTACATTTAATGTTAAATTTTTGTAACAAATGAGTTAATCCAATTGAACATTAAAAAATAAAAATGAAATTCATACAATATAATACTTTAAACACCTATATACTTAGATTCCGTTCAAATGAAATCGAAATAAATCTTAGACTTTTTTAAAGTTTTGTATTTTGCATGTATCTTATCATATTATGTACAATCGTCATAAACATAATGTAAAATCTGCAGTACAAATATTTACAACTTAAAAATGGAAATAGTCTAAGATTTATTTCGATTTCATTTGAACGGAATCTAAGTATATAGGTGTTTAAAGTATTATATTGTATGAATTTCATTTTTATTTTTTAATGTTCAATTGGTTTAACTTATTTGTTACAAAAATTTAACATTAAATGTAGAACGAATTGAATGAAATATTTTAATATCTGCCCCTTCTCGGGCTTAAACAATTTAGGAAATAAATTTTGTTTGTTTAATTTGTTCTGCAAATTAGGTTTTTGTTTAATATGTCAAGTATTTTAATAACTACTGAATTCAGACGAACACATTTCAAAATTAATGGAGGGTATATCATCATCAGGTTTTGATTTGTGCGATATAGCATCACAATTTGTGATGCAATTTACCTATGTATAATTCAAAATGTTTCACCAGTGCAGTAATGCAGGTTGCTGTAGTTTGGTCAAAAAAATTACAATCTGAACTTTAAAAAATCTGCTTGAAAATGTCATTTTTATTTCTACTATGACGCCATATTCATCTTCTTTTTAATTCTTAAAAAAAAAAAAAAAAAACTATTTCAGTTTCTTTAGTTTCATGTTGCACGTGAAAATCATTCAACTAAATATAGGCAAATTATTATTACGGCTTTTGAATTATTTACAACAATGAAGGGAAAAAAGTTAAATTTTATTAGAAAATGTCCGTTGATTCTCAAAGAAAAAAGCGAAATTTGGAATTATTAAGAAAAATATTTGAATAATGTAAATAAAAATTAGCCCATTTTACTCTCTAGATTATAATCCACATATATGCAAAGGCATTTTATGATCCGTTTTGACCCTGACGTCAGGCAAATGTTTTTACACTTTGAATTTATAATATTATTAGAATTAGCAAAGAATTAAAAATGAGTGGCATCAGGGACAAAAAGGTGAGAAGAAAAAATGAAAAAGTTATCATCTCCATAGGCTTTTCTATGTTAAATTAACATTGAGAAGTGACACTGGAAATAAATAAGTATTGCGCTGCTGCGCAATACTTAAATAAAGGTTATTTACTTTTATTTATTTTTTAAATTTATATAAATTATTTTGTTCTATAGTTATTAATTATTTTTTTGCTATTTCTTTTTGAAAATAATAGAAAATAATTTAAAAATACGGTAAAATGTAGTAGTTATTCCGTCAACCAATTTCGCAAATTATATAAATCGCCAAATCACTCGCCAAATGGTACAGATTGACAAAATTTTTATTTTAAGTAACGAAAGAACAAATAAATTAGTATAACATTAATAACTATAAAAATAAAACGTCAAAATAAAAATCACTTGATGACGTAAACACGTGTAACTTGCTAAAAGTCAAGTGAATGTGACATTTACGATCAACCATTATTGGCATTTAATCTTATAGTTCGCGATAGATTTTTGGTCGACAGGATAACTAAGTAGTTACCAAAAATACATATGTAACTGGTATTCGAAAACGAGGTTTTCGCCTAATTTTCGTAAAAAAAAAAAAATTCATGCCAAACATGCGATGCGTATATGACATCTGGCGAAATCTTAAATTATGTTACAAACCATGACATTTAATTTCTACTTCAAATGAATGTTTTAATTTACCACTCGAACAATAAAAAAAAATGCTAACTGGCGAGTTGAAAAAAAAAAAAAAAAAAAAAAAAAAAAAAGGCGAGATTTGCACCCGGCTTTTTTTTTCTTTCGTCACAGATGTCATATACGGCCCCATATTGGCGCGATTTTTTTTTCCGACACCAATGCCATATACGCAACAGGTACTTAACTGGCGCCAAAGTATCGTTATTTTGCTTGATATGGTAAGCCGGATGTTGTTGTTTATGCTGTTGGTGCGTTCCCCAAATTGGCGTTGGATAAAAATCGCGCCAAAATGACGTTAATGCCAAACCTCCATATGAAAGGCGAAGGGATCAGATCGTATTTGTTTATGGCATTTGATGACTTGAACTATTACAATATAAATGAAATGATGGGGATAGGATAATATTTGGCGACTTATCACCTGTGCCTGGATAACATTAAAGTATCAAAATGGCACCTAGAGTATAAAAAGCAAAGTGTTCCGCCCGGAACTGTTGATGATAGTCACATGATTTAGGCTATTGTTAAGAGAGTGTTTTAAAATATCGGTTGACAAAGAATCTGAATACTTAATTAATTTTATTTTAGCTTCTTTTCAAATTTTTAACTGATCCTCTTTAATCAAAAGCGAAAACAACCATTGAATGTCTTAACAGCAACTGATTCGCCCTTAAATTTTTGCAATCAAAGGGAATTGAATGGAAACCCGTTCACAAGGAGATCTGCACAGCTTATTTCAGTATAATTTAATCTTCTCTAATATTTTTAAAACCCATCAGATTAGTATGTTTTTAGATTTTTATTTTTGCGGGGTCTGAATGGGGGTTGACGAGCGTAGCTTGCAGGGGGCAGAGCCCCCTAGTATAAGTATAAAAGAAATCTGAGTTCTTAAGTTTAATAGATATTGAAAAAAAGAAACATAAACATGAAAAATCCAAGTTTTGAGAAAAAGTCAATTAAAGATTTAAATGGCCATTAAGCTGTGAAGTACTCTTAGAAAGAATGAATAATTTCAACACTTAGTTTTATATATATAAACATGTGGGACACATCGTTGGAAAGATAAAGGTTTAAACTATTTAATGACATAAAAAATTAAAAATCGATTTGTTGGTTGACTTTTGCTTTCCCGGTCCCCTTAATAAAAATACAAATAAAACGTCGAAATAGAAATCACTTGATGACGTAAACACGTGTAAGTCAAGTAAATGTGACATTTACGATCAACCATTATTGGCATTTACAATTTGGCGACAGTAATTTAGACGACGGGATAACTAACAAATACTTAAATGACAAAATATTAAAGCTGTTATCTCGACAGAATGAGGAACTTCTATAAAGAATAAAACATATTTAAAAAATTAAAAAAAACGAACCTAGAGCATTTGTTATTATTACTTTTTAACACTTTGCAATATATAGTTGAAGAGTGTTTATGAATTCCGTTTGTCTGCCTGTTGTCTGGGGTTCCGTGATCTAACTGTCGTAAATATGTTCGGATTGCATTGCAATTAATATATGTTATTGGGGTTTACTAAGGCATGTCCGGTATTGATAGCACTTATGGTTCATTTACAGGTACAACCAAAAGAATTCCGTTTCATTACGGTCGATGGGGGAAATCGTCTGCGTTGTATTTTAATGATATTACACTATTTTAAAACTATTGAAATTTATGTATATCACTGAGATACACTACAAGGCACTTACAGTAGAATCTGCTTTGCATATAATTTATCGTTCATTTACAGGGACACACAAAATAATTTGGCTGCAATACTGCCAATGAACTGCTGGGACTGTGTTTTCAGTTGTGGTACGGTTCATAAAATTTAATTATTATTATAATTTTTTTTTGCATAATACTTGGTGGGAATAAGCTCTATCGGTCATATACAGGGCTTAAAAAAAGATCTTAAGTACATTTCCGTTTAATAACGAAAATTACTAAATTGGAATTGTCAACTGTGCTATGTGTTTAATTGAATTAACTTTTTTGATGCCAGGTAGTACACATTCAAATGTATACATCATATACAGGACAGCACAAAAAAAATCGGGTATTTATCCGACCATTGATAGTAATTGAAGAAATTTGGTTTTTGAATGCATTATGACATTCTAAATTGTTTATTCAGACATCAACTTTCACCTTAATAGACTGTAAAGTTTTGTTACAGTACTTTGAATGTGTTGGAAAGTGTTTCATAATATATGCTGGATGCGTGATTTTTCGTTCTTGTTAAAACTTGAAATCACATTTATACGTAGAAATGTATAATTAAATGTTGTCTTCACTTAAATACAATATGAATTTACAAAAAATTACCGAGCTAAGCTCGGTCTCCCAGGCAGTTTAATCCTTAAACAAAGAATAAAATCCTCTCATATTGTATTTCATATTTTGCTTCCAAGTGGGTTTAAAAGTTTGTCGTCTATAATTAAAATATTTGAGCGAGCTTAGAAGTTACAAAGTCAATGGAGCATTGATAAATGCTGAAATAGGTGGATATAAAAATAACGTATTCTTTGTAATATCATAAGGCTGTGAAAAAAAAAGCATCACAAGTAGAAAAAATATAGAATAAATTAAATTGCATTTAAATACAGGCGTTTTGTTGCTTTTAGTCCAGACAAAAATAATGGTTTGTGTAAAATACAAGAATAAATATGAAAAGTTTTATTAAATTTCATTTGTTAAATATTGTTAAAGATTTTATTTTTATTTCATTTTACGTAAATAATGCATATATTGTCTGTTAGATCTATTTTTGACTCTAATATGCAATATTACTTGTATTAACCATGGTTAAAATTTTGATGGTTAAAATTATATTGAAAATACATTTAATAAAAAAAATTATGCTGTTAACTTCAATATAAAAGAACTAACGAAGTCAATTTCGTATAATCTTTGTAATTAGATTTAGTTTTTTTCCAAAAAAAATTTTCAGAAATGGACTTGCCAAACTTTCAAAATGAACGGACTCATGTAATAAATAATGAAATACTTAATTTCAAGAAATTTAGAGAAGTTTATATTTTTACAATGCCGTGATTCTAGAACAATTTTTGAAATAGTTCATATTGTGGTGAAGATCGATGTTGTGTTTGAAGTGATAGAGTAAGACTTCAATGGATCCGCTCTCGTAAAAGTCAAAGTAATATCCATTATATTCAAAAACAATTACGCCACTGAATTATGACACTTCAAAGTCAGTAAAGTTCTCAGTAGAATTTTTATCATAAGAAAAGAATAGCTTCTCTTCTGTTTGCTTTCATAGCAGGGTCCTTCTCCGTTCGGTATGAAATTACTATTGTGTTCGACAGGCTGACGATCTTCTTTACTCACTATGAATCCGGACGGGACAGCACTTGTGCCCCTTCTATGCCTGGAAATATCTCGCCGTCTTTTCTTAGAACTAAAATAAACGGGAACCCTATATGATTACCTAAAGAAAAAAAAAAATCCACACCTCAGGGCAATGACTCTGGACCTCAAACAAAACTGGAATCACAATTCCATTCAAAAGCTGCTTAACTGCTCTTGCATTCACTTATACCACCTCTCAATCTTTCGCAGAGAATAATTCTTTACTTACACTTACTTGCACAATAATGCTACAATCCATGTAGGATTTTGACCTCCCTCAATGTACTTCTCCAGACCTTCCGATCTCTGGCCTTTACTTTATTATTTATAATATGGTTTTCTGCAAGACCTTTCTCTATCTCTTTTGAATAATTAATTATCTAACCTAGAAATATTTTTTCTAGTCATTTCGATCTGTAGTACATGATATCATTAAAAAGTTTGATCTCATAGGATGAAAGAGTATTTCGTGACCTCGTGGTTGAAAAGTTTCGGTTCCAGTTAATGGGTTTATCCGGTAATTCTTCGGGGAGTTGAAAGAAAGGTTTATCCGCCCTCCGTATTAATGCCTTCGCTATAGTGTCACCAAGTGATGATTGGTGATGACCCATCGAACGTTTTGAAGTTTGGCGGCAGTTTCTGGACTTAGCCACAATCTAGAGAAGAGTTACTTTTATATTGGTTTCCTTATGCCGATTTCTAATGGAGTAATGAGTGAGATATGGTAGATTTCACACAGTATTAATAATGAATTTTAAAGTTTATAAATATGGAAAGAAATGTATTTATCTTTCACAAATTTTAAATTGACGTTTTCGCTATTTAACTGGAACATATGTTTACCCATAAAAATAATTGAAAATTTTTGCTAAAAGAAATTTGATTTGTTTAAAGTATAAAATTATTTAAGTTATTTTAAACAAGCAAAAATTTATTTTAAAAAATATTTAATTCTTAAACAAAGAATATAAGCCTCTGTTATTTTATCCCATATCGTGTTTCTGAGGAGATTTGAAACTCCTCACCCATAATTAAAATATTTGAGCGAGTTTAGAATAAGGCATTATCACTGGGACATGAATAAATAGTGAAATAGGGGGATATAAAAATAACTTCTTGTTTCTAATTTTACAAAAATACTAAGAAAAGGAAAAGATAACATAACTAGTAAAATATACTTATAAGATTAAATTAAATATATTAAAGAAAGGAGGTATTTTGTTTTACAAGTATAACTTACGTCAACCGTAATGATTGGTGATGACCGATTGAACCTTTTGAAGTTTAGCGGCAATTTTCTGAACTTAGCCAAATTTAGAGCAGAGTTACTTTTACATTAATTTCACTATGCTGATTTTTAAGCAGTATACAGGGTTTTTGAGTGGGATATTGTGGATTTCTCACAATATTAATAATGATTTTAATATATATATATAATATTGAAAGAAACGTATGGACTCTTACAAATTTTAAATTGATGTTTTCGTTATTTAACTGGAACATTATGTTTACTAATGTAAATAATTGAAAATTTTTGCTAAAAGAAATTTTTTTAAAGTATAATAATTATTTAATTTATTCTAAACAGGCAAAAATTTATTTAAAAAAATTAATTCTTAAACAGAATATAATCCTCTGTTATTTTATCCCATATCGTGTTTCTGAGGAGATTTGAAATTCCTCACCGATAATTAAAATACTTGGACGAGTTTAGAATGAGGCATTATCACTGGAACGTGAATAAATAGTGATATAGGGGAATATAAAAATTATGACTTTTCTATTAATTATATTTTTTAAATTATGATAATTCTACTTTTACAAAAATATTATGAAAAGGAAAATATAACATAACTAGTAAAATATAGATAAGATTAAATATATAAAAGAAAGACGAATTATGCCATACTTAAGATGCCATATTCCACACATTTGGTTTAGTCTGCTTGATATTAACGGCATATTTGGTTTAGAATAGCCTACGTCGCTCTATGGCCTCATCCATCCCCCCTCTCCTCCCCCTTTTTTTCAATTTTGGTTTCGCCCGGAAGTATTTAAACGAGTGTGCATTCTGGAGGTTGCTTATTCCTTCTCACGTCACTTCACCCCTTAATGATGACCAGGGTTTGGTCGAAAGCACTCTAGACTCCATAGAATTATTTTATATTTAACATCTGTAAATTGGTTTTAAGACAGGACATAATCTATTGATCTACACTGTAAAAAACGGACTAAAATACGGAAATACTACTGGCACTCGAGACTCCAATACTACTTCCGTATTTTAACGGACGTTACAACCCCCCACCCCCCGTAAATAAAAAAAAACGAAATATTTTCTGTAATTTACCAACAGAAAGTTCCGTTAAATTACGGAAATACTACTGGCGTCTCGACTGCCAGCAGTATTTCCATATTTTAACTTTTTTTTTTTTTTTTTTACAGTGTATTGTTTAAAAGAAACGTGCACAAACATCATTACAGACTTAAAAGACAACTAACGTTCCACCTTAAAACAAAATTTATTAGCAAAATGCATAATTTATTTCAGTCCCTAAGTGAAAAATAAAAACAAGAAAAAAAAATCATGCGTCAAGCATTTAGATTATAAAACACTTTCCAACACATTCCAAATAATGCAACAAAACTTCACAGTTTCATAAGCTGAAATAAAACGTGTAATTGAACCATCTGGAAGCGCATAACACATTTTAATACCCAATTTCAACAATTCCCACCTACAGTCCAAAAATTATCTGAATTCTTTAAGCAGCCCTGTATAGGATATATAGATTTGCATCTATAAACAACATGCATTCAAAAATTTAGTTCAGTTAGGAAATACATACCACAGTTGAGAATTTCCCTAAGCGAATTTTTTTTAGCAGCCCTATATACGAGGTATTTAATAGATACACAGAGAGTAACATGTAAAATATTAGTTAAATTTAAAAGCTCATACTGAAATTGAAAACGCACTTCCAGCAATTATTGCTCAAAGACAGTATACTGTAAACGATTTCTTTTGTGTGTCCCTGTAAATGAACGATAAATGCTATAAATGCAATATTCTATGCTAATCATATTGTAGTAAAATTCAGTGGTTTGTATCAGTTTGGATATGTTTGAAATGGCGTAATGTCATTTAAATACACTGCAAAAGATTTTCCCCATTGACTCTAATATAACGGAATCCTTTGAGTACCCTGTAAACGAACTGTTAATGCCACATACTTTATATTCGATACCGAACATGTCATGATAAACATCACTAACATATGTTAATTGCATGAAAATACGAGGATATTTACGTGAGATAGAGCGCGGAAAGACAAACAGACGGGCAGGCAAACTGAATTCATAAACACTTTACAACTATGCTGGAAAGTGTTAAAAACAGACAAACCTTTTTCGTTATCTACTGCTTCATTTTTATAGGAATTAATTATGCTATAAAATGAATTATAAATAGAAAATAACGTTCTAAACATGTACTAAAAAATAAAGAATATTAATAATATAATACGCATTATCCTGTAATGTACACCCAACTCCTACCTTTAAAACTAGTCGAATGTGCCAGTCACAAAACTTTCTTCTATCTCATACATGTCAATACTTTAAAATTCTCTATCACAGTGCTCAAATTGAAAGGCAATCTATGCCCATCATGAAGAATCTAAAGGTATAGATTCGGTGAATTATGTGCATTTGAAAAGGAGATAAAACAACACACTTTTCAAACAAACCATTGAATTTCGGCATCCACTTCTTGAGTTAAGGCTGTTCTTAACTGCTCCGCTGAACAAGCGCAAAACGTTCTGTCACATTTACAAATTCATTTTTTAACGGAAAGATATAAAATTGGAAATCCTGGCCATGGCAGCGATTTGGAATTGAACTGTTTTTTCCATTTTTTGATCAATCAATTACCCACTGAGTTATAAGCGATATCGATCACGTGACAAACCCGTTTTTTGTCCGCTCTTGAGTGATTTTTCTACTTTCGTGCGGAAATTCGGTTCAAAAAGTCTACTTTGACATTATTTTCTGAAAGATCTATTGTGTTTGCAAAAAAAAAAAAAAAAAAAAAAAAAAAAAAAAAGGAAAAAACAGCTCGATGACATAGTTTCTGAACAACAGCACCAGCTAGTTTCATGCATTTTCGAACAAAAATAAATTAAAACTTATGTCAGGAAGTTGCCCTTTTGGATTTGAGAACAGTCTTAAAGCTATTGCCGGAATCGTGAAAAATGCACCATTGCAATGCCACCTTTTGGGCCATTTACACGAAAAATTAATCGACAACAAACAATGTCAACGTAAAACTGAATCTGAAGTGTGATGAAAACCAGTGCATTAGTATTTTAGGTAGAGCTATTGTGGAAATCGTGAGAAAAGCACCATAGCAGCGCCACCTTTTGTTCGATTTACACCAAAAACTAATCAGCACCAATTTATATCATGGTCTAACTGAATCTGTAGTTTTATTAAATTTCGTCTATTAGTTCTTAACCCTTTAGCTCGCAGCTTTGTATATATGCAAGCAACAGTGTTTTAAATTTAATAGATTTTTTTTATTCGTATATACCTAATTCACACCATAAAATTTAAATAGCAATATCTGCTTTAATTAATAACAGACATTCCGTATTGAAATAAAGCGAAATTAACCACTGAAACTGTCTGGTGTAAAGTCAGATTCACTGTACTACGTAATTTCCAGAACGTATTCTATTTTGGGAATTAAAGAGTTAAAGGTTCAGCTTTATAAAATAAATAATTATATAAAATAAGGTATTTGGAGACATACTTCTTAAAATATTTACTAATTTGTAATATTTTAGCGTAAAACAGCCAGACGACAGTAGTTTTTACTTATAGGGTAACTCCGGGAGAGTCGCCGCGTCCGGGATAGATGCCGCACCCCTTGTATTTCTTGTAATTATCGATAGATGGCTGTCAAACACGCAGTATAGGTGCGCAATAAGATTGTTTTAATCTGTGTATATCGTGAATCCCTTTTCGATGTTTACTTGTAGCTGTGCAATCCTTATTTTGACGTAAGCGCATGATTTCACGATCCAAACTTTTAAACACTTTGTACTTAAATACTTTTCATGAGCTAATTTCTAAATGCAAGCATGATTTCGAAGTCAAAACTAAGTGTAGCGTTTGTATAGAATATTGTATGTATGGTTACGAGATTTTCCTTAACGAGGGTAGGTAACTGTGATGCGGGACGTCTGTACCATACAAAATTGAATACATGCCGCACTGCAATTCCTGATACATGCCGCAGTTTTTTTCGTAAGGAATGATAAAGTGTTATTAACTTTTCCTTTTATTTTTGCATAGACTAACAAAGCTAGGGATGTTATTAGTAGTTAATAGTAACTGTAATGATTTTGCATTTTAACGTCCTGTGTTTAAATAAAATATTGTTTTTCAAAACGAGATGAATTTTAAACTTGTTTACATATTTTATTAAAAATGTCCACATTTTATAAAAGAAAAGAAGGTGTAAGCCTACGAGGACAATGACATCCGTAAAGCTTAATTCAGAATGTTGGGCGTAGATTGACTCTGTATCAGGTAGGGTCTTTAATCTGCGATGCTTGGAACAAATCATTAATTTTTGCAAAGCTACTAGTAACTTTAACGCCACTGGGATCCTCCCTTTCAACAACAACGCTCTCCCAGATCATTTGTTTTCTGCTTTAGCGGATAGTGAAATGCCCTCACCAGAAAAAACGACGCAAAAGGATGCAAATCCATCATGTAAAGTGCTAATCAACATATCTCAAACCGATTTAAAGTCTGCAGAATCTGGAACTAGCATTGTAAAGCCACCATCACCTACCGAACACCTATATAAAATATCTCCTACTCCGAGAATTAGTCAGGGGATAGTAAAGCACAGATTTAAGAAAACGGAAGTAAACGTAACCTCTATTGACAATTGGAAAGAGCTTAATGAAAATTTAGAAAACAAATTCCAAAAACATAAGAAAATTAACAAAAAAGATACAAAACTACCAAAAAAAAATTTCATTTTGATTCAGGTAGAGTATCCCGAAACAGTCCATCAGACATTGATGAATATTCAATCCGTATAAAGTTTACTACACAAAAAGAGAAAATAAAAAAATAAGAAGTCGAAAAAAATTGCAAGCTAAGATGATAATAATGAAAAGTTGGATTACGCGTGACGCAGATGTTCTTTGCAAAGAATTTTTAGAAAACTACTTCAAACAAGTGGGTAAGTGTGATCATACATCGCACAAAGGGTTTCGTTTAATATTCCTTTCAAAACACTTTCTTTCAAAACGCCCAGTACATTTATCGCCATGGAATACCTTCTAAATTTTGGCAAACACATCCTAAACTATGTTAAAGTTTCAAACATATTCGCCTTGTTATATTTCCTAATTTTGTCCCCCCCCCCCCAAAATGCTACGATATATCACATGACGGGTATCTGTCAAATTTAGAAAAGTGCCCCCCTTGGGGGGGGGGAGTGGGCAGATGGTCACCATGATTTTTGACGCGGCCTGATTTTAAAAATTTATGTTATGTTTTATAAGCCATATTAAAGTTTCAAACAGATCGTCCAGTTATATTTCCTAATTTTGTTCGCGCACCTCCCTCAACCCCCCCCCTCCTCGAAATGCGACGCGCCCTTCTTCTTTATAATTTATTATCGTGTGTTATAAAGTATCTTAAAGTTTAAAACAGATTCAATTGTTAGATTTCCTACTTTAAATGAAATCGCTGTCTGTTAATTCCACATTCCACCACCAGGGAGCGCACTGTATTCTTAACAAAAGCGTATCTGAACGAAACTCCTTTACACAACCCATTAGTAGATATGTTACTCGAGGGGGTGGCGGTCTTCAGCAAGAATTTAAGATAATTGTTGAAATTACTATTCGGAAATAGTGGTAATTTAACTTTTGACATATTTATATTTAATAAGTATAAATAGCATGTATCTGAGGACTCCATCAAAAAACGCACCTGAAACGGTATGAAACAAAAAAGAAATATTTTGCCCCTCCCCCTCTCCCCACCTTCCCGAAATTTCACGCGCCATTTTTTATAAACTTTTTCTAGTGTGTTATAAACTATCGTAAAATTTCAAACAGATCGCCTTGTTATATTTCCTAATTTTAACAAAAATGTTAGTTCCACATTCCACCACCAGGGAGCGCACTCTATTCTTAACAAAACTGTATCGGAAGGAAACTCCGTTAAACAACCTATAAGTAGATATGTTACTCGAGGTGGTGGCGGTCTTAATAAGAAATTAAGATATTTGCTGAAATTACTATTAGGAAATAGTGGTAACTAAACTTTAGACAATTTTATATTAAATAAGTAGCATATATCTCAGGACTCCCTCAGAAAGTCACCTAAAGCGGTCAGAAACGCTAATTTTTTAAATAGAAATCTAGCGCCCCCCCCCCCCCCTCCCCGGAATTTCGCGTGTCATTCTTTCTTACACTTTATCTTATGTGTTATAAAATATCTTAAAGTTTCAAACAGATCGACTTGTTAGACTTCCTAATTTTAACAAAATCGCGTTATGTTAGTTCCACATTCCACCACCAGGGAATGCACTCTATTCTTAACAAAAGCATATCTGAACGAAACTCCTTTACGCAATCTTTCCGTAGATAGATGGGTCGGGATGGTGGCGGTCTTAAACAAGAATTTAAAATATTTGCTGCGGTAACAAACGCTAAGATTTTAAAAATAATTCTAGCTCCCCCCCCCCCCCCCTCCTCGAAATATCACACTCCATTCTTTTTTACACTTTTTTCTATGTGTTATAAATTATCTTAAAGTTTCAAACAGACTGAGTGGCGGTCTTAACCAATTCAAAATATTTCCTGAAATTACTATTAGAAAATAGTGGTATGAAGTAAACTTTCTGATGATGAATGAGTTATACTTATCTCATATCGCTGTTCAAAAAGCCCAGGCAAATTATTAGATTTCCTAATTTAAGTTAATTCGTGGTTAAATATGCGCGTCTCTTCAATTTAATCGACGCATTTGATAGGAATAAACCGATTAATTAAATAATAATTAATATATCAGCTTGTAATTAAGATATGACTTAGATATGGGTATCAATGAAATCAGCGAGAAATTTGACATCGGGATGCCAAAAAATTTAATCAAAAAATTTAATATTTAAAAAGTTAAAATTTCGTATTAAAATATGCTATTATGGAAAACCGCAGCGTCGTCATGTCTACCTGCTTTCCCGCCGAATTGAAATCTTTTTATTTCCTTGTCTTTCCAATTAAAGAAATTAAATTTTTATCGATCGATTTTTAGTGGATATTTTAACTTATACACATCGCAGAAATTTGAACTTTATACCAAATGAAAGTAGATTTTTTTCTGCATCTGTCTATTCCATTTACAAATTTCTCGGATCAATATTTTCTGATATACGATTTCGCTTTAAAATCTCCACTTCATTTTTCGGCTTAATTTCCTCCGTGGTAACCGTGCATTCGGCTGATTTTACTGGCAACCCTTAGGAGAAACACGGATGATTTCGAGAAAGTCCGTTTGAATTTGCGTTAAAAAGGTGGATTGGTTAATTTTAGAAGTTAATTAGCCCGTAATTCGGTTAATTACCAACTTTTTCAAAATTTTATGATTTGTTGTTTGATGTGAGGTGTTCAGCTATAAGTACCCAAAATTTCAAGTCTCTAACATGTATAGTTTCTGAGAACGGGCTCTGTGACGGACAGACGGACAGACAGACAGACAGACAGAGGAGCGAGACGAATAGGGTTTCGTGAGATGAACGAAACCCTAAAAAGAGGAAGTGTAATTGGCTTCGTCGCATCATGTGTCAAATGTGGTTACACAATCTGTACATTTTCGACACTTTTTGTGCAGCTTGCGGTCGAATAAACATGTCTATTAACAAATAAATTATGTAAACACTATTTCACTTCTTTTTCTCCCTCTCTAATACATTGAAGTTACGTTGTTGCTCAAATAACAATTAAAATTCAATGTAAAAAAATAAGTCGCTAATTTTAGTAGTGAAAGTATTCAGACCATTATAAATTTGACTCTACTAGTACGTTTCATTGTACTCATTTAGTTTCTTTTTGTTATTACATAGTTAATTACAGTCCAGATATGAATATATTTTTTTATATTTTTATTTATAATTTCATTTTGTTCTTATGACAAAGCGAAAGTGCTGGGTTCGAACCCAATCGCGCCCGTCGGCCTAATCGTTCGGAGTTTTCGTGGTTTTCTTCGAACCTTGGATTTCCAAGCGTTAATACGGGTTAGGTTCCCTTAGAAAGACCCCCACGAAGGGCACTCCCCCCCAAGGCCCATATCCCTCGTGCAGATAATTGGCCGTCATAAATACAACCAACCAACCTTATGACAAAGCAAGGCATGACTACCGCACAAGTTCGGCGTCTCAGCCTGAATATACGGGTGACGCGCCGCAGTGTTATGTTTTAAAAAAAAATTGTTAAAAATTATTATTATTTGTTTTGAAATTTTTTGTCACAATACACGTGTTGTATATGTAACATTAAATAGCACAGCATGATTCTTTTCATTTTATGCCCCTCATGGGACTTTATACACAAATTCAAAAAAATATGCGGCATAAATCCCGGAATTACTCTATTGCAGATGTGCAACAGAAGAAAAGTTTGACGTATTATATGAAATATGTATCTCTGATTTTTTTTTTCATTATTTTTCCTGTGTAATAAACCTTTCAGATAATCATATATATTTTTTTCGAAACAAAATAAAAAATCGCGCATTTAAGGGTTAAGATAGAGCGCCCACAAATTTTTTGTCACATACAGACAAGCAGACTCACAGACAGACACTTTCTAACAGTCAAATCGTATTCATGATGTTCTAAAACGTATAAATCCGTCGAAAATCGGAAGTCGAAATTTTTCCCGAATCCAGTACTGTCTTCTTAAAGATAGAAGAAAGTAATAAAAATATGTACAATTCTAAATTATAATTATTAGTTTATTATATGAGGTAAAAAAGAATTCTGTAATTGAAACATAGTAAAAGAAGCCATTTATTTACTTTAAAAAATTGTGTACAATCATCATTACAAAATTTAAAGACAACTAACATATAGCTCTAAAAGAAATTTATCAGTGAAACTCATAATTTATCTCGATATTAAAAAAAAAAAAAAAAAAAAAAAAAAAAAAAAAAAAAAATTATCATTTACTTTCGCTACATCTTTACAGGCATTAATTATTTTATAGAATAAAATGATTTACAACTTCAAAATAACAATCTAAGTACTTACTCAAAAAATTACATTTACACGTATACAATTAATTCACTGAATTGCACTCCTTGCTTCTTTAAGTTAGAAGAAATCCGGTAATTGAAACATAGTAAATGACGCCATCTATTGACAAGATGAATAATGCATGACTCTTCGAATACATTTGCCGATAGAAAAATTCGCCGCGAACAGAAAGCAGATAAAAGGAAGGGTAATTATTTTACTTTTTTTTCTGGTACCCTACGATTTTTAGAAAATATTCGATATTTTTTTTTTTTTTTCGTATGATGTTAGATAATTTTGCGGATATTTTAATAAAGCTATGTAAATGAGTTGTACATCAGAGATTTGTTTTTATTTTATCTTTTGTTTGTATTTTTTATAAGTGATGATAAATAGTTTAATTACAAAGAATTCGGGAAATTAAGAAATAAATAAATCTATTTACAAGCGAGATGAATGGGTGTTTATGAATAATTCATTAATTCTTTAAATGTTTTCGATAGTGTATATGTATTTGTACAATGATAAACGATCGTGGTAAAAAAGATTGTTTTGTATTTTTACTTGCATACATACACATTTGTATAATTAATTACATAGGAACGTGTATATACAGTACATCAAAAGTAGTCAAAAGTGATCGATATATGTACGCTACGTCAAAAAAACAAAAAAAAAAAAAAAAAAAAAAGAAAAAAAAAAGGGAAAGGAAAGAAAAAGATATAAAGAAAAAGAAAAAAGAAAAAGGACAGAAAGAGAAAAAAGAAAAAGAAAAAGGACAGAAAGAAAAAGAACGATCAGCTATAACTTTAGTTCTTATTAATGAATGAAGAAAAAAAAAGAAAAAACTGCCTTTTTAATTTGTGTAGCGTATATTTTTAAAATTGAATTTGGTGTATTCTGTCATAAGTAGTCCTATACATATTAAAAATGTACTAGCTGACATTTTTCATATGGCAATACCTACTTTGATACTTTCAAGTTTCTTCGAACAAAGCAACCAGAAAAAAATATTTAGACTTTTTTTCTTTAGGGGTCTTTTCACATGGTATTTCACAATTCGAACAATAACTTAACTTAGAATAGATATATAAACATAAAACTTGTGTTCGAATGAGACCTAATGTATATTTTATAGAATGAGTTAATATTTTTGAGATAAGTAAATGTTTTCATTATTTTTAGTTAATTAATTATTTTTCTATTTTTTTTTATTCAATAGAATTTTTAGAATAGTTTCTAATAAAGAATCGATATATCATTCATTCATTCTATAAAGTGTAGTTTTTGTTGATATAACGATATGATGTTAATATTTTGTTGACAAAAACATAATTTTTGTTGATATATCTATCAGGGTAGACCGGGGCTAGTTGGCCCGCTTTTTCTTCTAATAATTTTTAAAAAATTACAATTCAACGTTTTAAATTTCTTTTTATGTTACCACTATCAGTTTTGCATATTTAGTAATTAGCTAATAATAATTAACGTAACTCTTAATTGACAAGGCATATCGTATACAGATAAACATTTAATAATAATTTCACAAACACATCACAACATTTACAAACGTCGGTCACATGACACAAAAGTACATAGAACAGAATTCTGGTGAAATGAATTGTGGAAAAAAAAACTCTTATGATGCCATCTATACTTAACAAATTGAAGCTCAAACATGATAATCAGTGTACTTTCAGGAAGAAGTCACAATAGTAAAACTTGAAAGTATTAACTATAAGTATTAATTTAGAAGCTCAAATTGACACCAAGTCGCTTGGGCCAATCTGCCCTGATTGCGGGGTAAGTTAGCCCACGTCACTTTTTAATGGTCTGATAGTGTAGGAGTTAAATGATCAAAATTTTACCAAATCTTAATTTTTATTTCTTGCGAACAAAAACACAATATAGCCTCTTAAATTAAAATAAAAATTTTAAATGTTAAAACTGTGAGTTATTCAAATTATTAACTTCGACCAAATATTCCTTTAAAAATTGATTTTATTTTCTCATAAAAAATGTCTAATATATTACGGAACAGTAATAAATTTTAATAAAGCCATGATAGGTGTTAAAACACCGTAAATCTTAGAGTGCAGTAATTTAAGAAATCATTCATCCTTAATTTGGTGATTTATTATAAACACCAGATGATAAATAAATTGTATCAAGGCCTCTGTACATCTGTTAAGTGCAATAATTCTTTTCGTTCGTTTATTATGTTTTTCTCACGCATCATTCCCTTCAAATCTCTGTCAGTAAAATGTAACATTGCTTCATGACGCTTTGGGTAATGCCAGCTTCTTTGAAATAATGATAATTATCGTTTATATGAAACTTTAATTCTTAATCAAGTATAAATAGCACCAGTTTGTTTATCATGAAATATATATATTATTCATTACATTCATGATTTATAATTGATATATTGAGATTTAGATAATCTAATAAGTTAGGATATACCAATGTGCTTGATATAACTATGTTGGATGATAACATTTTTTTATATTTTTTGTTTGAACTGCTGATCTTTATGTCCGGTTCAGGAAGTGTAGTTCTATTCTGTCTGTGGAAGGGACAACATGTCTCTTAAAGGAAAAGATATTTTTTTGATAATTAAAAAATTGTTTCCTGAAACTGCCCTGTTTATGGATTATGAAGACAGAAAGGATTATTTAGTTTCAACGACTAACTACCCAGGTAAGAGGTTTCCACTTCATAAAATGTGATGTTATTAAAGCATTATTTGTGACAAATTCTTCTCTGGACAAGGAGATTTTATTAGTAATTGAGAAATATCAGAGTCGGGTAGATTTTGATTGTTACATTTGTTACGTTTAGCGGTAGTGTGTAATACTAGGAGGGCGACCTTTTAGGTAGATTTCGTAAGAAATACTACCTATTGCAATCTCCCATGTGTTGGAATTTTTGAAAAACTTTTGCAGATCTACACCGATCATGACCTCTAGAGCCCAAAACCACACCCAGTTCAAAACTTTATCTAGCTATATATATTTTACTTTTCTATGGACACGATAACATATCCAATCAATTGAAAGTTTTCAAAACTTCTAGGAAAAGGGACAAAAAATTATGCATGACAGATTTCTGATGTAATTAAAAATGGCTTCAATGAGTGCAAAAAATAGGGCGTTCATAAGAAAAAAATTCATAACTTCGTCAATTAAAAAGATATCAAATTCACTTAAATTTATCATAAATCCTCTTAATATTATCTACAACTTTTGTATTGGTAAGATTTTGATAAGAGCAACTCTTACAACAAAAAGAAATTAAGAACAAAAAAAGTGTTGGGGGGGGGGGCGATGGGAGGTTGTATAAGAAAAAAAATCACATTTCCCTTAATCCGTTAAATTCTTGGTGAAATTAGTACTTAACTTCGAAATCTACCTGAGGCTGTAGGCCAAGCCAAGAGGGATTTTTCTATAATTATGAAAGTTATAAATGTTTTTGGACAACAGGAGCTGCTGATTTAATTTGGGGAGGAAGTAAACAGCATTATAACCTCATGTTTTAAAAAAATTCTCTGGAATAACCAGGAATTCAATTAATAAAATAATTCCTTACTATTAATTAATAATAAATTAATTAAAATAATAATAAATGTTTATTAAAATAATTCATTAAAACTAGCAAAATCCCAGTGCCCCAGAGCCAAATTCCTACAGGGCATGTTTACCGCCGGGCCAACTAACCCTGTGTCGCCATTTTTGTTTTTCATGACTGTAAGAAATTATTCTAAAAATATTTCAATAAAAAAACGTGCTCTACAATAACTACGAACGATTATTTTTCTGAATTATTATATAACAAAATCTAAATTGTAATCTACAAACAAATAATATACGATTATTTATAAGAGAACAAATTTACTCACCTTCGCAAAATTTTGAAAATTCTCAATAAATCTTTAATGGGCGCTCCGACTTCAATGGTGCTGATGTTGGAGGAGGAACGCGAAGCAACGCATACTTGGCTGCTCTGACAATGTCATCTAACGCAAAGTTTAGAAAATATCGCGACTGGGCCAACATGCCCCTATGGCCAACTAGCCCTGGTCTACCCTATATGTTATCGTGCGGTTTGTGACATACCATGTGAAAAAGTTTTGCAATATTAATTGAACTGTATTTTGTATTATATTATATTATGTTTATAAATTATAAAGCCTTAAATATAAATATACTACAAAGTTTTATGTAAATTCAATAAGTATTTAATCCTCTAAGTGTTTAGGGTGTAATATTCCGTTCATTAAGCTCCAAGTTTCACAGCAATACAAGAAATATTTAAGATAATATAATTCTATAGATTTAATGAATTTTAAATACATTGACGAATGAATAATACTCTCAAGGATTACATTCAAATTTGTAATTGAGTTTTTTTTTATAATGTTGAAATAATCATATTTTCTTAACATTTAAAACAAAATTCAAAGAAAACAACATTACAATTTTATCCTTTTGCAAGATACTCGGAGGGTTAAAAATTATGAGATCTCCAAGTCAAATCCTTTTTGCCCTGTCGATGGGAGATTTTAATATGTATGAGGTCCCTTAACCCATTAATTCCTAAAACTATAGCATAGCGATATTGAACTTTTTTGCAGAAAAACGTTTGCCACTACAAATTTTGAAAGATAATCTTCGCTTTATTTAATGATAAAAGTTTTGGTTATTAATTAAGGTAATTTTTTTTAATTCTAAAATAGTGGTAGCTTTATGGTTAATTTAAGAATGTGCATTTAATTTTACCGTTGCGCCAACGCAACACCAACGGGTAATGGGTTAAATCAAAAGCAGTCAAACTTTAAGGATTCCACTGTGAAATTCACATGACAAACTAATATACATCTTCTCGTCAAAAAATCACTCGATTGAAAAGTTTCTTTTTTAACCCGCATAGGTAAATTTATATAATCATATTTTCAAATTCACAGATTGTATTGTATTGTTTGCGCCAATAAAAGAGTAACCAAAAACATTTTATCAAACAGTACATATAAGGCTAATAATTTGAAGTATCACCCACTGTAAATATTTACTTAGGGTAACACACAAATTCGAGATCGCACCACAGCAACAAAAATTAAGGGGATTCGGACACTTGTTATCTTGTGTGTTAAATTTTTCATATTCATGACCCTTTAACTCAGAACTGTTCCATAGAATCAGCTGCAATTTTCAAAGTTTATCCCCTATATATTTTTATATACTTTAACACAGGTATTGCTTGACATTGGCTGTAATTATAATTTTATGATTTTTACTGCAAACTTATAAGAACAGAATTTAAAAAAATTGCCTAAATAACCCTTTATCTCATAAACTATACAAGATAGGCCTTTGAAATTTTTACCACACGTTTTTCTTTCATAGGTACTTTGTTTAGCACAAGATTTTTGTAATTTGAAGTTTTGTTATTTTGTAATGAATTTTTAAATTTAATTATCATTTTTATGTTTTATTTTATTTTATTTTATTTTACTTTATTTTATTTTTGTAGTTTGCAGTAAAAATCATAAAATTATAATTACAGACCATTTCAATAAATTCCTGTGTTAAAATATATAAAAATACAAACGGAATAAGCTTTGAAAATTTCACCTGATTCCTTGGAAAATTTCCTGAGATAAAGAGTCATCAATATGACAAGTTTAACAGTGATAAGATACAAGTGTCTGAACCCCCTTAAGCGTTCGAGATTCAATGTTATAATTTATGATTATCATGATTATGATTACTAATCATTATTAATTCACCATTTACTTAACTCTGACATTCAAGAATAAAAAAGAGAGAGAAAATTAGTTTTTTGACAGTTTTATCTAAAAAAAAGACCAATTCAAGTCTTTGCTTTTTTTTCAGCTACAAAACTTTGGATGTGTATCGTATCAGAAAATCCCACAAATAGGGAGCTTTTTTCTCTGATTAGGTAAATTCAGAATAGATATGTATTAGATGTTTTTTCGAAATAGATATTCTTCACTTGTGTAAAATTCATGAAAAATTTGTTAAAGAACGGTTGCAAAAAATTCAAGCAAATAAAATTGACATCGATGTTTCGAAAATTACACGATGAGAAATGATTTCACTGTTTATTAGAATTTTTCTAGTAACACTGAAAATATCAAGTAAAGTAAGCTTTTTTATATTTAATATTCTCCTTTTTTTACATAAATATCACTTGACTATAAATTAAATTATGACTAAAGGCGCCATTAAGAATATCGAAATACTTTTGATATATTTTGATAAATTCGGAATTTTCAAAAATCCGGCTATCTCTTAGTCCCGAAGTTGATGGATTTTCGAGGTTATACTGTATTCTACGTATCTGGGTATAAATGGGATTATTTTTTCTTATATGAATTTTCTTATTCTGTGAAATATATACAGACACGTCTCTATATAATGAAATCAATTGTTCCAGTCAAAAAATTCGTTATATAATAGAAAACCACTGAGCTACTCCGGCCGATCTATTCATCGTTGTCCGGTCATCCAAGGCTGTCGTATAGATGGCTGGTGACTTCCCCAACATGGTTTATTAGTGAGAAATTGCAGACTCAGGCATCGGCCGGAGTAGCTCAGTGGTTAGAGCAGCAGTCTTGTATACTGTGGTCCCGGATTCGATTCCTGGCTCTGGCTAATTTTTCACTCCAGTTGGGTTTATTCTTTTCGGTGTCTTAATTTGTGTAATTTCCCTTTTAAATTTGTCCGGTTTCAATTTCTGATTTTTTTTTTTTCAACCTGGGTTTCGCTAGGGAGTCTTTCACTCGGGACGTGGCTGGGGACCTACGTATCTTGAAAGAGTCGGAATAGAGTAGAAGAATAAAGGGCTGCGGACAAAGATGGGCCGCTCGCCGCGGCGGTTTAATGTAACCGTTCCTACTAGAAATTCGTTATATGGAAGTTCTTTATAGACAGACTCAACTGTATTTAGAAAAATATATTTTACAAATGTAATCCTATGTTCATTACGAACTATTATTCATTTTATCGTATAAGTGAATTTCCCATTCTGCTTTAAAATACGCCCTCAAATTAACTGAACTGCATTTTTCACTAGAATCAGTCGTTTTTTAATACTTTTGTTATGACGCAGGAAAGAAAACTGATACATTTTTATATCCACTCATTTCGTTGTTTATCCAAGATCCGGTGACAATTTCTCTTCTAAGCTTGCATACAGACATTTTAATTATGGACGACAGAATTTAAAGCAATTTAAAAGCAAAGTGTGGGATAAAGTAACATGAGAATTAACTTCTTTGTTAAAGGATTATTATTTTTTTTTTCTGCGCTAAAATCGCGGTTTGTGTCTATTGTTAAAAATTTATTTTCTTTTAAAGGAATAAGATTATTCGTAAAAAGTTTTGTTTATTTTCCTTTTATTTAAATAATAATTAAATATATATTTAAGAAAGTTAAATAAGGGAACACTTCAAATAGAAGCGTCTTAAATTTAGACACATATGTGACTGAAAAAGAATTTTAGACACTTAAGTGTCTTAATCTGAAAATTAAGACACTATAGATGTCTTAATTTAAGATACATAAGCGTCTTACTATGACCATGGTGTAAACAAACTGAGAATAATGTCTAAAATATCCGCAAACGTCTTATTTTAAGACACTTCATTGCTTTAAACGTGTCTTAATTTAAGACGTTTTGATTCTTCCGACGCAATAACCACCAGGGGGCACTAGCACTCCCAGTTGCGCATGCGTTTTAGATGTCTTCGTTCGAAGTGGTATACGTTGTAATTCAAACAAAGTTTGTTTTTATGTACGCGTGTATTTTAATTCGTTTTTTGCGAAATGTGAAGTACTGTGATTTTAATTCGTATTAACTTGGATTATTTATTTATTGAATACATACATCTGACGTGTGTGCTCGACATCAAATGTCTCTTAGAAGCTGTCGTCGATACAAGGGCGGGATAGACACAGAACAGAAGTAGACGACGGTTGAAGATTACACCCGGAAATTCTACAAAGCGTGTGCAATGGGCTTAGTGTTAACTCGTATCAATTTATATCAATAATATTGTGTTATTCATCTTCGTCCTGTCGAAGCTGGCAAAAAAAAAAGAAACTTTTGTCTGGCGGGTCCTGTTTTTAGGATGAAACATCTCATTCTTTAAATATGGCTAGTCGGATGTATTATGGGATTACCTTTTAAACTGATGAAAGTCTTTCTCCCTCACTGTGGTTGTGGTAGTTTTTAAAATTTCAAATCGAGGAATATTTCTTACCTCTTGCAGCAACTCAAGTAAGTTTCTTTATAGTAGTAAAATTAGTGTATTTTATGATTTTATTTATTGTAGTAAACAAAATCCTGCATGAAATTTAATTAGTTTTGAATCTGTTCGCAAAAAACTCCACTAATTCTAGAAGTATATATTTTTAAACTTATGACGTTCTTTTTTATTACGAATTATATATTCAATGTCAGTTCTTAGTTTCAATGGATAATTTTTATCTCGCAGTAAATGACGGCCACAAGGAAGTAAAGAAAAAAAAAAAACTTTGAAAGATGACCTAATGCTTTCTTACTTCCTGGCATAAAACCGCAGATTAAAAAAAGATAAATAAAGTAAATGAGACTGGTCTATTATATGAAGCTGCCTGTAAAAATATACATATGTATTTGATTTGCAATCAACTCTAATACTGATTTTTTTATTATTTTTAATAAAAAAGTAATTTGAAATTTATAATGGGAAAAAGTAAAAACCTCTAACTAGATTTCGTATTTAAAATTGTGGTAACTTTATTTATACGCACTTATACGAAAAATACAAAAATGACAGATGTTACTGTATATATTTAAGACGAAAGAAGTTTGGAAATCATAAGTTATTTTTTCCTCATGTTTTTAATATAGAATATGTACTTATTTGTTTTTATTGATAGTTGAATAGCTTTTGTGAGTACCCTCTGATCTACATAAAAACTTGCCCATGTGGAAATATAAATTTTTTAAAAACATAATTTTTAAATAAGTATTTTCATTTTTTTTTTTGGGGGGGGGGGGGGGATTTTGCATGAATTTTTGTAAAGCTGATATCTTAAATCTTGCACTGATTATAATGAAAGTTTTGAACTTTTAGAGTAGGACAAGTTTAAAAACGCAAATATATTTAACAAAATATCAAAGTCATTTTTTCCCCAATGTTATTAAAGTAGAATATTCATTTATTTATTTTCATTATTCATAGCTAAATGGCTGTTCTGATTATCAAGTGATGTATATGTAAAATTGCCTATGTGGCAATATATTTTTTTATATTTTCATTTTTTTTTTGGGGGGGGGGGGGGATTTTTGCAATTTTCGTACATCTGATATTTAAAATCTTTTTCCACATTCAACCGAGTATAATAAATATTTTGAACTTTTAGAGTAGGACAAGATTATAAAATATATATATTTATTTATCTATGTACCTTAAAAGCCCTTAATAGCGAACACTTTGGGACCGCGGAATTTGTCCGATAATTGGAGATGTCTACTTTTTTGAGGTAAAAATATACAAATATGTATGTCTGCTGATTAAAAAAGTATTCGTTAAATAGAGGTGTTCGCTATTCGAGAATGTCCATTAACCTCCACAACGGATACTCCCGAATACCGGACATCTCAATTTAGACAACTATAATGCAGGGTTGCGTTTTTTGCAAAAGTACTTCTTGATTAAAGGAAGGGCAAACTGGGAAGTGCCCCGTCCCCCTACGACTGTAGTGCCCCCAAATTTGATGTGCAATATTTGTAAAGCTTATATTTTAAATCTGTTTCGAAATTGTACTGATTATAATCAATATTTTGAACTTTTAAAGTAAAATAAGGTTAAAAACAAAATAAATTTAAAAAAATCTAATATTTAAATAAATATTTTTTGTTTTTTAATCTTGTTCTACTCCTGAAGTTCAAGATATTGATTATAATCAGTACAATGTCGTAAAAGATTTAAATTATCAACGTAACGAAAATTGTATACCAAAACTGAGAGCACCAAAAAAATCAGGCTGTATTGGGGGGGGGGGGGGGAGGGGCAGGACCACAGCCAAATATTTTTCCAGGATTCAACGTGGTCAAACATGGCTACGTATGATGCTTACAAAAAAATGGATGCGATTCAGACGTTTGAAGTGTCTGAAATTCAGACGCAAAAAGTGTCTGAAAAAATTCAGACATTTTAAAATGTCTGAAAATTGAACACTCCATTTCAGACACTTAAGTGTCTGAATTTCAGACATTTTCATTTAGAGTGAAACATCTATATTAGATGTAAATTTCCAACTGGGCGAAAAATGTTCGGACCAGGATAAATTAAACATCTATATATCTAAAAGTCTGTCTATCTATCAATCATCACTTGTCAGAAAATGGCCGCTTTTAATACCTTTGTACATAGCGCGTTACATCTTTGCTCTGCACTGAGAAAAAGTATGGTTATGGCATCCAGAATCCAAATTGTGGCTCTAGAAAAATAGTTCCATGTCATCCCTATAGATTCTAGTTCACTTTGCTAGAGAGTTCTAGAGACTCCTACTACAATTCAAGAGCGTTTTTGTTATATTCTCGTTGTCAAACTTATTTAAAAGATGCGAACACAAGAGGTTAGTTTTAGTAACCATAATTCTAGTTTATGAAACCATTCCAAAAATCAAGCGATAATTTCTCGCTAATGAAACGATTCACTATCGCTTCGTCACCTAGAAAAGAAGACATTAGAAATTCTAGATCATTTCGTCTATTCAGCTTAGCTGTTTACCCTATTCGCATCGCTCGGAAATCTATATTTCTAGTTTAGGGACTCAGAAAATGACTACCTATTCATTCTAGGTGAAAGCGGTATTTTTTTTTTTTTCTCAGTGTGATTCCCACTCACTAAATTCAGAAATTTAATATCTCAAAGCCATTGCTATTTCCAGAGGTTACAATCCTTACATTATTGATACTAATAATATCATAAGACGAAACGCAATTTTTCACCTTGATTCAATATAAAATATATAATGTGAACTTTAAAAATTCCACAATCTGACATAAAAGTGAATGTAATGAAAAAGATGTTACAAGTTTAAAATATACATTTTATTTAAAAATTTCTTAGTACTTTCAAACCTTCCAGGTTCATCATCAGAGAATATCTTGATAACTAAATGTTGTTTATTTATACAAATACGTCACTCTGATTTGAAAATGCTATTTATACAAATACGTCACTCTGTTTTGAAAATGATATAT
Source organism: Maratus speciosus (assembly GCA_963932465.1). Classification (NCBI taxonomy): domain Eukaryota; kingdom Metazoa; phylum Arthropoda; class Arachnida; order Araneae; family Salticidae; genus Maratus; species Maratus speciosus. Next base: position 11,855,957 of record OZ010799.1, read on the forward strand.
AATGTGAACATTACAAATTCCACAATCTTACTTAAAATGCGACAAGTGTAATGAAAAAGATGTTACAAGTTTAAAATATACATTTTATTTAAAAACTTCTTAATACTGTCAAACCTTCCAGGTTCATCATCAGAGAATATCTTGATAGCTAAATGTTTATTTTTAAACGTTAAAAAAAATGTTTTAAATGTTAATGTTTAATGTTTTAAATGTTAAAACATTTTCAAAACAGAGTGACGTATTTGTATAAATAAACAACATTTAGTTATTAAAATATTCTCTGATGATGAACCTGGAAGGTTTGAAAAAACTAAGAAGTTTTTTAAATAAAATGTATATTTTAAACTTGTAACATCTTTTTCATTACATTAGTCGCCTTTTAAATAAGATTGTGGAATTTTTAATGATCACATTATACATTTTATCGATACTATTTTATTTAAATTACAGCATCTTCATTCATCAAGTTCACGTAAATCTCATTCGCCAAGTAATAACATCGTTTTACCTTTCTTTCCCAAGTTCAGCTTTTATATCGACAAATCATTATGCAATTTGACTTCAGAATAATTTTCACCCCTGCTAATAACCTTACTCTCTCGAAACTGCAAGATCCTATTGAGATATCCATTTTCTAGGGTATATATAGTACAAGTTCTCAATGTGGTCTTTCTTATATTCGACAAACCAAGCGCATTTTAAAGTTTCGAATTAAAGAGCATAAGCAATATGTTCAAAAAGAAGAAATCAACAAATCTGCCATTGCTAAACATTGCTGGAAAATGAAACACATTTTTTACTTTATCGCCGCAAAAATTATCTCAAAATCCACTTCCATTCATGAACTTGACTTTCTTGAAGCATTCCATACTTATAAAAATCTTTAAAATGTTGTTAATTGTGATTTTGCTATTCCTCGGTTCTCAGATTGCTGGAAAAATTATACAAAAACCTCTTGTTCATAAATTCCACTTGCATGTTTTCATATTACATTTATTATATATTATTGGCCATTCTCTAAATTTTCCTGAAATTCTATTGGCCATTAAACTTGTTCTTTGAATCCGGTTACATGGCCCGTTTCCTAAAATTTCTTATCGTAATTCTATTTTCTAATAAACTTTATCTTTGAATCCACGTCTCTTTCATTGGCTGTTTCCTAAAATTTCATGTAATTTTATTCGCTAATAAACTTGATTATTCTATCCGCTTTTCCTACATATATTTCAGCAATTTTCTTTTCTGAGCAATCATATTTTGCACTCATGACAGTACGCTATGGCTACTGAAACTATTTTGCAACAAGAAATAAAGTGTTTACGTGCTTTAAATGTTGTTTTTTGTTTATATTGTACTACGTCAAGTAATTTCTTATTATAATTTATCTATCTATCCATTTAAATGTCTATCTACCGACATTCCCCCTGGTACATTGAAATACCCCCCCCCCCCCCCCGCCCCTCCCGGATGGTTTGAGATTTTATGTTTTTTTAATGGGAATGTTCAATTCCTTATTGGAACTTAATACAGTAAAACCTGCGTAAACATAACCAGTATATAATGGGAAAATTTTACAGCCCATCCCAAAGAAATACAATACAAATATGCCTGATTAGACGGGAAACTGTGTAAAACGGAATATTTCGTGTCTCCTAGCGATCCTGTTTTTAATGTACTTTGTTCATTAAACATGTGTAAACGATACCCGTTTAAAACGAAATTCTGTTTAAAAAGTAAAAATTTAATTTTTCACTATACAATTATAAAAGTAAAATTAGAATTTTGTTTCAGATTAACGATTTCTTTATCACATGTTTTACTGTGTAAAATTGTTGTTTATTTAGCATAATAAAATCTGCTAAGAAAGAATTACAAGGTACAAGGCAAATATGCCGTTTTTAACAGGCATTCGTCTTAGCAGGTATAAGTGCATAGTGTTCCGGTCGTACAGAGAATGAAATTTACACGTTTTAGACAAGATTACGTCATAGGCAGTTTCCATTTTCATAGCGTTAACTGTAATTTTATGACCTGATTTAACTGCTACTGTCCCGCTTTTATTGTCTCTATGTCCCGTTTTTTGTGACATTGGACCTGGCAACGCTAATAGGTGGGTGCGTCGTGCGGTGGAAGCCTTTAAATTTCCGGAGACTTACGCTGCGCTGCATTTGATATCCGTCTCTGATAGTTATTCGTTTTGTCAACAGATGGCATCATAATCCCACGATTCAGTTTCAATTTCGTCCTTCATCTGAAGACCACGTATCTCCTGAATTGTATCAATAATCAGAAATTGTATTTGTTAAAATCATTTTTTGAGTAAATATTGAGGATGTCATACTACAATTGATTTTATCTTATAGAATAATTACTTTGTCGAAAGACAGTAAGAAAGACAATAAGAAAAAAACAGACAACATATCTTTTTAGGAGAAAAAAATGCCTGAAATGTCAGTATTTTATTTATTTACTTTTTTTTTTAATGCTGGTACTGTAGATGATTTTTTTTTTAAAGGATTGTTATACCAATAATTAGAAATTGTGTTTGTTAAAATCATTTTTTGAGTAAATATTGAGGATGTCATACTACAATCGATTTTATGTTATAGAATAATTAATTTGCCGAAAGACAGTAATCAAAGAAAAAGACAACATATCTTTTTAGGAGAAAAAATGCCTGAATCTTTAAGTTAGCACTTTTTTTATTTTTTTATTTTTTAATGATGGTACATGTAGATGATTTTTTTTTTTTTTTTTTTTTTTTTTTTTTTTTTTAAGAATTGTTATACCAATAATTAGAAATTGCGTTTATTAAAATCCTTTTTTGAGTAAATATTGAGGATGTCATACTACAATTGATTTTATCTTGTAGAATAATTAATTTGTCGAAAGACAGTAATCAAAGAAAAAGACAATCTTTTTTGGAGAAAAAATGTCTGAATCTTTATGTTAGCACTTTTATATATATATATATATATTTAATGGTGATACATGTAAATGATTTTTTTAAAGAATTCTTTAAAAAATCTTTCAGTTTGTGCAGTCGTTTAGCGTGGAAACCCACGCTGCTCGCTCTCTCCCCTCAAAGGTCAAGATGGGTGGTGTCGGGCTGTCAAGTGAAGGAACGGGGAGCTTTCCTCTTTGGATTAACGCATTCGATTAATCTGCAGGGATGTAGGGGCATCCATTTTGTAGCCTGGTGAAGTATTTTTTTTTCTCCTTTTTGTTGAGAACTTTTATCAAATACTACTTTTATCAAATACTACATTTCTTTAAAAATACTACATTATAATGGAATACAATAATTTAAAAAAGTTCTTGAAGTAAAAAAACCGTGTCTGTAATGTTTCGCTCTTTTTTAAACATATATTTTAGTCTTTTTTTTTTTTTTTCGTTTCATTAAAACTCTGCCACAATGTTTTTACAGAAATTACGAAAAGAAGATCCCATAGGTTTAACATTAGCTATCATTCCTTGCTGTAGTGTTTCTTAAAAAAAAAAAAAAAAAAAAAAAAAAACGATATTTTAGCTTTGTGTTCCGTTTCATTTAAACTCTGCCACAAAGTTTTTGCAAAAATTACGGTCCGTGAAGTTTTTTTTTTTTTTTTTTTTTTTTTTTTAAACTATTTTGAAAAATGGTTATTGTCCTCGTCAGGGTAGAAAATCAAAAGCACATCTGAAGTTTTTTATTGGTTGAATCCGCATTTTATTCGTTTTCTGATTGGTCTATACAGTAATCTGTAATTTGCCTTTACTTTCAACAGAGATGGATACTTCTGTTGCTACTATGACAAAAAAGTAATAAAAACTAGAAAAAAAAATTTAATAACTCAGAAACAAATTGAAATACAGCTTTCAAACAAATTGCATTTAAAAGTACATTTTTTTCTCTATACGACGGTGTAAAAGTAATATTGTGGGATGTTTAGAAGTTTAAGAATGAAATTTCATGGCCGAAAAATACAGGTCCGGGTCCGGACCGACCCATAGAAAAAAAATTCGGCCCCGCCTGGAAAAAGTTAAAATCTTAGCACCGGACATCATATTTCACTTTTTTTTTTGTTGTTGTTGTTGATGTTACCTAAGAATATCAAGTGGAAAGTCATTCGGTTTAGTAGCTTAGAAAATGTGAAGGTTTTCATTTTTTCAATTCATTCATTTGTAATCATTACAAAAGAGATTGCATTGCTGGTAATTTGTTTTACGCATAACTCAAGAACTACTTGGTGCAATGATCTGTAATTATTATATAAGTATAACTCTTGTGCTTTATATTAGCAAGCTTATAGAAAGCTATTTCCGTTAAAAAAGCCATAGATTACAATTCACATATAAATCCCTTTGTTCCACAAATTTCCGTTTTTCATATGTTTACTGTGATTTCAAATCCATGCTGCACTTGTTATGGGGATTGTTTCATAGATTTACTGGTATATGATGGTTTATACAGCATTTTTTATTTGAAGAAATTCCTTTATTATTTATACATTCACAATTTTTGTTGATAATTTGTTTTGGTTTAGAATGGTTTTTTATATATAATGGTTTAATCTTAGAAAAAGTTAATATATATATATATATATATATATTAATTAATTACAAATATTTTTTTGGAAGAAATTAGGACTTGTAATCGAAGTTCTTTGATTTAAAAAAAAAAAAAATCGATTTATAAATCACAGCCTATTCTGAAAAATAGTTCTGGAGCTATGCTTAAAGAACTAACTGCATTGCAATCTGTGTTGTAATGATTAAAATACATTTAACATTTAGAGTTCAAAATTTTAAATATCTATAAACTGTACACTACTGGCACGATTGACTTCCAGTTTGCTACCCTAAGTTGAAATTTAACGAGAAAACTAAATAATGTCAAAATAAGGTGCTCGTATTGAAAATTTCAGAGTTTGAAATTTGAAACAATTTCAGTATGAAGAAGACCCCTAAGCATTTTTTAAGTATATATACATATATATATATATATATATATATATATAGTCAAACCTCGTTAACACGAACACGCTTAACGCGAATTACTTTTAGTACGAACTGTTTTCGATTGCCCCGTCCTGTTGTACATAATGTATTTAAGTTCGGATATCACGAACTACTTTTAACACGACTAAAAAAAGTTTGACTTTGAGTGTTCGCGTTAACGAGGTTCAACTGTATATATATATATATACACAACATACATTGAAGAAAGACATATTTGCCTGTTTAAAAAAAAAAAAAAAAAAAAAAAAACTGCCTATTCCTTTTTTTTTTATTGTACAATGGGGTGATTAAAATGTATCTCTTTCCTTCTTTCTTTCTTTTGTTCGACTGCACTTTAATATCTTCAGATTTACTTGATAGTGTAACATTTATTTATGAAATTTGTCACCATATGAAAATAGATAGCACTTAGTTAACGCATATAGTTATTTACAAAGAAAAAGTATCAGAAAAGAAAAAAAAATTCTCTCAGAAAGATTACAGAATGAGTCCCTTTTATTAGAGAAGCATACGTAGTACTAACACATTAGCTGAATTGGCGCATATTTCTTGAACATGTGCGTGCCCATAAGTGTACCTGATACATAAATTAAAAAACCCAATTCCACTCCATCCAGGCAACAAAATGGATGCTTATATGGATCATCCCGAGGCAAATCCACTATTTCAAAGAAAGGATTAGTTTTTCTCCCGATGCGAGGTGGGGGAGAATGATTAATGGTTTTCTTATTGTTTGATTTGAACCGGGCCCCTTGGGCCGGAACCGTCGTTTAGGGAGGGAGGAGGGGGGGGGGGGTCCTTGAAAAAGAGAAGCAATTAATTTCTTTCCTGGTGATTGTTTGTGCATTATCGTTCGCACAAATTTATTTATTATATGGAACCGAGGGCAGGGTTCAGAGCAGGTGTGACATTTCCACGGCCGAAACAAAGGAGAGGGGGGGGAGGGGGCATATGCCCCGGGCGCCAGAACGAAAGGCGAAGACGAAAGGCTAGAACGAAAGGCCACCTGAAGGTTTTGTTTGTCGTTTCATACAAAAATGTATAAATATATGAAATACAAAGAAACTCGCAAGCTAATGTTAAACCTATGGGAGCGTTCTTTTCAAATTTGTGAAAGTGAAAGTAACTTTAAAAAAAATAATAAAAAACTGCAATCAAAATAGAAAAAGTAAACACTAATCCGGTTAGAAATCAATCTCAGCTATTTTAAGCAAGAAAAAAAAGTCATTTAAAACTATTAATATGTAAGTGAGAAATTTTAAAAAGAGCGCTCCCATAGGTTTAGCATTAGCGATCCAGTTTCTTTGCGTGACTAGTGTAGGCTCTTAACACTCAGGCTAATGTTAGTCCTATGGGAGCGTTTTTTACATATTTCGTGCTAGCATTTTAATTATTATTAAGGGATTTTTATTTTTTAAGGATTTCTTTTTCTGTTTTTGCATAGGGTACCTGCGGCCCATAACTTTTATTGTGCGTGAGGAATGGGGGGAGGGGGGCAGAATCCTTTTTTATAATGTTAGCAATGCAGAAATATTACCATGAAATTATAAATATTTAACATCTTCCATTATTAGAGTCATTTACGATTGTGTTACGATTACATTTTTCCAATAATGCGTTGCTATTATTAAATCCTTAATGGCTTTTGTTTGCAAATCATTATAGTTTCAATCTTAGTGCAATAGTGCACAAAATTGGTTCAATATTCTGCAGAACAAAAAAAAAAAAAAAAAAAAAAAAAATTGCCTCAAAATTGTTTTATTTTTCTTTTTTAAAAACTAAACGTTAGTTAAATCAAAATATTAAAAAAAAAACCCCTTTAATAATTGCATATATATCATAGTTCAAGTCATCAAACATGGAACTGAACGAAAAAAAAAAAAAAAGGAAAATTTAAGTGGTGGACTAGCATTTTAGTTTTTTTTTGCCTATTTTACTCTAAAATCAGCCCGCAAAGCCACTTTTGCACCTAGTGGCGAAAATGTGAACTAACTTTTTTCTATAAATTGATTTCACATTATCTAAATAAATACGAAATGGTATTGCTTTTTACTAGTACATTCTTTATAACTGAACTCTACACCATAATACTTTAATTATGGTGACACTGTATATAACAAACGCTAAAAAATTTCTATTAGAAAGTTTTAAACTTCTTGTAATATTTCTTGTTTATATTGTAAGAATATTTATAATTAAAAGACAATGCGCAAATTTCTGATAAAAGAAGAAAAGAACTTAAACGATTATATCTCTAAATAGTTTCACTGCAGACAATTTGTGTGCAAGTATTGGGGAATTGAAAAACGTTCACTAAGCAGCGAAAAAACAGGGAACGCTTACGTGAAAATCAAAGAATTAAGTTTTCTGAGATTGACTAACATTTAATGGAGTAACGTTTTAGTTTGTATGCCTATTTCACTCTCCAAAATCAGCTTGCAGCGCTTCTTTTCTCTCTATTTCCAAATGGTCTAAATACTAAATAGTAATTGTACATAATGGTGTTGTGTTTGCACCAGTGCATTATTTATAATTAAGATTGAAACATCTATACTTAATTATAGCCGCTCAGTTTATAACAAAAAAATCAAAAATTACTGTTTAAAATTTTAAGTTTCTTATATACTTCTTGTTTAAATTTGTATTTTTTTAATGAACTAGGGAGCTCTGCCCCCTACAAACTACGCTCACCAACCCCCGTTCAGACACCGCAAACTCTAAAAGCACGCTAATTTGATTGCCTTTAAAAAAAATCGAAAGTCTGAATTATATTAAATAAATAAATAAACAAGAAAAAAAAATGTAGCGATCTCCCTGTTAACGGGTTATTTTCGTCCTTGATTAGATCAGATCAGTGAAACATTTCAAAATAAGCTAATATAAAATTAATTAAATAAACAGAGTCTTTGTCTCCCGGTATTATTTAACAACACTATTAAAATGTTCTTTTAAATGAGACATTTTAAATCTGACGTAACTTTCACCAAAGCTTTCTTTCTCATTTTAATATTCCCGTGAAAATACTTTTGTTGTTAGAAAGGAAATATTATTTGCGCCTTCTTAGAATTCACAACAATAGTTTAAAAGAATATCTCAAAATATGAAATAAATGTCTCGCGCAAATATATTTTTTAATTTAAACTGTTTGGCAATATTGTTGTTTGGCCATTTAAAATATAACGTAATTTCCTACATTTACGAATTTAACGCATATTAATGACTTTATTATTTTGCAATTTTCTTTTCTCTTTTAAAATTCACATTTAAATATAGTTTTCACGTAATTTTCAATATTTTTCTACTTTTAATACATAATCATTTAATTCTGATTTGAAAGTTTTTTTTCGTTTATAATAGTCACGTGTAAATAAAGTTTTAATTTGAAGGAAATATTATTCTTTCGATGTTTTAAAATTTGGCAACCATTTAAAATAATACCCTTTTCTGAAAGATGTAAAAAATATGCCTCAAAATGCTGAAAATTTGAATTTAAAATTGAAATAAGTCCTCAAAAGATGAGTAAAAAAATAAATAAATGCAGTCTGCACACCGGAAACTTCTAATGTATAAAATAATCTAAAAATGATTAAATTCACATGAATAGTTTTTGTTCCTATAAGACATTTTTAATGGAACGATTTTGATTAAATTTAACATTAAATATCTCTTAAAATAATTGTTTGATTGAAAACTCTCTGCATCAGCGTGTTTATCAAACATTTCCCTATACGTAATACTACCGATTTTCATATTTTTGTATGCAATATTTTTCTTAATATTAACGAAGAAACGCCTCCGGTCACAAAAAATTCAAAACCGGCGACGGTGACAGTATTAGTTACTTTTTTTAAGAATAAACAGATAATTTATCAATCAAAGACAATGCGCAAATTTCTCCGTTGCGGACGGTTCATGTGCAAATAACATTGTGTTAGGGATTGAAAATGTGTTCCCGTAGAGAACAAAAATGTGGTTCGTTTAAGTGAAACTTAAAAAAATAACGTTTGCATGATTAACTAACATTTGTTGGAGTAACATTTGAGGATTATGCCTATTTCACTGACCAAAATCAGCCTTCAGCTCCACTGAAGCTCCACTAAATACAAAATGGCATTGCGTTTGTACACGTATATTTTTTATAATGGAGCTCGGAATATCTATACTTTATTAGTATATAACAAAAACTGAAAAATTACTCTTCAAAATTTTAAGTTTCCTAATAATACTTCTTCTTTATTATTTATTTATTTTACTTTAACAAGTAATTATCATTCAAGACAATGTGCGAATTTCATACAAAAGAAGAAAGCATATTTAAAGAATATATCTCTAAATAATTCCATTGCTGATGATTTGTGTACAAATGATATTTGTGTAGGGAACTGAAAAAGTGTTTTCTAAATAGAAAAAAAAAAAAAAAAAAAAAGAAAAGAAAAATCATGCGTTCAGAATAGATTAGGAAACACTTTCCAACACTTTCTGAATGCTTTAACAAAACTTCGTTATTTAGGGAAATAAAGTATATAAGAGAACTAACTAAACATTTTAGAAAACGCATAAAACATTTGAAAAACTGATTTCAGTAGTTACCGTCCATAGCCAAATATGTATTCCAATTCTTTTGAACAGCCTTGTATTTGATCTGTAGGTTGATATATATGCTATATAATGGGAAAATTTAGTTTAGAAAGAAAATGCATAACAGGTTGAAATTCATCTTTCAGCAATTTATACTAATAGATGTAAACATACTTGAATACTTTTGTACAGCCCTGTAGTTTACCTAGTACCTTTATTACATGCCACTATTTAGCTAAACTTTAATTAAAACTAAAACACTATTAAAACTACCGAAATTACATTTCCAGAAATTATCACCCATAGACGGCCATGTATCCAACTCTTTGTGTGACCCTGCATTTCATTTTATCTATGTTCTACAAATATTTCTTGGTAAACTAAATTCAGTTCAGCGTAAAAATGCGTAAATCCTTTAAAATCACCTTTAAGCAATTTATGCTCACACTCAACCTTTAAGAATTGATTTTTGTAGCTCTGTATATGAACTATAGCATTTATACGCAATTTATAGTATGCATAAATCTAGTAAAAAAAGCGCATATCATAATTAAAAATGCATTTCGAGCAATCATTACTAATATACAGTAATTCGGGTACAATATAGTATCTGAAATCTTTTCAAATGCACCGCAAACAATTGCCCCTATACCATAATGAAGGGAATTCCTTTGTGTGGCCCTGTAAATGAACAATAACTATTCTTTGCACAGTATATTCAACAGAATACATATTTTAGTGAACTTCATAAATAAATATCAATTTTACTATGCTTGAAAGAGTGTAATACCATTAAAAATCATTTGAAACAATTTTTTCCCATTGGCCGTAATGTAACGGAAAAATTTGACTGTCCCTGTAAATGAACTAAACATGCTACAAACTTCATATGAAATAGGGAACGTGCTATGGTAGAGGTCAATGACATTCAAAAATTTCAGAACGATCCAAGCATATTTACGGGAGTTAGAGCGTGGACAGACGGACAGACAAACCGTTCAACTTCGTTGGAAAGTGTTAATAAAAAAGAAAGGTACGGTTTACCTGAAACAAAAAATGAACGTTTGCGTGATTGACTAACATTTATTGGAGTAACATTTTAGTTTTTATGGTTATTTCACAGCTAGAAATCAGCCTGCAGCGCCTCTTTCCCCCTATTTTCCAATAATCTAAGTACAGTGAACGAAATTTATTCCCATAGGCTCAATACTAATTTTACCTCCACTCAGAGACCATCCCAGTTGAACTCCCTCCATGAGCGACCCATTTCTTTGAAGAAAATGAAACAAATTCCGTTTTTTCCTGGTCGCTTGAAGAAGGTTTTATTAGAAAAATAATTCCGGACAGCGATGATAAATGAAATTTCTAAACTAAATTTAGAATTTTTTTTTAATTCCGGTAGCTTTTAAATGTTTAAACCACTTTGTGACTTTTTAGGCAAGGAATTTAACTCTGATGACAAATTAAGAATGACGGTCAATAAACTCCCCTGTCCGATTCTGTCGGGAAATTCTCAAAGAAATAGATAAATTAATGAAGTCATCATTATTTGTTTTCGTCCAAAAAAATTTGCATTTATTTACTGAACTTCGAATGGACTTGGAAATAAAAGTTATGAAAGATAAAACCGTAAAATCAAAGCAAACGTCAATATATTTATTTTTAAAACTCTGCAGTAATTAACTTATGCAATTAAATTTTGTTTTGATACTTAAATTTTCATATTTTTTCCTAATGTGAAAAATAAATTTTAGTATCATGAATTGTTACCTGTTTTTCAACAATTAAAATCTAGATTTAAATATGACCTCTATTAAGAGACCATCTCTCGGAGCGACCAATTTTTATTGGAACGGAACGTGGTCGCTTTAGGGAGGTTTAACTGTAGTATGTATACGAAATGGTGTTGCGTTTGCATCAGTACATTTTTTTTATAATTGAGCTTTAAACAACTAAACTTTAATCATGACCACCTTGTATATGATAAAAACTCTCAAATTACTTTTCAAAATATTAAATTGTCTATAATACCGCTTGTATAAATTGTAAAAAAAAATTCTAAATAATTTATTATCCAAGATAATACGAGAATGAAAGAAGAAAAGAACTTCAACGAATCTATCTCAAATAATTCCACTGCAGACGATTTTTGAATGAAAGATATGCTCTGAACAATACAATGATAGCAACAAAGCGTCGAGAGCAAATATCGAGACATATACAGAGCGAGAACAAAATCAATGAAAAATATTGGAAAACCAAGTTCTTTAAGTGGATTTATATGTTGATTTAGTTCATCCTTTTAAACATAAGTGAAGAACATATTTTTTATTTTTTTTTTTAACTTATAGAAAGCTTATAACACAGCGATGATTTCTAGGAATGAAATATTAATATGGCTTCAAAATACCGTATTTTCGAGAGGCTGTGAGATCAGAAATAAAGGGGAAAAAACAGAATTTTGCTAAAGTAATCCTTTTTTTCGAGTGCATTTGTATGGTTGTAAATTTAGATAAATTTCGTAATGTTTTTAGTTTAAAAATATTCAAAAGTGTAGCTGAAGATAAAAATCAGTGTTTGCAAGCTTTCAAGAAAATGCCAAAAATAAGTGGGGCGTATTTTTTATAAAGTTATCAGCATCAAGAGATTTATGCGCATGTATTAGCTTTTCTAAACCATTTTGTGAGTTAAAAATTGTTTGTTTGTTTTTTTATTTTTTACTAGCATTTTCATTCATTCATAATGTCTTAGTTGAGACCAGTGAGACCAGTTTATTCAGACATTTTTCCGGAGGGATTTCAACATCTCAGTGAGGTAGAAAAACTGTGGAGTTCCGGGGGGATTTGAATTTGCAGTTTGAGGGGACATACGACCCTTAAAATCTTTAAAAAATCGATTTTTTTGTTTTTTAATTCATTTGACAGCTAATGTTTTTCTGAACAATTTGCTACAAACTGCATCAAAATATTTGTAAAATTGTGCTCGTTATAGTCAAAAATTTAAATTAGCCTTGGTCTGTTTCAAATGAAACATTTATGTTTAAATTAATTTTTCTCAAAATTGATATTTTTTTTTTACTTACGCGCACGATAAATCCAAATGTATGAAAGGTAATTATTTGAAACTTAATTTTTACCTTTACTAGATCATTTTCTTCAAATTGAACTAAAATCTAAGAAATTTAACAAAAATTATCGACTGCATGGGTATTCGAGTGACAAAAATTATCAAATTTTTCATATTTTTGGTTTGAAAATCAAAATACTTTAGAAATTTTTTGTTTATTCATTAGATTTTAGTCCATTTTATTTCTGTAATATTCTTAAAATTATATTAAAAGTTTCAAAGTTCTAAATATTTAAATTTATTATGAATTTTTTTAAAAAGCATATGCATCTTCATAAATAATCATGCGAAACAATATGAGAGTTAAAAGTACAAAACAAATCAAGCAAACTACGCTTTACAAATATTTGAAATTTTTATAAGAATTTCTATTAAATAATATACATTTTTATAAATAATCATACAAAACAATATGAGAGTTAAAGGTACCATTAAATCAAACGGTACAAAAGGTACAAAACACATCAAGTATACTACGCTTTACAAATACCTTATTTTTTTATAATGCTTTTTATCAAAGCACATTCATTTTTATAAATAATCATGAGAAACAATACAACATCTGATACTGCAAATCAAATCAAGCATACTACACTTTATAAATATTTAAAATATTTATATGAATTTTTATTAACGCATATTCGTTTTTATAAATAATCATACAAAACAATATGTGTGTTAAAAGTTAGTCAAATGAAATATACTAAACTTTGCATGTTTAAATTTATTATAAAAGTCCTTGATATGACATTCACTTTTATAAATAATCATTCAAAACAATACAGCAGTTAAAAATACAAATCAAATGAAACATTCTAATCTTTACAAATATTTAAATTTATTACCAAACTTCTTATTAAAGCTTACCCATTTGTATAAATAATCGTTCAAATACAATATGAGAATTAATAGTGAAAACAAACATACACCGCTTTACAAATATTTGAAATTTTTTATATTGATTTTTATTGAAGCATATCCGTTTTTATAAATAATCATACGAGACAATATGAGAGTTAAAAGTAAATTAAATTAAACATACTAAGCTTTGCAGATATTTAAATTTATTCTAAAAATCTTTAATAATATAAGAGTTAAAAATAAAAATCAAATCAAACATTCTAATCTTTACAACTATTTATATTTATTATCAAAATTTTGTATTAAAGCATATCCATTTTTATAAATAATCATATGAAATAACATAACAGTTAAAAGTGTAAATCAAAGCAAGCATACAACACTTTACAAACAATAGAAATTTTTGAATGAAATTTTATTATAGCAGATGCGTTTTTATATATAATCATACGAAACAATATGGAGATTGAATGTAAATCAAATAAAACATATTATGCTTTACAAATATTTAAATTTATTATAAAAATCTTTATTAAATGATATTCATTTTTATTAATAATCATTTAAAACAATACAGGAGTTAAAAATGCAAATCAAATCACATATTCTAAACTTTACAATTATTTAAATTTATTATCAAAACTTTTGAAAGCATATCCATTTTTATAAATAATAGTTCAAATAAAATAAGAAAATTTATAGTGCAAAACAAACATACATCACCCAACAAATATTTGGAATTTTTCATAAGAATTTTCATGAAATCATACCAATTTTTACGAATAATTTATCTTTCAAAACAATATACAAGTTTAAATAAAAATACACTTAAATAATTCCAGAAAAGATATGTGAATGGAAGATATGTTACAAACTGTACAATGATATCAACGAAGTGCCTAGAGCAAATATTGGAACATATACAGAGAGAGAAGAAAATCAATGAAGAATATTGGAAAACCAACTTCTTTAACTGGATTTATATGTTGATTCAGTTTATCCTTTTTAAACATAAGTAAGAACATTTTTATTTTTTAAAGTGTATAACACGGGGAAGTTTTCGGAGCATGAAATATTACTAAGTGTTAAAAATATGATAGTTTGAGTAGACGCATGGGATAGAATCCGGAATAAAGGAAAATGGGGAAAAAAAGTATTGTTACAGTAATCTTTTTTAGGTGAGTTTGTATGGCGTAAATTCAAATAAATTTCATAACTTTTGTTGCTTGAAATAGATTCGAAAGGAAACACTATATGAATTGGAAAATCAGTATTTACGCGCTTACGTGAGCATTATTCGTCGACAAAATAAATGTGTTTATAAGTCTAAAGATGACATCGACTGTAGAAAGAATTTTATCAAGCTTTTTCATGAAATCTTTTCGGTTAAAAATGTATCTTTTCGATTTTTATTAGCATATTTCTTTTCGTTATACAGTAAATATCCTCTAATCCGGCAGCCTACGATCCGTCACGCTGTATAATCCGGTACGACTTTTAAAAAAATAGTATTTCTTGTTTAATGACACTTAGTGTTTACAATAATCTAGTAGCTCTGGGGTGAGAAAAAATATTTCTCTGGATAATTTGCGAAACTGTTGAAAGGAAAAATAAATTTTTATCATCAGAATTAAATACTTTTTCCATTTCAGAAAAGATTGCTCAACTTGAAACGGAAATTAATATCAATCATCAAAAAATAAATAATGAATGAAATGCATTATATTCAAATGTTTGTTTTAGTTTTGTGAAAGATAAAATAATTTTGATGAATTTTCGGAGTACATACAAATTTATATCAGACAAAACATACAAAACATCGGAATTCGCGATTGACAGACATCTTTCCGGACAGAGTATATCGGCATGTGTCTAGGGTCACCACCTATTACTCCAGATCATACGAAATGACCTCCTAAAAAAAGAAGAGAGAAGACTATTACAAAACAACCTGATATCCGAAATTTGTTTAAGATGGCTTCTACAGTGTAAACCTATACTCTGTAAAAAAAAAATCTGTAGTTCTGCAGATGTAAATTTACATGCTTACTAAACTTTTATCTGTAACTGTACAAAAAAAAGCTGTAAATCTACAAAACTAGTTTTTGTAAAGCTACAAAAATCTGTAGTTTTACAAATGAATCTGCTAAAATTACAGTAATCTTACTAAAATTTTTATCTGTAACCCTGGTTGCAGTTACATGAAAAGTTCTAGGCATCACAGTTTCCTAAAAAATTCTTAGTAACCTTACAGATTTTTTGATTTTCGGGGCAAAAGTGTATCTGTTACATGAATTTTTGTTGTTGTCGCTACATAAAAAGTTCCAGAAATCCCATTTTCCTAGAAAAACTTTAGTAACTTTGCTATTTTTTTTTTGTTGTTGTTTACAGTGGTGCACGTTTTTATTTTATAGTTATGCACATATATTCATGTTGTGCTTTACCTTATTGAGTATTCCTTTATTCTATTCAAGCTGGTTAAAAAATAAAAAACATGTTTTACTGTCATTTTTTGTTTAATTCTAACTTCTACACGTTTTGTTCCCGACGTTCGTCCTGTAATGCGGAAAATTTCATAATCCGGCATGCTTCAAGTCCCGAACGTGCCGGATTCGAGGATGTTTACTGTATTACATTCCCTTCAGAGCATTATTGCCTTGTTCTATATCCATAAGAAACAAGAACGAAAATTCATGCGTCCAGCATAGATTATGAAAATATTTTCCAACACACTTTGCAAAAAATAATATTCTGTATTTTACAACAAAAGGTGCTGCAATCACAGTTGCTGTAAAATTTACAAGCTGCTCTCTTTAAGAGTGCTGTAAAATTTCCCAAGTCCCTGAAAACTCGCATTGCTATTGGCTGCTTCATGCACGTGACAGAAAGAATGCGATTTTTACTTCACTCGTTGTTTGAATTCGCTTTCAGAGCATCGGCACTTGAATTCGATTTCACAGCATCGGTTTTTGAAAAATTAGAACATAAAGTGCAGAAAAAATTACAACTTTATTTTTCCAACAAAGCTTCATAGTTTATTAAAGTGAAAGATTTGAAAATAAAATTTCTGCAGTTACCATCAACAGTCGAACAAATATCCGAATACTTTTATGCAGCCCAGTATATAATTTATAGAGTCGTATGTATGCTACACAGTATGCTAAAAGTCAATGCATTTAGTAAACGGTGATATTTATCCTTCAGCAATTTACATCAAAAAATAGCCATGTTAAAAATCAACCTCAACAATCCTATGCAAAAAAAAAAAAAAAAAAAAAAAAAATCGTTTAAAAATATTGAAATTTAAACGAGAAATATGAAAACAACCTGCGTGAAAATATATCTGCAACCGAAATCGAAAAAGTAAAAAATAGCCATATTAAAGATCGACCTCAACTATCCTATGAAAAAAAAATCGTTTAAAAATATTGAAATTTAAACGAGAAATTCGAAAATAACCTGCCCGTAGGTTTAAAATTACAGATCGGGTGTTTTCAAGTGAGTGAAAAGTCCCCTTAAAGGCTCTTTTTTTTTTTCCCCGCACCTTTAGAAGCTTCCGTCGGCTAAACCTTTTAAAATAGGGAAAAACTAAAAATACATAATAAATGTCATACTTCTCGCTTTCGAACGGCGCAATTCGCTTTAAAAAATGTGACTATTCTACTTAATATTATTATATTTTTTCTTTAGTACTACTTTATAGTCTACTTATTTTAAATACTACTAACTAAGCCTTATTACGTATATAGCCTACTTCTTTAGAGATTCATTCAAATGTCACATGTTTAGCAGACGGGAGCCGGCAACACAGACAGCCACATCATCGAGTTGGAGGCTGCAATTCCAGAATTAGCTAAAACTCACTTCCCATATTAAAACGCAATCGATCCGCAAGTCATATCTTGGTGGAAAACACCTAAAAACCCGATTTTAGCGGTCGACTCGTAGGTTTACCATTGCATTTTCCTGCACCCAAAGGTATGAAAACATGGCGGACTGGGAGCAGGAAAACACAATGGTAAATCTACGAGTCAACCGGTAAAATCGGGTTTTTAGGTGTTTTCCACCAAGATATGACTTGGCAGATCGATTGCGTTTTAATATGGGAATCGAGTTTTAGCTATATATGAAATTTCAGCCTCCAACTTAATGAGGTGGTTGTCTCATGGTTCGTACGCCTCACTGAATTTTGAAGACCAGAAAATATTTCTGCACCAGTGTTATCTTATAGAAAATCTTTTCTTTAAAGAAATCGATATTTTGCGAGATTTATTTTTCTATAAAAAGGTACTGGTAGTTTTCCTGGAGAAATAACGGTATCCGTACGAACCCTGTGCTGCCGGCTCCCGGTCTATAGTATTATTCTGCGGATTACTGCTAGGTAACATAATCAGTTATATCAGTTTTCACATCAACATTTCTCTTTTGTGGTTATTGCATACTTTTTATTCTCAGTGCCTAGTACTATATTGGCTAATTAAATGCTTTATAAAAAGATACTGGTAGTTTTCCTGGAGAAGTAACGGTATCCGTACGAACCCTGTGCTGCCGGCTCCCGGTCTATAGTATTATTCTGCGGATTACTGCTAGGTAACATAATCAGTTATATCAGTTTTCACATCAACATTTCTCTTTTGTGGTTATTGCATACTTTTTTTTCTCAGTGCCTAGTACTATATTGGCTAATTAAATGCTTTATAAAAAGATACTGGTAGTTTTCCTGGAGAAGTAACGGCATCCGTACGAACCCTGTGCTGCCGGCTCCCGGTCTATAGTATTATTCTGCGGATTACTGCTAGGTAATTTAATCAGTTATACAGGTTTTCACATCAACATTTCTCTTTTGTGGTTATTGCATACTTTTTTTTCTCAGTGCCTAGTACTATATTGGCTAATTAAATGCTTTATAAAAAGATACTGGTAGTTTTCCTGGAGAAGTAACGGTATCCGTACGAACCCTGTGCTGCCGGCTCCCGGTCTATAGTATTATTCTGCGGATTACTGCTAGGTAACATAATCAGTTGTATCAGTTTTCACATCAACATTTCTCTTTTGTGGTTATTGCATACTTTTTATTCTCAGTGCCTAGTTCTATATTGGCTAATTAAATGCTTTATAAAAAGATACTGGTAGTTTTCCTGGAGAAGTAACGGCATCCGTACGAACCCTGTGCTGCCGGCTCCCGGTCTATAGTATTATTCTGCGGATTACTGCTAGGTAACATAATCAGTTATATCAGTTTTCACATCAACATTTCTCTTTTGTGGTTATTGCATACTTTTTATTCTCAGTGCCTAGTACTATATTGGCTAATTAAATGCTTTATAAAAAGATACTGGTAGTTTTCCTGGAGAAGTAACGGTATCCGTACGAACCCTGTGCTGCCGGCTCCCGGTCTATAGTATTATTTTGCGGATTACTGCTAGGTAATTTAATCAGTTATATCAGTTTTCACATCAACATTTCTCTTTTGTGGTTATTGCATACTTTTTTTTTCTCAGTGCCTAGTACTATATTGGCTAATTAAATGCTTTATAAAAAGATACTGGTAGTTTTCCTGGAGAAGTAACGGTATCCGTACGAACCCTGTGCTGCCGGCTCCCGGTCTATAGTATTATTCTGCGGATTACTGCTAGGCAACATAATCAGTTGTATCAGTTTTCACATCAACATTTCTCTTTTGTGGTTATTGCATACTTTTTATTCTCAGTGCCTAGTTCTATATAGGCTAATTAAATGCTTTATAAAAAGATACTGGTAGTTTTCCTGGAGAAGTAACGGCATCCGTACGAACCCTGTGCTGCCGGCTCCCGGTCTATAGTATTATTCTGCGGATTACTGCTAGGTAACATAATCAGTTATATCAGTTTTCACATCAACATTTCTCTTTTGTGGTTATTGCATACTTTTTATTCTCAGTGCCTAGTACTATATTGGCTAATTAAATGCTTTATAAAAAGATACTGGTAGTTTTCCTGGAGAAGTAACGGTATCCGTACGAACCCTGTGCTGCCGGCTCCCGGTCTATAGTATTATTTTGCGGATTACTGCTAGGTAATTTAATCAGTTATATCAGTTTTCACATCAACATTTCTCTTTTGTGATTATTGCATACTTTTTTTTCTCAGTGCCTAGTACTATATTGGCTAATTAAATGCTTTATAAAAAGATACTGGTAGTTTTCCTGGAGAAGTAACGGTATCCGTACGAACCCTGTGCTGCCGGCTCCCGGTCTATAGTATTATTCTGCGGATTACTGCTAGGTAACATAATCAGTTGTATCAGTTTTCACATCAACATCTCTCTTTTGTGGTTATTGCATACTTTTTATTCTCAGTGCCTAGTTCTATATTGGCTAATTAAATGCTTTATAAAAAGATACTGGTAGTTTTCCTGGAGAAGTAACGGCATCCGTACGAACCCTGTGCTGCCGGCTCCCGGTCTATAGTATTATTCTGCGGATTACTGCTAGGTAACATAATCAGTTTTATCAGTTTTCACATCAACATTTCTCTTTTGTGGTTATTGCATACTTTTTTTCCTCGGTGCCTAGTACTATATTGGCTAATTAAATGCTTTATAAAAAGATACTGGTAGTTTTCCTGGAGAAATAACGGTATCCGTACGACCCTGCGCTGCCGGCTCCCGGTCTATAGTATTATTCTGCGGATTACTGCTAGGTAACATAATCAGTTATATCAGTTTTCACATCAATATTTCTCTTTTGTGGTTATTGCATACTTTTTATTCTCAGTACCTAGTACTATATTGGGTAATTAAATGCTTTATAAAAAGATACTGGTAGTTTTCCTGGAGAAATAACGGTATCCGTACGACCCTGTGCTAACGGCTCCCGGTCTATAGTATTATTCTGCGGATTACTGCTAGGTAACATAATCAGTTATATCAGTTTTCACATCAATATTTCTCTTTTGTGGTTATTGCATACTTTTTATTCTCAGTGCCTAGTACTATATTGGGTAATTAAATGCTTTATAAAAAGATACTGGTAGTTTTCCTGGAGAAGTAACGGTATCCGTACGAACCCTGTGCTGCCGGCTCCCGGTCTATAGTATTATTCTGCGGATTACTGCTAGGTAACATAATCAGTTATATCAGTTTTCACATCAACATTTCTCTTTTGTGGTTATTGCATACTTTTTATTCTCAGTGCCTAGATATTGGCTAATTAAATGCTTTATAAAAAGATACTGGTAGTTTTCCTGGAGAAATAACGGTATCCGTACGACCCTGTGCTGGTCCCCCGTGGGCCCACTCTTTCACCCCGGAATTCACACAGCCGCCACTTTAAAATTTTTATGTTCAATAAATAATATTTACCGGAAGACTGCATAAAAAACCCATATTTAAAGTGATATCTAAATTTATTATAGAAATCGGCTACGGTTTTAAAAATTTGTTCGCCCCTTCCCCACCCCCCTTTGAGCGAAGAAAGGTTCATAGTATGAAAGAGTGGTCAAAGGGCTTTTCGATTATATGCCACAGGAAGGGTTCGGTAAAATTTTAAAAATTGCACCCCATGAGTCCACTCTCACGTCCTCCTCCATCGAAATCACCCGACCCACCTTCCTCTTTGAAAATTTTATATTTAATAAATAATTTTTATCGGAGGGTTCCAGGTATGTGGCATCTTGGTAGGGCTAAAATAAGAGAAACTTTGAAAATTAAAGCTTCATTTCACAGCTCATTGTCATGCCTTTTTCTCTATCTCGTCCCTTGGTACTCTCGATAAATTTTCTTACTTTTCTTCTCTGCCGAGGACGAGAGAAATCCTCGAAAAGCTTCTCATAGCGAAATGTTGAAAAGCGCGAGAGAAATCCTCGAAAGGCTTTTCATTGGGAGATTTCGGAAAGGACGAGAGTAACAAGCGAGAGGCTTCCCATCGGGAAAGGTTGAAAAGGGCGAGAGGAAACTCTCGAGAGACTTCCCATCTCGAAAGGTTTAAAACCGCGAGAGAACCAACCATCGAGCAGCTTGCCATCTGGAAGCGTCGAAATGCTGGAAAAATCATCGAGATGAGATTTGCCGAAATGCGAGATGGAAATGAAGCTTTCAGAGTCAAACTTACCGCATTTCTGGTTTAAGTCATAATTTCTCAAAGGAGTCCATCTGCTTATCCAATCTCTTTTTAGCTCACAGGCTATCTAAGCCTGAGAGCTAGTGTACCCGTCGGTTCTGTGTGTATGCATGTACTGTACGTACGTACGTATGTATGTACGTAACGCGATAACTCTTGATTAAAATGTACGATTTGCTTAAATTTTTTTTATGTTCATTCTGACAAGGCGTTCCGCTGTTTAGTTTTGACGGTTCATTGGTTAAGGATAAAGGGAGAGAAGGGGGGCTGGTCCCCCCCTTCTTAATTTAGATAAATAGGTTTTTCATGCAGAATTCTTCGATTTGCTCCAAATTTTGTATACCGGTTTATTATGTTAAGGAGCTTCCCTGATTAAACTTGGAGATTCATTAGTTAAGTATGAAGGGGAGAAAGGGGGATAGACCCCCTCCTTAATTTAGATAAATGGGTTTTTCATGCAGAATTATTCGATTTGTTCCAAATTTGGTATACCGGTTTATTACGTTAAGAAGTTGCCTTGATTAGATTTGGAGGTTTACGGGTTAAGTATAAAGGGGGAGAAGGGGGGCTGGTCCCCCCTTAATTTAGATAAATGGGCTTTTCATGCAGAATTATTTGATTTGCTCCAAATTTGGTATACCGGTTTATTATGTTAAGGAGCTTCCCTGATTAAACTTGGAAGTTCATTGGTTAAGGATAAAGAGGGAGAAGGGGGGCTGGTCCCCCCTTAATTTAGATAAAAGGGTTTTTCATGCAGAATTATTGGATTTGCTTCAAATTTAATATGCCGATTTATTTCGATATGGCGCTTCCTTCATTAGATTTGGAGATTCATTGGTTAAGTATACAAGGGCGAAAAGGGGGCAAGTCCCCTTAATTTAGATAAATGGATTTTCATGGAGAATTATTCAGTTTACTTTAATTTTTTTCTATGTTTGTTCTGATAAGGAGCTTTCCGGATTAGATTTGGAGGTTCATTAGTTAAGTATAAAAGGGTTAAAGGGGTTAGACCACCCTTAATTTAGCGATATGTTCCTTTTTTTCATGCAGAATTATCTAATTTGCTTCAAATTTGATATACTGATTTATTATAGTTAAGGAGTTTCCCTGATTAGATTTGGAGATTCATTGGTTAAATATAAAAGGGTCAAACGGGGGATATTTGCCTTCATTTATTTTTTGAGGGACATTATTCTTTGAAATAAGAGTATAATGTACAGTTAGTGTTAATAACCTGTGAGCTCAATGCCATCAGTTTAACTGGCACTTATCATTTTATTGCTATTAACCGATGTGGGTTATGAAGCATAGTGGTTTATGTATTCAGTTCTGTATAGTCCTAGTTTCAAACTTTACTGATATATTTAGTGTCATTTTGCCACGAATTTTCAATGTTTCTCTTATTTTAGCTCTGCCAAGCTGCCCCATACCTGGAGACTCAGATAAATGCTATTTATTAAATATAAAAAGTTCAAAGAGGAAGGTGAGTGAATTCTGGGGTGTGCGAGAGTGCACAAAGGGAGGGGGGGGGCGGGTAATTTTCAAACTTTTACCAAACCTCTCCTTGACATATCATCGGAAAGTCCTTTCACCACTCTTTCATATTATGAACTTTTCTCCTCCCAGAGTTGAATTCCGGAAGGGGTTCGGAGGGGGGGGGGGGGGGAGCGGTGCGGGGTGACTTTTTTTTTAATTGTAGAGATTTCTACAATAAATATCATTAAATGAGGTTTTTTAATGGAGCTCTCCGATAAATATTATTTATTAAATATAAAATTTTAAAAGTGGGGCTGCGTGATTTCTGGGTATATTCTAGGATAAAAGAGGGAACCCACGTGGGAGGGGTAGATTTCAAACTTTTTTTGGACCAGTCATTTGATCTATCATGGGAAAGTTTTCGGTTATCATCGCAAAGTTACTCTTTCATATTATGAACCTTTCTTCTTCCTTCCTTAGTTTGGCGCCCCGAGAGAGGCACTTTTCGAACTTTTTTGAAATCGTAGCGTTTTTAAACATTTTAGATCGGATTTTTTTACGGAGCCCTCCGATAAATAAATTTTAATATATGAAAATTTCAAAGAGAAGGATGGGCAGGGTATATTTCGGGGGGGGGGGGGGGCACGATAATTGGAATCCTGTGAGTTGGGACTCTTTTCTATCTTTTGTTGACACCCCTCATGTGATATATCATTGGAAAGCTCTGTGACTACTATTTCATTTTATATATCGCCCGCGCCCCTCCCCTTACTTTGCCCCCGAGCGGGGGCACTTTACTAAATTTAGCCGACACCCCTCATGTGCCATATCGTTGGAAAGTCCTGTGACCACTTATTCATATTATGCATTTTCCTTGCCCCTCCCTCCTACTTTGCTCCCCGCTGGAGTTCGTTTAATGTATTCCAGTCGAAGACTTTATAAAAATGGGGAAATTAAAGATCCAATCTCAAATGACGTAGAAAAATCAATAAAAAATTTTGATCCCTTTTATCATCCTTTAGTTCATATTTTTGCCACTAGGGGGTGCTTTTGATTCATATTTCTTTGGCCATTTTGGTACTAATTGCCGAAAAATTCTAATTTTTGATACTTAAACTCCCCTTACCGCTTCATAGCTACTCGCGTTTTTTCAGCTTTTTTCAACCAGGGGGCACCCTTACAAGACTTTTCCAGTCTAATGGCTCCTTTATAGTTTCCCTTTGGTTTGTTGTTTTTTTATTCCATCTGTTTTCAGTTACCCTATATTTAATAAAATCTGCCTTATATATATGTAAAAACAATGATTTCAATAATCTATTCTAGAACATCTCCTTTGTAGATTCTCGAAAGTAATCGATGACTGTATCGATTGTGTATTTTACGATAACGATTTTTTTCGATTGGTAAATTTTCGAGAATCGCCCATCACTAAGCCCTATCACTACTATGAAATTGTTGGCCAGAATAATAGCTAAGTTTTCCAATAACTGTTTTTACCTTTTCTCGTTATAATCGATTGTAAAACATCTCGATTGTAGATTCTATGAATTAATCGATGGCTGTATCGATTGTGATTTTTTACGATGACGATTTTTCTCGATTGTCGAATTCTCGAGAATCGCCCATCACTAAATTAAATGCTTTATAAAAAGATACTGGTAGTTTTCCTGGAGAAGTAACGGTATCCGTACGAACCCTGTGCTGCCGGCTCCCGGTCTATAGTATTATTCTGCGGATTACTGCTAGGTAACATAATCAGTTTTATCAGTTTCCACATCAACATTTCTCTTTTGTGGTTATTGCATACTGTTTTTCCTCAGTGCCTAGTACTATATTGGCTAATTAAATGCTTTATAAAAAGATACTGGTAGTTTTCCTGGAGAAGTAACGGTATCCGTACGAACCCTGTGCTGCCGGCTCCCGGTCTATAGTATTATTCTGCGGATTACTGCTAGGTAACATAATCAGTTATATCAGTTTTCACATCAATATTTTTCTTTTGTGGTTATTGCATACTTTTTATTCTCAGTGCCTAGTACTAAATTGGCTAATTAAATGCTTTATAAAAAGATACTGGTAGTTTTCCTGGAGAAATAACGGTATCCGTACGACCCTGTGCTGCCGGCTCCCGGTCTATAGTATTATTCTGCGGATTACTGCTAGGTAACATAATCAGTTATATCAGTTTTCACATCAATATTTCTCTTTTGTGGTTATTGCATACTTTTTTTCCTCAGTGCCTAGTACTATATTGGCTAATTAAATGCTTTATAAAAAGATACTGGTAGTTTTCCTGGAGAAATAACTGTATCCGTACGAACCCTGTGCTGCCGGCTCCCGGTCTATAGTATTATTCTGCGGATTACTGCTAGGTAACATAATCAGTTTTATCAGTTTTCACATCAACATTTCTCTTTTGTGGTTATTGCATACTTTTTTTCCTCGGTGCCTAGTACTATATTGGCTAATTAAATGCTTTATAAAAAGATACTGGTAGTTTTCCTGGAGAAATAACGGTATCCGTACGACCCTGTGCTGCCGGCTCCCGGTCTATAGTATTATTCTGCGGATTACTGCTAGGTAACATAATCAGTTATATCAGTTTTCACATCAATATTTCTCTTTTGTGGTTATTGCATACTTTTTATTCTCAGTGCCTAGTACTATATTGGGTAATTAAATGCTTTATAAAAAGATACTGGTAGTTTTCCTGGAGAAATAACGGTATCCGTACGACCCTGTGCTGCCGGCTCCCGGTCTATAGTATTATTCTGCGGATTACTGCTAGGTAACATAATCAGTTATATCAGTTTTCACATCAACATTTCTCTTTTGTGGTTATTGCATACTTTTTTTTCTCAGTGCCTAGTACTATATTGGCTAATTAAATGCTTTATAAAAAGATACTGGTAGTTTTCCTGGAGAAATAACGGTATCCGTACGAACTCTGTGCTGCCGGCTCCCGGTCTATAGTATTATTCTGCGGATTACTACTAGGTAACATAATCAGTTATATCAGTTTTCATATCAACATTTCTCTTTTGTGGTTATTGCATACTTTTTTTTTCACAGTGCCTAGTACTATTTTGGCTAATTAAATGCTTTATACACTTAAAGGGGTCTTGTACCTTTTAAACGCGTCGAAAATTAACGAAAAACTTCAAAGTTTGAATTAGTCTATCTCCAAAGCCTTTTTATGTATAAACATGAAATTTTGGATATTGATAAACAGATTGTGCTTTGTAATATGCTACCATTAGAAATTTATTAACCCTTTACAGAATTTGTGTATTGTTGAAATCAAAATAGCTCTTTTTTTTACGCCATAAGTCATTGCGCGCATGATATCTTGAGAAAGTATGTATGGATTGGCATGAAATTTGGTAAAGATACTAAACATATATGTGTGTTTAAAATGATCTACTCTTAGGCTAAAATTATTATATTAACTATATAAAAAAAAATATTTTCGCAAAAAAAAATAAAAAATTTGTATTTTTAATGATTAAAAATAGTCATAACTAAAAATATTACCATTGTAAATTCTTAAAAGTAGATCATTTTAAACGCACATACTTGTTTTGTATATTTACCAAATTTCATGACAATCCATACATACCTTCTCAAGATATCATGCGCGCAATGACTTATGGGGTAAAAAAAAGAGACATTTTGATTTCAACAATACACTAATTTTGTAAAGGGTTAATAAATTTCTGTTGGTAGTATATTACAAAGCACGATCTGTTTAATCAATATCCAAAATTTCATGTTTATACGTAAAAAGGTTTTGAAGATAGACTAATTCAAACTTTGAAGTTTTTCGTTAAATTCCGTCGCGTTTAAAAGGTACTTGACCCCTTGGGAACAAGGAACCTTTCAATTTTTTTTTCACTTAAAACACTATTCAAAAGCACACTATATGCATTGCAGCATGTATTTATAATTCAAGAAATAAAAGAAAAAAATTGGGAGGAAAATAAGGAATTTTTTTGAATATTTTAAGCGTTATGAAGAACTTTTCAAAATGCCTCATGCGCAGCCCATATCATTTAATATCACCAATATTTTTTTATATCTGTTTGTCATTGTCACTGTCATAAAACTGGGTATCGTTTTTTTAAACTAAAAATAATTGGAAAAGTTGAAGGTATTTAACTGCAGATATCTGATGCAAAAAAGGCTGAAAATTCCTAAAATTTAGAATTTTTTTTTCTTACCTTTATATTCCAATATATAAAATACACCGCACTGTTTTATTTTTATATACAAAACAAACTGGCATAAATAATATCGGGTATTTTGATTGACATAGAATGCGCATGGGACATTTAGAAAAGTTCTTCATAACGCTTAAAATATTCAAGAAAATTCCTTATTTTTTCAACATTTTTTTAAATATCTATATGTATATATATATATATTACGCTAGCGTACGTGGCATAAAGATCGCGATTAATTGTTAATTCTTTAATGGCAACGGCCGAATGAAACGCATCTCATTGATTATGGAACAGCATTTAATGCATCTCCATACGTATAAGGGGGATTACCTTAGGGTGACCCTGTTATGTCGCCAACGTGGCGATATATCTCCAAATTTTGCTATCAAAATGAGTCGTCAAAAGTGACGCCAACTTGGCGATATCTCTATTATTTCACCAAATTTCCATAGACTTCCATTGTAAACCAATAGTGTTTACTTGCTTACAGAACATCAACAAATTGAGATATTTTACTGCAATAAAAACTAATATTACTTTAAGGGGTTATACATATTTTCCAACATTCAACTCAACTTCCGTAAAATGTGAGTTTAGTTGACCCAGGTTATACGCGTTACTAACCAGAAAATTTATTTGACGTATCATTATATATTTAAAATCATGTTTCTCTATGAAATCTATTTGAATTAATTTCTTTAGTAAATTACTAATTCGAAACGTGTTTAACCTGGGTCAATTTAACTATTTTACGGATGTTTAGGAGAAAGTTGAGAAGTATGGATTATATTAATTAGATTTAAGAGAGCACAAGTCAATTAAGTTATGAATAAAAGAAACATAATAAAATGCTTTCACACACATAAATTTTAAGGGAGACCAAACTGGTCTCCAAGGGCGGCTAGTATGCCATAATTCATATAGTGTGCCCTTGAATATAGTATTTAAAGTGAAATTTAAAAAAAAATAATAAAAAATGAGTTTGGAAGTCCCTTGTCCCCTTAAATAACATTGTTTCTATTTTTAAGGGGGTCCGGGGCTAAAAATTCTCAAAAAAAAAAGGCATTTTTTTTTAATTATTGGCTTAAAAATATACTGAGATTTTAGCGTTAAATATCGCAAACCGCGATTATCTTCACTATATCCAGAGATATAACCCTTTTTGCCTTGAGAAGCAATGCAAAATCTACCCTCTGACGAGAACTTTAACCCTTTGCACTCCAAGCTTTTTTTCCATCTCGGAACTAGCAACTCAGCGACATTTTTAAAGAAAATAAAATATGGTCTTATATAGTCAAATTGAAAATAATTTTTTTTATTTGAATGTTTTATATATCTTTACCTGTTATAAATATAATATTTAAATCTTATGCTCTATAGTTCTGTTGGATGTGGTATTTTATAAAGCACTCGCCAAGGTCCATTGCAGGCTTTTCGGGACAAGTGTCACAAAAGTGTGTCGTTTGATGCCTCTTACCTTTTCCGGTTCTGTGAGAGCAAGCTCGACAATCTCTGACTACCTGTTAGCATTACATGGACCCCTCTACTTAATCGAACACTTGTGTGGGTATCAGTGAATGTTGAAACCACACGGCTTTCTTGAAAATGTCCTTTCAAATGATCAATCAATAGTTTCACGTACTTTAAATAGCTGAGTGGACGCTCATTTCCTGGCTGTTTTACAAGTTTATACTCAACAAAGATAATTATTATATATTCAAAAAATATGTCTCCACGTGATTTTTCTTCAAACAAAATCTATTAATTAATCAGTGCGTTCTAATTGCACGACAATATTATACTGAGTGAGTACCAGTTTTATTTTTCTTATATTGTTATAACATTACTTTGGCAAAATAGAGCACATCGAATAACAGTTTTATATTATGCTAATAGTTATATTAACCGTTTTTTATAATGCTAAATTTTGTTTATGGTACATATCAGTCAGTTTTATCTTCACAAAAAAATTGCTATAAAATACATTTTGGATACTTCCTTTTATCACATCTGTTCCAATTAGATCACTTCATTAATGTAAATAATAGAACAGTAAGTAAGAACCAAGATTGGAATTAATGTAAATTGTTCACGTAAATTAATATGGTGAGTGTGACTCACCGTTGGAGTTGATGTAAAGAATAGCGTGGTAAGTGAGACTCACCATTGTAGTGCAAAGGGCTAACTTCATTTATCTCAGAATGAATTTTTTCACGATTTGTCGACATTAAAAGAATATATCTAAAGCAAGATATATGTATGAAATTTTCAACGGATATTTTATGCTATATTTCCAACAAATTGTCTTCAGGATTTTTAATTTTGAGTGATAATTGTGAAAATATGCTAATTAATGCAAAACTCACTCTTTTTTTTTTTTTTACTTAAATTATTTTTATAAAATTCATAATCAATATTTTAAGAAATCCTGAAGACAAATTAAAATGAAACATTTCCTGTACACAAAAGAGTAAAAAATTTGTAAATCGAGTAAGTACTTCCAGAGTTATATCAAAAATTAAATATGTTTAAAATTTTAAAATTTAAATTTTTAAAAAAATATTTAAAATTGTTCAGATTTTTTTTTTTTTTACATGTAATATTCTTATTATATTAAAAGATATTTCAGAAAAAATTTCATAACAAAATCTCTATAAATAAAACAAATAGAATTTTGAGAACAAGACCCCCTTAGTACACCTACATTGTCTTTATTAAAACAATGCTTTAATAAAGACTATGTTTTAATAATGACAATGTTTTAATAATATTACATTTAACAATAATATTTATTTAACATTGTCTTTATTAAAACAATGTTTTAATAAAGTCTATGTTTTAATAAAGACAATGTTTTAATAATGAGACAATATGCGTAAAATTTTAAAATTTAAATTTTTTTTAAATATTTAAAATTGTTCAGATTTTTTTTTACATGCAATATTCTTATTATATTAAAAGATATTTCAGAAAAAATTTTCATAACAAAATCTCTATAAATAAAACAAATAGAATTTTGAGAACCAGACCCCTTAATACACATACATTGTCTTTATTAAAACAATGTTTTAATAAAGACTGTGTTTTAATAAAGTCAATGTTTTAATAATATTACATTTAACAATAATATTTATTTAACATTGTCTTTATTAAAACAATGTTTTAATAAAGACTATGTTTTAATAAAGACAATGTTTTAATAATGAGACAATATGTTTAAAATTTTAAAATTTAACTTTTTTTTAATATTTAAATTGTTCAGATTTTTTTTTACATGCAATATTCTTATTATATTAAAAGATATTTCAGAAAAAATTTCATAACAAAATCTCTATAAATAAAACAAATAGAATTTTGAGCCCCGGACCCCCTTAACACACCTACATTGCCTTTATTAAAACTTACTTTGTTACAGGTTTATTATCTGCATCTTTATATTAAAAGCTTTTTTATTGCATGTATCTTAGAGTTAATACTTGAGTAAATATACAGTCAAATATGTTTCTGCATAATAAAATCCTATAATTCTTACACGAGTCTATTGAAACAAAAAATAAACCCAACCATAATGCAAAAATGTCACTATCTTCTGCTCCATTATATATTATATAAGTAATAACAAAGACATATATTGGGTAAAAGGATTTTTTATGACAAAATAAAATACCATATGCAGCTGTAATATTTAGAGGGGAAGAAAAAAAAAAGAGTAAAAAAGTGGAGCAAAAAACACAGAAGTGAAAGGAGCAAAGTCAGCAGTTCTCTTCTTAGTAAAGGGGAAATAGGGTACGTGCAGGTCTGCATATACCGAAAAACGACCGGGAAGGGATTTATTTTATTATTTTCTTGACTTCGATCGGGGTGAAATGGAGTGGCGCTTCACTGCAGACGATAAGAAAAAGAAAAAGAAAATAATAAAAAAAGGAAATGAATAAGATTTTATATGACCGTATAAAGGTAGGCACGTAAATTCGATTTTGCATTCTATTTTGTGATCGAAATTAATTTTTGGTGGAGTTTAGGGTGTGTGTGTGTGTAGGGGAGGGGGGGAGTTTTAAACTGGAGGACTGAAACGAGAAGGGTATTTTTTGTTATTATTTACGTCTGAGATTCTTTTTACGAATACGAAATGAAATGGTGATTTTATACGCTTAAAAAGTTAAATTTCAGAAGTAAATGTACAAAAGGAATATAGGAGTGTTAAAATATAATCTTTTTTTTTTTTTTACATTATTAAAACTTGTTTACACCACCTTCAATTGTTTAAAATGAAGAAAAAAAATATTGTAAAAATTCAGGAAAATTCCTTTCATGTAAATTGCGAGCGACACGAATTTAAGGAAACTATTCCGGAAGAAGCAAAGTGAAATGAAAAAGGCTTATTATTTTACAAATATCAGTTCTGCTTTTAAAGAATACGAAATGAAATAGTAATTTTGCACGCTTAAAAAATATATATATTTCGGACGTAATTTTATTAAAGGAATATAGGAGTGCTAGAATTTAATTTTTTTTTTTATATTATTCCTTCGTGCGGAAATTCGGTTCAAAACGCCCACTTTGCCACTATTTTCTGAAAGATCTATTGCGTTTGCAAAAAAAATGGAAAAACAGCTCAGTGACATAGTTTCTGAACAACAACACCAGCTACTTAGTTTCATGCATTTTCTAATAAAAATAAATTAAAACTTATGTCAGAAAGTTGCCCTTTTAAATTTGAGAACACCCTTAAAGAATATGAAATGAAATGGTAATTTGGTAGCCTTAAAAATTATATTTCATTAGTAATTATTTTAAAGTAATATTGTTGTGTTAAAATTTAAATTTAGTTGCATTATTAAATCTTCCTTACATCATCTTTATTTGTTTAAAGGATTAAAAAGAATTTGTAAAAAATCAGGAAAATTCCTCTCAGTTAGATTAATAAACGACACGAATTTAACGAAACGATTCGGAAAGAAGCAAAGTGAAATGAGAAATGATATTATTTGATTTATGTCTGTGCTGCTTTTAAAGTATATGAAATAAAATGGTAATTTGGTTGGCTTAAAAAATTATATTTCAGAAGTAATTGTATTAAACGAATATCGGAGTGTTAAAATTTAAATTTAGTTACATTATTAAATCTTGCTTACATCATCTTTATTTGTTTAAAGGATTAAAATGAATTTGTAAAAAATCAGGAAAATTCCTCTCAGTTAGATTAATAAACGACACGAATTTAACGAAACGATTCGGAAAGAAGCAAGTGAAATGAGAAATGATATTATTTGATTTATGTCTGTGCTGCTTTTAAAGTATATGAAATAAAATGGTAATTTGGTAGGCTTAAAAAATTATATTTCAGAAGTAATTGTATTAAACGAATATCGGAGTGTTAAAATTTAAATTTAGTTACATTATTAAATCTTGCTTGCATCCTCTTTATTTGTTTAAAAGGGGGAAAAAATGTAAAAAATCATGAAAATTCCTTACATGTAAATTAGCAAACGAACGAATTTAACAAAACGATTCGGGAAGAAGGAAAGTTTAATGAGAAAACGATATTATTTGACTTATGCCTGTGCTGCTTTTTAAAGTATATGAAATAAAATGGTAATTTAGTAGGCTTAAAAAATATATTTCAGAAGTAATTGTATTAAAGGAATATCGGAGAGTTAAAATTTAAATTTAGTTACATTATTAAATCTTGCTTACATAATCTTTATTTGTTTAAAAGGGAAAAAATTGTAAAAAAAATCAGGAAAATGTCTTACATGTAAATAAGCAAACGGCGCGAATTTAACGAAACGATTCGGGAAGAAGCAAAGTGAAATAAAAAGGGGATATTATTTAACCCTTTGCTTTCCGTTGTCGCCGCTGCGGCGACATCATCTTTCTTTGCAAAATTTGTTTTTGGTACAAGTAATAAAGAAAAATAAAATTTGCCTTAATTAATAAGAGATTTTTGAAATTGTGTACTTGAAATAAACTTCTTTTTAAAAAGTGGTGCCGAACGAATAAAGTTTGTGCAAGAGACGCCGGAGTCCAAAGATTAGCCCCTGGGACGGTAAGTAATTTCTTTCTCCCAGCTTATTTTGTCTCCAAAAAATAACGTTGCCTTACAGAAGGCAGGAATAAACAAAGCAGATGTATCATTGTGCGATTAAATGCTCTATAGATATTTTTTTAATCTCTAAGCAGCGCACATTTTCAATGTTTATACCGTCGTATTGGAAAAAAAAAGTACTTTTAAATGCAATTTGTTTGAAAACTGTATCTCCATTTATTTTTCAAATATTAATTTTTTTGTAGTTTTTAGCACTATTTGTTTCATTTTGGCAACTCAAGTACTCCATTCATACAGAAAGTAAAGGGAAAATAGTTGAAAAATAGCAATTATATCTTTTTTTTTGCCATTTTCTCATAACAACCGAAAGAAAATGTAATTAAAATACGTGCTATTTTGAAAAAATATAAACGAATAATTTCTGTTAAAGTATGTAGCTATTATAAACTATATTTAATTTTAAGTATCTGTAGACGCTTTCAGTGTGACGTCAGTCATGAGGTTTTGGTTGGACACTGACTCCAAACAAACGGTTGCTATGCGTCATTTCTTTTTAAATAATAAATTGTGGAAAATGTTACCAGTACTGATTAAGTATTAAAACACTTAGATGTGAGATATAGATATAAGATATAGCTGCAACACAAACCAAATAGAAAATACAACATAGCAACCGTTTGTTTGAAGTCAGTTTTCAACCAAAACGTCATGATTGAAATCGTCTATATTAATGTTACAAACAAATGAATGCCTATGAATCATTAGATAGCCGTTTTTTTGTCGAGATTCTTGAATGACGGCATCTTTTTGCTGCATTTGTGTATTATTTTGCGATGATGACATCCTTATGCATGCTTTACTGTAGATGTTTAAGAGTGGATCATAAATGAGGAATTCTTAAGCGGATGCGAATGACGTCATTTTACATAAAATAAAAGTGTGTGCTTTAAGTCTTAAAATTGAAATAGGTTTTGTACTATTTATATATACATATATCTTTTTTTCATCGGGGGCGACACTAAGTTCTGAAAAAGCAGAATTCCTGTTTTCTATTTACATCTCTTTTTTTTTTAGAATAAGGAATGACATGGCAATTTTGTGCACTTAAAAAATTATATTTCAGAAGTATTTGTATTGAAGAAATATAGGAGTGTTAGAATTTTAATTCATTTACATTATTAAGTTTTGCTTACCGCATCTTCATTTGTTTAAAATGAAAAATATTTTAAAGAATCAGGGAAATTCCTTTCATGTAAATTATCAAACGACACGGAATTTAGTGCAACGTTACGAGAAGAAGGAAAAGGAAAAGCTAGGGAATATTGTTTCATTTACATCTATACTGCTTTTTAAAAATAAGAAATGCAATGGTAATTTTATTCACTTAAAAAGTTATTTTTCGGAAATAAGTGTATTAAAGGAATATACAGGTGTTATAATTGAAATTCATTTACATTATTAAATTCTATTAACGAATTTTCATTTGTTTAAAGGGAAAAAATATTGTAAAGAATCGGGAAAATTCTTTTCATGTAAATCAGCAAGTGAGACGGAATTTAATGAACGACATGGGCAGAAACAAAGTGAAAACCACAAGATAAAAAAAAAGGACATCATTCAGTATCAGTAAATGATTTAGTACGCCTCAACAAGGACGGATTTACAAATTTGGGGACCAGGGTACAAATGCTTACGGGGGGGGCCTTTTTTAACCGATGCTTACAGGGGGATTGAGTAAAAAAAATATTGAAAAAGGTACTTACTAAAATAGCCATTATTGTCTTTAATAATCACTTTAAAATGTGCATTAAAATTTTTAATTTGATTGTCTTTAATTTACTTTTAAATAGTTATTTCAGAAATTTTAAAATTAAATGAGTAAACGTTTTATAATAAATTGATTGATTGATGCTGATTATCTTTTCCCATGCAAGTCTATATACCGGGTGTCCCAAAAAGGACTGACTGATTTTAAAATTCAATAACTTCCAAACGGTGACAGATATTAAAAAAATTCTTGCAGGAGGGTTATGCATAAAGTCAAAAGTTTTATTACAGTGATTTTCGATTTTAGTTCGAATTACAAACAATAGATGGCGCTGTAAGCAATAGTCGCTAAATACAGGCTCGATTTTTGGTCCTTTCAGTTGTTCCATGCAGAAAAAGGAGATGGAAATGTATTATCCGGGCCACGAAGTACCAAAAATCGAGCCTGAATTTAGCCTCTATTGATCGCAGCGCCATCTATTGTTTGTAATTCGAACTAAAATCGAAAATCACTGTAAAAAAGCTTTTGACTTTAAGCATAACCCTCCTGCAAGAATTTTTTTAATATCTGTCACCATTTGGAAGTTATTGAATTTTAAAATCAGTCAGTCCTTTTTGGGACACCCGGTATATCTGAAATGATAAAGTATGCGACAGCTAATAATAAATTTTCCGCAGTACCAAGCTACAATTATTTAAAATATTAAGGGGCTCTGCCGCATACAAGCTACTTTCACCGACCTCCAAATAATCTGACAACAGCGATAGAATAATAAAAAAAAAAAAAATGCAATTTAACAAATTACAACGACCATTTGGAAAATGATTTTTTCAAAGACTAAAATTTAAGACATAAAAAATCGCACGGAGTTGATCATACATTACGTACGCCATGGATTACATTTTTCGGTACTGTACATTTTTAAACTTCTACGGAGCTGGTCATACATTACGTACGCCGTGGATTAAACATTAATATTCCTGGACCAATTTTAAATGAAATTTCATTCTTAAACTTCTAAACATCACACAATATTACTTTTTACACAGTCGTATAGAGAAAAAAAATGTACTTTTAAATGCAATTTGTTTGAAAGCTGTATCTCAATTTGTTTCTGAGTTATTAATTTTTTTTTTTTTTTGTAGTTTTTATTACTTTTTTGTCATAGTGGAAACAGAAGTATCCATCTCTGTTGAAAGTAAATGGAAAATACAGATTACTGTATAGACCAAACAGAAAACAAATAAAATGCGGGATTCAACTAATAAAACGCTTCAGATATGTTTTTGATTTCCTACCCTGACCGAGGACAATAACCCTTTTTCCAAATGGTTAATAAGAAATAAAAACATGTATAATAATCATAAACAAATTAAGTTAAATAATGCTATAAAAAGTGATAGAATATCTTTATTAAGACTTATGATCGTTTCATCGCACAATCGGCGACATTTTCAAAATCAATCATAATAGAAAATATTTTCGCATAACTTAAAAACAATAATATAGTAAAAAATGTCACGAGACAAATATGTAAAAATATTTTCTATTATGATTGATTTTGAAAATGTCGCCGATTGTGAGATGAAACGATCGTAAGTCTTAATAAAGATATTCTATCACTTTTTATAGCATTATTTAACTTAAGAAATAAAAATTCAATATATTTTTAAAGTGATAAATGCAAAAGAAAATATTCACTTTAATAAAGTAATTATATAGGGATGTTTCAGACAAAATATACGACGTTATAAAAATATAATACAAACACCATAGAAAGTAGAATGAAATGTAAAATTTCATTCGATGTTAAAACTACATCAGATTTTGGACAATAACTGAAAAACCTTCAGCAGCATTTCGGGGCCCCTGAAAATCACGGGCTCTGGGCCCTAAATGCCCTGTCATAAATCAGGCACAACGCCTCAATAGCGTATCATTTTCATTATGATTGATATAGTATAGCACTAAAAGGCATCGCAAACGATTTTTCTTTATAGACCATGATATAAAGCGCTTCTTTTCAGAATCTCTGTAAACGAACTATTAATGCTACACACTCCATTTGCAATAACGAACATGCTATAGTAAATCTGCATATCATATATGCATCATCTGACAATCTGGGCGTATCTAGATAAGTTAGAGCACGGAACAGTCGAAACCGTGGCCTTTCTACTATGCCCATTACGGTAGCAGGCCCGATTACAACGGGAAAAATTAAATGCTAATTTCAATAAGTTTAACATTTTCATCGCGGCAGTGGCGCGCCTTTTCCCCACCCTCTGTGCTAAGAGCCTGAGCCGCTCCTCGTAGCGCTAAAATTGAAACAAAACCCAAATTCATTTAAAACTTGTTTATTTTACTTTGAAAAATAATAATCAATTACAATTCTCACTCTAATGATTTGTTTGTCCTTACAAACATAAAAATAATAATAAAATAAAAATCTTAAATATTGCATAAATTATTGGGTCGTTCGGAAAGTCGTGTCCGTTTGGGAAAATCAATTCGTACCGGAAGACTCTGCACGGTAATTATTAGATATTAGATATCGGAATCAATATCTAATAATTATATGATATAAATTTCCGATACGAATTGATTTTCCTTGATTGATAGCTAATATTGCTGGAAGATGAGTTATCTCGTCCCTCGCGCATAGCGAATGTTCTGGAAGACGAGATATTCGGGCTTGTCATATCTTTTCTTTAGATGGCAAGCAGACAAACCGAAGTCGTGAATCCTTTTCAATTATGTTTGAAAGTGTTAATAAAAATATTTTATTATATGTGTGTATACTTTATTTATGTATTCGTAATTTTTCCTTCAATCAAATCATTTACAAAATTTAATATCTTTTTTAATTTTCCTGTGCAACTAATAATATAAGACCACTTTGTTCGCTGCGGTCGTTTATCATAATGATAAATTTATAGATAAACAATTTATTCACTGAACTAATTTACGATCTTTTTAGAAATATCTTTTTTGAAAAGAAGTCACAAATTATCTAAGCATGACAAATATTAGTTAAATGAAAACATATACCAACCAAATAAATGTAAAAAATAACTTCCATAGTTCGTAAGACATGTGTTTGGAACATGTGTTAACTTTATTTTTATTTTTATTTATTTTTATTTTTATTTCCTTTTCCTAACATTAATTTATTTTTCGCATCCTCTTTCATGAATTTCTTTAGTCTTTTGATATGATTAAGAACCCAACATATCATTAAACTAATTTACAGACTTCTTTCCTTTTTTTTTTTTCTTCTAAGAAGTCACATATTGTCTAAACATAATAAATTAGTTAAACGTAAACATATATCGACGAAACAATTGTTAAAAGAACTTTGAACCTTTGTAAGATATGTTTTTGTAACATATGTTAACCTTATTTTTATTCATATTTCTTAACTTTAATTTATATTTTGCATATTCTTTCTTGAATTTCTTTAGCCTTTTGGTATGAATAATGACCTAATTCGGCAGAAGTCATCTTTTGTTATGAATAATAACCCAAATATTCGTGAAACTAATTTACAGACTTTTTAGAATTACATTTTTTTAAAACAAGTCACATAGTGTCTAAATATGATAAATTAGTTAAACGAAGGAATATATCGACGAAACAAACGTTAAAAACTTTGAAACAGTGTAAGACATATATGTTTGGAACATATGTTAATTTTATTTTTATTTAATTTTCTTAGTAACGTCTGTGTACTTGACATCTGTATTCTTTATTTATGAATTCTTTGGTATTAACAGTGACCTAACTCCGTATGAATAATGACCAAAAATTCATGAAATTAATTTACAGACTTATTAGAATTATATTTTTAAAAATAAGTCGCATATTGTCTTAATATGATAAATTAGTTAAACGAAAGCATATATCGACGAAACAAACGTTAAAAAACTTTGAAACATTGTAAGACATATGCGTTTGGAACATACGTTAACTTTATTTTCATTTAAATTTCGTAGTAACGTCTGTATACTTGACATCTGTATGGTTTATTTATGAATTCTTTGGTATTAACAGTGATCTAATTCGATGTGAATATCGACCAAAAATTCATGAAGCTAATTTACAGACTTATTAGAATTACACTTAAATTTTCTTATACCTATATTTCAGGCATTATAGTAGCCACCAGTATAGACACTTTTACCACATTTGTTTTACATTAATATATAAAGATTCATGACACTTAATTTTCATTTTAAAAAATCCTTTATCTTTCGTTTTGTACATATTAAAATCGAACATTATAATTTACATTTCTTTACTTTTCTTAAAAAAACAAACCACATTTTTTTACTTAAAAAGGACATAAATTCCGGTATATCGTTAAAACTATGCTATTTATAAATATATATTGCATTGTCCATACTCTTTGGCACTTCTCTGAAAAAACGTTTTCGTCCATTT
The DNA here is from genome assembly GCA_963932465.1 of Maratus speciosus. Taxonomy (NCBI): domain Eukaryota; kingdom Metazoa; phylum Arthropoda; class Arachnida; order Araneae; family Salticidae; genus Maratus; species Maratus speciosus. The sequence goes on from OZ010799.1 coordinate 11,895,577, forward strand.
CTTGGACTTCTTCAGTTTCACTTGGCGGCTCGCAGTTTCATTTTCGACCTTTTATCATCTCTCTTTTTCCATTTTTCCCCCTTCTCCCTTTTCACTTTCCCCCTCTTTCCAGCATTTTTAGCCAGCGGGAGTCAACATTTGCATGCGCCATATCGTTGCATACATTTTTTCTTTCGAGGTTAATCTCGATAGCCTCTCTCATTAGGGTGTTGTGGGGATTATCATATGCAGCTATTTTTTCTATTTTTATTGATTGAGGTATTATGGGGTTTTTTAAATTTGTTCTTGAGAAGGCTGTTGCTTGATTATTATATTTTATGTCGCGGATATGCTCCTTATACCTTTCGCTTATTTTTCGCGTTGTCATCCCGATGTATGTAATTTCCTTATTTTCTGTATTTGAGGCTTTAATTTTATATACTCCTGCCGTCTGTAATTCGTCGTATCTTTCTGCTTCATTTCGTATCGTTTTAAATAGGGAAGGGTTGGGTGTGATTGGGACTATCTTTCCGAGTTTACTAATTTCGCGTTTTATTTTTAGTGCTATTCCGTTCATGTATGGTAGGGGGGGGGGGGGGGGTGTATAATCCTTTTTATTTTGTCCTGGTTGGATCCAGTTAATTTTTTCTTTCGCTTTTCTGATTAGCTTGTCTATTGTTTTTCTTGGATGGCCAGCGTTACGTCCTATGTTCTCTATAATCCTTAATCCTTCTTTTAATAACTTTTCTGTTGAACATATATACAGTGCTCTATAGATGTAGGTATTTAGGGCTGCAAGTTTATAATTTATTGGTGTATTTGTTTTGCTTGACATTATCGCTAGGTTTGCAGTAGGTTTTCTATAGATTGTTGTTTTTATCTGGTCATTTTCGTATATTATTTTTACGTCAAGGTATGGTAGGGATCGGTTCTTTTCTTCTTCTATTGTAAATTGTATATTGCTATCGTATTTATTTATTTCGTTTAAGAGGTTTTTTAAGTTTATTGTTCTGTTTGTTATGATAAATATATCATCCACATACCTTACCCAAAGGCGTATTTCATTTTTATGATCCTGTATTATTCTTTTTTCCATTACTCGCATTTTCCATTCTGAAACCACATTTGAAATGGGGGACCCCATCGGTACACCCCTCAGCTGTTTATATATCTTATTGTTAAATTTAAAATAACTTTCGTTTAGGATCAGATTTGTTGCACTTTCCATTGTATTTCCCGTAAGGCATGGTGACGTCACGGCGACGTCGTTGTGAAGTCACACTGTGATTTTGTGACCGTCGATGTGACGTCACGTGACGTCGATGTGACGTCACAGTGACTAGAATGCGAGGTCGTTATGGCCGTTTTAGAGGACGTTTGTGACGTCACATTGTGACCACTCTGTGAAGTCACAGTGTGACAAATTTGTGAAAAGTGTGTCATTTGTGACTATTTTGGCATTAACTTTGTGACGAGTCTGTGACGAAAGCGACAATGCTTTGAAGTCACATTGTGACCAATTTGTGAAATATGTGTCATTTGTGACGAACTTGTCATAAACACTGTGATTTCAAATGAAAATCAAATTTCAAATTAATTGCTTAAAAGACGCAAATAGTGAAAAAGATTCCATGCTGGGACTCGAACCCGGGCCATCAGTACAGCACACTGACATTCTACCGACTAAATCACATGGAACGATACCCAGGCTGGAAAATTTCTCACTATTACATGTTGGCAAGGCTACAAACGCAGCAAAAGATGGAATATTTAGCGTGAACCACCCACATGATGCAAACACGAAACTTAATTAAATCCAGCATTGATTGAAATTATATTAATACTTGGAAATTTTTCCAGAGAGAAGCATTCGCCTTGCATACAATATTTCAAATGAAAGTCAAATTTCAAATTAATTGCTTAAAAGGCAATTTTAATTTGAAATGTTGTATGCAGGGCGAATGTTTCTTCCTGGAAAAATTTCCAATTATTAATATAGTTTCAATCGATGCTGGATTTAATTAAGTTTCGTGTTTACCCCATGTCGGTGGCTCACGATAAATATTCCATCTTATGCTGCGTTTGTAGCCTTGCGAACATGTAATAGTGAAAAATTTTACGGGCTGGGCGTCGTTCCATGTGGTTTAGTCGGTAGAATGTCAGTGTGCTACACTGATGGCCCGGGTTCGAGTCCCGGCATGGAATCTTTTTCACAATGTTGGCCTTTGCGCCTTTTAAGCAATTAATTTGACATTTGATTTTCATTTAAAATATTGTATATAAGACGAATGATTCTCTCTGGAAAAATTTCTAAGTATTAATACAGCGGTGAATTTTAAAATAAAATTTTGCTGTAAATATAAAATCTTATCTTTTTACCATACTTTTTAGCAAAATATCGCTACTTTGAAGTCCTATTCTTCTAAAACATTTTACATTTTTCCACTTAAAAAACAATGCTTATCAACTGACATATTTTTTTATTAAGTTCTATGCTTGATATTTAGAATGTGAAAGTTTTTTAATTTGTTTTGATTTGTCATTGCTTTATTAAATACGAACATGGAAACTAACGGATATTAATACAACTATTATTTATAGAGCGGCATGATAAGCGATATTTATTTAAATTTTTTATTCCCGTGTATATTGTACTTTGTGAATATGAGCTAAATAGATTTGGTATGTTTTATAGGAAAAGACTGATCTGGGAAATAGAAAAAAAAAAAAAAAAAAATGAGTAAGAAAAATCATGCGTTAAGCATAGATTAAAATATACTTTCCAACACTTTCTGAATGCTTTAACAAGACATCGTAATTTAGGGAAGTGACGTAAATAAGATAACTAAGTAAACATTTTAGAAAACGCATAAAACATTTGAAAAACTGATTTCAGCTGTTACCGTCCATAGCCAAATATCTTTTCCAATTCCTTTAAACAGCCCTTATTTGATCTGTAGGTTGATACACTGAAAAAAATGAAGTACTCAAAAATGAGCAAACCGACGTACTCATATTGAATTGAATATTTTTGGATCAAAAATGAACCTATGCTTTCTCTATTTTGAAGCATCACATGTTATCAAACCCAAACAAACAAATAGTTTTGAACCCTGTAATGGTTCATTTCATTTATGGCGGCATAAATGATGTTTATTAATGAAAATATTAAATTATGCACAGCATTTTAAAAATAATTGCTTGGAAATAATGTTCTTGTCATAAAAATATTCGATTTGAGTATCTTGTTAAGAATTTTGCTATTTTTCTTGATAAATAATCAATTAAACATTTCTTGTTAAGAACTTTGGACGGGAAATAAATGTCAGTACATTTTTACTTTACATTTTAGGGTTTTTTTTTTTTTTTTTTTTTTTTTTTTGGGGGGGGGGGGGGGCAGTACATAACGATTCATATTTGATCACAGCCATGGAATAAAAAATGAGTACATGTGTTTCTCAACTTTGAGTACATTTGGATCGGAGCTATTTTGGGGATGTGACGCATTTAAAATTGAGTACTTTTTACTCAATTTTGAGTACCCATTTTTTTAAGTGTATATATACTATATAATGGGAAAATTTAGTTTAGCAAGAAAACGCCTAACAGGTTGAAATTCATTTTCAGCAATTTATACTAATGTATGGAAACATACTTGAATACCTTTGTACAACACTGTAGTTTACCTAAAATCTTTATTACACGCCACTATTTAGTTAAAATTTAATTCAAACTAAGACACTCTTAAAACTGCTGAAATCACATTTCCAGAAATTATAATATATAGACGGCCATGTATCCAATTCTTTACGTGACCCTGTATATCATTTTATCTATATTCTACAAATATTTCTTGGTAAATTAAAAGCAGTTCAGCGAAAAAAAGCATAACTAATTTAAAAACCACCTTTAAGCAATTTGCGCTCATACCCAGTAATCCTTACAAATACTTTTGTGTAGCCTTGTATAGGAATTATAGCATTTATATACACCATACACTATGCATAAATATAGTGAATCATAAAAGTGCATATCATAATTAAAAATATATTTCCAGCAATCATCGCTAATGAACAGTACTTCGGATACAATATGGTATCTGAAAGATTTTGTGTGTCCCTGTAAATGCTATATACGTATTATTCTTATTATACATGAAATAATTTATAGTACGTAAACCTCAGCGACATACATCAATTTCATTATATATGAAATAGATTAACATAATTAAAGTATGCCGCAAACAATTCCCTCCCCCTCTATATCATTATGTATTTGAATTCCTTTTTTAGTCCTGTAAATGAACAATAACTATTCTTTGCATCGCATAGTCAACAGAATGCATATTTTAGTGTACTTCATAAATGCATATAAATTTTATTCTGTTTGAAAGCGTGCGTAAAATCATAAAAAATCATTTGAAACGACTTTTTCCCATAGGCCGTATTGTAACGGAAAACTTTTGGCTGTCCCTGTAAATGAACAAAGCATGCTACAAACTTCATTACAAATAGGTACCGTGCGATGGTAAACGTCAATACCACCCAAAAATTTCAGGGCAATCCGAGTATATTTTCGAGAGTTAGAGTGCGCACAGACTGCTAGACGGACAGACGGAGAGACAAACCGAAGTCATAAGCACTTTTCAACTTGTGTCCTACATTATGTATCCTGTATTATATAAACTTAAAAAAAATATATACTAAAGCAGTTTAATCTATAACTTCCTATCAGGCATGAAAAATACTTTATTTCAATGCTTAAATATCATATTTTACTTTTTAGTGCCAATAATTACCCGAATCATACACGTAGAAAATTAATTTACAATAGAAGAAAATTTAATAACCCATTCAGAATGTCTATAATTAAATGTTTGATTAAAATCACAAACATAAAAAATGCTTACATACAATTAAAAAAAATAAATATACCAATTTGAAAAACACTAAAAATAATAATTAGTATTTATAATTGTACTGTTAAACAACAGCAAACTACAATAGATAAATTAAATGCATTATTAGATTTAACAATATCTCAAAAATATTTCCATATGGTATAAGGAATTCCTATTATTTTATAATTTTGGCAAATGTTAAATCTGAAAACATTGGTTTGAAGATTTAGGATTTTAAAAGATAATTTAAAATATTATTAGCACTAAAAGAAAATTCTTTCAAATGTTTCACTACTGTAATATGTTAAAAATACATTTTCCCAGTATAATGTTAATTTCTAATCTGAAACAGTTTCGTAATCTCATGATAATCGAACATCATATTTAACCCCAAAATAATAATAACTATAAATGTTAGTAATCAAAAAATAGTAAGAAGCCGATAAAATAATTCCAAATCATTGTCTTTCCATACATTTTTAATCTCAAGTAAGAGTAAATTAATGTTTATATTAATTCCAGTATGAATGTAGGCATGAATGTCTCTGCGCAGTTTTTTTTTTTTTTTTCAAGCGATGGCAGATTAAAATATTTTTCTTCACAGTTATCAAATTGCAAAATAACGCTTCTGACAGTTAAAGATCAGTCTCTTACAAATATAACTATTTAACTCATAATATACAACCAGGAATAAAATATTTAAATTAAATAAAACTTACATGCACGTTCCATTAATATCCGTGTATCCTAAAATGGTCATTTCCTTATCTTAAAGTGTTGTAGACGTGTTGTTCTAAAACAAGTGAACTATTTCTCGCGTATTCTCTCTGTGGGCAGACGATTTTCGAGCAGATGGTTTGTTACAGATTGTTTGTTTTTGTATACAAGAAATATGGAATTTGAACGCGCAGAAATTTTCTGAAAGTATCATTCATTAAAATTTTGTATTTGAAGAAATGTCCAATGTATTTAATCTTTTCTTTTTATCCGTACCAAATAATTCAAGTTAAAATGTATTGTAAAATTCCTTTTTTCTAAATAATTATAATAATAATATTCATAATTAGAGTTTATTAGATAAAACATTGTTTAAATTTTTAAAAGGTGTAAAAATAAATTTAATGTATTAACGACACCCCCCTTTTTTTTTCTTTTTTTTTAAAGTAAAGTTTGTTTTCCTTTATTTTCGGAAAATGCTAATTTTTTTTAAAAGTCTGAAAGAAGTAGAATTTATGACTTGAATACAAATTATAAAAATATTCTAAAGCAAGAAATGCATAGACTACTAAACTCTGAAGACTCTTTCTACGTGCTCATTAAAAGGTGCAGATTTAACTGTAATAGAAAATTTTTAGTTTGAAACCACAGAAGTGTTTCGAATAATTCTGGTCGGTAAAAAAAGAAAGAAAGAGTGAAATTTCCTCCCAGCAAACTAAATATGTAAAGTGTATAAATTTAATATTCGTAATTGTAAATATATTATCCAAATGCTAGATAAAATTGAAATCATTAAAAAGTATACATTCACTGTCTTAGATATCAAATTGATAAAATATAGCCTAAAAATTTAGTTTATTAATGCTTGTATCGTGCACTTTATTTATTATGTCCCCCCCCCCTCCCCTTTAGTGACGGAATTTACCATTTGCTATCCACTAATATATTTTCATTCCTTATGCCGCTGTAACTCGTGGCTGTTTAAAATATTTCTCTTCATTTTCAAAGATTTTTCAAGTTCATATTTTTTGTCACACTGTGACTTACAATATGCTGTTTTTTTTGTCACATACGTGACGTGGCGTACGTTACATAGCAGTGACATAACAGAGACGTCACAATTTTTTTTAATTGCCTGAAAAATATAATTTTACAAAAAGTAACATGTTTTGAAGAATTTTCGTAAGTTTTTAAAGTTTTCTAAGAAGTTCACATTTCAGTCACAATGTGACATCACTGAGTGGTGGCATTTCGGTCACAGATGTGACGTGACCACAGTGACTTGCAGTGACGTCACAGTGACGTCACCGTGACCATGCATGCTATGAGGGTTATAATTTCTGTGTCTGTGTAGTGTTTCTGTATAGTCTTGTTTATTTCTTCTGTCATTTCGTTAAGGTTAATCGACGGGTATAGGTTTTTTACGTCTAAGCTTATCATATAATCGTCTGGTTGCGGTTCGTATTCTCTTAATATCTGTATGAATTTTCGTGTTGAATTAACTGATATATCGGAAGGGGGGAGCATTTCTTCATACTGTTTCCGCATATATTTTTCTATGTCATAGGTTGGGCTTAGCTTTTTGTTAACGATCGGTCTCATTTTGTATGGATTCTTGTGGTCTTTCAATTTTCCAAATATAATTGGTGTATTAGGAGTAAAATTCTGCTTTATTGGTTTAGTTCCATTTGGCCATTTACCCCTTTTAATCAATTCTTCTGACTTTTTCGTTAGTTTATTTAGGGGGTCTTTTTTTACTATTTCGGTCCCTAGTTCATCTATTGTGCTCTCCATCATATTAACATATTCATTTTTATTCATTATTGCTATTTTTCCTGTTTTATCAGTGTGCAAGAAAGTTAAGTTTTGGTTTTCTTTAAGTTGTTTTATTATTCTAAGGTCGTTACCATTTTTCCTCCTCCTTTTCCCCTGCTTTTCAATCTCGTTCTGATCTAAGTTTCGTAATTTCTTCGCTTCCTCTTCAGGGATATATTCCAAAACTCTTTCGATTTGGGGGACGGCTTCTTTTAGATTTATTTTTCTCTCTACATTAAATTTAGGGCCTTTCTTTAGGCAAGCGTCTTCTTCTTCGGTCGGTTTGTATGCCGATATATTTATGTATGGTATGCTTGATGTCATTTGGGTTCTATTATGCCTATTATTAATCTTCATTTCCCAATACTTCATTTTCTTTTCAAGTTTCTTTTCATGTTTTAGCTTTTCATATATTCTAATACTGTTTATTTTTTCAAATATCTGTGCCCGTTCTTTTGGTGGTAACTCGTATATTTTTCCTTCTAGATCTTTAATTTCTCTTTTTAATCTTGCGATTTTTGCATATCTTCGTTTGATTACTATAAGTTTTCAAAGGCGTGAATTCATATTACAATAAAGGCTGTTCTTTCATTTAATATTTTTCTAAATTATTTTAATTGAGAGTTAATTTGAAATGCAGAATGTTTGTAAGAGAAAATAATTCTTCTTACCTGTATAGGTGAGAGCGCTGGATCTTCAGAGTATCACGGAAGTTTCTGTATCCACTTTATCCTATTTTAACTCTGAAAAAGGTATTTTATTGAAGCGTTAGTGAGTGTGTATATGTAGTCACAGTGATCCAGGCTTTTGACTTTAAACGAGATTATTATCTTTAATAAAATACAATTATTAATGCACTCTACATTTCTTGATTAATAGGTTAATATGTACTTGGTTAAGATATACAATTTTAGCTTATCTTGATTAAATATGTGTTGCATTCTTGAGAGCCAAAGTTAGCTTCCCGAAAAGCGAATGCATGAAGTGACAGACAGAAACATATGTCCTTGTCACTCAAGAGATACGCCCTAGACTGAGATGAAAGGGTTTCTTTAGTAGAAGCAAGGGCTCTTGATCGAACACTCATTTCACAATGGAAATCTGCTGATCACTGCTGAAATGGAGTCTATCAAAGTCCAGGAAAACAGTTCTGCTTTCATAGTCTTTCAAAGTTTATTTGTGGTACTGCCATCTATAGGAATATTAAGCAGTTGCATTGTCACAGGCAGCCGACGCAAATGAAGACTGGATTATTATGCGTAATTGTCCGGTCTATAAGAATTGTTTGAAGTTTGTCCGTGAAGTGTCGCCACCTGCCGCATATTTCACAAAACGAAAAGTCGAAACACATTTTGAACTATTTCCGACATTCCCCCTTTTCGACTGAGTCTTGTGGTGGGAGAAGTTGGAGTTGATTCCTTAGGTGTTCGAAGTGAGGTTTGGGGATTGGTTTGGTAAGGGCATCGGCGATCATTCTCTTTGAAGGACAGTACACTAGTGTAATGACACCGTTTTCTTTCAAGTGTCTCACATTATGGTATTTGATAGACACATGTTTCACCCTAGATTGATGTTTTTCATTATCGCTCAGCTTTATACAGGCGGTATTGTCCTCGTAGATGGTAATCGCTAAAGTCTGGTGTAGTTCCAAATCTTTTAGTAGATTGATTATCCATTGAATTTCTTGAGTCGCGTTTGAAACGGATATGTATTCTGCCTCTGCGGTGGACAAAGCCACGCAGTTTTGTTTTCGTGATGCCCAGGACAGGAGATTGTTTCCTAATTTTAATACGTTCCCGGTTGTGGACTTCCTGTCTTCTCGATCTCCTGCCCAGTCAGAGTCACAATAAACTGTTAGTATGGGTGGCTTTTCTTTGTCTATAACTAGTCGTAAGTACTTTGTGGTTCGCAGATATCTTATTACTTTTTCCACAGCATCCCAGTCAGCCTTTCTGGGAGTTTCGTTTTTCCTTCCCAGAATGTTCACCGTAGCAGCAATGTCTGGTCTGGTCAACGTGGCTACGTACAGGAGTGCTCCCACTGCCTGCCTATACTGTTTGTTATCATTTAGCGGTTCGCTGTGTGCGCCTGTATTGAAATAATCCGTGCTCATGGGTGTGTATGTTGGTTTAGAGTTTGACAATTTAAATTTTTCCGCTATTTCATCGATTTTATTTTCTTGGTCTAGCTCAAGGTTTCCGTTGTCTAGCCTTTTAATATTTATCCCAAGAAATTGTGATACCTCCCCAAGATTCTTTATTTCGTATTCCTTAGATAACTCTGCGTGTATTTTGCGTGTGTTTTCTTCGCTTGCGGCGACTAAAATGTCGTCTAAATATACGATTATATAGGAAATGTCCCCTTTTTCATTCCTTTTATACAAGCACTGATCTGAATCACACTCTCTAAAATTTAAATTTCTTAGCGACTTATTGATTTTTATGTACCAAGCCCTTGCGGCTTGTTTGAGGCCATATATTGCTTTTCTCAGTTTGCATACTTTCTCTTCCTCCCCCTTGACTACATATCCCTCGGGTTGCGTCATTAGGACTTCCTCGTCTAAATCTCCGTGTAAGAACGCTGTCTTTACATCCAGGTGAGTAACTTTTAAATTTTTATACACGGCGGCATTTAGGAAGCTTCTGATTGTGGTGTGCGCTACCACTGGTGCGTATGTTTCATCGTAGTCGCTTCCGTACTTTTGAGAGTAACCCTTCGCGACGAGTCGCGCCTTGTACCTCTCTACTTCTCCGCGTGCATTATATTTTGTCTTAAATGTCCATTTGCACCCTATGGTGCGTTTTCCTGGTGTGGGGTTCACCAGTTCCCAAGTATTATTTTTCTTTAATGACTTTATTTCCTCATTCGCGCCCTCAATCCATTTGTTTTTAATTTTAGCGTCTCTGATGTTGTTTACGTCTTCCCAGTTTTTCGGATCTTGTACTTTACAGACATTCGCACTTATCCCGTAGCGGTTAGGGGGGACACCTCTGTTATTTCTCAGTGATCTCCGCGGTTCAGCGGTGCTTTGCTGCGGAGTATTGTTTTGATTTTGTTCGTCATTATCTAGCTCAATCTCTACTATTTCAGTAGGTGTCTTCGCGTCATTTTCGTTTTCGTCATCTTCATTTACTCCGTTCTCAAAGAATTTTACCGTTCGCGATATTATTACGTTGTTTCCCCCTGTGTGTATTCTGTACCCTTTGCTTCGGTTATCGTATCCTAATAGAATACCTTGAACGGCCTTTTTGTCGAATTTGGATCTCTTCGATTCCTCGACATAGGCATATGCCTTACATCCGAAGGTCCGTATATTCGATAAATTAGGTTTTCTGTTATTCCACAGCTCGTAAGGCGTTCTATTGTTTTCGTTTGCCTTGGTGGGCAACCGATTTATGAGGTATGTCGCTGTAAGTACGGCTTCGCCCCAAAAGTGGTTTTGTAAATTCGCGTCAGATAACATGGTGCGCGCCATTTCGACTATAGTTCTGTTTTTACGTTCGGCAACGCCGTTCTGCTGGCTACAATATGGTACGCTTAACTGATGTTCTATGCCGTTTTCTGTCAGGTAACTTTCAAAACTATCTCCCAGATACTCCTTCACGTTATCGGATCTGATCGCTTTTATAGTTTTTCCGAATTTGTTCTTCGTCAGGGCTACAAATTCTTTAAGTTTTGTTATGGCTTCTGACTTATGCGAAATTAAGTATATCATTGTAAATCGGCTATAGTCATCGGTAAAGGTTATGAAATATCTTTTCCCACTGAATGTTGGCGATCGCATCGGCCCGCATAAATCTGAATGAATTAAATTTAATGTTTCCTTTGATCTGTTAGTGGCGGATTTGGGGTAGGGTGCGATTGATAGTTTGCCCTCAATACATTCTTTACAAACAGTTTCATGTTTACAATTGTGTATTTCTATACCCTCGGCTAGTTTGTGTTTTGTGAGATATTTTATCGCTTCGAAATTTTTATGTCCTAGCCTTTTGTGCCAAATGGATATGCAATTTTTATTGCCACAAGATGTTTGTGTCTGCGCGTTATATCCGTAGTCATTTTTGGGTTCTAACTCATATAAATTATCATTTAATTTTGCCGTTAAAATTGTTTGGCTATCCTTTACAAATGAGCATTTCTGTTTTTCAAATATTACCTTAATATCATTCTCTGTGGCTCTTCTGACAGATAAAAGGTTACTTTGCAATTCGGGACAATATAGTACATTTTTAAGAGTTATGAAATTTTGTGAGTCTGTATTTATATTCACGTCTCCCAGACCCTGTGAACATAGCCGCTTTCCGTTCGCTATGCTTATTTCGCCAAAGTTTCCTGGCATAAAGTTTTGTAAGTTGTGTTTCGTAGCTACAACATGCCTTGTGCATCCAGAGTCAATTATAAAAGTATCTTCCACCGAGGTTTGTGCTCTGTTCGCGGTCACTTGTTCGTTTTCAGGAATTTTTTCTTCTGAGGATTTGTTATCATTGGGGGGAATCAAATTTTTTTCATTATCACTATCTTCAGCCTTGCTTCCAAAGCAAAAATTCGAGGTTTCCTTGGGGTTATTTTGGGTATTTTTGTAACTGTTCGAGTTATTTCTATAGTTGTTCGGATTGTTGAATGCTTTGCTCCTGTGCCAGTCATTTCTTGCGTAATTATTATGCTGGTTTTTATTTTTCAGGTGATAACACTCATTTATTGTATGCCCCTGCTTTTTGCAGTAACCGCAGTATTTTTTAATTTTGTTTTTGTTTGTTACTTTATATGCAGTTTCACGCGCGTGATAATTTGTTCCCTGATTCTCACTCCTGTGTCTGTATTCATCAGATAATTTATTCTTTACGAATTCTAAAGTTAAATCACTTTCGTTTCGAGCTTCAAGACCTATAATTAAGGGGTCATAGGATTTAGGTAGACTACACAATAAAAGTGCAACAATGTGAGTCTCGGGTATTTCTTCCCCAATGGCGTATAATTTGTCGCGTAAAGTTAATATATCGTTGATATGTTGGTTCATATTTCCACCGTCGCATAACTTTTTTGAATAGAGTCTCCTCAACAGAAACAACTTAGAGGATAAGGTGGATCTTTGGTGGACTCGCTTAAGGGTATCCCAGATTTCCTTGGCAGTTTTTAAATGCGAATGTGGACAATCTGAGAGTCATCTATGAATAAATTTATTGTGGCACGGGTTTTGGCGTCTTTTTTTCGCCAAGTATCGTCTGGAGTGAGTGGGGGCGTGTCGATGACGTAACTAAAGAGATCCTCTCTGGTTAGTAGCATTTCTAGGCGAAAAGCCCAAAGATCATAATTGCTATTAGAAAGTTTCTCTACCAGGGATATTTCCTTTGCTGCAGAAATTGCCATGGCTTATCGTTAGATTCTACCCTATTTTTTTTTAATTATCTATATTTTTTGTCCGTATTGTTTATGTATATTTGTTCACCAATGTTACACTATCACACATAATATTAGTAAAATATCAATGTCTATATTTTATGCGTATTGCATATATATGTATTTTCTTATTAATGCCACACTATCATACACAATGTAATATTACTGTCTATATAATGGTTCTTTATATACTTGAAATATTTCTTATCAACAGGTCATTTATATTTATATAATATATTCAGGAAAAAAATTTTTTCGTATATATATACTCAATATTGTATCACTTTATATATATATAATATATTCAAGAATTTTTTTTTTTCGTTTTTATATATTTTCAAATTTTCAATATTGATCAATATTATTTATTATATTCAATATAATCAGTATGCATTTCAGTAGTACTATTTTCAACAATAACAATCGATTACTTGACAGCCTTTTCTTTTTCTCACTTTTTCAGTAATCATAATCTATAAGTTTTCAAAGGCGTGAATTCATATTACAATAAAGGCTGTTCTTTCATTTAATATTTTTCTAAATTATTTTAATTGAGAGTTAATTTGAAATGCAGAATGTTTGTAAGAGAAAATAATTCTTCTTACCTGTATAGGTGAGAGCGCTGGATCTTCAGAGTATCACGGAAGTTTCTGTATCCACTTTATCCTATTTTAACTCTGAAAAAGGTATTTTATTGAAGCGTTAGTGAGTGTATATGTAGTCACAGTGATCCAGGCTTTTGACTTTAAACGAGATTATTATCTTTAATAAAATACAATTATTAATGCACTCTACATTTCTTGATTAATAGGTTAATATGTACTTGGTTAAGATATACAATTTTAGCTTATCTTGATTAAATATGTGTTGCATTCTTGAGAGCCAAAGTTAGCTTCCCGAAAAGCGAATGCATGAAGTGACAGACAGAAACATATGTCCTTGTCACTCAAGAGATACGCCCTAGACTGAGATGAAAGGGTTTCTTTAGTAGAAGCAAGGGCTCTTGATCGAACACTCATTTCACAATGGAAATCTGCTGATCACTGCTGAAATGGAGTCTATCAAAGTCCAGGAAAACAGTTCTGCTTTCATAGTCTTTCAAAGTTTATTTGTGGTGCTGCCATCTATAGGAATATTAAGCAGTTGCATTGTCACAGGCAGCCGACGCAAATGAAGACTGGATTATTATGCGTAATTGTCCGGTCTATAAGAATTGTTTGAAGTTTGTCCGTGAAGTGTCGCCACCTGCCGCATATTTCACAAAACGAAAAGTCGAAACACATTTTGAACTATTTCCGACAATTACTTTATTCAGGATCCGTTTTTCGAAGAACCTTATTTCTCTCTTGAACTCCGTCCATAGGAATTTATTTCTAATTTTTAGAAAGTTTGGCGTTATTCCTTTTTGTTTACATTGCTTTAGAAAGATGTTATGCCGTATTTCTCTGTCGTTTTTCAAGTAAGCTTTTTTCAACTGCGTAGCTGCCATTGTCCTTGATACTCGGTACCAGTTCTAATATTTAGCCAGTGTTTTTCGACAGTAATTTCTGTCTCATTTAATGCCCATATTACACTTAAATTTTCTTATACCTATATTTCAGGCATTATAGTAGCCACCAGTATAGACACTTTTACCACATTTGTTTTACATTAATATATAAAGATTCATGACACTTAATTTTCATTTTAAAAAATCCTTTATCTTTCGTTTTGTACATATTAAAATCGAACATTATAATTTACATTTCTTTACTTTTCTTAAAAAAACAAACCACATTTTTTTTACTTAAAAAGGACATAAATTCCGGTATATCGTTAAAACTATGCTATTTATAAATATATATTGCATTGTCCATACTCTTTGGCACTTCTCTGAAAAAACGTTTTCGTCCATTTCTTGGACTTCTTCAGTTTCACTTGGCGGCTCGCAGTTTCATTTTCGACCTTTTATCATCTCTCTTTTTCCATTTTTTCCCCTTTCTCCCTTTTCACTTTCCCCCTCTTTCCAGCATTTTTAGCCAACGGGAGTCAACATTTGCATGCGCCATATCGTTGCATACATTTTTTCTTTCGAGGTTAATCTCGATAGCCTCTCTCATTAGGGTGTTGTGGGGATTATCATATGCAGCTATTTTTTCTATTTTTATTGATTGAGGTATTATGGGGTTTTTTAAATTTGTTCTTGAGAAGGCTGTTGCTTGATTATTATATTTTATGTCGCGGATATGCTCCTTATACCTTTCGCTTATTTTTCGCTTTGTCATCCCGATGTATGTAATTTCCTTATTTTCTGTATTTGAGGCTTTAATTTTATATACTCCTGCCGTCTGTAATTCGTCGTATCTTTCTGCTTCATTTCGTATCGTTTTAAATAGGGAAGGGTTGGGTGTGATTGGGACTATCTTTCCGAGTTTACTAATTTCGCGTTTTATTTTTAGTGCTATTCCGTTCATGTATGGTAGGGGGGGTGTGTAATCCTTTTTATTTTGTCCTGGTTGGACCCAGTTAATTTTTTCTTTCGCTTTTCTGATTAGCTTGTCTATTGTTTTTCTTGGATGGCCAGCGTTACGTCCTATGTTCTCTATAATCCTTAATTCTTCTTTTAATAACTTTTCTGTTGAACATGTATACAGTGCTCTATAGATGTAGGTATTTAGGGCTGCAAGTTTATAGTTTATTGGTGTATTTGTTTTGCTTGACATTATCGCTAGGTTTGCAGTAGGTTTTCTATAGATTGTTGTTTTTATCTGGTCATTTTCGTATATTATTTTTACGTCGAGGTATGGTAGGGATCGGTTCTTTTCTTCTTCTATTGTAAATTGTATATTGCTATCGTATTTATTTATTTCGTTTAAGAGCTTTTTTAAGTTTATTGTTCTGTTTGTTATGATAAATATATCATCCACATACCTTACCCAAAGGCTTATTTCATTTTTATGATCCTGTATTATTGTTTTTTCCATTACTCGCATTTTCCACTTTTTTAACTTAAAGAAAACCAAAACTTAACTTTCTTGCACACTGATAAAACAGGAAAAATAGCAATAATGAATAAAAATGAATATGTTAATATGATGGAGAGCACAATAAATGAACTAGGGACCGAAATAGTAAAAAAAGACCCCCTAAATAAACTAACGAAAAAGTCAGAAGAATTGATTAAAAGGGGTAAATGGCCAAATGGAACTAAACCAATAAAGCAGAATTTTACTCCTAATACACCAATTATATTTGGAAAATTGAAAGACCACAAGAATCCATACAAAATGAGACCGATCGTTAACAAAAAGCTAAGCCCAACCTATGACATAGAAAAATATATGCGGAAACAGTATGAAGAAATGCTCCCCCCTTCCGATATATCAGTTAATTCAACACGAAAATTCATACAGATATTAAGAGAATACGAACCGCAACCAGACGATTATATGATAAGCTTAGACGTAAAAAACCTATACCCGTCGATTAACCTTAACGAAATGACAGAAGAAATAAACAAGACTATACAGAAACACTACACAGACACAGAAATTATAAATACAATGGAAAGTGCAACAAATCTGATCCTAAACGAAAGTTATTTTAAATTTAACAATAAGATATAAAAACAGCTGAGGGGTGTACCGATGGGGTCCCCCATTTCAAATGTGGTTTCAGAATGGAAAATGCGAGTAATGGAAAAAAGAATAATACAGGATCATAAAAATGAAATACGCCTTTGGGTAAGGTATGTGGATGATATATTTATCATAACAAACAGAACAATAAACTTAAAAAACCTCTTAAACGAAATAAATAAATACGATAGCAATATACAATTTACAATAGAAGAAGAAAAGAACCGATCCCTACCATACCTTGACGTAAAAATAATATACGAAAATGACCAGATAAAAACAACAATCTATAGAAAACCTACTGCAAACCTAGCGATAATGTCAAGCAAAACAAATACACCAATAAACTATAAACTTGCAGCCCTAAATACCTACATCTATAGAGCACTGTATATATGTTCAACAGAAAAGTTATTAAAAGAAGAATTAAGGATTATAGAGAACATAGGACGTAACGCTGGCCATCCAAGAAAAACAATAGACAAGCTAATCAGAAAAGCGAAAGAAAAAATTAACTGGATCCAACCAGGACAAAATAAAAAGGATTATACACCCCCCCTACCATACATGAACGGAATAGCACTAAAAATAAAACGCGAAATTAGTAAACTCGGAAAGATAGTCCCAATCACACCCAACCCTTCCCTATTTAAAACGATACGAAATGAAGCAGAAAGATACGACGAATTACAGACGGCAGGAGTATATAAAATTAAAGCCTCAAATACAGAAAATAAGGAAATTACATACATCGGGATGACAAAGCGAAAAATAAGCGAAAGGTATAAGGAGCATGTCCGCGACATAAAATATTATAATCAAGCAACAGCCTTCTCAAGAACAAATTTAAAAAACCCCATAATACCTCAATCAATAAAAATAGAAAAAATAGCTGCATATGATAATCCCCACAACACCCTAATGAGAGAGGCTATCGAGATTAACCTCGAAAGAAAAAATGTATGCAACGATATGGCGCATGCAAATGTTGACTCCCGTTGGCTAAAAATGCTGGAAAGAGGGGGAAAGTGAAAAGGGAGAAGGGGGAAAAAATGGAAAAAGAGAGATGATAAAAGGTCGAAAATGAAACTGCGAGCCGCCAAGTGAAACTGAAGAAGTCCAAGAAATGGACGAAAACGTTTTTTCAGAGAAGTGCCAAAGAGTATGGACAATGCAATATATATTTATAAATAGCATAGTTTTAACGATATACCGGAATTTATGTCCTTTTTAAGTAAAAAAAATGTGGTTTGTTTTTTTAAGAAAAGTAAAGAAATGTAAATTATAACGTTCGATTTTAATATGTACAAAACGAAAGATAAAGGATTTTTTAAAATGAAAATTAAGTGTCATGAATCTTTATATATTAATGTAAAACAAATGTGGTAAAAGTGTCTATACTTGTGGCTACTATAATGCCTGAAATATAGGTATAAGAAAATTTAAGTGTAATATGGGCATTAAATGAGACAGAAATTACTGTCGAAAAACACTGGCTAAATTATTAGAATTATATTTTAAAAAAGAAGTCATATATTGTCTAATATGATAAATTAATTAAATGGAAATACATATTGACCAAAAAAAATGCTAAAAGAACGTCGAGCATTTGTATGATATATTGAGTTGAACATATGTGAATTTTCGTAACACGTCTCTATCCGTTATTTGTGAATTCGGAAGAATTGGGAATTTTTCCTTCATATATCATGTACTAAATTTAATAACTTCTTTAATTTTCCTGTATGACTATTAATATAAGACTAGATTTTTGTTTGTTGTTATTTATCATTATAGATAAATTTATAAATAAGGAAATTACTCATTGATCTAATTTGCGGACATTATAGAAATAACTTTTTTTTAATGCTGTCCTATATTGTCTCAATATGATGAAGTAGTTAAATGAAATCATACTTCCGCAAAACAAATGTTAAGAGAACTTCGATACTTTGTAAGGCCTAACTTATATGGGCTCGTAGGGTGCAAGCCCACCCAAAAATTTTATCTCTCTGTCCACCCAATTTAATTTGATTTAATTCCTTATTTATTTATTTAATCGCTGAAATGAAGTTTGGTTTTATAGAGGTTCTCAAAATAATTTTGTTTTAAAAATATTAAGGACATCAATTAGACTTACAGGAGCACTGGGAGTCCCTTCAGCGGATATATAATTAAATTTCTCTCAAAAACAAATTTCCTGTCTATTGTACCACCTGTTTTAACCCACTTATGCTTAGCGTCCCATTTTTGGGTCGTTTCGAACTTTAAATTTTTTTTCTGCTTTACAACATGAAAATTGTATGAAGTAATTGTCTATAAATGTCTTTATCTACTACCGCGAGATGACAGCATAAGATTGATATTTATTTGCTTAAATGAAAGCCTTTATTCTGTGCTTTTAGGTTTTTCATTTTTCAAGATAGCAAAACGTAAAAAGTAAGTTTATTTGTATTTTTTCTATCAAGGATCCAAATAAATAAGTCATCATCTTAGCTTGTAGACTTCTTTGAAATACGTATTTTTTTTTTTTTTTATTGCGAAATTATAGGTTCAAGCCTATTTTTTCTGCATGTTTGTGCCGTACAAATTATAGGGCGCAAGGTGTAAATGGGTATCTATCTCTATTAGACATTTAGGGGCAGTTATTTATGTAAAGTCCTTTTCAAGATGATTTTGAAATAAATTTATTTTTAGCCTCAAATTCGATTATTCTTAACTAATTATTAATAATACTTATAATGTTATTAGTCTCTGTAAAGAAATAAACATATTTTTTAATAGTTCATAAAAATACTAATTATAGTATATAATATACAATTTAAAAGCTTAATTTATATAAATTTGGACAAAATATATAATTATGCATTTTTCCACATATGGATATTCCCATATTTAGTATGTTTACATTTTATCAAATAAGTTCAAAAAAGTATTAGCGTTTTTTTTAGTATTTTTGCAGTTAATTTTGCAACATTTTAAAGTGATTTTACCAATAAATTTGAAAAAACAAAAATTCAGGCATAAATGGGTTAATGTCTTAGACAGATAAAGCTATTAGGGGACTAAACTGTATAATTTTCTTTACATTTAGTTTTTTACACTTTGAATATTTAACAATTTTGTAGTTATTTATAATAAATAATAATGTCTTTATAACGAAGAACTTATGAGAATATAATTTAATAAAATTATTTATTAAATTATAATTAAATTATAATAATTTTATATTTTGCTTAGAAAAAGCATAATTTAACTTTCTATTATCATCTTTAGTCATTCGTTCCTGTCCCGCTTCTGATGTCTAAACACATATAGGCACTAATGGAAAAAAAAATTGTATGTGTTATTTTCCTCAAACATTTTTGAGCCCATCTAATATTTTTCAAAAGTTGGTACTACTGCATGTTTCGAACATGTGTTAACTTTATTTTTATTAAATTTTCGTAATACAGTCGAGGCTTGTTATAACGACCCCTCGCGTGCCAAAGAAAAAGGTCGTTATAATGGAAGATCGCTATAAATAAAGTGAACAAAAATAAATAATGAACTCTAATCTGGAGCAGGGAAATTAAGGTTTCAAAGAAAATTCTATAATAATTCAATACTATTACAAATTTTGTTAACTTTCGTATAAAATAAACGTTGACAATGAAAAATTATAAAAATTTGATTTAAGAGGATGATTACGTAGTTCTAAAATAAAATTTTAAGTAAAAGTTAAATCCCAAAAAAATAGATATTTATGTATTAACATTTATTTTCAACAAAAATAATTCAAAATTTTTGCATGTCTTTGGTGCATTTGATATTTTCTTAAAAAGAAAATTTTCCATCTCAGTTAAAGACGATAAGCAATTTTCTGCGTTTTTCTTGTCTTTCAAAACAATGTTTTAATGTGTGAATAGCATTTGAAGCATTTTTTACATTAGGCATCGGCGGTGAGTGCATATACTTTCTTCATACGATGACTTTATTTCTTCTTGTATTAGAATAGCTTGAAATAATACAAGATACAATTTCTTGTATCTTGAATAGCTTGAAATAATGTCAATTTCCATCAGATTTTCCACACAGTCTATATCACAGTCAATCATCATATAATCATTAAAAAGTTACTTTTTCCTCAGAATTCACTTTCTTACAAATCTCTTGTAGTATTCCTTCTTCCATTTGAAAATTTCCATCATTCATTTACTCATTTCAAAGGTTCAGATTGCACTTCAAAATAATAATATTTTTTTGTAAAAAAAAAAAAAAAAAAAAATCTGAAGGAAAGATCAATTTGGTCACTGTATTGGGAAATAAGTTGATGGCCGGTCATTATATTGCATGTAAAAGTAACATAGCATAAATGGGATATATTTCGGGACATATAGCATCGGTTGTTATAACGGAACGGTCTCTATAATGAACGGTCTTTATAACGAGCGTCCACTGTATATCTATATACTCGGTTTCTGTATGCTTTATTTATGAATTCTGAATTTTTCTTTTAGTTATCATGTACTAAATTTAATATCTTCGTTAATTCCTATGTATGACTAATAATACAAAATAATTTCGTTCTTTGTTGCTGTTTATCGTAATAATGATAAATTTATAGATAAATAAATTATTCACTGAACTAATTTACAGACTTCGTAGAAATTCCTTTTTTTTTCTTTTTTTCTTTCTTTTTTTTTTTTAAGTCACATATATTGTCTAGGTATGATAAATTAGTTAAACGAAATCGCATATCGACCAAACAAATGTTAAAAGAACTTCGAATCTTTGTAAGACATATGTTTGGAACATGTGTTAACTTTATTTTTATTCAATTATAGTAACTTTAATTAATTTATCGCTTACGTTTTCCTGAAATTCTTTATTCTTTTGGTATGAATAATGATCTAATTTGTTAAGAATCATGATCTAAATTATCTATTGATCTAATTTACAGACTAAATTTCTTTTTTTTTAAAAGAAGTCGCATATTGTTTAGGTATGATAAATTAGTTAAACGAAATCGCATATCGACCAAACAAATGTTAAAAGAACTTCGAATCTTTGTAAGACATATGTTTGGAACATGTGTTAACTTTATTTTTATTCAATTATAGTAACTTTAATTAATTTATCGCTTACGTTTTCCTGAAATTCTTTATTCTTTTGGTATGAATAATGATCTAATTTGTTAAGAATCATGATCTAAATTATCTATTGATCTAATTTACAGACTAAATTTCTTTTTTTTTAAAAGAAGTCGCATATTGTTTAGGTATGATAAATTAGTTAAACGAAATTGCATATCGACCAAACAAGCGTTAAAAAAACTTCGAATTTTTGTAAGACATTACGTTTGAAACACGTGTTAACTTTATTTTTATTTTATTATTATTCAATTAACTTTAATATAAATTTAAACTTATTTATTCAATAAATATTCAATAAATATATTTATTTATTCAATATTACTTTAAACTTATTTATTCAATTAACTTTAATTTATTTATTGCATACTTTTTCTAGAATTTATTTAGTCTTTTCGTATGAATAATGATTTCATGTTTAAGAGATTACTGATGTTGTTATAATCACTTAATCTGTAGAAGACAGTTATTGGGAACCGATCATCCGTTCATGAACATTTTTCTAGTGTTATTTTGATGGAAGTCTTGTTTGAAACACTTTACTTTAGAATTCCTAAATAGTCGTAATTCATTTTTATTCACTCCTGATTTACACCTTTTATTTAATTATAGCTATCATATATTACATTATAAAACGAAAACATACCTTTAGGTAATGCTGACGTCATGTCGACGGTGGTAATACAAGACTAACAATATTCGTTTATATTGCAATTTCTCTGACTTCTGAACATTGCACAATTTCAATTTTTTACACCGTCGAATAGGAAAATAAGTGGGTAAGTGTGATCACAGATCGCACAGAGGGTTTCGTTTAATATTAATTTCAAAACACTTTATCCTTTTGCAAAATCTAATAGTTCCACATTTCGCAACTAGGGGGCGCACTCTATTCTATTGAAACCCCTATCCGAACGAAACCCAGTTTTACAACCTATTCATAGATATATTAGTCAAGGGAATCGGACCCATAGCACCCGAGATAGGTAGGCACGCCCCCCCCCCCCCCCCCCCCCACCGGTGGTAGAAAGTGGAACTAAAATATGTAAGGCTATGTGCATAATATAAAAGAGTAGTCAAAGGTGTATCGGCAAAAGTTAGAAAAGTTACCCACCGGGTGCAATGTGGGGAGGTTAGAAAAATTGCTTAAAATACGCAAGTTAGAGCCCGGAGGTGTAAATAATATAAGACTTTTTGGAAATTTTATGATTTTTCGTGTGATCGCAAATGTTTTGCTATAAGTATGCAGAATTTCACATCTCCAACTTAATTACGGGGTGAGTTAAATAATTGCTTAAAATACACAAGTTAGAGCCCGGAGGGGTCAATAATATTAGACTTTTTGAAAATTTTATGATTTTTCGTGTGATCACAAGTGTTCTGCTATAAGTATGAAAAATTTCATGTCTTCAAATTAAATATGGGCTCAGTTAGAAAGAAAAAAAAAAAAAAAAAAAAAAAGCTTAAAATACACAAGTTAGAGCCCAGAGGGGTAAATGTTAGACTTTTTCAAAATTTTATGATTTGTTGTTTGATGTGAGGTGTTCAGCTATAAGTATGCAAAATTTATTCTATTGAGCTGAATCAGATTTCAGACCAGATGTTATAATCAATAAAGTTAGCTGGTTGAAAAAGTTCCACCTGATTCTTCCGGGATAGCTCTGATGGTAGAGCATTGGCGACTTCAGCCAACAGATCGCTGGTTCAAATCCTGGTCCGGATATATTTTGCCCAGTTGGAAATTTACGCCCGATATGATTTATTTAACAATTAGAATAATTGTGTTAAAATTAATCTAATGTAATCGTATCCAGCGTTTTTTGGAGTTAAATTACCTGCTATTTATTCTGTTGAGCTGAACCAGATGTTATAATCAATAAGGTTATTTGGTTGAAAAAGCTCCACCAGATTCTTCCGGGATAGCTCTGATGGTAGAGAATTGGCGGCTCCAGCCAAGAGATCACTGGTTCAAATCCTGGTCCGGACATTTTTCGTCCAGTTGGAAATTTACATCTGACATGATTTATTTAACAATTAAAATAATTGTGTTAAAATTAATCTAGCAGAATCAAAAAGTCTACTGTAATTAACGATATGTTTGGCGATTTCTTCGGTCATTGACTCCTGAAATGTGGCTAAGACATATTACTTTTACTGAATTTCACGACACTATTCGAATGCCTGATTAACGTTTTTCATTTAGAAATGCTTTTTTGTTTCGTAAGTGGTAAATCTAAAAAAAAGTATAGTAAATTTAAAAAAAAATCTTTTAGAGTTTTCAATTTTAGAAAAATGCTTTTCGCAATTATTCTGGAACACGAGAAGTCCCGAATATTTTAAACACTTACACACTCTCAGAAATAAAACTCTCCCTTTTGACGATTCAGAAATCCTCGAGCTGTATTTCGTCGTTTTTGACGATCATTTCCTATTAACATCACGTGACTTTTAACGAAACGTAAACCCTCAAATATTTGACGAAAGTTTTGCCTCAATCACGGTCAGACTCAATGCATTTTAAGGAAACAGTTCCTCAAATCATCCTCAAATCCTGCGATTTTAGCAAACAGATATTTGCTTGTTTATGTTAGTCCTTTAATAATTTATTTTAAAACAGCACTTAGTGCTTTTCAGAAAATACTGAAATATAGGTAGTTATTGTTTTTTCATTAGTTATTTTTTTAGCTGTGATTTGTCTGTAATTTTTAAGAATGCTTATTATTATTAATATTATTTTATTTATATGCTGTCGTTCGTTATGTTTTAATTCGAAAAGAATAAATTTCCTGTGTTCTTCAAAACCATTCAATAAGAAAATTAGGTCAATAAAATTTCAAACTTCTAGGATATTTTTTTTTAAGAAGTATATTATGTTTTCAATCAAATTAAAAATAAACATAATTAATCCCTCTCCTCTTTATAAAAAGTAAAGTGTTAAAATCTTATCCTCCTACTCAAAGTGATAAAATCTCACACAATATGCACTTCACAATTCGTTATTTGTGAGCAACAAATTAACCAGACCATACTCTAATCATCCATTGATCAAAGAAAATTTCAGTTGTAAATTATTTAATCAAGCCATATTATTGATACGAGAAAACCATAAAAATAAATTAGCCTTTCTTAAAACTTTCAGAAAATATAGCAACGCCGATAAAATTGCAATCTACGTTATAAAAATATAAACACGAAGTAGAATTCATTACATCAGTCTAAAAGCAGACACTTTCCAGTCCCAGCAGACAGGTTGGAAGAGCAGCGACCTCCCACACGAAAGGTCGTGAGTTCGAATCACGCCGAGGAAAGAGAGAGAAGTGATTTTTTTTCTTTTCCCGTGTCAAATACTGGAGCTTCCAAACTGTTTGAGAGATCGCGCCACCAGCCCTCTTTTGACGAAACTATTGACGAAATTTATATCGTCAAGCAACTGAAGAAACTGATTTCATCAATTTGACGAAATGTTCGCCCGGAGCATTTTCCAGGAAACCATTTCGTCAAAAACAAAGAAAATTTCGTGAAATCTGAGTATTCATTTCTGAGAGTGCAAGAAAAAACTAATTCGATGTACCAATCCCAGAACTTTCTTCTATCTTATGTATCTTAATATTTCACAAAGTAGTTAAATACACTGTAAAATATAGTGGGAACGTTTACTATTCTAACAGGAACATTTCTGACTGTATCGGATATGTGAGAGTTACTTTTATTTTCCGAAACAACCGGGAATGTTCCTGGGTGTTTCAGTTTGATTTCCCTGAAGCAGTGAAAGCGCCTGTACGCATGCGCTCCAAGTATTTCACCACTATTTCTCCTTACGCTGAAACCGTAAGCAATCGCCTAAAGTGAAAGTAAACTCGTATGTAAGAGATGGCGATGTAGGGAACTTTACCCTTTACCACGTGTATTTAAATTCGTTTTATTTTGAAAAAAAAAAATAAACCAATATTATAACATTTTTGTTATATTTTGTGGGTTATTTTTTATTGCGTTTTAAAATTATGCGAGAAATGTACCTTGGATATTATCAGTGGACTTTTTCAGAGCTTTGGAAATTTAGTATTATTGAACACGGAACGATCGTAATTCTGGGTAAGTGTTTGGTTTTTTTTTGTTTTTTTTATCATCTACAATATTACTTTTACTTATTATTATTTATTTTTACTTACTTCTTTATTAGTTTTCTTTGTTGCAATACACGAAAAGAAATTAATAACCTATTTATTTTTTAATATATCAGACTTTGTTTTGTCTGCTTTTTTATTATAATATATATACATGTGTACGTGCAAATAAGATAATATAGTTAAACTTGATGTTCATACTGATTGCGGTATCGTATTCTCCTTTTCACAGCGTGTTCTTAACAAATTATTAAATGCGTTATAACTTAAAAGAAAATTTACGTATTATATTTTAATCAAACAAGCTGAGGGTTCATTGTCATTTTACTTCTTTATTATTGATTGCTTTTATGTAAAAAATACAGTATTGTGAGTAAAAATAAGCAGTAAACTATTCTTACAATTATAGGATTTATTTTTATAAATCATTACAGTAAATAGAATTGATTCATTTGTTTTGCTGTTTCCTAAAAGCTTTCCAAAATTCATTTTTTATATTCACCTTTTTTCTCCTCAAATTTTCATAGAAAAATAAAAAGAATCGTTTTAAGATTATTAACTTGTTTAGTACTGAGTATCAGATATGTAAATTCCTCCTCCACCCCTACTTCCCAAACAAACACACACACATACTTTTTTTTTTTTTTTTTTTTTTTTTTTGTTAATGCTTAAAATTAACCATTGCATTTTTTGCGATTTGAATTTTACTTTTTCATCTAAATGTTCTTGCTTGAAAAGAAAAATGATTTCTTCTGATTTTGCAAGACTGAATTGTGAAAAGGAAAAAAAAAGATACTATTGTTGTTATTTAACTTATGCACTTTACAGTAAACAAAATTGAAAATTTCTAGATTATTAACCATCAGCTTATTTTATGAAAATATAGTACACAGAATTTCTTGTTTTAAATTATAAGGCATTTTAATTTATTAATATTATGCTGTGATAAGCAGAATACGATATTGAATCAACAATAACATAAATTGCAATCATATCTTATTTACATGCACTAATAATAATATAATGTTATGCATTAAATTGTCTGTGCAACAAAGAAACGCTAATAAAGAACTAAAATAATAAGTAAAAATAATGCTGTAAATGATTAAAAAAATAAATAAAACGCTTTTCGAAAGAATTTATCATTCCATTTTCAATAATAATACTGTTCAGGAACTTTAAGGTTACTTGTTAATCCGCATGGTTAAAAAAATATCACTGCAAGATGTTAAAACGCAATAAATTTTATCTAAATTATGAAAAAGTTATAATAATATTGATTTTTTTTTTTTCAGAATAAATCCAAGCAGATGTATATATATAAAAAAAAAACTCAGAAAAAGATCATTCAGAAATGAACTTCCATATAAGACTCTTTCATAAAAATTCATTTAATAAAACTGGCTTCTTCACAAAATCCATTTTACTAAATTAAACCCCTTTCACAAAATAGTCTTCAATAATTGAATGTTTAAATACTAGTGATCAATTCAACTTGAGTAAATAATTAAAATTCATATAAAAAAGCTCAGATAAATGTACTAAAACTACTTGCAGGTGCATTGCACATAATATAAAATTATTTAAAATATATTAGAAATATCTTAAAAATACATTAAAAATTTTAAGGTACTTTTGAGATATCTCTAATGTATTTTAAATGATTTTATATTATATGTATGCACCTGCAAGTAATTTTAGTACAGTTATTTGTGCTTTTTTATGTAAATTTTAAAATAATCCTCGTCTTCAGAAAGGTACCATATATATTCAGAAACCTTTCTGATTCGTAATAAAAGGTTTCATATACATTCAGAAACATTTCTTACTCTTCAGAAAGATTTCATATGTATTCAAAAACCTATCCGATCAGTAATGAAAGGTTTCCGATATATTCAGAAACCTTTCATTGCGAATCGGAAATGTTCCGTATTATAAGCGAAACAGTTTTCTGCTCGAATCTGAAACCTTTCCGTTAGTATCGTGCAGCACAGGTCTCCGTTACTTTCGGAAACGTTTCTGAAAATTTTTTACAGTGTATATTAACCCTTTATCACCCTTTAAATTTCACATTGGCACTGGAATATTCAACGAAATTTATTTGAAAATAGATTAATGCATTTTTTTCGTGTATATTATAAACCGAATCTTTTGTTTACAAAATACTGGTGCCAATTTGACGTTTCAGCATTTGGGAAAAATTCACCCCCAGAGCTCAAAGGGTTAATACTGCAATATTATTAGTTCAATACTATGCCAACTTTGGTTTTCGTCTTACATTTCTACTTTAGTCAAAGAATTGGATGAATCGGAGTAAAAACGAGTTAATCTCGATCATGATATTTATTAAAATCAGTAGTTTTTCGTTTTTCTGTTGTACATGAACTGTTTGCGAATAGCCGGCTTAACAGGGCGCGAGTTCCCGTCGCTGCACGAGCCGCCGATGGACAGCAGAACTACGAAAAAATTGAGGAAATTAAACAAAAATCGCTATCACAGCATCCCTTTCCGGTGGAATATTTCCAAATTCAAGGAGCATCTGCTGGCCATAACCAAAAATATGCATAAATATTTTATTCAATTCTATGCATAACTTCATACACTTTTCGATGGTACAATAGTGAAAATGGCACAGACATCGCTATTACGGTGCCCCCTTCCGGTGGATTTGTTTCAATTTCAGGAAGGACCTACGGGCCATAGTCAAAAACATACACAAAAAATTTGGTTCAATTCTATGCATAACTTCATACACTTTTCGACGGTACAATAATAAAAATGGCACATAAATTGCTATCGCAGTGCCCACTTCCGGCAGAATATTTCTAAATTGAAGGAGGACCTGCTTGCCATGGCAAAAGAGATACACAAAATTCTTGGTTCAGTTCTATGCATAACTTCATACACTTTTCGATGGTACATAAGCGACACATGGTTAGAAGGACGGACAAACAGTCATTTTGTATAAACAGGTTTTTTGGGATGTCTGACCCCTAAAACGTGTAAATCCGTCGAAAATCGGAAGTCGGAAAAAATTTCGATTACAATACTTTCTTCTATTGAAGATAGAAGAAAGTAAAAACCTTGCGTCAAGCATGCATTATGAAACACTTTCCAACACATTGAGAATAATGTAACAAAACTTCACCGTTCAATAACTTTAACTAGGATGTCTAATGGAAAATTTGGGGAAACACATAACACATTTGAAAATTCAATTCCAGCAAGTTCTACACTGTAAAAAAAACGGACTAAAAAACGGAAATACTACTGGCAATCTAGACGCCAGTATTTTTTCCGCTTTTTTACGAGAATTTTTACCCATAAATTACAGAGAAACTTCCGTTTTTAATCAGAAAAATGGAAAATTTTCTGTAATTTATTGGTAAAAATTCCCGTAAAAAAAACGGAAATAGTACTGGCGTCTAGATTGCCAGTAGTATTTCCGTTTTTTAGTCCGTTTTTTTTTTTTTTTTTTTTTTTTTTTTTTTTTTTTTTTTTTTTTACAGTGTATCTACAGTCAGAAAAGTATCCGAATTCTTTGAGCAGCCTCTGTATATGATACATATATTTATATTCATAAACTTCACACATGCAAATATTTACTTCAGTTAGGAAATACGAGGGGTGCTTTTTAAGTAAGGGCCGTTTGAAAATAAATAAGTTGGAAATTGCGCTTCAAACGTGGCAAATGAACGTACTATAACTAGTTTTATAAATATTTTTTGCACCGCATATTGTACTGAATGTATATTTTAGTGCGCTTCATAAGTTCGTATCAATTTGATTCTTTTCCAAAAGCTGTAACATCATTAAAATGCGCTTCATAAGTTCGTATCAATTTGATTCTTTTCCAAAAGCTGTAACATCATTAAAATGCGCTTCAAATAATGTTTCCCATTGGCCGTATTGTAACGGAAAACTTTTGACTGTCCCTGTCATTAAACTATACATCCGATTTTCATAAAATTTGAAATGACTCGACAAAATTTGTCACCAATCATATATTTACAATTTCAGACCATTTGGTTATGTAGTTTTTGCTCTGTTATATGCGGGCAGATAGATGGACAGACAGACAGACAGACCGACCGACGACTATAGGTGCTACGAATTTATATAATTACGAATGCACCTAAAAACCAACGAAAGAAAATTTTAAGAAACCAAATTTATTTTCTGATTCTACATACATTTCTCGATTTTTCCACATAGCTGCCAAGTTTGTTTAAACACTTATCATACCTTAGAACTAGATTTGAATACCCTCTTCATAGAAACTTGCCGCCTGCTCGATAACTAAGAGGTCATGGCCTTTTCACGTTGTAACGGAGCCGATGTCGTAAGGTGGTGTGGTAGCGGGCAACTTCAACGGCCTGGTGTTATCAATATCGAAAAAATATTTTATTGTATCACAAACAATTAAATAAGAATTTCTTGATTAAATAATTCATAATTACAACGTTTTTCATATAAGGGTTCGAGTACAGCTGTCAATAATGTATTTATATAATCAAGTCCAGTCCTCGAATAATAGATCGCTTTCAGTGTAGTCAGTCTCTTATTTATTCAATGTCCACTATTTTCGAAGATAGAGTTTGCGATGCTCAACAGGAATGTCGCACTTTTTGTAGGTGTTTAACCGAGGTTTAGGAACCTCCGATCTTCAACTCCGTGATGGAGATATCTTAACAGCCACACCTGGCTTTCACTTTTCTGTGCTTCGGAATATGTCCCGAAGCCGTCGACCCGTGAGAGATTTCCACTCTGCACGGCCAGAAACACCTTGAAGTCTCACCTTCAACAGAAGGGAAAATTAAGCTCTCGAGAATGCTCCTGCATCCTCTTTTATAAGTTTCGTTTTTCCGTCTAGGAGCAAAGCCACTCCCATTAGCCACTCACCATCCGCGGCCCATGATCCCATAGACCAGCCCCCTCTCCATAGGCTGCAGTCAGGAACCTTAGCGTCCGGTTTAATATCCGGTTTTACTTTCTTCTTTCCCACGGGAACGAGACCCTCGTGAACATCAAAAGAATATTTCTTTCGCTAGATGAAAGAGTTCCTTTCACCCTAGTGTCCTCTGCGAAGATTGATTGAAATTGAAGTATTTGTTTCATCTTTAGCGACATTTTCTAGGACTCTGAAGAAATTTGGAGGCTAGGTGAAAATACATTAGCTTCCCTATGCTGACTTTTGCCTTGTAAATTGAGAGTTTCAATGTGAGATACCGTCGAATTCTCACAACGTCTTCATCATCGTGGTAGTGGTTGCCACCGAGATGATGTTTGAGATAGCGGAAAATATAGAAATTGCTCGGCGTAAGGTCAATGTTGTAGTTGTAGGGGGGGGGGGGGGGGTCCAAAACTTCCCAGTCAAATGAGTCCAATAAAGCTGGGGTCTGAGCTGCGGTGTGAGGCCTTGCATTGTCATTAAGTAGAAAAATTCCCTCTGTCAGCATGCCGCGTCTTTTGTTTTGAAACGCTCTGCGACAAAAAACGCTCGGGGTGGTCGATTCGATAATCTTGAATATTTTAAAGACACAGAACAGAGCGTACAAGTTACTTACACAGCTGCAACTGAGCTCCCAAGGCATGCCGGTACACGACGCAAGCACTAGTTGCGGCGGCTACTAGTGTATTCAGCAAAAATGCCCTTACTTAAACCCTTAATTCTCACTTCCGACAATATCACGGGCTGAGGTGTCGTTCGTTATTTCTCTTGCCCGTCATATTTCCGAGCTGGAGATTTAATTGCTGGGAAAATTTCTGAAACAAGAAAAATTAAACTGGCGCTGATTGTAATGTTGGACTTTGTATTGCATGTTTCAAAATATATCACACTCAAAAATTTTATTAATAATCAAAATTGAATGTATATATATATATTATTTCAAATATTATTTGTAAAACATTGTGTGATGATGATAAATAAAGATCTAAGATATGAAAAATAAAGATCTTATTCGCATTAATTTGTATGGTGTAAAACAAACATTAAGACACATAATTCTCGCATGATGGCTGTTCTACAAATGTGAATTTGTTCTATAACATCTTTTTTTTTTTCGCCTTAAGAAAAACTAATTGCATATTTATTTAGATCTTATATTTATTCAATTTCTGAAAAAAAAGGTACCTTTTTTTTATAGTTTTCCCAAATATTAAGCGATCCTTAAGGAGTTAAAAAACAACCCTCGTACATACCACAGTTGAAAATCACACTTCAGTAATTTGAACTACAGTAAAACCTCTCTAAAGCGACCACGTTCCGTTCCAATAAAAATTGGTCGCTCCAAGAGGTGGTCTCTTAATGGAGGTCGTGTTTAAATCTAGATTTTAATTGCAGAAAAAAGGTAACAATTCATGATACTAAAATTTATTTTTTCCCATTAGGAAAAAATATAAAAATTTAAGTATCAAATTAAAAGTTAATTACATAAGTTAATATCTGCAGAGTTTAAAAAATGAATACATTGACGATTGTTTTGATTTTACTGTTCTATCTTTCATAACTTTTATTTCCCAGTCCTTTCGAATTTCAGCAAATAAATGCAATTTTTTTTTGGAAGGGAACAAATAATGATGATTTCATTAATTTATCTATTTCTTTGAGAGCTTCCCATTAGAATAGGGCGGGATAGTTTATTGGTCGTCATTCTTAATTAGTCAGCAGAGTTAAATTCGTTGCCTTAAAAGGCACAAGGGGTTTTAAACACTTAAAATTTACCGGGATAAAAAAAATCTAAACTTTGTTTAGAAGTCTGATGAATAATGCGCTCTTTGGAATTGTTTTTTCTAATAAAACCTTCTTCAAGCCAATAGAAAAAAACGAAATGTTCTTCAAAGAAACAGGTCGCTCATGGAGGGAGTTCAACTGGGATGGTCTCTTAATGGAGGTAAAATTAGTATTGAGTCTATGGGAATAAATTTCGTTCCATGAAAAAATGGTCATTCAGGGAGGTGGTCGCTTCATGGAGGTGGTTGCACAGGGAGGTTTCACTGTATAATAAGGAAAATGGTACGTGAATTATTTTGTTCAAACCTGTAAACGAGGTATAGAATTTTCACACCACGAGTAACATGCAAAAAAGTTAGATACATTTAAAAGCAAAGATTTTATAATTATTTCCAAAAAAATCATGCATTTTCAATTTTATGTATTAAATTGTCTTTTAGTCCGAATCGCGTAGGTTCAATATAAAGCCATAAAACTTCTAAATGGTCGTCATATTTTTGGATTACGAATACTGCTAAAATTTAAGCCTTTGAGAACTAGAGTCTTCTTTCTGAAAGTTTAACGGGAAAAAATAAACAGAAACAACAAATAAATCACATAAAACTCTTAGTTTTCCGATAATACTTTTTCATCGATTTTATCTCGTATTTAACGTTTTCAGCTTTTTACAAAGTGCTTTTATTCCGCGCTGTTTTTGATATGTATCTTAATTTTCAAGAAGTTTTGATTGGATTTGTTTTAAGGTATTATTTTTTTATCTTGCAAAATTATATGATGTTATTTAAATACATAAGATTTTATGACTAAAATGATCTAATCTATAAAAATGACAATTTGTCTGTCTGTAATTCTATACAAATCCACAGTTTGGAAGTCAGAATTGTAAAATGTTACGTACATGTGTATTAAAACACGGCCGAGGCAACTAAAGTAATCCGGAATCGAAATAATTTATAGTTAATTTTTAATTAATAAAAAATCACCAACTTAACAGCAATTTCCTATCGAAATTAAACATTTTTCGTTATAGCAGTTGCCAAAAATTAAAAATCCGCAGTAAAATTCTTACCACAATAATGACTATTGCAACTATTGGAAGATTTCCACGTAAAAAAGGAAATATATAGTTTGACGAATTTTTAAAAAGGGAATATTACGTCATAACTTTTCTATTGCAAGATTTCTAAGTGAAAAATGAAAATGAAATAAATAGTTTGATGAATTAAAAAAAAAGGTGAATATTAGGGCATATTGGAAATATAATGGACGTCAGCAAGTGAATATATAACGTCGTATGAGATTGAAAAAAAGTATTGAAACATGATAAAAGCCCGATTATGGAAATATATTCATATTTTAATATTTTTAAGTTCTATGAATTTGTTGCGCCATTTTTAAATACAGTCAAACCTGTCTATCTCGAAGCCTGCCTATCTTGAAAACCTGTATATGTCGAAATTTTCAAATTTCCCTGCATTTTCATTCAAAAATCAACGTATTTTCCAAACTTATTGCTGGGCAACATATAACTATGATATGTTCCCGCACCATGTTGGTTAAATCAAAGTAAAATTGCGTAATTTGTTATTTCTGTTTGTATAAATATTTTTTATAAAATATAATTATGAGTGTAAAATTATAATGTTTATATATTTAAGTAAAATAGGAGTGTAAGTTCATACAAAAATTATTAAGTTGATTTTAAATATTAAATATATATTTTTAAAAAATTGTTGTATTGTAAAATGAATGTATAATGTTGAATAGAGTTCGGATCTCAGACAACAACAATAGCCAGACGCCATGGTGTCGTTTTATGACAAGCCAATGGAAAGTGGTGTATAATTAGAAATCGTAAAATAATAAAAACGTTGGAATAAATTTATGGCCTTAATAAAAGTGTTGGGATAAATTTATGGCTTTTCAGACCACCCAAACTTTAAGGCAGATAATAATATTAAAGTATATGTAAGGGGCCATTTGCAGACTGTTAGCTAATAGGCGTATCGAAGAATAATGCAAAATCTTCTCACATCCAATAACAGTGGACTAGACAAAAATAGTTCCACCCACTGCAGGAGTTGGTGTGCAAGAAGAATAAGGTTTAAAAAAGAGAGTCTAAAAAAAGATGTAGAGGACGCAGGAGCTCTCCTGAAAGCCCGTGCAATGAATCCTAAAAGCCCTAGTAATGCCCAGGCGAGATGGTCATATCGGAGTGAGCCTAATCAAGCCTAATTGAGGATGTCTTCCTGATGTATATATCGGAGTGAGCCTAAGCAAGCCTAATTGATGATGTCTTCCTGATGTTAACATAAAGTAGATTGATCTACAGAGGTCCGTAGCTATGCATCCTGCCATCCCGACGTTGTCGCTCTGATACGAAGCGAATTCCAGATGACATATGAATATGATCCTAAGCAACGCGACAACTCTGAATTTGATGAATAAAGGCCACCATCCCGTATATTAAAAAAAGGTACTACTTTAAACTTTTTCTTTTACCACTTAAGATCATATGAAAAATTAAATATACTTTTCTGATATTTTATGGTAGAGAGTAATCTGAGATCCGACAAAACCAATAATTAAATAAAATTAAGGTAATTTAAAAATCAAAGAGAATTATTCTTTTAGCAAACAGAAAAAAATGTAATAATTAGAGTAAATGAAAATATTGTCTTTTTTTTAAAGATTAAATATATTTAAAATAATGAGAAGCAAACAAAGGTGTTGCTTTCTTTTCTTTGAAATAATATTATCTATTTCTGTATATAGTTGTGTTCAATGTAAATAAAATATTTAATCAAGCTTTAAAAAGTTTCTGTAATTATTTAATTGATAATGTTTCAGGTGTGTCAATTTATTTTTACAGCTTAAATTTTAGTTTAATTCATAAGTGGAAGAGTTCGTCTAAATAATTCACAACGCAAACTCTTAATTTTATGCGTAATTATTTAAATTTAATAATTACATTTTGACGCGAATTATAATTTAATTTTATTAATGCTTCGCGTTGCTCTTCTACTAGAATTATGTAATTACGATCACTCATGTTATTTGAATTTACCTAAGGTATATAAAATTATATACCAATTTGCTATGAGGTTGCTTGGATGATTTGGACCAATTGACAATTTTGGATGTAAATTAAATAGAAAATAAACAGGTGTAATTATCTGTCCAGCATCCCCCCCTTCATAGTAAAATGGTGCTATGACTCAGGAACGTTCATCTGAGGTCATTAGAAATAATAATAATAATAATAATAATAATAAAGGAAAATAAATTTAAGTATTATTTTAATGTCACAATTTTAAAGATATTGTAGGTATGTAAGTTTAATTGATTAAAATTTTATTAAAATTAATTTTATTATTGTAACAATAATGACACACATATAATAATTTTAATATAAATAAAATGAATAATATATGTTAGCAAAAAAAAAAAAAAAAAAAAAAAAAAGGAAATGAAAAAAATAATTCTGGGATTTATAATAGGTAAATTTAGGAATTACAATTTTGTTTTTTTCTCTCTTTTCTCTTTTGGTTGGATCTCAGTTACCATTGAGAAATAATGGCATTCACATCACAGATGACACATTTGTAAAAATAATTTTTTATATATACTCTATAAATAATAATAATAAGAATAATAAGTAAAATTTGATACTATGTCTGGTATAAAAATGATTGAAATGTCAATAGATCATGATTTTTGAAATTGTATCACCTTGATACAAAAGAAAATTTATGAGTCGTACTACGAAGTAGTAGTACATTATTTACATATAAAAAAAATAAATAAATAAAATAAGATTGTTTTTTCTGTAGAAAAAGACAGATATTTTTCTGTTAAATGAAATTATGTTGTTTTTTATATATGCGTGTATTATAAATATTTTAGGGGTATTTATGTGTGTAAAAGAATAATCTACAAAACAACTTCATCTCCTAAGAAATTTTTTTAAATTTTAGTGCTGTTTTTTTTATGTATTTATGCAATTTAGAATATTTTCATACATATGTGGTAATATAGAAAAAAAAAAGTATGATAAACAGAAATATTCTGTTATATGGTTATACACCATATACAAACTTATACGGGGATGTTATACAAGATCATTACCCTTTCCCCCCTCCCCAATATTATCCATGGGATATGAATTGGTATTAAAAATAAATCAAAATACATAATTAATCGAATTTCAAAATTTCAAAATTTTCAAAATTTAAAAATAAATTTTTCTCTTTTAGGTAAAAAAAAATTGAAACAAAATTAATAACTTGCCTTTTTAAAATTCAAAATAATAATAAGAAAGGATAGGAACATGGGAACGCCAATTTGTCTCTGGGTTACAATATTGAGCAAATGTGCAGGGCGCACCCGAAAACATACTTATAAAATTATGAAATGTGCTTCACAAAACTTCAATGGAGCAGTAAAATATTTCTCTCCAGGCAAAAGTTATATATTTTTTTTTTCTTTTCGAATATGAATTAGAAAATATAAAATCTTAACAAAGCCAAATAACATTAAAACTTAATTAATTTAATAGTGAATAATGTTGGAGTAATTTTCAAAAAAAAAAAAAAAAAAAAAGAGAATTTTTTTCTGTCTTCTATAAGGGTAGCCTTTGCTAATAGCCTTACAATTTAGATGACAGAATTTCAGAATTACTCTTTAAAATGAGTAGGTGTAAGCTATAGGTTCAGGGTAGTTAGAACAGCTTTATAACATACTCATATATATTTTTTTTCTTCTTATATAAATATATGGTTGACAAGGAATAAATTATTAGTGCACTTTATATTAGGATAGCGGTCAGCTATAAGCCTAAATATAATAAAATATGCAAAAAGTACTAAGATTTATTCCGGTAGTTCAATTACAACTTATATGCTAAAGTCTAGAATTTAGACAGCAGGGATAAGTTTTATGAACAAAAGTGTTATAAAAAGTTTAAAAAAAAAGGATTTTGGTGTAGCACATTGGTTTTTAAAAACATATATATTTATAACAGTGGACAAGGCAAGTTATTTCAATATGATTGCACACAAAATTATAGTAAAAAAAAATTACACAAATAATTAATTGAAGTAAAATTAAAATTTTCTCACCAAAGGCTTTCTGTATAGGGTGCAATTTTGGCCTACGGCTGGGTATGCACCAACACCAACAAAATTTTTGTAGAAAATTTATCAATTCATCAAGTTAAATCAAGGTCATCACTTAGTTATAAATTTCAGGATTCGTGGCTGAAAAAGGAATCGAAGAAAAAATTAAGTATGGTATAATTACTAGATGTTATGCTCAGAAACAATAAAATTAGTAATATTATATTGTAAAAAGCAGCATTTTGAGTTTTATTTAGGAAAACTTTTGATTTTTAGGTTTTACACATTTATGGAGTGTCTAGCTCAGTGTATAGTTCCTAGATTTAATAAAAAAAATAATAAATAAAAATATAAGTTGGTGTTGTTTTCAAAATAAATAACAAAAGGTATAGCAATTAGCATTTGCAGTTAAAATTTATGGAATTTTCAGCAAAATTAACATTAGACAAACATAGTTTATATTGTATTTAACTTGATAAGCTAATTTACTTTTATTAACGGTATTCAATTAGAATTAAAGTAGGCTTAAATTCAAGTTAAATTAATTAATAACATTGTTGTAGTGTAAAATTTTATGTAAGACTATTATATTTTTATTGTATATATATAAATATGCGAATTTAATAATTAATAAAATGTATTAGCAAAATTATTTAATATAAATATTAAATGACATCTTGCTAAAATCAGCTAGAAATTAGATTTTTTTTTTTTTTTTTTTTTTTTAAATGAAATATTTTATAAATTTATGTTATTTTAGAATTTAAGCATTTTTTTTTTCTCTTTACTTTCCCTTAGAATTAAATGCAATTCTAAATTTAACACATATAAATATACATAGTATTGATAAATTTGAGTGTGTGAGTTCATAAAATTTTTTTTATATAATTTGGCCAATTTAACATAAGAAAACAAAATACATAAATAAATATATTTATATATATTGGCCTTATTTTTATTAAAATATGTAGTATGGCTTAATAAATTTATTTACTTAATTTTTTTTATAGTACGTACAGTAATTATTTTAAAAACTTGATCTATAAAAAAAATTGGATGTGGTTGTTTGTGAGTATACAAAGATTTTTTCTGCTGGCAGAAGTTCTTTGGTCCGGCCGGGTACTCATAGATGGCTGCATACGATGTTACGTAGTAATTATCATTTGCTTTTGTTTGTTTTTTTTTTAAATTATACACGTGTATTAAGTACATTTTTTTTATAATTAAATAATAATTATTAATGTTTGATTAATAATAATAATTTAGTATCTTTTACTTTTTAAACATATCATTAAAGTTTAGACAGTAGAATTCACATACGGAATGTTAATGATAAATTAAATTTTGAATAAATAAATTTTTATTTCATTCAGTAAAAAATAAATAAATATGAAAATTTAACAATCTTTTAAGATAGAATTGTTGGCTAAATAAATAATAATTAAAGACACAAAAATTGTTCTCTTCTTCGTCAATGGCATTTTCTGACAACACTATTTAATAGTATTAAATGAAGGTGCATTTTTAAGGTCAGCGTAATGCATATTTTGCATTTTGAGAGGCCGTAGAAGTCATATTTCCGTGTTGTTTACATTCAATAGTAAACAATATCATGAATCAAAATTTGTGTTTGTTAGAAAGGTCTAAAAATATACAATGTAATCTGTTAAAGAAAATTATAGGCATTTTTTTTTAAATCCTGAAAGGCAATTTGGTTTAGATTTGAACCTGACAGCATAAAAAGCCACGCTCGCTTCAGTCGCAGTATGAGGCAGGAGAATTCAAATGCTAGAATCGCCATTTTCCCCTGCAAAATAATAAAAAAAGCAGAAGGTTTACATTAGATATGATACAAATACATACACTGTTTATGCATAGATTATGTTTAAAATTACATACAGGCATGCACAGTTAGTTAAGAAGAAAGTATATCAAGAAATTATACTAATTAATAAGGTAATTACAAGCATGAAATGGTTTTAAATACATACTTTGGGAAGTCGTAAAATTTTGTCACAGCACAAATCACCTCGCAGAAAGTGATTAGTAGCTTGACCAACCCCTCGTTTCGAAAGGATCAGGGACGGTCAAAAACTGGTTTTATTCTCCTCTCCTTCTTCTTTTTTTTTTCTCGTATCGGGTAAAGTTGGAAAACATTACGTAATGATATATTAAAGGAGATGAAATAGCTTGTATATGTTGACGTATCATACATGTTAGAAGTAACAAATAAATAAATAAAATAATGTAACCAGTTTGTATAGAATATTTTTCTGATTATAATTTGAATACATCAGATTAATTATGTGAAAAATAACATGTCATACGACAAGCATTGTATTTACTTTTATTCAGTATAAAATGTGTTTTAGATAAAACACTGTGTCATAAGGTTGTATGTGATGAAATAATATGTCAAATGTGTATGCCATTATTTTTCTTGTAATTAGGTTTATTTCGGCATATTAGTTTCATACAAAATTATAGCTTTGAATGTATTTTGGGCACTTAAACTGTAAAGTTACAAAATTATTAAACATGTGTGTGGTAAAGAAAAAAGGCTTCGAGAAAGACGTCAGATTTTCAGTACAGAGGTCTTCTATAAATGTGAATGTCAACAGACAACTATGCTATCATGTGTTGAACTTTCTGTTATGAAAAAATAGAATAACTTCCTATAAAATATACCAGAACCATTGATAATTGAACTTTACAGACTTAGTTCAAAAACTGTGTAGATACACAGTCATATGGACACGTACATTCTTTTAGGCTTTACAAAAAAAAATAAAACCAGCAATCAGTTTTTATTTTTTTTTTCTGACTACCGGGAGAGATGCTGGGCAACATATAACTATGATATGTTCCCGCACCATGTTGGTTAAATCAAAGTAAAATTGCGTAATTTGTTATTTCTGTTTGTATAAATATTTTTTATAAAATATAATTATGAGTGTAAAATTATAATGTTTATATATTTAAGTAAAATAGGAGTGTAAGTTCATACAAAAATTATTAAGTTGATTTTAAATATTAAATATATATTTTTAAAAAATTGTTGTATTGTAAAATGAATGTATAATGTTGAATAGAGTTCGGATCTCAGACAACAACAATAGCCAGACGCCATGGTGTCGTTTTATGACAAGCCAATGGAAAGTGGTGTATAATTAGAAATCGTAAAATAATAAAAACGTTGGAATAAATTTATGGCCTTAATAAAAGTGTTGGGATAAATTTATGGCTTTTCAGACCACCCAAACTTTAAGGCAGATAATAATATTAAAGTATATGTAAGGGGCCATTTGCAGACTGTTAGCTAATAGGCCTATCGAAGAATAATTCAAAATCTTCTCACATCCAATAACAGTGGACTAGACAAAAATAGTTCCACCCACTGCGGGAGTTGGTGTGCAAGAAGAATAAGGTTTAAAAAAGAGAGTCTAAAAAAAGATGTAGAGGACGCAGGAGCTCTCCTGAAAGCCCGTGCAATGAATCCTAAAAGCCCTAGTAATGCCCAGGCGAGATGGTCATATCGGAGTGAGCCTAATCAAGCCTAATTGAGGATGTCTTCCTGATGTACATATCGGAGTGAGCCTAAGCAAGCCTAATTGAGGATGTCTTCCTGATGTTAACATAAAGTAGATTGATCTACAGAGGTCCGTAGCTATGCATCCTGCCATCCCGACGTTGTCGCTCTGATACGAAGCGAATTCCAGATGACATATGAATATGATCCTAAGCAACGCGACAACTCTGAATTTGATGAATAAAGGCCACCATCCCGTATATTAAAAAAAGGTACTACTTTAAACTTTTTCTTTTACCACTTAAGATCATATGAAAAATTAAATATACTTTTCTGATATTTTATGGTAGAGAGTAATCTGAGATCCGACAAAACCAATAATTAAATAAAATTAAGGTAATTTAAAAATCAAAGAGAATTATTCTTTTAGCAAACAGAAAAAAATATAATAATTAGAGTAAATGAAAATATTGTCTTTTTTTTAAAGATTAAATATACTTAAAATAATGAGAAGCAAACAAAGGTGTTGCTTTCTTTTCTTTGAAATAATATTATCTATTTCTGTATATAGTTGTGTTCAATGTAAATAAAATATTTAATCAAGCTTTAAAAAGTTTCTGTAATTATTTAATTGATAATGTTTCAGGTGTGTCAATTTATTTTTACAGCTTAAATTTTAAT
The DNA here is from genome assembly GCA_963932465.1 of Maratus speciosus. Classification (NCBI taxonomy): domain Eukaryota; kingdom Metazoa; phylum Arthropoda; class Arachnida; order Araneae; family Salticidae; genus Maratus; species Maratus speciosus. The sequence goes on from OZ010799.1 coordinate 11,937,321, forward strand.
TTAATTCATAAGTGGAAGAGTTCGTCTAAATAATTCACAACGCAAACTCTTAATTTTATTCGTAATTATTTAAATTTAATAATTACATTTTGACGCGAATTATAATTTAATTTTATTAATGCTTCGCGTTGCTCTTCTACTAGAATTATGTAATTACGATCACTCATGTTATTTGAATTTACCTAAGGTATATAAAATTATATACCAATTTGCTATGAGGTTGCTTGGATGATTTGGACCAATTGACAATTTTGGATGTAAATTAAATAGAAAATAAACAGGTGTAATTATCTGTCCAGCACTTATCTCAAATTATTTTTTCTCCAAACCTGCCTATCTCGAATTTTCGGAAGAAACACCATTTTTCAATTCGAGATCCGATCTTTTTTATGAATAACAAGCAATCCCACCGTAGCATCAATAAACGTTTGTAACTCGCTAGTCCTCATTTCCGTGAAATTCCTAGGGGACATACGCAACTCTCCGCACCGCAGGGACAGCGCAGGAATTAAGATAGATTCTACGATGCAGGGAGTTGAGGGGGGGGAAGGGGAGTAGGGGTTGGAGAAAAGAGGTGTGGGACCCTATTCTAATTTTTCTCCGAAAAAGTAAATTGTTCTTAGTCTTTGATCCTTTAGAAGATATTCAAGGAATCATGAAAATATCTTGGCGACTCGAATGATCAGAAGGTTAATTAAAAAAAACTTTGCTAAATTTTACGACACATAGCCAAATATTTTGCGTGCGAGAATAATTCTGCGTGTTCTGGAGAGCTCAGATTTGGTTGCATAACACGTGACCGAAAGCCAGCGCTCCGAAGGAAACGAAGGGGAAAGAAGGCACGGTGCGAGGCTATTGGTCGAAATGAAAAACCTCTCCCTGTGCTGCGCGGAGAGAGAGAAAAAGCAGGCTACTACAATCATTTAGCCAAATGAGTAATGAGTAAAAAATCGTTTCAACACATTTTACTAATTTAGAGATAAAAATGTCAGGAGTAAAAAGAAAATTAAACGTTTTATCAATCGAAAAAAAAAAGATGGAGATTTTGACTTTTTTGAAGGAAACTCCGTCTGTTATGAAAAGTATGGTCGCTGTTAAATTTGGAGTTCCACCCAGTACTCTTTCCACCATCATAAAAAATAAAGATTCTATCGAGAAGAACTTTGAAAACAGTGCTAAAACCATGAAAAAGAACCGTGCCTGCACTTTTCCCGATGTGGACAAATGTGTTAAAAAATGGTTTAAGCAATACTGCGGAGAAGGAGTTCCTATCAGTGGGTTAATGCTTAAGAAAAAAGCTGAAGATTTTGCAAAAGAACTGAGACTTAGCGACTTCAAAGCAAGTAATGGCTGGCTTGAAAGCTTCAAAATGAGACATTGCATTGTATTCAGAAAACTTTGTGGAGAAAGCACGTCTGTACCAACAAGTGTTATCGAAGATTGGCTTAAAACACTTCCATCTTTGTTACAAGGATATGATCCAGCTGATATTTTTAATGCTGATGAAAACGGCCTTTTTTTCCAATGTCTGACGAACAAAACAGCAATTTTTAAAGGAGATGAATGCAAAGGAGGCAAGCAAAGTAAGGTAAGACTAACTGTACTTCTAGCTGCTAATCAAAATGGCAGTGAAAAACTTCCGCCAGCAATAGTAATGAATGGCCGTTCAGCAAAGCCAAGATGTTTTGCAAAAGTAAAATTACTTCCGATTCTCTATAAAGCAAACAGAAAATCTTGGATGACCAGCGAAATTTTTGGAGAGTGGTTAAAGAAAGTCGATAAATCGATGCGCTTGAAAAACAGAAAAATTCTGCTCTTCATCGATAACTGCAGCTCTCTTAAGAATCTTCCTTCAACAAAGAACGTTACGGTAAAATTTCTACCCCCGAATACAACTTCGAAATTTCAACCGTTAGATCAAGAGATTATTCGGAGTTTTAAAGTTGAATACAGAAAAGAACTCGTTCGAAAACTCATCAATGCAACTGAAGATGGTGAAAAACTTCCAAGCGTAACTGTTTTGAATGCTATGAGGATGGTAGACTATGCTTGGAGATGTGTCACAGAAAAAACTATAAAGAATTGTTTTAAAAAGGCTGGATTTGAGCAACCATGCACTGTCGGAGAACAACAGCTAGAAGAAAAAGAAGAAAAGCCGGCAGAGGAAATTGATGAAAACTCCAAGGAATGGAGGATTATCAGAGATGAACTAAATTTTGACAGTTCATTTAAAGATTTTGTAAACGTAGATGAATCACTGGTAACGAGCGGAACATTATTAACTGATTCCGAAATTTTAGAAAACGTTCGAGGGATTTCTGATGAGGAAGACGAAAATGATAATGAGGACAATATCAATATAGAAAGAGTTGTTACACCAAAAGAAACAGAAAAAGCCGTTGAAACATTGAGAATTTTTCTTGAATCCCAGGACAATATTGATCAGGATTGTTTCTCTGCTGTTGTAAAACTGCAAAAAATTGTCCAATCTAAAAAAGTTTTGCAACAAAAATTCCTAACTGATTACTTTTCGTAAGGTATGTAAATAATACTTACTATTTTCAATCTTCAGTGTTTTGTATTTAGTGTAAAGAAATTATCTTAGTCTGTTTATATAAAACCTGTATATCTCGAAACCTGTTTATCTCAAATTTTTTTTTTTACTCCTGAGAGATTCGAGATAGACAGGTTTGACTGTATATTCCATGTATATGCGTGTGTGTATGCGTGTATATTAGAAATTCCACAAAGGTTTAGGTCTGTAGAGCTCATTCTTAGAAAATAAAGATGGCTTTGCTGTATTTTTATTGATTGTTTTATACTGTATGTTTAATTTTGAAATTGATTTTTCAAAACAAACACTTTTTAAATTTTGGGCAACGCCGGATACACTGTAAAAAAAAAATCCGCTAAAAAACGGAAATTATACTGGCAATCGAGAGGCCAGCACTATTTCCGCATTTTAACGGAAATTTTTTCCCGTAAATTCCAGAAAATTTTCCGTTTTCTAGAATTAACGGGGAAAAACTTACGGGGGTGCTTTGCCAAATATATATCTTTATTTCAAGACACGTTGATCGGATTTTTTTTTTGTCGGTGTTGAACTTTTATTCGCATGTTATTGAAAGGCATATGATGTGATAAACTGGTAACAAACATTTAAACAAACATTTTTTATTTATTTATTTATTTTTTATTTTTTTTTTTAAGAATTGATAGCATCTTAAAAATCTATATTTTGGTTTTATAAAACTGATTAATACACTATAAAACAACTCCAAATCGTTTCCGAAAATTAGGAGCAGAAAAAAAGCTTTGTTTTTATCAATTTTTCTTTAAATTTAGAAAATATATATTGGTTTCTGAATTTACCAAGATAGAACATGTTTTTCGAAATCATGGGGTAAATCGAAACCGATTATAGTATATTTTCGTTCCTGGTTAAATTACATTTTTATAATTTAAATATTATTTGTTGTTCTTTTAGAGTGTATAATGATTACTGCGTAAAGCTTCAATAAAGCAATTATCTTTCGTTCTTTTCTTCGTTATGAGTCAAAAATATATGCACTAAAGTTTAAACTTGGAGATTTTCAAACAATTAAAAAAAAAAGGGAAAAAAATCGAAAGTATACAATTTCATAATAATTTACTAAAATTTTTATACATTAAATTATGTTTGGTTTCGAGTTGCCCACATTTCAGCGCTACTCTGAAATTTCTAAATAATCCTACTTCTAACATTTCAAGCTTTAAAATGTTGTTAAATTTTAAGCCTTGGAGAAATAAGAGTTCTTTATTAATGTTAGCGTAGTTCATTTCTTTCTTATATTATGTGAGTCAAAAAATATCTGCCTTAAATTTTAAACTTGAAGCTTTTCAAATAATTCAAATAATTAAAAATACTATAAAAATCGAAAGTATCCGATATCAAATTGATTTACCAAAATTTTTATATATTAAATTGAGTTTCGTTTCGAATTGCACACATTTCAGCGTCACTCTAAAATTTCTAAATAATCTTCATATTTCAAGCTTCAAAATGTTGTTAAATTTTAAGCCTTAGAGAATTAAAGACTGCTTTGTGAATGTTTAACGGGAGGAAAAAAATGAACAGGAACTACAAATAAATCAAGTAAAGCTCTTAGTTTTCCGATAATACTTTTTCATCGATTTTGTTCTCAAATTTTATATTTCTTGACGTCTTTCCACTTTTTATCAAGTATTTTTATCCCGTGCCGTTCTAAATATATATCTTTATTTCAAGAAACGTTGATTGGATTTGTTTTAAGATATTTTATCGTGTAATTTTTATTTGCACGTTATATAAAGTCATGGGATTTCATAAACTGGAGCAATGGAATAAACATTTCTTTCTTTTATAGCTGATAAAGATATTCCACAGTATATTTTTTGCACAAAATTTATGCATGTTATTTTACTATTATTTTTGAAATCGTTTATGAAATTAGGCTATAACATTTTGTATTCTGTATTTGCGAGAATTTTCTGAATTCCAGGGAACTTTTTCATGTGTTTTGTAGAAAAAAATAAGTTAAACGCAACAGTAGAAAGCCACTCTAGGATATTTATCTAATTATTATTGAAGTGTTAGTGAACACCAAAAGATATATATTTTTAAGCCTTGCTCTAACCTTCATGTATCAAGTTTAAAAATATATTCTTCGAAAAAAATGAAAAATAAAGAATTTTACCTTCCTCTATGTTCCATTTGTGGGCATAGTAAATTTCTTATGCGTGAATCCTTAAGTTCTGGTTTATCCAAGAAATTATTCATAATGTAACAGAGTATATCAGTAGCAGTTTAATTTAAAATGAAACAATAATTTAAATTAAAACAATAATATTAAAGAAGCAATGTTTTAAACATTAACTTATCTCTTAATGAAATCTCTAAGAATTTGCCAAAAAAATCTGTTTTTGAAGGCATTCTAGAAAATAAACAGATGTATCAGCAGAAAAAAAAAATATATATATATATATATATATATTCCAAACAGTTTATGGAAAGTTAATATTTAAGCACGTTAGTCAATCAGATTTAAGGGGACACAGTACCTTTTAAACTACTTTTCAATTTCGAATAATTCTGTAATATACTGTAATATCTGTAGTGACATTATATTTAATACTAGAAAGCAAATATAATTTCAAATAATTAAAAAAAAATCTTGTAGAACAGCCCATTTAACTAAAATTTAAATTAAAAAGACATAATTTTTTTTAAAAAATCCCTACTACTTTTTTAAATATGAATATTGTTGCTTCAATTTCTTTTTCCATAATCCTAAAAGCATACTACATAAAATTGTGCATAGATTTAACATTCAAGGCTATAGTTATTTTGTTTTAAGAATTTAAATTATTTTTCCTTGATTTTTTACTATACAAAAGAGTAAAAGATTGATATTAAATGTAATATCCCATACATCTAAAAATCCATGCACAGTTTTATGTAGTATAATCTAAGGAATATGGGAAAAAATTTTTGAAACAAAAATACTCATATTTAAAAAAGTAGTAGGGATTTTAAGAAATTATTTTTTTTATTTAAATTTTAGTTAAATAGGCTGTTCTACAAGATTTTTTTTAATTATATGAATAAAAAATATTTAAATAATAATATATAATATAATAATAATAATATTTAAATTATATATATTTGCTTTATAGTACCTAATATCTGTAGTGACATTATATTTAAGTATATTACAGTATTATTCAAAATCGAAAAAGTAGTTTAAAAGGTACTGTGTCCCTTTAATTCTGTCGTTTTCAAGAAAGGCATTTTTGGCTTGTTTTTAAACATTAAAAAATTAGTGGTCCACTACTGGCACGTGGCCTACTATAGGTGCGTTTACCTACCTTATGCATAAATATTACATATCCCTAATCGTTCATTCTCAATCTACAAATTTAAACATGTATATGGTGGGAATTTTTGCATTTCTGTATTTGTTTATAGAAAAATAAAACTTTACTCAATAAAGATAATTTAATTAACATCGAATATTTTTCTCTTGCCCAATAGCTCCTAGTGAAGTTTCTTCTATTGAAGTTACAAAAATAAAATATTCGAGCATTAACATTTATATATCTTTGCCATAAATAGTACCTACCCTTTAAGTAATTTTCTCAATCTACTGATTTAACCATGTATATGTGAAATTTTACATTTATATATTTGTTTTTAGGAAATAAAATTTTTGCAATAAAGATAATTAACCTCAAATATTTTTCGCATCTCTAATAGTTCTCCCAGCGCTAATTCTATTTTGAAGTTACGAAAATGAAATAACCTAACAGTAACATTTACGTATATTTTCCATGAATATTACTTACCCATTAACCGCACATTCTTCGTCTACAAGTTTAAAGCATATATAGGACGTGAAATGTAACATTTATATTTTTGTTTTTAGGAAATAAAATTTTTGCAGTAAAGATAACTTAATTAACCCTAAATATGTTCCTCATCCCTAATAGCTCTCCCACTGCTAATTCTATTTTGAAGTTACCAAAATGAAATAATCTAACATCAAAATTCATATACCTTTTCCATAAACATGACTTGCCCATTAATCGCACATTCTCAAGCTACAAATTTAAACATGTATATGATGTGAAATTTTGCATTTCGGTATTTTTTTTTAGAAAAATAAAAATTTACTCAATAAAGATAATTTAATTAACATCGAATATTTTTCTTTTGCCCATTAGCTCCCAGTGAAGTTTCTTCTATTTTGATGTTACAAAAATAAAATATTCGAGCATTAACATTCATCTACCTTTGCCATAAATATTACCTACCCTTTACGTAATTTTCTCAATCTACTGATTTAACTATGCATATGTGAAATTTTACATTTCTATATTTGTTTTAGAAATAAAAAAATCACGAAGTAAAGATTATTTAATTAACCTCAAATATTTTTCTTGTTTCTGCCCGTTCTAAATCTACCTTTAAAGTTGTAAAAAAAAAAAAAAAAAAAAAAAAAAACCTATACAAACATTCATATGTATGCTATGAATATTAACTACTCATAAAACACTCACAACTCGAAGCGGTTTTCATTACACTGGAATGGCAACAGAATAACGTCGGCTATCACAAACAACTCGGCACTCCTTTAGGTATGAATTTATGCATAGACATTTATGTCTTTTACATACTTCTCTAAACATCTGTCATCCTCTTAAATTTGCATGGAGTGGGCAACACCCTTTGTTTATATGTATGAATGATATGCAACAGGTTAGCGACATCGAAAAAAGAGAGGAAGGTCAAGACATGAGAATTTACCAGTGAGGTGCAAGGTCAGGAGAAGTCCTTGAGGGGAGATACGGGAACTACTTACAAATCCATCTGCCTCTACGATTTTTTATGAGAGAGAAGGAAATAAGTGAAGTGTGTATGGGAATGTTCATGGAGTACTTGCCATCTGTTGCTGTGTCAGATTCAATTAGATTTTTTTTATTGTTGTTGTTCAGTTGTATATAACTAATTGGTTGAGTTTAGCTGCATGCGTGTCACAATATTCAGGTTCAATTGTCGTTGAAGAGATTTAAGCTTGATTTAAGGGGTGTGGTGTAGTGAAGCTTGTGTATTTTTAGGGATTGTGTTGTTCTTATATACTCGTACGTTGAGAAAGCTTATCTGATATTTTCAGGTAAGGATTACAAGAATACAGAGAGTTTAAAAGTGGTTAGCAGGTGCTGTATTTTTAATGGTGCTGGAGTAAAAAATTAAAGATTTTATCTCCTTACTTTAAGCAGATTCAAAAACTATCAATTAATTAGTTAAGGAGAAAAAAATCCATTATAAAAATTTTCTCACTGAGTTATAAGTTTGCTGAAGCTAATAATTAATTATAATAGTGACACACCCTTACTATTTTTCTTACTTATACTAATTTTCTATCATATGTTTCTAAACTGATTTTAGTTTATAATTCGTATTTCCTTTATAAACAGTTTTATAATAAAGTCTTTCCTGTATAAACAGTTCTATTATAAAGTCTGATGATTACACAATTCGTTTGCGTAAAACATTTAAATTCATAATTTTACTTATTTATTTTTTTATTATTAATTTTAAGTTTAAAATTTCTTGAAGAGCAATAAATTTAGTCATAACTTACATTTCTTGGATACACTTCCTATTACTTTAATTATTTTTTTAATATAATTTTATTTCTATTACAAGCATATTTTAACAAGTGTGTATTTATCTTCTATGGGGATTTTTATGGAGTACTTGCCATCTGCCACTGTGTCAGATTCAATTAGATTTTTTTATTGTTGTTGTTCAGTTGTACTATATCCTCCTGAGACCTGGCATCCATTTAAATGGCTTTACTTTCTCCTTCTATTGCGTTAAATTTCATTGTAGCAGTCTAAACCCAGTTTGGCATGGTAATGTATGAATCAAAAATCAGCATTCAGCTTTCGGATTTTGGCAACAGTAACTATTTTGTTTACAAAATGGCGTAATAAATGAGTCAAGTTGGAAATCTACGTTCTGCTGGTAAGTTTCATGTTATTTTAATTTGTTAAACTTTTTTTTTTTCAATTTTAATAGCAAATTTTAATACTTGCCTTATGTTCTTTATAATAAATTCTATTCTTTCCCATACTTTTAGCATTTTTTAAATTATTTTGAAGCAAGTTATGGCCTGAACATCCATTTAGATGGATGTGCTGTAAAACAAAATTAAATAATCGAAATTTATTAATTTCTTTAAAAACATCATTTTTGATGCCTATTTGTTGAAAAAAACTCATATTAAAAAATATATACGCATTATATTTTGTTGGGTCTCAAGAGGATATAGCTAATTGGTTGAGTTTAGTTCCATGCGTGCCACAATATTCAAGTTCAGTTCTAGTTGAAGGGATTTAAGCTTGGTTTAAGGGGTGTGGTGTAGTGAAGCTTGTGTATTTTTAGGGATTTTCTGTTTCTTATATAACGTTCTGAAAGCTTATCTAAAACTTTCAGGTAATGATTACAAGAATACAGAGAGTTTAAAGAGGGTTAGCATGTGCTGTATTTTTAATAGTACTGTGGTAAAAAAGTTAAAGATTTAACTTTTTATCTCCTTACGTTAAGCAGATTTCAAAACTAGCAATTAATTAGATTGGGAGGAAAAAAATTACAAACTAGAGAACAGAAATTCTGCTTTTTCAGAATTTAGTGTCACCTCCGGCATTTCCATTACTTCGTTTTCTTCTGATGGGCTGGTGGCTTCTATTATTATGAAACAGCCATTATAAACGAAGTGTTAGGTGAAGATGAAAGAGCAGCCGTAAAAAGTTAAAACTCTGATTTTCTGGTCAGAATGGGGGGGGGGGGGGGGGATGGCCATAATTTTTTTTTACAGTTGCTCTTTCATCTTCACCTAATATTTCATTTATAATGGCTGTTTCATAATAATAGAAGCCACCAGCACATCAGAAGAAAATAACTCGGTTAAGCGGGACTCTACTGTAGTACAAAACATATTTCAATTTTAAGACTTAAAGCACACGTTTTATTTTATGTAAAATGACGTCATTCGCACCCGCTTAAGAATTCCACATTTACGATCTACTCTTAAACATCTACAGTAAAGCATGCATAGCACATCACTATCGCGAAAAAATGCACAAATGCAGCAAAAAGATTCCGACATTCAAGAAAATCAAAAAAAAAAAAAAAAGGCTATCTAATGATTCATAGACTAGCCGCCCTTGGTGACCAGTTTGGTCTCCCTTAAAGGCATGCTAAGCATTGTATCATGTTGCTTTTATCCAAAATTTATTTTATTTGCTCAATCCTACGCCGAATCGATAGTTTCTGGTGCAGAAATCATGACCTCGCTGTTTTTATTTAGGCGGGCGCAGGTGATAAATAGCCAAACATTGTTCCCGTCGTATTTTTTCATATTTCATTAATTTCGTTTAAAATAAAATAGTTTCACTCATACTATATACTATATACAGTCACTAATACTATAAACCATGATATTTAATTTAAACATCAAAGCTTTGTTTTAATTTACCACGCGACAAATTGCTTATGACAGTCGCATGAAATGGACTATTATAATACTGATGACATGATGGCGATGAAATAATATTTGGCGATTTATCACCTACGCCCGGCTAACAATAAACTACCAAATTGGCCGCCTAGCATGTAAAAAGCGAAGCGGTCAACCCGTAACTATTGATGACAGTCACATGACTTAGGCTATTATTATAGAGATGCTTACAATTAAATATAGTATATAATAGCTCCATTGTTTTAACAAAAATCATTCGTTTATATTTTTTTCAAAATAGCACGTATTTTAATTACATTTTCTTTCGGTTGTTACGAGAAAATGGCAACAAAAATATCTAATTACTATTTTAAAACTATTTTTACTTTACTTTCTAGAGAAATGGAGTACTTCCGTTGCCAATATTAAGCAAATGGCTCCAAAAACTACAAAAAAAAATTAATATTTCAAAAATTAATGGAGATACAGTTTTCAAACAAAATGCATTTAAAAGAACTTTTTTTTTTTTTTCCAATACGACGGTATAAAAATTGAAAATGTGCGATGCTTAGAAGTTTAAAAAATTGCTAAAGAGTATTTAATCGTAACGCTTTGTTTTACGGCTAGCTTCTGTAAGGTAACGTTATTTTTTGGACACAAAGTAAACTGGGAGAAAGAATTGGCATACCGTACCGGAGGCTAATATTCCCTTATAAGAAGTTCTGAATTAGTTATCCGTTAGTTGAAGTTAATAATTAACTTCACAATACAGTAAAACAACCTTACTACCTTTCTCACTTTTACTGATTTTCTGTTATATGTTTCTAAACTGATTTCAGTTCATAACTCATATTTCCTTTATAAGCAGTTCTATGTGTTCTAAATGATAAAACAGTTCATTTCGTGTTACATTTAAATTTATAAATTTGCTTATTCTTATTTCTTCATTAATTTTAAATTTAAAATTTCTTCGAGCAATAAATTTAGTCATAACTTGCATTTCTTGGATACGTTTCCTATTACTGTAATTATTTTTAAAATAAAATTTTATCTCTATCACAAGCATATTTCAACAAGTGTGTGTTTGTCTTCTATAGGAATGTTTATGGAGTACTTGCATGGTTGCCAACTTCCCGATTTTTTAATACCAATATTTTTATGCAGAAATGCTTGTTTTATACAATCTCACAATTTCTGTAATTAAATAAAGCGAAGAATTTTGTAAGAATTTATTGGTTGACACATGCTGGACAATTGCACAATAAAATATAATAAATAAGAATGTATCCGTTTAAAGCACATTATCTTGCAAAATGGTACACATAAACAAGAACTTTTATATGAACTTGTACAATTAAAATAATGATAAAGACATAAAATCTACGTTTCGAATTGCTTCTACAGCCATTCATGGATAAAATCTCCTATTTATTCACGAGGATGACTGCAGAAGCACCTCGAAACGTAGATTTTATTTTTTTTTTATCATTATTTTAATCGTACAAGCTCATATAAAAGTTCTTGTTTATGTGTACCACTGAGCAAGTTTATTTGCTTTTAACGAATACATTCTTATTAGCCCCCTGTACGGTATGCTATTTCTTTCCCCTAGCTTATTTTGTGTCGTCTTCAAAAAATAACGTTACCTTACAGAAGCCAGTCGTAAAACAAAGCAGTACGATTAAATACTTTGTAGCAATTTTTTAGATTTCTAAGCATCGCACATTTTCAATTTTTATACCGTCGTATTAGGTGAAAAAAAGTACTTTTAAATGCAATTTGTTTGAAAACAGTATCTTCATTTATTTTTCAAAAATTAATTTTTTTGTAGTTTTCAGCACCATGTCTAATTTTGGCAACTCAAGTGCTCCATTTATGTAGAAAGTAAAGGGAAAATAGTTGAAAAATAGCAATAGTATCTTTTTGTTGCCATTTTCTCATAACAGCCGAAAGAAAATGTAATTAAAATGCGCGCTATTTTGAAAAAAATATAAACGAAAAATTTCTGTTAAAACATGGAGATATTATAAACTATATTTACTTTTAAGTATCTATAGACGCTTTCAGTGTGACGTCAGTCATGACGTTTTGGTTAGAAACTGACTCCAAACAAACGGTTGCTATGCGTCATTTCTTTTTAAATATAAATCGTGGAAAATGTTACAAGTACATATGAAGTATTAAAACACTTAGATGTGTGATATAGATATAAGATATAGCTGCAACGCACAAGCAAAATAGAAAAAACAACATAGCAACCGTTTTTTTTTTTTTTGTGTGTGTGTGTCAGTTTCCAAGCAAAACGTCATGACTGACATCACGGCTGAAATCGTCTATATTAATGTTACAAACAAATGAATGCCTATGAATCATTAGATACCCGTTTTTTTTTTTTTTTTTTAGAGTTTCTTTAATGACGGCATGTTTTTGCTGCATTTGTATATGATTTTGCGATAGTGACATCTTGTGTATGCTTTACGGTAGATGTTTAAGAGTGGATCGTAAATGTGGAATTCTTAAACGGATGCGAATGACGTCATTTTACATAAAATAAAAGTGCGTGCTTTAAGTCTTGAAATTGAAATATGTTTTGTACTATTTATATATGCATATTTTTTTTTCATCGGGGGCGACACTAAATTCTGAAAAAGCAGAATTCCTGTTTTCTAGTTTATTGAATTTACTGGTATTAAAAATATCGGGAGGTTAGCAACTAAGTACTTGCCATCTGTTGATGCGTCAGATTGAATTAAATTTTTACTTCCCGCTGTTTTTACAAGAAGAAACTACTGGATTCGTGAAAATTTACGAATTCCGGTTTTCGACGGAGTTAGACGTTTTAGGGGTCAGAGATACCGATAAACATGTTTTTACAAGATGTCTGTCTGTGAAACTCTCTGTTTGTCTGTCTGTCCGTCTGTGTATGTGTATGTAACACACATTTTGTGGGCGTTCTATCTCAAGAGCTAATGCACGCAATTTAATGAAAAATTATATTCAATTAGTGCATGATATAAATTGGTGCTTTTTTGGTGTAAATAGCTCAACAGGTGGCGCTGCTATGCTGTATTTTTCACGATTTCCGCAATCGCTCTATTTCAAGACGGATTTTATCAAACTTCAGATTTAGTTATAATGCTTAAAAAAGAACAAATATAACAATAAACCAGAAATACAAGAAAATAACTTTTAAACCTTAACAATCTCTTTAGGAGGGAAAAAATCCTTCTTCTCGTTGATAACTACCCGTTAGAAATTTATAGCTCGCCGTTGCAAAAGATAATTATAGGTCAGGCGATATTTAGCGCCTGAGTTAAAGGAAGTGAGAAGGAGCTACCCTGAAGATCAATGCATATTAATTTATCTAACAAAGCTAAGCACGTTCGGGAGAGGCTTTTAATTATTATTTTCAAACTGAAAAAAATATATATATTGACAGTATATTAGACAGTACAAAGATTGTGTAAAACTCCCATGCACAGAAGGAATTATAAGAAAAAACTCCATTGTACAAAAATCAGTGAAAAAGGAGTTGGAACTATTTATTTGGTGCTGTGTTGTTGAATTGTTAATTTTTTGGATTATCAGAAATGTCATGAAAGAGGTAAAAGTTCGAAATTTTGAGCTGATTATTGCAACAAACAAAAATTGTGGATACAGTTCTTTATTTAAAATAGACGTGTTGGTAATTCTACAGAAGGGGGCGGTGGGAGGGTTGTCACATCTCTTAATGAAACAAAATTTCAATATTAATCTGTGAACTCCTCGATTCAGTACCGGCGCACTCCACACTTCATGCTAGCGCCGACTATAGTGCAGTTTGGTATTCCGTAACATCAACTGCATATAGCTATGTTTGCAATATGGTGATAATGAAATATAACACATTATTAGATTACAAAATTTAATGACGAATCACACTGTGATATTTATTTTTATGAAAAAATTAATTTTGTTAATGAAAAACACAAATTTATGAAAGAATGTTTTCAAAAAACATTGACGTTTGTAATTTTGACGGAACGAATTTAGTACAGACACAGTATACCATGAATTAGGGGACAGTAGTACACAGTGAGACATCAGTCATTTCGACATATAGTTATAACTTTTTCTCCTTGCTGGCACTCATACATAACCACCTCATCTTATGCAACACGTGGATGTAGTTTCGGCACTTCGGTTACTCGCCCTACAAAATAGTAAGTAATTCTTTATTTTACAGGGGTTAAAGTTACATAAGCGTCCATTTTAGAGTTTATTTCCTTCATTATTGCATATATTTACTTAACCAAACTTAGCTATATCTAAGGATAGACAATTTCGACAAAACGACATAAGCATTCAAAGCGATGAAATTGATGATGAAACAGATATGGCATCCATTTTGTTACAACGTAACGAAAGTACACAGCGAGACATCCAGTTGTGGCACACAGTGAGACGTTTCTCATTGTGTACATACTATGTGGTTATGATGTTAAAAAAAGGTTATTTATTAAAATAGAAAGGTTTCTCTCTCTCTGTGTCCCTTTCACTCTGTGTGTGTAGACGTGCGATGGCTAGGGAAATCTGCTTAACGTAAGAGGCTAAAAATTTGCATGAAATTAGCCCAAGGTCTGCCATTGTCCGCCCGAGGCTCATATTTTTAATACTTTGAAAATCTAGAAATATTAATTAGAAATCATAAACTGCAGAAAATTATTGATAGAGTGTAAAAATGAAGGATTTATGAAAATATATGCATTGTGTCACTATGTACCACTTGTGGCACTCAGTGAGACAATTTTCGATACTCTGTTATGCTGCTTCTGCGCTTTTAGAAATAACTTTTTAAAAACCATTTATACATTAATGTGTAGCGTATTTGTGTAGCTTAAAGATATAGCAATTTTTTTTTTCAAAATAATAAAAATCGTCGACATTCGTTAAGTAATAATAAATTTCGTCTCACTGCGTACTACCCTCCCCTAATCGAGTTTATTTATTTTTGGATGAAGCGATTTCAGAGACCACTCACAGCAGATGTGAGAGAATTTTTTTCGTAGCAGTTAAGGGTTAAACTGGGAAAATTTTAAAAAGCAGCGGGCTTTGAGATCACTAACATCAGTTAAGGGGCGATCCATAAAGGATGTCACACTTTTTTTCAATATTTTAACCCCGCCCCTCCTCCCCTTTGTCACAAAATGTCACACTTCACCATACCCCGCTCCCCTCCCCTTGTCACATGTTACGCTATATTACGTAAACATATGCTTGCAGTTCAGAAACCAAGCACTAAGTTATAGGTCATATTTCAAATTTTATTTTTAAACTTTAACTATGTATTTTAATGACATTTGTGTGCATAACAATAAAAAGGATTCGTGAACTTATTTTGTATGAAATAAGATTAAGGTTTACAAGAAAAACCTAATTAATATGCAATAGCAATAAAATATTAATATGAAAGAGCACTTGAAACAGTAGTATTTTAGAATTTGAAATGGAATTTAATATATTTGATTTTTAAATCTTATATTTATTTTATGAACACAAAATACTTTAAAACAGATTGATTTTGAAGAAGAAGCCCCAATATTAGTTTTTACTTAAATCGAATTGCCATCACATTTTATTTGTCACATTAATATGAACATTTATAAAATTATGTATTAAATCATAAAATAGAAATCACTCTGAATCATTTACTATTACGACTCTTCCTCCCTTGGAGAAGATATGTGCCCGTCCATAGAGTACACAGGTATTTTGACATCACTCTCAACCTCGGGGATAGTAAACCCTCTAATGTCAATACAATGATAGTAAGCCCTATAACATTTAACCAAAATGTATGATGTCATTTTTCTTCTTACCCCCTCCCACCCCCTTGTCACAAACTATCACAATTTCACGAACCCCCTCCCCCCTCCAAGCGTGACATCATTTCTGAATGGCCCCTAAGAGGTTAGTTTCTGTTATAGCAATGATGAGTAAAGAATATATATGTATATATATATATATGTAATAAATTTGAAATCACAAATATATGAAGAAATTGATAAAGTTCTGAAGATGATTTAGAAATGAACATAGGAAACCAGTATATAAAATAAGAAACTATGAATGACTTACAGAATCGTCAGAGGAGCTTGTGAGTTCATTCATAGAAAATGCGTTATTTCATCCAATTTTGTCGACATTAAGCCTAAAATGACAAAATTTAGCTCCTTATAACGCAAACATTACAGAAAATAGATAATAAAAAGCTAAGAGATCCAAAGAAAGATACACCTCATACAGGATATTAAAAATTATTAGAGCACAATACCTGAATGACATACTAAGAGTCAAAACTACTGCATATCAGCATGGAAAACAAAGTTAAGACTATTTTAACATGTGGTCTACAGTTGAGCATCTGCGTGAGACCCATAACTGTGCTGCCATCTGGTGTGAGAAAGGAAAAATGTATAAAGGAACTGAATTAATAACAATAATGTTTAGTGTTGCCATCTTAAGCCCCCCCCCCCAAAAAAAAAGGGAAACGAAAATGATTGAAGAAATCAAGTATATATATATATATAATATATATATATATGTACTTGAAATATGTGTACGATGTGTAGTTGAAATATCACATCGTGCTTATTACGTATTACTGGAGTCATACCACATTTTAATCAGCCGTTGGTGATGTTGTAAGCAATCCTACCACTTAACACAAGCATTGCTAGCGGAGGTATCAACTCTGAAAATATAGCAGCTGTAGAGCGATGATAATATTGGTATAGTCCAATCAAACACTTATTATTTCATTATGAAAACAAGGCAGCTTGAGTGGCGAAAAAAGGCGCATGAAGAAATATGGGGTTTTCCTAATTAAACACATGGAAACGTAGTCATAGAACAACTGTTTATTCCATCAGAACACACCAACACTAAACAATTCCCGCAGATGAGAAATCAGAGCATTCCACTCGAGCATAAACTAGTTACTCATGCTAAATAAATGTTAATTTATGAAATGAATATTCTACATGGCTAAGGACGCCGGGTAACAGGTTATGTAAACAATCACAGCACAAAAAAATCTCTCTCTCTGAGCTCATGCTCTCGCTATTTATGAGAATGCGCGGAGGAATTCCGATTGAAATGAAAACTTCAAGCTAAACCAACGAAAATCACGAACGAGCCTCGAAGTGAAGCTGGGATCCGACACTCAGCCAATGGAGAGCGATCAAGAAACGTCACAGGAAAGAATCCCAGCGCCGATAATGGAATGATTTCTATGTGAAAAGGCTGACGCCTCGCGCGCGGGAAAATGAGATGAAATAGAATAAAAAAGTAAAAATGTCTTTGATAAACATTCGAAAAATAAGTAACTGCATTCAGAACTTTACAGTTTGGTAGACGATAAAGATTAATGAAGGGATTAAAAGTTTAGATTACGTTTTGGAATAAATCTATTATTAAGATACGCGTTTTAAAAATAGAGGAATTTAGCTAGAAATAAATAATAGAGCGTATTAAAAAAAAAAGGAAATAATGAATAAGCCGGCAATTTAGAATAATTTAAATGAATAGTAAAAGGTAAAATTTTTATATAACATATATATATATACATATATATATTTAAAGGGGGGATATCACTTTTAGCAGTTCCATATGGCATGATTTTAACACAATATTAAAAAAATTTTGAGTGGTAAATATTACGTCAAATTATACAAGAAGTTTAAAGTAAATTGTACAAAATTTTGTTCACGTATTACTTTAAACACTTTTAATGAAAAATAATTAGAATTTAGTTTAAATAAGACACACTGATTAAGCATTTTCAGAAAGCTGATTTGACGTACAGGTGTGGCGCGAAGGATTATTGAAAATATATTTGATATATCTACTTAATATTACATATCTATAATCTTAAAATATTGTACTTAAAGTTCAACCTAAAATAATAATCAAGTTTACAGATGAAAATGTTATTTCAGGCAATTAAATCATAAAATAAAAAAAATTATCATAAAATTTTAATAAAAATTTAAAAAATAAATAAATTGCAGGTACTTACCTAAAAATAGGTAGAGGTTATAAAACTATATTAAATACAATATAATACAAAATACTAAGTTTCTATGTTACTTAGTTTTGGAAATAGGATGCGCGCAATGTCAAAAATATCTGTTTTGCAAAAATGATTTTACAGTTCATATTTACAGCTCATATTCAAAATATTAGAATAATTACTTTTATTTTACACATCGGAAATATCGTTTGGTAATTTAATGTCTTTTAATGCAAATATGCAAACGATATATTTTTTAAGAACTTATTGTGGATTAAACTTATTTATTATCCTAAAATGAATATCATTTTTGAAAAGATTAATTGAAAAAAAATATATTTTGAAAAGTCAAAATATTAGAATATTTACTCAAGTGGTTAAAAATATTAGAATATTTCATATTAATTATCTTTTAATTATCACCAAATCATAACTGGTGGCATCATTAATTAAATTCAGACGATTTTATTTAAAATCAGTATTTTTTTTTTTTTTTTTTTTTTTTTTTGCAGTTTGTTTGCTTTTTTGTCTTAAAATGGGTCGTGCGAGTGATATTCCTGAATCTATTAAACTTCGTATGGTTGATTTGTATCGGAACGGTTAAAATCAATGTTATATAGCGAATTATTTACATTGTTCGCAATCAAGCATTAGTAATACTAACGCAATATTTAAAAAATTGAAAATTTCAAAAATAATCACCGAAATGGCGGCCGAAAACCAAAAGCATATGCTAGTGATGACAGGAAACTGAAGCGTATAGTTAAGAAAAACCGTTTTAAAAGTGTGCGATTCTTGCACCGAAAATAGAAAGAAGAATGAGTTGAAGTTTCCACATGGACAACATTAAGATGTCTCCATAAATTTAAGTTTGAATCTCGTGTATCGAAAACAAAACCTCTTATGACTGCAAAACAAAAGCGTATAAGATTGAATTGGTGTAAATCAAGACGTTTATGGAGCGAAGAAGATTGGAAAAATATATTATTTTGTGATGAAAGCATGTTTTGTATTATTTCATATGGTAATCAAGGTATTCGAGTTTGGAGAATGAAGCAAGAAGCATTTGATAAAGAATGCCTTAAAAGTTCCGTAAAATTTGCTGCTAGTGTCGTGGTTTGGGATTGCATAAGTTCAGAAGTACCTGGAAAGTTATGCATCGTCTACGAAAATTTTAACTCTCAGATATATCAATAAATTTTAGACTATTACATGATTCCATCATCAGAAGATTTATTTGAAGATGATTTAAAATTTCAACAAGATTTAGCGTCACCGCATACCTCGGTGTCAACTAAGAATTGACTCCACCAACGCAACATTGAGGTACTTCCTTGGGCACCAAACTCACCAGACCTCAATCCCATCGAAAACGTATGGTGTATAATGAAGAAAAAAGTTCCAAGAAAATCCTCCTTCAAGTAAAACTGAGTTGGTGGAACGTACAAAGTCTGTTTGGGCTAATATTGATAGAAATGTTTGTAAACACCTTGTATATAGTATGCAAGATCGATTGTATGCGGTTATGAAAGCTAAAGGAGATGTTACAAAATATTAACTACCATTTACTTCATATTCATAAGGTAATATTGTTGCGTAAAATAAAATATTCTAATATTTTGAACTAATCTAAATTTTATTCTGATATTTTGATGTGTTTCAGAAAGCTGTATACCTAATTTATTGTACTGTATTTTACATTTTGTAAATGTTAAAATCTTATCTAAACATTCCAAATTTAATTTATAAGAAGTTTAATTGCATTTAGTTAGCATCAAAAATAAATAAATGATAAATAATTTTTTCTCATTACTTTTCTCAAGTATTCTAATATTTTGAATATGAGCTGTACCTTGATTTCGATAAATATCGCTCCACATATTTTATCATAAAACCGGTTCTAATTGGAGTATCGTCATATTTTTTCCTTTTTTTTTTAAAGCTTGGTAACATGTTATTCCTTAAGGGTGTTCTCAAATCCAAAAGAGCAACTTTCTGATATAAGTTTTAATTTATTTTCGTTCGAAAATGCAGAAACTATGTAATTGAGATGTTTTTTTTTTTTCATTTTTTTGAAAACGGAATAGATCTTTCAGGAAATAGTGTTAAAGTGGGCGTTTTGAACCGAATTTCCGCGCGAAGGAAGAAAGAGCCTCAAGAGCGGGCGAAAAACGTGTTTGTCACGTGATCAAATTTGCTTATAACTCAATAGGTAATGGATTGATCAAAAAAGGGAAAAAGATTTCAATTCCTAATCGCTTCCATGCCCAGGGTTTCCAATTTTATACCTTTCCGTTAAGAAATGAATTTGTAAATGTGTCAAAACGTTTTGCGCTTGTTGAGCAGATCAGTTAAGAACAGCCTTAATTATGGACATTTTTTTTAAGGTAATCTCCTCCCTTAACACAAGTTAAAGGTTAAACTATGAAAATAAAAAAAAAGTAACGGTCTGTGAGACCGCTAATACTAGTTAAAGATTAAGTTATTCTATAGAAATAAATGAGCAAAAAAAAAAAAAAAAGTTATTTTTAATTTAAGTAGAGATTTGCACGGGCCCGGGCCGGGCGGGAAAAATGAAGCCAAAATTTTTAACGGCCGGCAAATTAAATACAATTTTCTTAACCGGTCGAGCGAAGAAAAAAATAAACGCTGGGCCGAATAAAAAATTACGGACCTGGCCCGTTTATTTTTTTCTTCTGCCCCGGTCCGGGTCAATAAAGAGGTTAAATGAGCCGACCAGCCAGATAGAGAAATTTAAACTAATCGGATAAAACACTAACAATTTTCAATGGCCGTAACCGGGGAAAGGTTAAGTATACATGTCTAGTAGCATCCGGCAGTTACATGTTATCTGAAATAGGGCTTTTTCAGTAGACTCGGGTCGGGCCGGGATAAGGCTTACATATTTTTCTACATGCTAGATCTACGTGGCTCCAGTCACCCGAAAACCACCGTTCATTAATGTTAATCCAATGGAAGAATTTTTATACGATATCTCGTTTGCATTTCAATATTTTTATGCGGTTATTTTCTTTTTTGCATTGGTTAGCTGATCGATCTCTACAAGGCTGTTTTATATTTCTTTTGTACTGACGATTTAGTTATTTTTAATTAGGACAAACTCACTTTCGGAACTGGTTTGGAAAGCGAAAGCATCCTTGAAAAAAATCTGCAAACAAAATCGAAAAGTAAAAATCGGCCTTTGTAGAGATCGACATTATCTATGGAATGTAATGCAATGCAATGCAATGCAATGTAAAAAAAAAAGGAAAAAAAATAATAATAAAATAAATAAAAAATACAGTATTGAAATGCAAACGAGATATCTTAATCTGGGAGCACGGCAGTGCGTCCGCCAAGTTCTCACAAGCCGTAAGCTACCTTTTCCTGAACCATTTCGGCATACTTTTCGCCCCCTCATAATATCGTTTTAGGGAGAGGTATAGAAATTTTTCTTTTATACACATGTTCGTATGATCAAACTGAACTAAGGGTCCACGATTTCATGTTTCTGTATTTAGTAGTTTTCGAAATATTAAATTCCGAAAAAGCACTTTTTTGTCACTGACTCACTTCGCCTCATCAAATAACTAAGGTACTTCTAGAAGTCGTAGAATAATGCAATCTCACAAGTAAGTCGGTTTTGCAGCACAATTAACCAGAAAAATCTGAAAACACAGAATTTCCGCCTCTAAACCCTTCAAACAGGGGGTGTTGATTTGGCCGTAAACAGGTCCTAACACATTCAATTGTGCCAATGTTGGTCGCCAAAACTCGATTACAGAGTTTTGAGGGGGTCACGTAATTTCAAGCACAATAAAATTTTATATATATGCTTTTCCAAAGATGATTGTTAAATAGAAAAAATGAATATAACCTGAAAATTTTAATCAGTATAGGTTATGATATATTTACGATATTAAAACAGTTAACAAATATAATCGCAATTCGGTACGTTTCCGATATAGTAGCCTTGGCGAAATAGAGAAAATAGCCTTGACGAAAAAAGGAATTTGATAAATAACGTATTTTCTGGCAACCTATTTACTGTGTCATATACACAAGCAATTTTTTCCATATGTATACAATTTATTTAATGTAAGGAACCCGTTTATTTATATTTATATACCAACATAAATAATTTGGGCACAGATGTCATATTCGCCCCATGTTGGCGCGATTTTTTTCTGACGCCTATGTCATATACGCAATGTATACTTAAGCGGCGACAAAGTGTCGTTATTTTGCTTGATATGGTAACCCGGAAGTTGTTGTTTATGCTGTTGATGTTTTCGCCAAATCGGCGTCGGAAAGAAATCGCGCCAATATGGTCGAATATGACATCTGTGCCATAATTTGTATATAAAAAACAATATTTTATACATGTATAAATAAAATGTTTATATGTACATAAAAAACATAAAAGTTCATCAGGTTTGTTTTCATAGTTGTTTATGTCATTTGGCATCATTTCTCAGTTTCTGAAGTCCGAATTGCGCCAAGATTTTTAAAAAAAGCCAAGGTCCCTATAGTGGAAAAATATCCTAATTATCACATGAAAGTTTAAAAACTTCCTTTTAATTAAATGTAATGTGTAACTAATAAAGCTGTCTTTAACGATGTGCGACTGATGCGGCGTCCGAAGTCCGCTGCTAATGTTATTATATTGCATTATTAGCCAACTTGCAGTTAATTTTAAATCTGTAAAAGAAAGATTATAGTTATAGATAATATATGTTGGTCGCCAAAACCCGATTACAGAAAATTAGCCTGAGTTATAAAGGTGTTACATGATTTGAAGCTGAAAGAATTTTGATATGCTTTTACAAAAATCTTAATAAGGCAAATATTTCAGTTTATCTGTCCATCTTTCTATTTTTTACTTCCTTAAAACAAATTTTATTAAAGACCGGGAGGCGTCTGCACAGATCATCACCTCATTGAGTTGACGGCTGAAATTTTAGGTTTAGTGAAAAATCGATTAGCGTATTAAAATGGTCTCCCGAGTCATATCTTTGTGGAAATCACCTACAGACCCGATTTTACCGGTTAATTGGTGGATTTTCCATTGTGTTTTCCTGCACCTATTCCTCTGTTTCCATACTTTTGGATGCAGGAAAATACAATAGTAAACCTATCAGTCAACCACTGGGTCTTCAGGTGGTTTCTACCAAGATATGACTTAACAGACCAGTTGCATTTTAATATGCAAATCATAGTTTTAACTAATTCTAAAATTTCAGCTGTAAACTCGATGAGGCGATGTGCAGACGCCTCCCAGTCTATTATAAATGTCGAAATTCTAATCTCAATA
This sequence comes from Maratus speciosus, assembly GCA_963932465.1. Lineage (NCBI taxonomy): Eukaryota > Metazoa > Arthropoda > Arachnida > Araneae > Salticidae > Maratus > Maratus speciosus. The sequence goes on from OZ010799.1 coordinate 11,960,731, forward strand.
GCACTCTGTTCAATCTGGCAAATATCCTTACTATTTATGGAACACTATTCCCTTAAGTGCGGTTTAGTGATGTTAATGAACTTTATGCATATACAGGGGTCGCAGCATATTGGACAAATTTTATTGTTCTTACCAGTAACTTTTATCAATAATCTTCATGGTATAGTCCTATTGCATATCTTATAAAAATGTCTTTTGACGATTATTGATAAAATATACTGATAGGAACAATACAATTTGTCCTATATGCTGCGATCCCTGCATATGCATCATGCATATTATACATATGCATATAATACGTAATACATTTGCATCATACGTATTATAGGTATGTGTATAATACATAATACACATGCATCATTATGACGTCAGAATAAACAAAACATTTTTTGTCACTAAATTTGAGAATTGACATGATATATTACCAAATTTGGCAACACTTCTCTAAATGTTGACAAGCTTGGCGAGTATTTGACGCTAGTGGCTATTTTTCAATGAGTTAATTATTAATGCGAGTCATCTATTTATATTTTTCCGCATATCATCTGAATAGTTAAATGGCATAAAGTACAAATATTTACAAAGTGCCAATAGTTTTGTCACTGCACAAACCTCTGCTATTGTTATTATATTGTACTGTTATTATACTTACTGTGATTATGTTGTTAATTTTTACTCTGCTAAAACTTCTGTATTATATAAAGAGAATTTACGGAAGCTATTAAAGCACCGAAACTGCCAGTTCTCCTTATTATTATTATAATTCTATAATATGTAACCTGTTAATCGATGTGTACGTTAGAATGAATCTTCTATAATCCGGTTCCTCGCATGTTAGTTTTCAGGTTTCGAATAAAATTAGCTTAAATCTTAAAACCATGGCACATTAGCTAAGTCTTCAACACGATCAGATGAGAAGAATGGTAGATTTTAAATGGATCATGGCAGTGAGCCCGTAGACCTTCTATTCTTCCGTAATCGAGTCTATTGAAAAGGTTAACATGGAACAAAAAAATATTAGCATCAATATGGTTTAATGCAAATGCAAATATTTTTCAAAGGATTTCATAACAACCATTTCACTTGTACCCAATCGTATCAGTTTAAATACAACAATTAGCAGTGAGTTCAATTAGAAAAGATTACTTAATAGGATTAAAACTTTTCGCATTAGAGAACGAATCATAACTGATAAGGAAACATACACAAGTGAAGTAAATTAAATTATGAATAACAGTAACATGATGCAACGTTTAACATGCAATTAATAGAGTAAATACTGCTTGCTAGAGGCGGCTAGTATTTTAATATAAAAAGAAATAAAGTATAAATTTGTAAAGCTCAATAATATAAATTTAGGTATTTTCATGTTCAACTCTATTGTTCATACTGCATTCATTTCATTTAAAAATATAAACTTTTCACTCATCTCATTTAAAATAGATGAATTTCCCTCATTTTATTTAATAGAATATTTAACATAGAAATAAATAAATAAATAAATAAGAAATAATAACATAATATTATGTTATTATTTCTTATTGTTCTTTAATTATTCATGTATAATTTCTAATTTACACATGTGAAAAATGAAAACTGCTATTGGCGAAAAAACAAAATGCTAATGAAGAGATTTGCTCCCGGCTAACATAAAAGTACCGAAATTTATATATTTTTTTAATATTAATATAGTTTAGACAAACAAACTTGAAAAAACATACAAAAAGAACTGATATCCCAACAAAAAGTTTTCGGTAAAAAAAAAAAAAAAAAAAAAAAGCCAAGTTCTCCTTAATGTTTCGGCCAGAAAAAGTAGTGATATCTGAAGTTCGCAAAAGTTAAAAGCCAAACATCCCAAATCTTTCATTGAAAATGGCTTCCTGCGACTTGGTCGTTAATGCCTTCAAGAGGGTTTTTCAAATTCTAAAGTATGCTCAAATGAACTTTATGCGAAATCCATATTTTGAGGATTTTAAGCATTTTGTGACACAAAGTAGAGAAATAAAATACACATTTAAAGAAAGCATATAAACCACTTCAGTCTATTTAAATGCTTAGAAGTTAAAAATAAGAAAATAACTGTATTCAGAAGATAATATTCCAACAGGACTAATTGCTAAAAAACAATTAGTATCCGCTTTTAACAGTTTAACCCCCTCAAGGGCGGTGGTTTATTTTTGGATCATTTAAATTTAATCTCTAAATGGGACATTGTTACCAGAATTTTGATTTGGAAATTGTCGTTTTAGTTAGTACGTGCAGAACAATCAACTTACTTTCAAATACATTTGTTTGTAAATTCTGGTGTCATTCATTCATTTCAGTATTTTATTAATAGAAGTTTTGCCCCTGAAAGGGTTAAAGCGAACAAGTGCATTCTAAGGTTATTGCAATACCTCTTAATATATGCAAACAAACTATAAGATATGTTCAAATGAAAAAATCTCTTTCGTCAATGCACAAGATTTCAATATTATACATTAAAATATAATGTAACACATTATGAGACTTGAAAAAAGTAAATTTTATTTTATATCTTGGGTTTCATGTTAATGACTTTAGGTTTAGACCGTACAAAATAAATTTCAATTGAACCATAAATGAACTAAATGATTTGTAATCAAAACTAATGTTTGTTGAAACTCAACAGTATTTTTGAGAAATCTTTTACTTGTAATGTCTTCATGTGAATTCGCCTCTTTGCATTCTAATATTACTTTTAATATTTAAATAAATCATAAATGCGTAATTTACATTAAATTGAAAATGCTATAGAAGACATTAACGGCCAAGTCGCCGGAAGCCATTTTCAATGAAAGATTTGGGATGTTTGGCTTTTAACTTTTGCGAACTTCAAATATCACTACTTTTTCTGGCCGAAACATTAAGTAGAACTTGGCGCTTTTTTTTTTTTTTTTTTTTTTTTTTTTTTTTTTTTTTTTTTTACCGAAAACTTTTTGTTGGGATAGAATTCTCCTATTATATTAAGATTAGTGTCTCTAAGATTAGAAGTCTTTTCGCGTGACCGAAGTAGCCTCGTCGGGCGAACAAATTGTTTCGTAAAATTAATAGTATTAGTAATGAATTTTTGATAACGGAAAATTTTGAAATATACTTTAATAAATTACAGAGAAATATTTTTAAAAATCTCTTTTTTTCATTATATATCTTCAAAAGTTATGATGCTTTTAACCATGTTTTTTTCTTTCATTCTGAACATATTAATGTGTTTAATGAATCTTTATTTGAATTTAAGAGCCTAATGAGTCTAAATGATTATTAATGTTGCTATTTTGTACGCTCTAGCTTGCAAACATATGGTAATCTAACATATACTGTTAATTTCTTCCATAAATATTTATGCAGTATTCTAGAAAAGAATCTTAATTGTATGTTAAGAAAAATCGGAATTTCTTGTGGAAATTTTGTAGGGTCTGATTTTTTTTTTCATGGACCGGGTCTGGCCGGGCCTGTTTTCACTGATTTTTGCACGTGCTGGGCAGGGTGTGAACCGTGAAATTACAAACGGCCCGGGCCGGGGCCGGGCCGAACTTTCAGTTTTTCCTCCGGGCCTAATTATTTTTCTTTCTGATCGGAATTTCCGCCTTTCCGGCCCGTGCAGACCTCTAAATCAAGTCTATCGTACAAGGAAGAAAAGAAAAATAATTTTATCCGTTGATAACCACCTTGTAGAAATTTATATCTTTCAATGTTACAACAAGATAGCGATAGAGGTCAGACGATATTTAACACCACGCCTGAACTTAAGGATGTGAGAACAGAATTCCCCCAAGCTCAAGTTCAATTAACTATTGTTACAAACCGACACACGTTCGAGAGTTTTTTTCTTATTCAGCTGAAGATGATACTTATTTTGACAACACCCTTGACTGCAAAAAAGATGTCGAAAAACGCCTACAGAAGAAGGTAAAAAAACGTAAATTACACCAAAAGTAACGAAGTAGGCGTTCGATCTGTCCACATCGTGCTAAGTCGCCCACTGCTGCGTTGAGTTGTTAACCTTTCGCATCTTCAAAAAATATCATGAAAAATGGGAACGTTCTTTTTATTATTTTGCTCTTTACATGTGGGTGGCAACGTGCTGGGTGCATTCAGCTGACAGGCGGATATTGTGAAAGGAGAGGATGAGTTGAGTTGTTGTGCTCTTGTCTGATATCATTAATTTTGTTGTAAAAAAGGTGAAAATTTCAAAAAGGTTTATTTGATCATTTTGAGTAAAATTGCTTTTAGAGAAGGGATGGGGGCGGGGATTTTCTTTTGGGTTTAAGGTATGTCTATGCCATCGGAATTTGAATATTTGTAAATCTTAAGTTTAAATTGATAAATATTTTTTTTAATGTCATAAAAAGTGGCATAAACATAAAGATTAGTCATTTTTTTTAAATTCTTTATTAAAAAATAGTATAAAATTAACCAAAAAAATATAAATACATTTTATAAATGTCATAATAAATTTAACAATGCTATTCAGGAACTAGACTATTTTTATGACAATAACCTGAATAATTTAAAAGTTATTGGTATAAAAAGACAAATAACGGTGAAATTGCCTGAAAAACGTTAAGAATTTACAAACTAAAACTGTGTCACACTCATAAACTTTTTAATAAATCAAGCATAAGTAGTCTATTTCCTTTGAATATATATTTGATGAACAATTTAAAATTTTTGTTGTAATTGAACTATTATTTACAGACAATTTTTCCAACACAATTTTAGAAAAAATAAATAAATAAATAATAAAAAAAAATGCAATTTAACAAATTACAACGACCATTTGGAAAATGATTTTTTCAAAGACTAAAATTTAAGACATAAAAAATCGCACGGAGTTGAACATACATTACGTACGCCATGGATTACATTTTTCGTAACTGTAAATTTTTAAACCTCTGCGGAGCTGGTCATACATTACGTACGCCATGGATTAAACATTAATATTCCTGGACCAATTTTAAATGAAATTTCATTCATAAACTTCTAAACACTCCACAATATTACTTTTTACACCGTCGTGTAGAGGGGAAAAAATGTACTTTTAAATGCAATTTGTTTGAAAGTTGTATCTCAATTTGTTTCTGAGTTATTAATTTTTTTTGTAGTTTTTATTACTTTTTTGTCATAGTGGCAGCAGAAGTATCCATCTCTGTTGAAAGTAAAGGGAAAATACAGATTACTGTATTGACCAATCAGAAAACGAATAAAATGCGGATTCAACCAGTAAAACGCTTCAGATATGTTTTTGATTTCCTACCCTGACGGAACACAATACCCTGACGGAGGACAATATAACCATTTTTCCAAAAGGTTAAAAAAAAAATCACTTTTGGGAAAATAAAAAAACAAATTTCAACGTAGTTTTTTAAAGTTTGTCAAAATATAAAGACAAGCAACAGATATATAAACACTAGAAAACAGGAATTCTGCTTTTCCCGAATTTAGTGTCGCCCCCGAGGAAAAAAAAATTACATTTGTATATAAATATAGATAGTACAAAATATATTTCAGCTTTAAGAGCTAAAACACACTCTTTTATATTATATAAAATGACGTAATCCGCATCCGCTGAAGAATTCTTCATTTACGATGCAGTCTTAAACAACATCTACAGTAAAGTACGCTTAGAACATCACTATCACTGAATAATACACAAATCCAAAAAAGAGATATCGTCACTCTAAGCAACTCGGCAAAAAAATCGGCTACCTAATAATTTATATGCCTTCATTTTTATGTAATATTAATATAGATACTTAAAATTAAATTTGGTTTATAATAGCTCCATATTTTATCAGAAATCATTCACTTATATATATATATATATATATATATATATATAAACAGGTATTTTAAGTACATTTTTTAAAGTTGTTATGGGAAAATGGCAACAAAAAGATTTAATTACATTTTCCAAATATTTTTTCTTTACCTTCTACAGAAATGGAGTACTTGAGTTGCCAAAATCAAACAAAATGCGTTAAAAACTAAAAAAAAATTAATATTTCAAAAATAATTTGAAATGTAGTTCTCAAACAAATTGCATTTAAAAGTACTTTTTTCCCCAATACGACGGTATAAAAATTGAAAATGTGCGACGCTTAGAAGGTTAAAAAATTGTTATAGAGTATTTAACCGTTCAATGATACATCTGCTTTGTTTTACAGCTGCCTCATACAACGGAACGTTATTTTTTAGAGACGACATTTTAATAGCTGGGAGAAAAGAATAGCATATGCCTAATATATGGGGCTAACAAAATTTCAACTAAACTCGAAAACACAAATTAAGATTTTATATTAATTTCAAAAACAGAAATTTGAAACTTTTGATCGAAATTGACGTTTTGAAGGCACACAAAATAGCTTAAAAGAAATGGTGGTCAACATGCATGTAGAAAATTATTCTGTACCTTGGAACAAAAAGGGCTAATGTCCAAAATTGAGAAATTTCAGTTAAATGCACGAATGAATTCAGGATGCGGTATAGAGTAATTGCTAAAAGGGCTAAGTCCTCGGAATATTACATCATTGAAAACAAAATATTTTGTCTAGGCCAATGTTACTTACTGTTAATGTAAAAATGGCCAATTTAAAATGTAAAAAAAATAAATAAAATAAAAATAAAAAAAAACAATTTAACAAATTACAACGACCATTTGGAAAATGATTTTTTCAAAGACTAAAATTTAAGACATAAAAAATCGCATGGAGTTGATCCTACAGTACTTACACCATGGATTAAACGATAACATTCCTGTACCCATCATGAACAAATTTTAAAAGAAATTTCAGTTTTACAGTTTTCTGTACTGTAAATTTTTAAACTTCTACGGAGCTGGTCATACATTACGTACGCCATGAATTAAAGATTAATAGTGTTATTACACGTAAAAATTGCAAGCAAGAAAAATCGCCTGCGACTCTTCAAATTTTCTATGAAACTTACGTAATAGCCAAGCATTTCATTGGCTGTTCGGGAAAAGGCTATCATCAGATTTCCAAAAAATCTCACGACCAATTTTAAATAAAATTTCATTCTTTTAACTTCTAAACATCCGGCAATATTACTTTTTATACCGTCGGATAGAGAAAAAAATGTACTTTTAAATGCAATTTGTTTGAAAGCTGTATCTCAATTTGTTTATGATTTATTAATTTTTTTTGCAGTTTTTATTACTTTTTTGTCATAGTGGCAACACTCTGTTGTCCGTCGTTGTTGAAACTAAAGGGAAATACAGATTACTGTATATACCAATCAGATAACGAATAAATTGCGGATTAAACCAATGAAAACGTTCAGATATGCTTTTGATTTCCTACCCTGACGAGAACAATAACCATTTTTCCAAATGGTTAAAAAAAAAAAAAAAAAAAACTAAATCAATGTAACATTAGATTGTAGTGAGAAAAACATTACTGAATTAAAATGTACAACTTTGAAAAATAGTAGTACAAAAATCGTTGCAAGATTCTTAAAATTCCTCAAACTTAAATTGGGTTTCCTGCCATTTGAGAAAAATGGACATTGGCCCTTTTTGTTCCAAGGTACAGAATTAATGCAATAATAATAATAATAATAATAATGCAATGTAATAATTATAATAACAATATATAGTTATATTTAGAAAGTAATGAAAAAGTAAAATGCGATTTTTGTTATTGCATTTTGGATGAAAATAAATAATATTGTGTTAATTCTTAGTTACTTTTAACGCAATACAAGCTGAATTTTAGACCATCTGACAAGTAGTTTAATATTTGAGTTTTTCATATCATTCATTTCTTCAAATATCGAGTAGCAGGTATAGACGGAGGGAAAATTTGTCAAAATGGAAAATTTCATACCAAGTCGCCATGATTTCACCACAGGCATTTGTACATCCTTCTTAATACGAGGGGATATCAATAAGTTTTTGCCCTCGCATAGAAATAATTGAGTGAAATATATGAAATTGCTACATTGTATTCGTCCTTTTCTATATAGTCACCATGCACAGTAACACATTTGTGCAACCGGTATTTCAAGGAGAGGGAGGAGGATGTATTCCAGGAGGCGCGATAGTTGACCCAAAGGGGATCATTTTTCTAACTCATGCGGATCCCCACTGTGACATATTGTTGGAAAGGCCTGTGACCACTTATTCATGTTAAGCACCTTCCGAGCTGCTCTCCCCCAAATTTGCCCTCGGGGGGGGGGGAGCACTTTTCTAAATTTTACGGACATCACTCATGTCCCCTGGAAGGCAAATTTGGGGGAGTGGCTCGGGTTGATGCATAGCATGAATAAGTGGTCACAGGCCTTTTCAACAATATGTCACATGTGGGGGTCCGCAAAAGTTTGAAAAATGATCCCCTTTGGGTCTACTATCGCGCCTCCTGGAATACATCCTCGCCTCTCTCTTTGAAATACCGTTTGCAGAAATGTGTTACTGTGCACGGTGACTATATAGAAATGGACGAATACAATGTAGAAATTTCATAAATTTCATTCAATTATTTCTATGTGAGGGCAAAAACTTATTGATACATCCTCGTATTTTCCAAATCGTCTCTTAATATAGATTAACATACCAACCTTTAAAAAAAAAATTTTACAAGTCCCTAACAATATAATTTGACAGTAGTTTATAAATAGTTACAAACAGCTGTCTAAAGGACAATATTTTACAGAAATCTAATGGGGAGATAGAATTATTGTTGTGAAGAACAACTTTTAACACTCTTTTATTTAACTCAACCTGGTTTTTGTATGGATCGATAAAATTTTGTTATCTTCCATAATCTGACTGTTTTCTAAATTTCAGTAACAATGCTTTTCAACAACAGAAACATATATCTTATTTAATGCAATTTCAGAAAGTAGTGTCAAACTTAATTCAAAAGTATTTTTCTAAAGATAACACGAAGGGTGGAGCTATGGAGGAAGTTACGGGGGCATATCCCCTCTATGCGAAGAATGTTTTTATAATACAATACATAATTAAAAAATTAAAATACACATTATGGGTATTTTAATTTAAAAACAAGTCGGAAATTGTGCGCCAAACGTGGCAAATGAGGTGCGTTCGTGCTATAGCTTGTTTTACACTATGACGCAAAGGTTTAGACAATGACGTCATTCAGCTTTAAAATGTAGAATTATGACGTCAGAATTACAAAAACCTGTAAATATATTCAAAAACTGATTTAAAATGCTATGTACAAAAGACAGTCGTTTTATTTGCTATAATACTAATTTTTTTCATAAAAATTCAAATGTGCTTGTCGCAAAAGTTTAGACACTATTCTAAATTTCTTTGAATATTCGCTGGCATATGCAAATTTAGAATCGATGATGTCACAAATTTGGAGTACTTAAGTTCTGCAAACGATTGCGCTTCATAGTCGACATGCCGAGAGCTAAAGAAATTCAAGTGAATGAGGTTTCAAGGATTTGGCAGTTGAAAGGTGAAGGGAAGAGCGTTTCTGAAATTTCTGCTATTATTAATAGGTCAAAAAAATCTATTTATCGAGTTTTATCGAGTGGTTCCGAATATAAAGCAAAATGTATGTCTGGGAGGCCACGTGTGACAAATGTACGAGAGGATCGCCTGATACAAAGACTAGCGAGTACTCAACAAATGAGCGTACGTGGAGTTCAAAGCTCATCAGGACTCTCTGTATCAAAGGATACGATTCGTAGACGAATTTTGGAAAAAGGAACAATCGTTTATAGCAAAATGCAGAAGAAACCAGCTCTGAAACCACATCATAAGTTACAAAGACTTATGTGGGCTCGAAAGCATATGTCATATGGAGAGAAATGGCAGTCAGTCATATTTAGCGATGAAAAAAAGTGGAATCTGGATGGTCCAGATGGTTGTTTATCGTATTGGCATGACTTGCGGAAGGAACCTCGACGTTTTTTTAGTCGCAGACAAGGAGGGGGCTCGGTGACGGTTTGGGCAGCCTTTTGCTATAATGGACAAGTATCTCTGACCTTCACCAGTGGTCGTCAAACTTCACAGCATTATACACAGACATTAGAAGAAAACCTACTGCCATTTGCTGAGCTTCTAGGGGGTCCTCAGTGGGAATTTCAGCAAGACAATGCTTCAATTCACACTGCAAAACATTCAAAATCTTGGTTTAATTCCCATAATATAAGAGTTCTCGACTGGCCAGCATGTAGCCCAGCTCTTAACCCTATAGAAAACCTTTGGAGCATCATGTGTCGCAAAGTTTATAGCAACGCTAGACAATACTCTTCTGAAAAGGAACTTAAGACATCTATTGAGAATGCATGGTACGATATCGATCCACAAACTATGCAAGATTTAGTTTCTTCCATGCAATCTCGTGTATATGACGTAATACATAAGCATGGATGCGCAACCAGGTTTTAAAAATTGTTTATTTCGATTTTATTTAATTTGTGTCTAAACTTTTGAGACAGCAGTTTATTTTTGTTACCATTTAATTTATTGCAATATGCACAATTCCACTTTTCTTTGTTATAAATATTGTTTATATGTACAGCACATTAATTTCAAGCAGTGATTTGAAAATTGAATAAATATTTTTCAAAGTATGTAAGAATTTCTTCATTGTCTAAACTTTTGCGTCATAGTGTATAAAAGTCAGATCTTGGTGCAATAACTGTGGCAGTTTTAAACAAAAATCCGTGAATAAAAAATTTATTACGATTCTATATATTAAATTCAGCAATACGGAAATAATAGGATTCCCTCTTAAATGGGGGATATCATTGAATTCATTACGCATGATAGGATTCAATGGAATGAAGAAAACTTTTATTAATATATTTTTAAGTTTTGATTAGATTTTCATAAAATTTTAAATGATTCGACAAAATTGTGCAACGATTTCTATGTATTAAGTTTGAAACCATTCGTTTGGGTAGTTTTTGCGCTATTACATGCAGACAGACGGACAGACAGACAGACGGACGGACCAGTAAAGGTGCTACCTTTTTATATAATTACGAATGCACCTAAACACAGACCACAGCCTTAAGGACAAAAAGCCTTAAAAACAGCCTTGAGAACAGCCTTAAAATTAAAAAAAAATGAAACAAGAGAGAGAGAAAAAAAGACGTACATGACCCTCCCTCTCGCTTCTATAAATGATAGGCTGGGTCTGCCCCTGGTCATCACTGCCGTATTCAACAGATAAGGATAAAACAAACTACAAGGAATTCGAAAAAAATGTATACATTTTGATCGCATTGTAAAATAGTACACCTGTAGATTATCTTCTTTCACCTGATACTAAGGTAAAAAGAATGTTTAAGACCTTTTAGTGTAAAGATCTGTTGAGGCAGGATATCAGAAAAAGAACCCTCGATATAAAGAAAGAACGAACACGCATCAGTTATTTCATCTACCTCCTGCAGAACATAAATGACCGGAGAACTAAAACCCATGTCATTTTCCCCCACGAAATTGTATTTATGATCTAATCGAATGGTCTGTTGGAATTTTCGAATTGAGGTAAATGGTTCTTATCTGGGGGTTCGCACGCCTGTTGATGTGTAGTTTGGGGTGAGTGGAATTTTATTAGATCGTCAGTGGGATTCGAAGCAAATCTCCCCCTTTTATGGTACTCAATAGAATCTTTGGGTTAAGAATTCTTAAGGGATGTGTTTTCATTAAATACCGGTGCAAATGGGGTTTTGTGAAAATAATTTTGCTTTAGGCTGCCGCAGCATTAGATATATACAGTTCAAGAGACGAAAGATATTCAGGAAGAAATTTTCCCAAGGCCCAAAAGTTAAAAAATTAGTCGCTGTTTATGATCATAGGAACTGATTTACGACAGGGCAATAAGGGCAGTTGCCCAGGGTCTCCACTCAAAGACGACACTAAAACCTAAAATAGAATTCATAAGGTAATTGGAACATGCAAATTGTGTTCAAGGGGACTCCTAAAAGGAAATATACCCAGGTCCCAAAGTTAAAATCGGTTTAACTTGAGGCATTTCTACCCTCAGAAAAGTATTTATGTTCTAATCGAATGATCTGTTGGAATTTTAGAATTGTGGTAAATGGTTTTTATCAGGTGGTTCACACCCCTGTTGATGTGCAATTTGGGATGAGTGTTAATTTTATTAAATCTACTTGTGGGATTCGAAGCAAATCTCCCTCTTTTATGCGATGATAATCAATAAAATCTTTGCGTTAAGAATTTTTAATGGATGTGTTTTCATTAAATACCGGTGCAAATATTGTTTTGGTAAAATAATTTTGTTTTAGGTAGCAATAGATATATTCAAGAAGTCTTCAAGAAGAAATTTTCCCAAGGCCTCAAAGTTAAAAATGGGCCCTGTTTAAGGCCATAGGGGCCAATTTATGACAGAGCAATAAGGGCAGGTGCCCTAGGTTTCCACTCAAAGAGGCCATTAAAATCTAAAATAGTATTCATAAGATAATTGAAACATCCAAATTGAGTTCAAGGGCACCCTTAAAAGAAAAATAAAATATACCAAGGTGAAATATGCCCAAAGTTAAAATCGGTTTAACTTGACGCATTTCTAGACTAGGGATGATTTTCATTATCCAATCTGTTTGGATTTTTGAATTGCGGTAAATGTTTCTTATTAGGTGATTCGCGCGCTTGTTGATGTGTAGTTTGGGGTGAGTGAAATTTTATTAGGTCATCAGTGGGATACGAAGCAAATCTCCCTCTTTTATGGGATAATACTTAATAGAATCTTTGCGTTAAGAATTCTTAAGGGACGTGTTTTCATTACATACCGGTGCAAATGCTGTTTCGGGAAAATAATTTTGGTTTTGGCCAGGGTCGTACTGGCCCACCGGGCAACGAGGCAAATGCCCGGTGCGCCCATCGTCACTTTTTTCTTTTTTTTTTTCTTTTCTTTTTCTTTCTTTTTTTTTTTTAAGCACGCATTTTGAAAGGCATAAAATTTTCAAAGATTTTCATTTGGAAAATTAAAAAGTAATGCTTTTTATTTTTTACAGTATAGCATAAGCAAACTATGTGTGATCAAAGACAATTAGATAAACCAATTTCGAGATAACATAAGTTATCGACAATCAGATATGCCATTGTTACACATTGTATCCAAGACCAAACTTTGTTTCAAAGCCTGTACTAATGATAAATTCTAAGAAAAATAATATTAAGTACTCACTTATTTAGATATACGCCTAAATAATTTCTGTTCTAAGAATGCTTCTAATAAGTGTCTAATAAGTCTGCGTCTAATACGTTTGCATATTTTCTGCGTCTAAGTATTTAGCGCCCCTGGTGTTGTGAGGTATTTTTGTATTTCTGCCTTTTGTGCAAGTATAAAGGACGAAACACTGTATAAGAAACATATTCTCATTTTAAATGGATTCATACACAGAGACTTTGATAGTCATGGCACCCTGGTTCAGATTTTATTCAGTACCCCGAAGAATAGTAACTTCTACATAAATTAATATTGGTATTAATGATGTATTTAGTATATTTTCTGTCAAATATTCAGCGCCCTGGGTGGCTGCCCGGTAGTTTGGTATTTCTGTTTTTTTTGTGAAAGTAAAAAAACAAAAAACAAACAAAAAAAATGCCAATTTAAGACAGGAGATTTTCATTTTAATTTCATTTGGTCCCTTTGTCAGAGGCGGCTGTGGTAATCATGGAGCCCTTGGACAATTTTTTTATCGCCTCTGTAATAATAAGTTAAAAAAAAACTAATATTGTGTTTTCGTAATAATGGCGCCCTTGGTCAGATTTTTTTAACGCCTCTGTAAAAATAAATTTCAAAAAACTAATATCGTGTTTTTGTAATCATGGCGCCCTTGGTCAGATTTTTTTCAGTACCTCTGTAAAAATGCTTTTCAAAAAACTATTATCGTGTTTTTTTAATCATGGCGCCCTTGGAGAGAATTTTTTCAGCGCCTCTGTAAAAATAAATTTCAAAAACTTAACATCGTATTTTTTAATCACGGCGCCCTTAGTCAGATTTGTTTTCGAGCGCCTCTGTAAAAATCCCTTTCAAAAAACTATCATCGTATTTCTCTAATCATGGCGCCCTTGGACAGATTTTTTTAGCACCTCTGTAAAAATAAGTTTTAAAAAACCAATATTGTGTTTTCTTAATAATGGCGCCCTTGGTCAGATTTTTTCAGCGCCTCTGTAAAAATAAATTTCAAAAAACTAATATCGTGTTTTTGTAATCACGGCGCCCTTGGAGGGATTTTTTTCAGCGCCTCTGTAAAAATAAATTCCAAAAACTACATCGTGTTTTTGTAATCATGGCGCCCTTGGACAGATTTTTTTTTTTCAGCACCTCTCTGTAAAAATAACTTTCAAAAAACTAATATCGTAATTTTATAATCATGGCGCCCTTGGTCAGATTTATTTTCAGCGCCTCTGTAAAAATAACTTTCAAAAAACTAATGTCGTGTTTTCGTAATCAATGCGCTCTTGGTGAGATTTTTTTCAGCGCCCTGTAAAAACAACTTTCAGAAAACTAATATCATGCTTTTGTAATCATGGCGCCCTTGGTCAGATTTTTTCAGCGCCTCTGTAAAAATAAGTTTTTAAAAACTAATATCGTGTTTTTGTAATGATGGCGCCCTTGGTCAGATATTTTTGCAGCGCCTCTGTAAAAATCCCTTTCAAAAAACTATCATCGTGTTTCTCTCTAATCATGGCGCCTTTGGACAGATTTTTTTAGCGATTCTGTAAAAATAAGTTTAAAAAAGCCAGGCCCGTAACCAGACGGGGGCCATGGGGGCTGAGCCCCCCCCCCCTCCTAGCTTCCTCTAGAGCCCCCTCTAACGATTTCCCTACTTTTTATTTTTTCAACAAAATGTACGTTTTAACTTTCTTAAAAAAAACAAAAAACATTTGGATCTTTTAACTGCTTGAATGCAATGGAATATGCCAAACATTTTGCGTTCAGAACCCTATTAGATTAGTTGTTTTTTATTATCTTGCTTGCGATACAATTCTCAAAACGCGTTCTAAGTAGGAACTAGGAACATTTCTTTCTCCCGAAAAAATTAAGTCCAGATGCACTAACTAGCCACCACATGTTTTCGTACATCTTGACATTTTAAAAGCAATGATCGTATACGGGATGAATTGAAATAGACATATGCTGCTCAAGTTAAATGGTTAAACGTCTTCACTAAAACGTAGTCACAAAAAAGACGTGTTTCTAAATGTTAATGATTTGCCTGTTGACATTATGTATATGACAGCCGATATAGTTAATGATGAAATATCACTTGGAAACTAACTAGAATGTTTGTAGAAGGAAATTAGAAAGATAACAAAATGTCATTTTATACAAATGGAATAAGAAAAATAATTGTTTGAAAGTCAAAAATTGTTTCATGCTATGGGTGTAGGCAGTAGAAAAGCAGAGGTAGGGCATTTTTTTGTTTGCTTTTTGAACTTTCGTCTAATTTTTTTTTTCTTATGTTCCATGAATTTGCTAAACATTTTTTTTTTTTTCTATTTGTCATATAACAATAAAAAACATTAAAGCTCCTGTCCCTGCCTGCGAAGGCACTCATCAGCTAATTCTAATCCTATGGGGAGGGATTTTTCTACTATCTCGCTCCCATTTTGACAATTTTAAGTTTTTTTTTTTTTTTTTTTTTTTTTTTTTTTTTTTTTTTTTTGCATTGGATAAGCATTGGCCGAGGTCCGTCTCTACAGTGCACCTTTCTTACTTTTTCGATTTTGGTCACAGATATTTTTTTATAAAGTTACTTTCACTTTCAAAACCGGTTCTGAAAATGAAAATGTCATTCTAAAAAATATCTCCAACCAAAATCAAGAAAGTAAAAAAGATGCGATGTAGAAACGGACCTCGGCTATCCAATGCAAAAAAAAAAATTATTAAAAAATGTCGAAATGCAAACGAGACATTAGAAAAATCCCTCCCCATAGGATTAGCATTAGCTGGTGAGTGCCTTCGCCGGCAGGGACAGGAGCCTTAAGTGAAAAAGCATGATTAAGGTTAAGTTTATTATAAGATTATGACAAAAATGTCTTCAACTATTTTTCGTATGCTTCATTTAAATCTATTTTCAAGTATAAATGCGCTACTTTCTGGCACATTTTCGAAATAATTTTAATGATAAAGGCATAAAATTTGCAGATATTATTCAAGTTCAAGGAATTAAACTGTGTTCTGTGTTTTATAAGGCTGTTTTCCAATCTAAATCAGCTACTTTCTGACATGTTCGCGAATTTCTTTTATTTATAAAGATATTTGCAAGTATTCAAACTATACAGAAAATTTAAAAAAATCTGTCAAAAAATGACGGCAAATTTGACTTTGTAGGCTGATTTTCTTGGCATTTGCCAAGAATTTGACGAAATGCTAGTCATCGAGTAGCAAATAACTATAAATCATGTTATTTATAATCATGGCATTTATAAGAAAATGAGAAACGGTATTCAATTCTTAGGCGCATGAATGTGAGAAGCTGAAAATTTTAGGCAAAGGGAAAGAAAATTACTTCTTAACTGCATCAGAAAAATTTTCGTTATTGAGTGAAAGAAGAATATTTTTAAAGATCTTTAGAAATGGGGGAAACGTATAATAATAAATAGTCGCCTACATTTAATGAAAACTGCTCGAAAAGGGCGTTCATGCCCTTGTTTTTTTTTTTTTTTTTTTTTTTTTTTTTTCTAAATGAAATTGAACAAATTTCATGAAACATGTGTAAAACGTATGCAAAAATAATCTATGTTATCGCTGTTTAAATGAATTAAATCTAAGTTGTTTTCTTTGAAAAAAGAAATGTATTGTATATAATATTAAAATTGCAATCTCTTTTTTTATTATTAAGTCCAGGTATGTTTAAAAAATATGTAATTAATATATATTTGTAATAACTGATTCATATTTAAAATAATATAATCATATGCAGAATTTTAAATTTAATTATTATTGCGAATTGTTAAATGGTTAAATTTATAAATCATATTATTAATAAAATAAGGTTAGGTAACGCTCCTTTTAAAGAGAAACAATATCATCACTAAATTAAATCGTATACAAACAACCGTGATTTTAAAAATGACCTAATAATTCAGCAGAAACCAAAATATTAATAAAATTAAATAAATTAGAAATAGCTATTAATTATAAATAATAAACGTATGGAATTAAAATATTAAAATATTTTTTAAATGATAATAGTAAGTTTGTGAATTATTCAAATTAATAAATATAGGACACATAAACATAGATGCCAACATCTCTTAATTATTTCGGAGTCTGATCCAAAACAAGCATGTTTTAAACTGGAAAAAATATATAAGGAATTGTGTCTTTTTTCGATAAGGTACATTTTAGATTTCAGTTTGAAATTTTTGATTAAATGAAATTTCCTGTTGAAAATATTTTCGTCTTGTAACAGACTCCGGATAAGTGTTGTTGGCATCTATGCATAACGCAAAAACATTTGCAAAATCTCAAATTTTCGTTCTTTTTTCTATATATTAAAAAATTTAACAGAATATGATATTTAAATCTATGTAATGTCTTCAATTTAAAGAAAAAATATGTGTAAAGAACTGTATCCTACAGTAGAGGTCTGCACGATCCCGGGCTTGGCTAGAAGCTTGTACTAGGCCGGGACGGCGAAATGAAGGTGAAGTTTCAAACGGGCCGGGCCGGCAAAATTTGAACGTGCCTGCCGGGCTGGACCGGGCCAATAAAAGAAATTAAGCGGGTCTGTCGGCCCGATATAAATATTTAAACGCAGACGAGAAAATATGAATCATTTTCAATGAATATGAGTTTCACGAGAATAAGTATAAATGTGCGTTACGAGCCGATACTAGTTTGCCAGCATCAATATCGAAATATAACATTTTCCAGCGTACAGATCGGCATCGGACAGTTACATGGCGTTTGAGCCCGGGCTTTTAATTCTTCCAGTAGACTCGTGCCGGACCGAGATCAGGCTTACATTTTTTTTTTTTTTTTAACATAGCCAGAAATGGACTTAATTGTTCTCAGGATGTTTAGGCCAGACAATTGTTTTGTAAAAATATTAATAATAAATTATTAATATAACGATATTGAACTTCTGTTAACGGAATTTTTGGAAATATACTTGAAGGTGGTTCTCAAATTCACTACTCAAAAACGAAACTTTCTGACACATTTTTAACTGTAAAGGCATAAAAATGACAAACCTGTCTATTGAAGGGATTTAGAATTGAATAGCGTTTCCCATTTTTAATAAATGAATTCCATATAGAGATATAAGAGATTCTTGTCACGTGACTGCAGGTTTTTCTCCTTTTCCGTGCTATAGTCTCCGGATATTCGATTCAAAACGCTAACTTGGACAGTATTTTCTCAAAAATATATTGACGTTTTCGAAAATAAATGAATTTAGAAATGTGTCAGAAAGTAGCTTCTTTGGATTTGAGAAAAATCTGAAGGAATAACAGAAATATTTTCGCAAATCTACTTTTTATAATATACCCTCAAAAGTTATCATCATGTTTTTAACCTTCCCGTTTTTCTTTTATTCTAAACAATATGAATTTTTTAATGAATCCTTATTTGAATGTTGAAACGTCTAAGACTCTAAGTAAATCATTAATGTTGCTATTGTGTATTTTCTGTCTTGCGAACACATCGTAAATTTAAAATATGCTGTAAAATTATCTGCAGTATTCTTTAAAAGAATCTTAATTGTATGTTAAGAAAAATCTGAATTTTTTGTAGAAATTGAGCCGGGTCGGATCGGGCCAGATTTATTTGATTTTTCCACTGGCCGGTCTGTTTTTACTGATTTTTGTACGGCCGTGAACTGTGAAAATATGAACGGGCCTGGTCAAGATAGCTTTCGTTCGGGCCGGTCCGGCACCTGGAAATTCCGGCCTGTGCAGACCTCTATACCAACAGGTTCCTTTTTCTCAGTTTTTTCAAAACGCATCTTTAAAAAAATTGTCATGCTGGGCGGTTGAAGATTTCTATGTTTGTTGTATGAATTGGTGTTTTTGTAAATAAAGATGTACTTTTCTGTCAGAATGCTAGCATGATAAATTACACTAAATTATTCAACAGAAAGACTGATTTGATTAATCAGCGGTTCAACTATGCATATATATAATCAATGTTCAATAGAGTAGAGCGCTGATAATCCGGACCAATCGGGGCCGATGCCGATCCGGTTAATGAAAAATCCGGATAATTGGACAACTTTAAAAAACGGCTATGGCAGTGTTTGTCAGGTAACTTCCCTTCACACTTTTTCCAGGCTTAGGACTGGCAATTGTAGTGGTGCACATTTTAGCATATTACAAAAGAAGAGGAGGTTCACAAAGAAGTTTAGCCTAGGGGCCCGGAAGGTAGTTAATCCGCTTCTGTAAGAAGCAATATGCTTAATAATGCAAAAATTGCAATGGAGATAGAATACAGTGTACAATCCATTAGTTTTTCTTATTAAAATTTAAATAAAGTTATTTTTTATGGGGTGTCGGATGCTATCTATTTGTTTGACGTGCTTTTTCTGAAAGACGAAAATAAATTTGTGTGCAGCGGAGCCTTAAATACAATAAGACCTAAGACTAAATCACACGGGATGGAGAAAAGTTCTATTTTAGGTAGGTTTTCTTAAGAGGTACACCGCCCCTAATTGTTTTATATCCATTTTTCGATTAGCATGAAGTATTTTCCGTTTAGGAATTTCATTATAGGAAGTTCCGTTATAGAGATATTACGCTTTAGACGGGTTCCTTTATAGACAGGTCCATTTTATCAGTTTTACTATATTTAGTTTGCTTAAGATATGGATTGTTGAAAGATGTTAGACCCACCAAAAAAATTCAGAGCCCCCTCTGACTGGACTCGCTGGTTACGGCCCTGAAAAAAACTAATATCGTGTTTACGTAATAATCACGCCCTTGGTCAGATTTTTTCAGCGCCACTGCAAAAATAAATTTCAAAAAACTAATATCGTGTTTTTGTAATCATGGCGCCCTTGGTCAGATTTTTTCAGCGCCTTTGTAAAAATAAGTTTTAAAAAACTAATATCGTGTTTTTGTAATCAGCGCCCTTGGTCAGATATTTTTCAGCGCCTCTGTAAAAATGCCTTTCAAAAAGCTATTATCGCGTTTTTGTACTCATGGCGCCCTTGGGCAGATTTTTTTTTTTCCAGCGCCTCTCTGTAAAAATAACTTTCAAAAAACTAATATCGTAATTTTGTAATCATGGCGCCCTTGGTCAGATTTATTTTCAGCGCCTCTCTGTAAAAATAACTTTAAAAAAACTAATGTCGTGTTTTCGTTATCAATGCGCTCTTGGTGAGATTTTTTCAGCGCCCTGTAAAAATAACTTTCAGAAAACTAATATCATGCTTTTGTAATCATGGCGCCCTTGGTCAGATTTTTTGAGCGCTTCTGTAAAAATAATTTTGAAAAACTGTTATCGTGTTTTTTTAATCATGGCGCCCTTAGAGAGATTTTTTTCAGCGCATCTGTAAAAATAAATTTCAAAAACTTAATATCGTGTTTTTTAATTACGGCGCCCTTAGTCAGATTTTGTCAGCGCCTCTGTAAAAATAAGTTTTAAAAAACTAATATCGTGTTTTTGTAATCATGGCGCTCTTGCTCAGATATTTTTCTGCGCCTCTGTAAAAATCCCTTTCAAAAAACTATCATCGTGTTTTTGTAATCATGGCGCCCTTGGACAGATTTTTTTAGCGCCTCTGTAAAAATAAGTTTAAAAAAACTAATACCCTGTTTTTGTAATCATGGCGCCCTTGGTCACTTGGCCAGATTTTTTCCAGCGCCTCTGCAAAAATAACTTGAAAAAAACTAGTATCGTGTTTTTGTAATAGTAAGCCCAACCCTCCCACACACACAGGGCCCGATTTAGACAGTGGGGGGCCCTTGGGAAAACATTATCCGGGGGGGCCCTCTTCGATCTTTTGAAATTTTTCGTGAATTATTTTGAAATGACTAAAACTGAATTTCATACCTATTGTATGTAGAATTAAATTTCATACCAAGTACTATTCACATCTGTATACAGTATAGTACAAGAAAGATAACTTTAAGAAGTTATAGCATACATTATTTTTTTTTTTTGGTAATAAGAATATAAGGATAAATGTGAGCCGTTAAAATGTAAATACAGTTCTCTCAGGTATTATTGGTTGTTTGTGTTAATACTTTTCTATTTAACTTAATCTTTGTATTCAATCAACATGCATTTGGGTGATTCTATCATATAGAAAGGCAAGTGGTGGAATGCTTTTAATAATAATAGCAACAAATTTCAATACTTGTTATGTTGTTACTGCATTCCCCATGATGCCTTAAAGTACTTTGGTATGAAGTTTCATAATATGAAAACAGATAGCAGATGTGTGATATTATTGTAACTGTAATATTTTAATTAAAATTATGTATTTAAAAAAATTATGAAATCAGTAAGGAAGAAATTAAATATCACAAAATTAAAAACACTTTAAATTAGAATCTGGTCACTTTTGGATATTTTTTATCATTTGACTCTTCTTTAACTAAAACTTATATCTGCCCTTGGGGGGCCCCCTCAAATCTGGGGGCCCGGGGCAGCTGCCCCTCATGCCCCTGCATTAGTCGGGCCCTGCACACACACGCACACTCCCCACAAATACACCCATAAATTGATGCCCTTAGTTCTACTAAAGTGGAGCATTCCATAATTTCTTAATGATAATATAAGTGTTAGACCGCCAAGGGCGCCAAGACTAATTCTTCACAAGATTTTGCAATGGAAACTTATGTAAATTTTGCTTTTGAAAGAAGAAAATGTTAATTTTTCATATCTATTTAAAAATTCGATAATATTTTTAGCATCCGAAAAAGCCAATATCTAAAAACTTTTTTTTTTTTAAACCGGATCTGCTTAACCTCTTTAAACTTCAAACACCAACCCGATATATAAATTGAAAAATATATATGTAGTTAAAATAAATAGATAAACCACTAAAATTGTAAAAGTCCTTTTACAAAAGAATGGATAAATATAAGTAAAGAGAAGTGCAGATGTGTTTGGGTTCAGTTTTCAATGCTGTTAGTCAGTAACGTGGGAGTTCCTAAGAAGACAAATTACCATTTCGGCGGGGTTTCAAATCGGTTCTATAGATACCCAGTGGTTTCTGTAGTAATACCAGATGTGACACTTTTTTTTATTATTATTATTATACCGTATTCTGGAGCTCTCTATCTTTCTGGAGAAAATAGAAATAGGATGTGGAGGTATTTTCCCATGAAATACTAATTAACACACGACACGACGCGCTGTTGGTGTTTTTTTTTCTTGTGCGTGTGAGTTGCGACGACCATTGTAGTTTAAATTTGGCTCATCTGAAATTAAAATAAACAGTAATTTTTAATTAAATATGACTTATTTTAGTGACTAGACGAGACAAAGGGTGGAAATTATGAAAAGCTCTCTCTCTCTCTCTCTTTTTTCTTTTTTTTTTTTTTTCCTTTAATGCTGATTATTTGAAGAGGGTATTCAACTTTTATCGTAGAAAAATGCTAATTTTTGATGATTGACAAAAAAAAAAAAAAAAATCTTTAATGCACTGCATAATTATATAAGAAAAAAAGCTGACCAAATTAAAAATGAAAAACAATTCAGTATTATTAAAGTAATCGTGCCGTGGTCATCTATTAAAAAATGCAATTTTGAGAAAAAAAAACTAGTTTCAATTTTATGTTATAATTATAATAGAATGCTTATTGTATTTTTTAATTTTTTTTACTTACATAGAATTGTCTATTCCAGATTCTGGCCAAATTAAGAAGTCTCAATTCCGTTGATAAAGCCGCTAAAATAAAAACTCGATTTTCCGAAATTTATAAGTTATGATTACGTGTAAATCCTTAAAGTGGTTCTCAACAAAAAAAATTTTTTAACGTTCAATAATGCGAAAATTTCTGCTCATTTACAAACATACAAATAGTGTTCGAAAGAAACTGAATTTCGGTTGCCTTCCTAGTATCGACTGAAAACGAAAGCGAAATTGTTTTAAAAATAAATTCAAAGTAAGTAACACTAACATACATATACGCATGTTATCTGAATAATGTTTTGCGTAGAAACGGCAGTACATAATTAACAAAATAATTTGATTGAAATAAAATTAATTAAATATAAGGTGCTATAAACATAAAAAATGTATTAAAAAATAATTTAATTTAAAAATAACGAATTTAATCAATATTAGTAATACCTTCTAGATTTATCCCCTTGTATGTGAATATATAGTATGTGCGGCTCTTTGGATAAGAGTGCCGTTTGGGGGAGGCTAGGGAGGGGCAGTTATAGTAATACCGAATATAGGGCAGTATTTTCGCCGAAACTAGGATTTTAGGCTGAAAACGAAAATGAAACCGAATATTCGGCCAAACTCCACATAAAAGAATGAGACTTGCAGGCTTGGTTATTGAAGTGATTTGTAATACAATAGATTCTGTTCTTTAAATTAATTACACCTTGAGCTAAAATTGATTGTTGCCTCATGACAACAGTTTTCTTTCTCTTCCTCCACTGTCGCGTCCGGAAATTCGGTTCAAAACGCCACATTTGGCAGCCTTTTCTGAAAGATCTTTTGCTTTTCTCAAAAAAATCTAAAAGACAGTTCGATTAAAAAGTTTCTGGTGGGCAATAAAAAATAATTGGTATTTTCAGCCAAGTAAAGCAGTCAGCAGTTATAATGAAATTTAATGAAAACCTTTAAAACAAAACTATCATGCAATAAAATTGAAGTAATACTACTTTTCAAAATAATACATTCAATGTAATACTTTTAAAGAATGTATTACTTTTCCAAAGATTTTCTGCCCCCCCCCCCCCCCCCCCCTACCCTGCGTACACACATGAATCGCGGTAAAAAAGGACAAGATCTTTGAAAAACAGAAACAACTCCATTATTGGACACAGCCTTTGTAAGTTTGCTCATTTGAAAGCAGAGCCAAAATTAAGGGGGGCAGAAGGGGCATCTGCCCCGGGCGCCAAATGAAGATTTCGTTTGTCGATTTTTCTCGCATCTGCGTTTTGCACGGTATTGTTAAAATCATTCTGTCTGGCGTATGACAAAACATAGAAGAATCTAAAGATGATATGGCATAAGGATCCTGTATAAAGCGGAATTTTTTTCGATTCCGTTTCCGAGATTTTAATCAATCAATATTCGACAAAGCCAAGGACGGATTCAGCTCATCATTTAGAGGGGGTCATGGATTTCCTTTTTGGGGGGGTGGGAGGCGATCACATCCTCGTTATGAGAATTTTTTATATTGAAAGCTATTCCCAAATCCAAACTAACTACTTTTCTGATACTTTCGCGAATTTTCATTCGTAAATACAAAAAATTTGCATTAATATTCGTAAAAATATAAAATTTGCCGATTTTGTTCAGATAACAGGAAACTAGAGTTTCCCATTTTCCTATAAAGGCAAAGATTCATTCCGAAAATATTGTCAAAGATAGCACTTTTAGCCAAGTTTTACGAGTTGAAGCCACAGAAATGCCGTCGCAAGAGAACAATTGGCTGTCACTTCCGGAATTCCAGTTTAAAAAGTCTAATAATTGTCAACGATTAAATATGGCAAAAATTTGTGTTAAATTTTAGAGGTAACTAAACCGTACACATTGGCAACTATGGGATTCTATTAGTGTCATAAAAATTGCAGGTGTAGCCTCTTCTTTCTGCTCAAAGTATTAAATAGTTTTTTCAATCGAACTTATACCTTTGGAATGGATCATTTTCTTCCGATGGACTGGTGCCATCCATTATTATGAAACAACCGTTATAAATGAAGTGTTAGGTGAAGACGAAAGAGCTGTCGTAAAAAGTTAGAACTCTGATTTTCTGGTCAGAAAAGGAAAAAAAAAATGGCCATAATTTTTTTTTTTTCTGGTCAGGATGAAAAAAAAATTGCCATAATTTTGTTTCTGATCAGAATGGAAAAAAAAATGGCCATAATTAAAAAAAAAAAAAATCTATGATATCTTTTGGATGGTGAAAAAATAAAGAAATAAAACATATTTTTAAAATAATTCACGTAAAATAGGCGTCACTCTTGCCCTAAACAAAAATAACTTTCCTGAAATTTTATACACCATAATTAGTATTTGTATTTTAGAGATCGTATTATATAAAATATTATTGAATTGTATTAAATAATGTTTTGCATTTTGAGTTTTGACCCAACGAAATTGTTTTTGTTTGTTTTATTTTAATATTTTATTTTCCATTTGGAGATAATTGTGTGGAGATTGTTATTCAAATATTCGGGGTAAAGTTTGAATTAACTCCTTAGATAAGGTGAGCGAAATTCAAAAATAGAAATAGCTTTCTTAGAAAAGTGTGGTGGAAAAAAATACCTCTAAATTGGCAACACTGGTCTAACATCAGATTTTTTTTAAGTGCAATGTCTTGCGGGGAACTATTTTTGTGCATATTACATTTCTATAGTGTAAAATACTAATTTGGGTGACATAATTATTTTAGGAATAAAGTTTTCGCTATAGCAATATACTCGTATATATTTTAAAAGTAATTTTTTATATATAATTTATATAGTATGTGCGTGTGTATGTGTATGTATATATATATATATATATATATACATATAAGAATTTGCGCCCTTTTGTAAGGCAATCGGCGCTCTTTTTATCCATTTTGCCACCGCCCTCTCAGTTATGCCAGTACGACCCTGGTTTTGGCAGCAAAAGAGTTTCTTCAAGAGGAATTTTTCCTAAGCCTCTTAAGTAAACAAACTAGTCCCTGTTTATGGTCGTAGGGACCGATTTATGACAAAGCAATAAGGGCAGATGCTCTGAGTCTCCACTCAAAGGGGCCACTAAAATCTAAAATAGAATTCATAAGGGAATTGGAACATACAAATTGTGTCCAAAAGGCTCCCAAAAAGGAAATACACTCAGGGCCCAAAGTTAAAATCGGTTTAACCTGATGCATTTCCAGGCTCGGAATGATTTTTTTTATCCAATCGAATGGTTTCATGGAATTTTCGAAAGGGGGTAAATAGTTCTTATCAGGTGATTCGCACGCCTGTTGATTTGTAGTTTGGAGTGAGTTTTAATTTTATTAGATTCACTAGTGGGATTCAAAGCAAATCTTCTGTTTTATGTTATGATACTCAATATAATTTTTTAGTTAAGAATGGAGGATGTTCCATCTCCGTTTTGATCACGTGGTCAAGGTAAAACTTCTAACGTAAAGAAAGGAAGGCTCCGTAGACGTGTAATGTAAATCCCTGCTAGCCAATGAAACAGTTCATGAGGCAGAGCAGTAGTATCTTCCCTTCTTATCAGTTAGAAGTACCTTGGGTAAGTTACCGGTATCACGTGACTTTTTCCAGCCTCGAACCCATATTTGGAATATCCTCCATTCTTAAGGGATGTGCTTCCATTAAATACCGGTGCAAATATTGTTGCGTAAATTTTTTTGCTTTAGACTGCAATTCATATATTCAAGAGGTCTCCAAGAAAAAATTTTCTCGAGGCCCAAAATATTAAAAACGAACCCTGTTTAAGGTCATAGGAACTGATTTGTGACAGAACAATAAGGGCATGCCTTAAGTCCCCACTCAAAGAGACCACTAAAATCTAAAATAATATTCATAAGACAGTTCAAACATGCAAATTGTGCTCAAGGGTACCCCAAAAAGAGATATAGCCAGGGCCCAAAATTAGCTTGAGGCATTTCCAGACTCGGAATGATTTTTATTATCCAATCGAATGGTTTCTTGTAATTTTTGAAAGTGGTATATGGTTCTATATCTGGAGATTCGCACGCCTATTGATGTGTAGTTTTGGGTGAGTGCTTTTATTAGATCGTCAGTCGGATTCGAAGAAAATCTCCCTCTTTTATTAAATGGTGCTCAATAGAATCTTTGTGCTAAGAATTCTTAAGGGATGTGTTTTCACTAAGGCTGTTATTAGCTGCTCTGCTCAACAAGCGCAAAACGTTTTGACACATTTACAAATTTATTTTTTAACGAAAAGATATAAAATTGGAAAGCCTGGCCATGGAAGCGATTTGGAATTGAACTGTGTTTTCCATTTTTTGATCAATAAATTATCTATTGAGTTGTAAGCGATTTTGATCACGTGGCAAACATGTTTTTCGCCCGCTCTTGAGGGGTTATTCTACTTTTGCGCGGAAATTCGGTTCAAAACGTCCACTTTGACACTACTTTCTGAAAGATCTATTGCGTTTGCAAAAAAACCCGGAAAAACAGCTCGCTTACATATAGTTTCTGAACAACAACAACTACTAGTTTCCTGCATTTCCCAACAAAAATAAATTAAAATTTATGTCATAAAGTTGCCCTTTTGGATTTGAGAACACCCTTAAGAATTCTTAAGGGATGAGTTTTCATTAAATACCTGTTCAAATGTTGTTTTGAGAAAATTATTTTGTTTTAGGCAGCAACAGAAGTATTCAAGAGCTCCCCAAAAGGAAATGTCCGCAAGGGCTAACAGCTGTTCTCAAAAAAATATTTTGCTCCTCTCAAAAACGTGAAACTTTCTGACACATCCGAAGATGTTCTTTATCATTAGAAACCTCAGAAACGAATATATTTTCGAGATTTAAGGGGATCCGGGACACATTTTAAAATAATTTTTATTTATTGAGTTAAAATTTAGAATTTTTTTTGTGGTGGTTAACCGTATCATTTGTAAACTAAATCACATGAACTAAAGCTTCTTATAGTTTTTTTAAAATTTAAATTTAAAATTTATTTTAAAAAGTGGGCTAATTTAAAATCTCACAACTCGAAATATTATTTGTAGAATTTAATTTTTTTTTTGTTGCATTTAAATAAACAGAAATGCATATGTTTTAATTTTGATTCAGAATTTTAAAAAATATTAATTTTTAA
Organism: Maratus speciosus; assembly: GCA_963932465.1. Taxonomy (NCBI): domain Eukaryota; kingdom Metazoa; phylum Arthropoda; class Arachnida; order Araneae; family Salticidae; genus Maratus; species Maratus speciosus. Next base: position 11,988,657 of record OZ010799.1, read on the forward strand.
AAAAAGCAAAAATATTAAAAGTAAAAATTTAATAAAAATGATGTAACTTTTAAAAAAAATCATATTTTCAAAAGTAAATATTATTTTTTTAATTTGCTAAATCAAAGTTAAAGTAAAACAATTGAAAAAGACATGCTTCAAGTTTGAACCATTTAGCTTTAACAGTTCTTGACTTATAACAATTTAAATACGAGAAATAGTAAAAAAAAACATCATGAAGAAAACCGCATTTTTAAGAGAAGTTGTTTGCACGACAATTATTGCTTGAAAGCTAGATTTTGAAAACAAACCAAAACGAAAAAATTAACTTCCCGTTATAATTAAGATAGAAACATGATTTAAATGTCATTTTAAACAGAAAAATATAGAGACATTTTTAATGCAATAACTTTTTTTTTTAGAAAATTTGAAGATTTTTGTATACCGGACTCCCTTAAAGAAACGTTTGTAAAAGCAAAGTTTATTTTGCTGCCCCCCGATTTTAGGAAAATATTATGTTTACTCCTGACGTGAGGCCAGTATGAAAATATTGCCTTTAATACGTTTCAAAACTTTATTTGAACACATTATTGCGATTATTAATATGAATGTGATGTTTAAAAAAGTATTGTTAGTGAGTATTGTAAAAAATATATTAAATGTAAAAAATCTACTTAGTTAACAATTCAAAAAAGAAACATAAAACAGTAGACCCGTTCGAGGCTTTCTCACCGCATCCTTGAGATTATTTACGGATATGTATTTTCATTATTTTTCTATCAACTTCAATTATTTTTAGGGTTCCGTACTTAAAAAGTAAAAACATAACTATTATAAGATCACCTCTGTGTCTGTCTGTCACAGCCATTTTACTCGTAAACTATGGAACGTGGAAAGTTCAAATTGGGGAAGTAATAAAGACTATTGACCCACATGTTTACTGATTATTAAGCATTCACAAATATATTTAGGAAACATGTAGAGGGGCTAATTAAGTTATATGAAATTAAGTTACTTGAAATTAAGTTACATGAAATTAAGTTACTTGAAATTAAGTTACTCGAAATTAAGTTACTTGATTAAGTTACTTGATCTTTTCTTCGTATATAGTGTGGGGTTTTGTGTGAAAGCTTTTTTAACGCTAAACTCAAAAATACATTGCTTTTAATTTTAAGTATTATATTTTCAGAGATATAGTCAAAAGTGTAGTGCAATAATGTGACCCCCCACCCCCATCAATTTCCGAATCTACTGCAACTAAAATTCTTAAAAAATTAGAGGTAGTAGACGTTAAGTTAAACCTTGCTAAAAGAATTATATCGATTACTCTGGGTCACATAGTTTTTAGAAAAACGCATTTTTCCGTTATATACAAATTTCAATTTGCAGGCATTCAGCAAAGGTGTTGAGGAGCACTTGAGGCACCTATCGTAGCAGAAGTATAAAAGCTTTGCTGATAAGGATTTTCCATAGAAATCATCGGCAATTAGTCGAGATATTAACCTTTAAAAACACGGACGATTTGGACATACAAAATAACAGAGGGACTATGGACTACGCCGATGGTACGCTATGTAGGGTAGACCGGGGCTAATTGGTCCGCTTTTTCTTCTAATATTTAAAAAAAAATTACAATTCAACATTTTACATTTCTTTTTATGTTACCACTATCAGTGTACTTTAAGGAAGAAGTCACAATAGTAAAGCTCGAAAATATTAACTATAAGTATTAGTTTAGAAGCTCAAATTGACACCAAGTCGCTTGGGCCAACCTGCCCCGATTGCGGGGTAAGTTGGCCCGCGTCACTTTTTAGTGTTCTGATAATGTAGAAGTTTAAGAAATGATCAAAATTTTACCAAATCTTAATTTTTATTTGTTGCGAACGAAAACACAATATAGCCTCCTAAATTCAAATAAAAAATTTAAATATTAAAACTGTGAGTTATTCAAATTATTAACTTCGACCAAAAATTGCTTTAAAAATTGATTTTATTTTCTTATAAAAAATGTCTTTAATACATTACGGAACAGTAATAAATTTTAATAAAAGCATGCTAGGTGTTAAAACACCGTAAATCTTAGAGTAGAGTAACTTAAGAAATCTTAATTAGGTGATTTATTATAAACACCAGATGATAAATAAATTGTATCAAGGCCTCTGTACATCTGTTAAGTGCAATAATTCTTTTCTTTGTTGGCAAAGCCAGCAGGGATTTTTCTATAATTATGAAAGTTATAAATGCTTTTGTACAACAGGAGCAGCTGATTTAATTCGGGGAGGAGGTAAACGACATTATAACTTCATTTTTTAAAAAGATTGATTGGAATAATCAGGAATTCAATTAATAAAATAACTCTTTACTATTAATTAATAATAAATTAATTAAAATAATAATAAAGGTTTATTAAAATAATTCATTAAAACTATCAAAATTCTAATACCCCAGAGCCCAAATTCCTACGGGGAATGTTGTCCTGGCGGGCCAACATACCCCGTGGAAAATGGGCCAACTAACCCCGTATAGCCATTTTTGTTTTTCATGACTGTAAGGAATTATTCTGAAAATATTTCAATAAAAAATCATGCCCTACAATAACTACGAACAATTATTTTTCTGAATTATTATATATCAAAATCTAAAATGTAATCTACAAACAAATAAAAAGCGATTATTTATAAGAGAGGAAATTTACTCACCTTTGCAAAATTTTGAAAATTCTCAATAATTCTTTAACGCACGCTCCGACTTCAATGGTGCTGATGTTGGGGTAGGAAAGCGAAGCAACTCATACTTTGCTGGACTGGCAATGTCATCTAACGCAAAGTTTAAAAAATATCGCGACTGGGCCAACATGTCCCTATGGCCAACTAGCCCCGGTCTACCCTACCATCGGCTTTTAAAGCCCAGATAGCAACATTTAATGATATATTTCTGTAATGCAAAGCCCAATAGCAATATAAAAGCAATAAAAGTCAATTTGTTAAAAACAGTCTAATTTAATTAGAATTAATCACATAAATATTATGGGATCCGTGCCCAGTTGAATTGAATATACTTTTTTAAAATTTTAACTGCTAATAATTTTTAACTGTATACATGGTATATAGTTTTCTGTCATTTGAATGTTATTTATTGCAGTGATGAGGGGCTAAAATTTAGCTCGAAACAATTGCTTTTTAATTGTATTAAATGTATTTATGTAATTTTTACTTGTACGTCTGATGAATTGTAATATATTTTTTATTTTTAAATCGTATATCAGACGTTAAACAATGATTATTTATTTTAACCCTGCATTTTTGACTGAATAAATGAATTATGGCCCTTGTTTGCAAAAAAAAAAAAAAAAAAAAAAAACTTATTTAAAAAAAAAAAAAAAAAACTTATTTTAAAATTATGTATGAAAATCACTTAAAATCGCCCAGACTAAGCTAATAATTGTTAAAAGTGATAAAAAATACACTTAAATGGCATATAAATACCTTTATTCAGATCGATATATGTTTCATCCTTCAGACGCGGGATTCTCAACAAATAGAATAATTTAATTTAATAAATCTATATGATTCTTGGAAAATGTTCTGTAGAAAATTTCTCACGCCTTCCAGTCATCAATATTTCAAATCTTAATTGCTTAAAAGGCGTACCGTCAACGGAATAAAAAAAAAAGTCCAAGCCGGGGCTCGAACCCGGGTCATCGGTATAGCGCACCGACGTTCAACCAACTGAACCACTTGGAACAATACCAGCCTAGCACTTCTCACTATCATATGTTGTATCATATGTTGTGCTGCGGTTGTAGCCTTGCCAACATTGCATCATATGTTGTGCTGCGGTTGTAGCCTTGCCAACATTGTATCACATGTTGTGCTGCGGTTGCTGCCTTGCGCTATACCGATGACCTGGGTTCGAGCAACGGCTTGGACACTTTTTCACTCTGTTGGCTGTATGCCTTTTAAGCAATTAAGATTTAAAATGTTGTAGAATAAATTAACCATCAAGATTTTATTTACCGTCCGCTATCCGGGACTCAATAGAGATATTTTTACGCAGTGATAATATTCGTAGTGATTCAGCCTCCATTGAGTAACATAAAATTTAGAAAGTGGTGCTCTGCAGAATTGGAAACAATAATAGAAGTTAATTCACGTTCACAAATATCCATTTCTATTTTATTTAATTTTATGTTTGCACTTGATTTTCATTATATATATGGTCTCATGATTTTATTCACCAATTTCTTGTTTTCAAAAATTTTTGCGAAAATATTTGTACCAACAATGATCTTAAGAATGTCGTCGTCTGAAGCATATGTCGATCTGAATAAAGGTATTTATGTGCCTTTTAGGTGTATTTTTTATCACTTTTAGCAATTAAAATTTAGTTTCGAAAAATTATTTGTTGTAGTACCTCTCTTTATAAACTTTTTAACACATTATCGATTCTATTAAACAGTCTATTAATTCTTCAAATAATAAAAGTAATTCTTGTGATTTCAGGAGTCTGTCTATTCTTAAAAAAAGTAACTAACACTGTCACCACCGCCGGTTTTGAATTTTTTGACAAGGGTCTTTCTTCGCTAATATTAAGAAAACTACTGCATACAAAAATATGAAAATCGGTGCTATTATAGAAATATCTTTAATAAACATGCTGATGGAGACAATTTTTAAATCGAACAATTATTTTAAGAGTTACTTAATGTTAAAATTGGTCAAAATAAAAAAAGTTACATTAAAAAAAGGTCCATTAAAAAAGTTTTATAGGAGCAAAAATTATACATAGGAATGTAATAATTTTTTTCTGAGGGTATACATGAGACCTTCCCGGTAGGCAGACTACATTTACTTTTTTAATTTGATTCATTTTTTGAGGACTTATTTCCATTTTAAATTAAAATTTTCAGCATTTCGAGACATATTTTTTACATCTTTTAGAAAAAGGTGTTATTTTAAATTGTTGCCCATTTTTAAAGCAGCGTAAAGAATAATATTTCCTGCAAATTAAAAAAAAATATTTACACGTGACTATTATAAATGAAAAAAAAAATTCAAATTAGAACTAAATCATTATGTATTAAAAGCTGGAAAATATTGAAAATTACGTCATAAAAACTATATTTGCATGTGAATTTTAAAAGAGAAAGAAAATTGTAAAATAATAAAGTCATTAATATGCGTAAAATTCGTAAATGGAGGAAATTACGTCCTATTTAAATTGGCCAAACAACAATATTGCCAAACAGTTTAAATTAAACAATATATTTAAGCGAGACATTTATTTCATATTTTGAGATAATCTTTTAAACTATTCTTGTGAATTCTAAGACATCGCAAATAATATTTCTTTTCTGACAACGAAAGTATTTTCACGTGAATATTAAAATGAGAAAAAAAGCTTTGGTGAAAATTGCGTCAGATTTAAAACGATACATTTAAAATGTCTTATTTAAAAGAACTTTTTTATAGCGTTGTTAAAAAATACCGGGAGACAAAGACTGTTTACTTAATTAATTTTATATTAGCTTATTTTGAAATGTTTCACTAATCTGATTTAATCAAGGACGAAAACAGCCCGTTAACAGGGAGATCGCCACTTTTTTAAAATTATAATTCAGTCTTCCGAAATTTTTTTAAAGCTGATCAAATTAGCGTGCTTTTAGAGTCTGCTGTGTATGAAAGGGGGGGTTGGCGAGCGTAGCTCGCAGGAAGCAGAGCCCCCTAGTCTAATAAAAAGAAGCAAAAGTTATATTATTTAAATCTTTAAGCGTTAAGGTTAAGGTTTTTGTCAAAATTGTTCGCTAAAGATCAAGGAATTCGATCGAGGAAGAAGTGTTTAAATGATTATCCAACAGATGGCGCTACTGGTACCGATACTTTCTCAGAATATGGAAATTTAGAAAACAAACTAGTGGAGTGGTTCCAGCTAAGTAAGAAAGGATTGAATTGGCGACAGGTTTCGTTGGACTAAAGGATTCTTTCTGTGCACATAATTAAGGGTCGACCGAAACATGATTTTAAGACCGAAATCGAAACCGAAATTCAGTAATCTTGCTATTTTCGGCCGAAAACGAAAAGGAAAATATAAAAAAATGCATACAAAAACATTCATAATTATTAATTAATTTAAAAAATCGCTATTTTATACAGATTTTTAAGGACTTGGAAATCTCGAAACTGTGTCATTATGGAGTATGTAAGATTATTTCTTATTTCAGGTTGAGCAGCTACAATTACTAATAATACAATTTTTTTTCTATACATTCATAAAATACTAATGGTTTTCAAAAAACATTAAAATATATATATTTAGCAATATTAATTAGTTAAATTTTAATGACAAAATTGACGTTTAAAAAATATGAATTCTCAAATACTCATTTTGCGCTCAAGATTTTAAAAATACTACTTCAGATACATATATAACATTGCATTTATATTTACTTATGCAACTATATTTTACACTGAACATGAATTTAGCCTGAGTTTTGTCATAGAAAATTTTTTATTGAATAAATAGACGTAATTTTTTTTTACCAAATTTAATAAATACGATTTTTAAAGCCATTAATTATGCAAATGAATTCGAATATACGTTTAAATTTAGGTTCAGTGTAAAATATAGTAGTATAAGTAAATATAAATGCAATATTAAATATATATCTGCAGTAGAATTTTCAAAATCTTCGCACAAAATGCATATTTGAAAATTCACATTTTTAAAACATCAAATTTGTCATTAAAATTTAACTAATATTGCTAAATATATATATTTGAATGTTTTTTTTTTTTTGCCGAAACGTCAGTGAAGGCTTACTGTGGAGACCCGAAATTTTTTGGTTTCCATCTGTTTGTTTATTTGTTTGTTAGTTAGTTAGTTAGTCTGTCTGTCCCGCGATAACTGCCGTAAAAAGCATCCGATTAGCTTGAAATTCAGGATGTATATTGGTGAGTTCCTCGGATTTAGCTGTATAGTTTTGGGTTAAATTTGGTTCATTCGTTCGGAATATATAGAACATTTTATTTTGTGACATAATGCTTTTCTATGGGAAGTCAGACGATTTTCAAATTTTCATTTATTGAAAGAAATCGCTCATATGAATAATAGATTTAAATGGTAAATTTTGGATGCTGAAATTTTTAAATAAGAGTATTAAATTATTCCTTTTAGTCTGCAATTTTGTCAAAACATTTGTCAGAGCTTTTAAATTTGGTGTATAACTTATGATAGAATTTTATACATGTGTTCGAATAATATAAAACATTTTATTTTATGAATTTACTTATATTTCATTTTTTTTTTCTTTTAACCGTTGCGTAGCAACAATATCTCATCTAAACATCTCATAAATGTGAAAGTATGTATGGTTTTTTAAGTCAAATCAAAGTTAAAAGGAATGAATTAATGAATGCCTTTGTATAGATATTTGCATATAGATTGATTTAAACGCAAAAATGAAAATAGTATTTATATACTATATAGAATAATATTTTTATTTATGTATTTAACTATTTTGATTATAAATGAAAAAGTTCATTATTTTCATACAAAATAAACTGACATTATTCTATTAAACTTTATAAACTTTATTGTTGCCAAAAAAAAAAAAAAGGAATAACAATTTCTCCCAAAGAGTTAATTTTAATTTGTAAGATTTTCACGTGCAAAAGGAAAATGGAATAAGCAAATTACAAATAATAAAAAAGATAAATAGGACAGGAATGAATACATATAAACATTTCACACCAAATACCACCTAAAATAATTTTTGTAGTGGTATTTTTCCAACACTACGAAGAAAGATTCCTCGATTTACACGATTTTATTTGGCCTTCCTTTTCTCATTGGTTGCGATTTCATTTTCGCAATTGTGTATATTAATTGGCACAAAATTTTACATTTTTATGACTGAGGTATATGTAAGGCCATACAAATAAGAAATTCCGTATTGTCTCCTATAAAATGTGATAAAGTGTTGGTTAACTATGTATGTTTCTATTAAGAGGAGCAGATTTGCCAAGCCTCCGGCGTTCTGGATACCAGTATTTTAATACAAAAAATGTTACTTTATTTAATTAAAACATTTGCTCGATTTAAAAGAACAACATTTTCTGTAAAATAATAGTGTTTTGCAAAAAGCCTGAGACTTGCCATGTCTGGTGGGGAGTGAAATGTTTTATTTAATGCATTTATCTCTATTTTAATGCTACGTGAACAATGTCCTGCGTAACAGCTTGTAGAGTGTAAACTAAATTAAATTATTAAAATAATCCCTATTACGAAAAATGAAACAAAATGCCCGGCTAAGGGAAATAAAAGGTTAGTTAACCTTTCGTAATTTGACCTGAACACAGGTGTGCGTCAAATTTCAACGGTGTTTGTAACATCACGATTTTAAATTAAATGTGGATACTATTAAAAGGATATCACAAAAAATACTTAACGGCGCCAAATCACGTTTATCTATTTAGTCAATTAGAAGTGGACTCTATGATGAATTATTAACCGCTAGGTTTCGAAGTCCCCCTACTTTAGGGTGATTTTAGTAAGTTAATGCTATCGAGTACAATTTTAGATATTTAGATTAGATCTTAGATATAAATATTGCAGAATGATAATCAAAATTATTTTTTGGAAACAAAAATTATAAAGGTATTAGATATCTAAATTAGATGTCTCAGTTTACATTTCCAAAAGTTCTTTATCTATTAGATACAGGTGTTTGTGGTTAGGAGGCAAGTAAATACTGCTGTGTGGATATAAGGATAACGTAAAATGCTTGACCAAATTGTTGCTTATCCTTATAAATCGCAGTGTAAAAAGGAATCTAAGATATAGGATAATCATTAACTCAATCAATAGAAAATTACAAATGCAAAATAAATTACGCAACGGGGGTTCAGGGGGGCGCCCCCCTGAAGAAATTTGCTTTATTATATAAAAATTACTAGAATAAGTAGCTCGTGAGAATTTCTGAAAATCATTACATAACAACGTGTTTAATTTAACGTTTTTAATGTCTGAAACCATCGAAATATTTTTTTTTCCTTTTATAAATGTTTGTGTAATTTAAAAATTTTAAATTTTGTTTTTGTAGAAAGATTAATATTAATCAAAGTTTGCTAAAAACAATAAGTTGCAGAGATGACGTTGAGGCTTTTGATCTGCAGATTTACTAGTTAATATTGCTAAATATATATATTTGAATGTTTTTTTTTAAACATTTGTATGTTATGAAAGTATAGAAAAACAAACTGCTGTAATCCATTAATTGGTTTTGAAACTACAAAGTTTTTAGTATTGGTCAAATTATTGTCATTTTCCGGCTGCTCAACCTGATCACCCCCCTTAAATGAGAAAATTAATGTCGAAAAAGTTTTAAAGTGCTAGGGATAATTTTCTACTGCGTACTCTTCGTATCGCGCTAGTGCATGTTCGAGTTCCAAAAAAGAACCAGAACACATCTTTAATCCAAACAAGATCTTACTAAAAATAAAATAACTATCAAAGTTCCAGTACCAGTTCAAGATATTAATGCATGAACCAATATAAAAAATATATAATTACCAAATTGTATTATCGCATTTTTCAAATCGTTTAAAAATATACGTGACATAATTAATGTTATATATTTCAAATTTTGTCATTTTATTTAACTTTTCTTTCAGAGCAAATTACTTCTCAGTTTCATGCTTTCTAAAGAACATCCTTCATAAAATGACGTGTACTGTTCTCCTCTATGTATAGCAGGGCCGAAAAAAGCCTTTTTTGCACCCGGGGAAAACATGGATTTTGGCGCCCCCCCCCCTCCCTTCTTCCTCAAAATATATTTACAAAGAGAATTTTAACCGAGTTATTTTCTTCTGATGGACTGATGGCTTCCATTATTATGAAACATCCGTTATAAATGAAGTGTTACCTGAAGATGAAAAGAGCAGCCGTAAAAAGTTAGAATTCTGATTTTCTGGTCAGAATGGGAAAAAATCCGAGTTCTAACTTTTTACGGCTGCTCTTTCATCTTCACCTAACACTTCATTTATAACGACTGTTTCATAATAATGGAAGCCACCAGTCCATCAGAAAAAAATGAACCATTCCAAAGGTATAAGTTTGATTGAAAAAAAAACTATTTAATACTTTGAGCAGAAAGAAGAGGCTACACCTGCAATTTTCATGATACTAATAGAATCACATAGCAGCCAATGTGTACGGTTTAGTTACCTCTAAAAGTGAATACAAATTTTTGCCACATTTAATTGTTGACAATTGTTAAACTTTTTAAACTGAATTTCAGGAAGCGACAGCCAATTGTTCCCTTGCGACGACATTTCTGTGACTCTCAACTTGTAAAACTTGGCTAAAAATGCTAAATTTAACATTTTCTAATTTCAGAAAGTATCGGAAAAGTAGTTAGTTTGAATTTGGGAAAAGCTTTCAATATAAAAAATTCTCATAATGAAAAATGATCCCCTCCCACCCCAAAAAAGGAAATCGATGACCCCCCTCTAAATGATGACCTGGATCCGTCCTTGGCTTTGTCAAATATTAATTGATTAAAATCTTGAAAACGGAATCGAAAAAAATTCCGCTTTATACAGGATCTTTATGCCATATCATCTTTAAATTCTTCTATGCTTTGTCATACACCAGACAGGATGATTTTAACAATACAGTTTTAAGCATAGATGCGGGAAAATTCGACAAACAAAATCTTCATTTGGCGCCTCTTCGTTCTGGCACCCGGTGTGCATGCCCCTTCCCCCCACCCTTAGTTTCGGCCCTGGAGTATAACATATTCTTTAAAAAGCATTTTGCTGCAAAATGCAATCGAGAATGACATATTTACATTTCACCAGGTGCAATCTAAATTTCAAGTCAGTCGCTCACGCTAACCTGACACATGCATTACAAATATTTCCTAATTTTAATGCTAATGAAGCTAAATTATTCTCACGCACTCTTCTCATTTAAATACGCTATTAGGTTAATATCATGTAAAACAGGACACTGTACTAATAATAAACACACACTATTATACTAGAATAATGTGTCATAACACTCTGTTAAGTTTGATCTTAAAGATTTTCAAGCTGTCAAAGCGTCTCGAGAGACAAGAATTTAAAATTTTAACATTTCCCACACTTTAGCCTTAGAATGAGTTTTAAATTGCATAGCTAATTTTCGGTGAATTATGAAATATGTAAATTATATACACGGCTATACGAAAGAATTCTTACGCAACTTTTAAACACTTTATAACACAGTTGAAAACTGTTCATGAATTCGGTTTGTCTGTTTGTCTGCCCGTGGTCTAATTTGAGTAAATATACTCGGATTGCCATGAAATTGATTTATGTAATTTATGTTTACCACGGAGCATTTGGTACAGAATATGAATTGTGCACCATTTATGGGTAGTTTATAGGAATACTCAAAATTAAGCAGTTACATTAATGTCTATAGGGAAAAATCGTTTTCAGTGTATTTTGAAGATGTTATACTATTTCACAGATAATGAAATTATTATACATCACTAATTTGGATGGCAACATTTCTTCTATAAAATTTTGAATGAATAGCAAATATAATTCGTTTACAGAGACACTCAAATGTATTCAGTTACATTACGTCACTGTGGAAAAACCGTTTTCAGTGCAATTTATTGATGTTACAGGATTTCAAACATGATAAAGTTGATATACGTCACTGAGATAGACGACAACATATATCCTATAGAGTACAGAATAAGTAGCAAACATAATTCATTTCCCGGGACTTTCGAAAGTATTCCACATTACGGTCCTTCAGGAAAAATTGTTTCAGTGCATTTTATTGCTGTTACACTATTTCAAATATAATAAAGTTGATATGAATTACTGAGGTGGGCGACAACAGGTATTCTATAGAGTAAAGAATAAGTAGCAATTATAGTTCGTTTCACGTGACTTTCGAAAGTATTCCGTTACATTACGGTCACTGAGGAAAAAATGTTTTCAGTGCAATTTATTGCTGTTACAGGATTTCAAACATGATAAAGTTGATATACGTCACTGCGATAGGCGACAACATATATCCTCTCGGGACTTTCGAAAGTATTCCACATTGCGGTCCTTCAGGAAAAATTGTTTCAGTGGATTTTATTGCTGTTACACTATTTCAAATATAATAAAGTTGATATGAATTACTGAGGTGGGCAACAACATGTATTCTATAGAGTAAAGAACAAGTAGCAATTATAGTTCGTTTCCCGTGACTTTCGAAAGTATTCCGTTACATTACGGTAACTGAGGAAAAATGTTTTCAGGGCAATATATTGCTGTTACAGGTTTTGAAACATAATAAAGTTTATATACGTCACTGAGATGGGCGACAACATATATTCTATAGACGAAAAAATAAGTTGCAATTTTAGTTCGTTTCCCGTGACTTTCGAAAGTATTCCGTTACATTACGGTCACTGAGGAAAAAATGTTTTCAGTGCAATTTATTGCTATTACATGTTTTGAAACATAATAAAGTTGATATACGTCACTGAGATGGGCGACAACATATATTCTACAGAGTACAGAATCAGTAGCAATTATAGTTCGTTTCCCGGGGCTTTTGAAAGTTTTCCGTTACATTACGGTCACTCAGGAAAAATAGTTTTCATTGCATTTTATTGCTGTTACACTATTTCAAATATAATAAAGTTCATATGCATTGCTGAGGTGGGCGAAAACATGTTTTCTACAGAAAACAGAATAAGTAGCAATTATAGTTCGTTTTCCGGGGCTTTCGAAAGTATTCTGTTACATTACGGTCACTCAGGAAAAATTGTTTTCTGTGCAAATTATTGCTGTTACACTATTTCCAATATAATAAAGTTTATATGCATTACTGAGGTAGGCGACAACATGTTTTCTATAGAGTACAGAATAAGTAGCAACTATAGTTCATTTCCCGTGACTTTCGAAAGTATTCCTTTACATTACGGTCACTGAGGAAAAAATGTTTTCAGTGCAATTTATTGCTGTTACAAGATTTCAAACATGATAAAGTTGATATACGTCACTGAGATAGGCGACAACATATATCCTATAGAGTACAGAATAAGTAGCAAATATAATTCATTTCCCGGGGCTTTCGAAAGTATTCCACATTACGGTCCTTCAGGAAAAATTGTTTCAGTGCATTTTATTGCTGTTACACTATTTCAAATATAATAAAGTTGATATGAATTACTGAGGTGGGCGACAACATGTTTTCTATAGAGTAAAGAATAAGCAGCAATTATAGTTCGTTTCCTGTGACTTTCGACAGTATTGCGTTACATTACGGTCACTGAGGAAAAAATGTTTTCAGTGCAATTTATTGCTGTTATAGGTTTTGAAACATAATAAAGTTGATATACGTCACTGAGATGGGCGACAACATTTATTCTATAGAGTAAAGAATAAGTAGCAATTTTAGTTCGCTTCCCGTGACTTTCGAAAGCATTCCGTTACATTACGATCACTGAGGAAAAAAAGTTTTTAGTGCAATTTATTGCTGTTACATGTTTTGAAATATAATAAAGTGTATATACGTCACTGAGATGGGCGACAACATATATTCTACGGAGTACAGAATAAATAGCAATTATAGTTCGGTTCCTGGGACCTTCGTAAGTATTTCGTTACATTACGGTCACTCAGGAAAAATCGTTTTCAATGCAATTTATTGCTGTTACAGGATTTCGAACATAATAAAGTTGATATGCGTCACTGAGATGGTCGACAACATGTATTTTATAGAGTACAGAGTAAGTAGCAATTATAGTTTGTTTTCCGGGGCTTTTGAAAGTATTCCGTTACATAACGGTCACTCAGGAAAAATAGTTTTCATTGCATTTTATTGCTGTTACACTATTTCAAATATAATAAAGTTTATATGCATTGCTGAGGTGGGCGACAACATGTTTTCTACAGATTACAGAATAAGTAGCAATTATAGTTCGTTTCCCGGGACTTTCGAAAGTATAACTTTACATTACGGTCACTCAGGAAAAATTGTTTTCAGTGCAAATTATTGCTGTTAGACTATTTCCAATATAATAAAGTTGATATGCATTACTGAGGTGGGCGACAACATGTTTTCTATAGAGTACAGAATAAGTAGCAATTATAGTTCGTTTCCTGTGATTTTCAAAAGTATTCCGTTACATTACGGTCATTGAGGAAAAAATGTTTTCAGTGCAATTTATTGCTGTTACAGGTTTTGAAACATAATAAAGTTGATATACATCACTGAGATGGGCGACAACATATATTCTACAGAGTAAAGAATAAATTGCAATAATAGTTCGGTTCCTGGGACCTTCGTAAGTATTTCTTTGCATTACGGTCACTCAGGAAAAATCATTTTCAATGCAATTTATTGCTGTTACAGGATTTCGAACATAATAAAGTTGATATACGTCACTGAGATGGTCGACAACATGTAATCTATAGAGTACAGAATAAGTAGAAATTATAGTTCGTTTCCCGGGGCTTTTGAAATTATTCCGTTACATTACGGTCACTCAGGAAAAATAGTTTTCATTGCATTTTATTGCTGTTACACTATTTCCAATATAATAAAGTTGATATGCATTACAGAGGTGGGCGACAACATGTTTTCTATAGAGTACAGAATAAGTAGCAATTATAGTTCATTTGCCGGGAGTTTCGAGAGTATTCCTTTACATTACGGTCACTGAGGAAAAAATGTTTTCAGTGCAATTTATTGCTGTTACAAGATTTCAAACATGATAAAGTTGATATACGTCACTGAGATGGTCGACAACATGTATTCTGTAGAGTACAGAATAAGTAGCAATTATAGTTCGTTTCCTGTGATTTTCAAAAGTATTCCGTTACATTATGGTCACTGAGGAAAAATTTTTTCAGTGCAATTTATTGCTGTTACAGGATTTCAAACATTATAAAGTTGATATACGTCACTGAGATAGGCGACAACATATATCCTATAGAGTACAGAATAAGTAGCAAATATAATTCATTTCCCGGGACTTTCGAAAGTATTCCATATTACGGTCCTTCAGGAAAAATTGATTCAGTGAATTTTATTGCTGATACACTATTTGAAATATAATAAAGTTGATATGAATTACAGAGGTGCGCGACAACATGTATTCTATAGAGTAAAGAATAAGTAGCAATTATAGTTCGTTTCCCGTGACTTTCGAAAGTATTCCGTTACATTACGGTCACTGAGGGGAAAATGTTTTCAGTGCAATTTATTGCTGTTACAGGTTTTGAAACATAATAAAGTTGATATACATCACTGAGATGGGCTACAACATATATTCTACAGAGTACAGAATAAATAGTAATTATAGTTCGGTTCCTGGGACCTTCGTAAGTATTTCTTTGCATTACGGTCACTCAGGAAAAATCATTTTCAATGCAATTTATTGCTGTTACAGGATTTCGAACATAATAAAGTTGATATACGTCACTGAGATGGTCGACAACATGTATTCTATAGAGTACAGAATAAGTAGAAATTATAGTTCGTTTCCCGGGGCTTTTGAAATTATTCCGTTACATTACGGTCACTCAGGAAAAATAGTTTTCATTGCATTTTATTGCTGTTACACTATTTCCAATATAATAAAGTTGATATGCATTACAGAGGTGGGCGACAACATGCTTTCTATAGAGTACAGAATAAGTAGCAATTATAGTTCATTTGCCGGGAGTTTCGAGAGTATTCCTTTACATTACGGTCACTGAGGAAAAAATGTTTTCAGTGCAATTTATTGCTGTTACAAGATTTCAAACATGATAAAGTTGATATACGTCACTGAGATGGTCGACAACATGTATTCTGTAGAGTACAGAATAAGTAGCAATTATAGTTCGTTTCCTGTGATTTTCAAAAGTATTCCGTTACATTATGGTCACTGAGGAAAAAATGTTTTCAGTGCAATTTATTGCTGTTACAGGATTTCAAACATTATAAAGTTGATATACGTCACTGAGATAGGCGACAACATATATCCTATAGAGTACAGAATAAGTAGCAAATATAATTCATTTCCCGGGACTTTCGAAAGTATTCCATATTACGGTCCTTCAGGAAAAATTGATTCAGTGAATTTTATTGCTGTTACACTATTTGAAATATAATAAAGTTGATATGAATTACAGAGGTGCGCGACAACATGTATTCTATAGAGTAAAGAATAAGTAGCAATTATAGTTCGTTTCCCGTGACTTTCGAAAGTATTCCGTTACATTACGGTCACTCAGGGGGAAATGTTTTCAGTGCAATTTATTGCTGTTACAGGTTTTGAAACATAATAAAGTTGATATACATCACGGAGATGGGCTACAACATATATTCTACAGAGTACAGAATAAATAGTAATTATAGTTCGGTTCCTGGGACCTTCGTAAGTATTTCTTTGCATTACGGTCACTCAGGAAAAATCATTTTCAATGCAATTTATTGCTGTTACAGGATTTCGAACATAATAAAGTTGATATACGTCACTGAGATGGTCGACAACATGTATTCTATAGAGTACAGAATAAGTAGCAATTATAGTTCGTTTCCAGGGGCTTTTGAAAGTATTCCGTTACATTACGGTCACTCAGGAAAAATAGTTTTCATTGCATTTTATTGCTGTTACACTATTTCCAATATAATAAAGTTGATTAGCATTACTGAGGTGGGCGACAACAAGTTTTCTATAGAGTACAGAATAAGTAGCAATTATAGTTCATTTGCCGGGACTTTCGAGAGTATTCCGTAACATTACCGTCACTCACGAAAAATTGTTTTCAGTGCAAATTATTGCTGTTAGACTATTTCCAATATAATAAAGTTGATATGCATTACTGAGGTGGACGACAACATGTTTTCTATAGAGTACAGAGTAAGTAGCAATTATAGTTCGTTTCCTGTGACTTTCAAAAGTATTCCGTTACATTACGGTCACTGAGGAAAAAATGTTTTCAGTGCAATTTATTGCTGTTACAGGATTTCAAACATGATAAAGTTGATATACGTCACTGAGATAGGCGACAACATATATCCTATAGAGTACAGAATAAGTAGCAAATATAATTCATTTCCCGGGACTTTCGAAAGTATTCCACATTACGGTCCTTCAGGTAAAATTGTTTTAGTGCATTTTATTGCTGTTACACTATTTCAAATATAATAAAGTTGATATGAATTACTGAGGTGCGCGACAACATGTATTCTATAGAGTAAAGAATAAGTAGCAATTATAGTTCGTTTCACGTGACTTTCGAAAGTGTTCCGTTACATTATGGTCACTGAAGAAAAACTGTTTTCAGTGCAATTTATTGCTGTTACAGGATTTCAAACATGATAAAGTTGATATACGTCACTGAGATAGGCGACAACATATATCCTATAGAGTACAGAATAAGTAGCAAATATAATTCATTTCCCGGGACTTTTGAAAGTATTCCACATTGCGGTCCTTCAGGAAAAATTGTTTCAGTGGATTTTATTGCTGTTACACTATTTCAAATATAATAAAGTTGATATGAATTACTGAGGTGGGCGACAACATGTATTCTATAGAGTAAAGAATAAGTTGCAATTTTAGTTCGTTTCCCGTGACTTTCGAAAGTATTCCGTTACATTACTGTCACTGAGGAAAAAATGTTTTCAGTGCAATTTATTGCTATTACATGTTTTGAAACATAATAAAGTTGATATACGTCACTGAGATGGGCGACAACATATATTCTACAGAGTACAGAATCAGTAGCAATTATAGTTCGTTTCCCGGGGCTTTTGAAAGTTTTCCGTTACATTACGGTCACTCAGGAAAAATAGTTTTCATTGCATTTTATTGCTGTTACACTATTTCAAATATAATAAAGTTCATATGCATTGCTGAGGTGGGCGAAAACATGTTTTCTACAGAAAACAGAATAAGTAGCAATTATAGTTCGTTTTCCGGGGCTTTCGAAAGTATTCTGTTACATTACGGTCACTCAGGAAAAATTGTTTTCAGTGCAAATTATTGCTGTTACACTATTTCCAATATAATAAAGTTTATATGCATTACTGAGGTAGGCGACAACATGTTTTCTATAGAGTACAGAATAAGTAGCAACTATAGTTCATTTCCCGTGACTTTCGAAAGTATTCCTTTACATTACGGTCACTGATGAAAAAATGTTTTCAGTGCAATTTATTGCTGTTACAAGATTTCAAACATGATAAAGTTGATATACGTCACTGAGATAAGCGACAACATATATCCTATAGAGTACAGAATAAGTAGCAAATATAATTCATTTTCCCGGGGCTTTCGAAAGTATTCCACATTACGGTCCTTCAGGAAAAATTGTTTCAGTGCATTTTATTGCTGTTACACTATTTCAAATATAATAAAGTTGATATGAATTACTGAGGTGCGCGACAACATGTTTTCTATAGAGTAAAGAATAAGCAGCAATTATAGTTCGTTTCCTGTGACTTTCGACAGTATTGCGTTACATTACGGTCACTGAGGAAAAAATGTTTTCAGTGCAATTTATTGATGTTACAGGTTTTGAAACATAATAAAGTTGATATACGTCACTGAGATGGGCGACAACATTTATTCTATAGAGTAAAGAAGAAGTAGCAATTTTAGTTCGCTTCCCGTGACTTTCGAAAGCATTCCGTTACATTACGATCACTGAGGAAAAAAAGTTTTTAGTGCAATTTATTGCTGTTACATGTTTTGAAATATAATAAAGTGTATATACGTCACTGAGATGGGCGACAACATATATTCTACGGAGTACAGAATAAATAGCAATTATAGTTCGGTTCCTGGGACCTTCGTAAGTATTTCGTTACATTACGGTCACTCAGGAAAAATCGTTTTCAATGCAATTTATTGCTGTTACAGGATTTCGAACATAATAAAGTTGATATGCGTCACTGAGATGGTTCGCAACATGTATTCTATAGAGTACAGAGTAAGTAGCAATTATAGTTTGTTTTCCGGGGCTTTTGAAAGTATTCCGTTACATAACGGTCACTCAGGAAAAATAGTTTTCACTGCATTTTATTGCTGTTACACTATTTCAAATATAATAAAGTTCATATGCATTGCTGAGGTGGGCGACAACATGTTTTCTACAGATTACAGAATAAGTAGCAATTATAGTTCTTTTCCCGGGACTTTCGAAAGTATAACTTTACATTACGGTCACTCAGGAAAAATTGTTTTCAGTGCAAATTATTGCTGTTAGACTATTTCCAATATAATAAAGTTGATATGACTTACAGAGGTGCGCGACAACATGTATTCTATAGAGTAAAAAATAAGTAGCAATTATAGTTCGTTTCCCGTGACTTTCGAAAGTATTCCGTTACATTACGGTAACTGAGGAAAAATGTTTTCAGGCAATATATTGCTGTTACAGGATTTCGAACATAATAAAGTTGATATACGTCACTGAGATGGTCGACAACATGTATTCTATAGAGTACAGAATAAGTAGCAATTATAGTTCGTTTCCAGGGGCTTTTGAAAGTATTCCGTTACATTACGGTCACTCGGGAAAAATAGTTTTCATTGCATTTTATTGCTGTTACACTATTTCCAATATAATAAAGTTGATATGCATTACTGAGGTGGGCTACAACATGTTTTCTATAGAGTACAGAATAAGTAGCAATTATCGTTCATTTGCCGGGACTTTCGAGAGTATTCCGCAACATTACCGTCACTCACGAAAAATTGTTTTCAGTGCAAATTATTGCTGTTAGACTATTTCCAATATAATAAAGTTGATATGCATTACTGAGGTGGGCGACAACATGTTTTCTATAGAGTACAGAGTAAGTAGCAATTATAGTTCGTTTCCTGTGACTTTCAAAAGTATTCCGTTACATTACGGTCACTGAGGAAAAAATGTTTTCAGTGCAATTTATTGCTGTTACAGGATTTCAAACATGATAAAGTTGATATACGTCACTGAGATAGGCGACAACATATATCCTATAGAGTACAGAATAAGTAGCAAATATAATTCATTTCCCGGGACTTTCGAAAGTATTCCACATTACGGTCCTTCAGGTAAAATTGTTTTAGTGCATTTTATTGCTGTTACACTATTTCAAATATAATAAAGTTGATATGAATTACTGAGGTGCGCGACAACATGTATTCTATAGAGTAAAGAATAAGTAGCAATTATAGTTCGTTTCACGTGACTTTCGAAAGTGTTCCGTTACATTATGGTCACTGAAGAAAAACTGTTTTCAGTGCAATTTATTGCTGTTACAGGATTTCAAACATGATAAAGTTGATATACGTCACTGAGATAGGCGACAACATATATCCTATAGAGTACAGAATAAGTAGCAAATATAATTCATTTCCCGGGACTTTCGAAAGTATTCCATATTACGGTCCTTAAGGAAAAATTGTTTCAGTGCATTTTATTGCTGTTACACTATTTGAAATATAATAAAGTTGATATGAATTACTGAGGTGCGCGACAACATGTATTCTATAGAGTAAAGAATAAGTAGCAATTATAGTTCGTTTCCCGTGACTTTCGAAAGTATTCCGTTACATTACGGTCACTGAGGGAAAAATGTTTTCAGTGCAATTTATTGCTGTTGCAGGTTTTGAAACATAATAAAGTTGATATACGTCACTGAGATGGGCGACAACATATATTCTACAGAGTACAGAATAAATAGCAATTATAGTTCGGTTCCTGGAACCTTCGTAAGTATTTCTTTGCATTACGGTCACTCAGGAAAAATCATTTTCAATGCAATTTATTGCTGTTACAGGATTTCGAACATAATAAAGTTGATATACGTCATTGAGATGGTCGACAACATGTATTCTATAGAGTACAGAATAAGTAGCAATTATAGTTCGTTTCCCGGGGCTTTTGAAAGTATTCCGTTACATTACGGTCACTCAGGAAAAATAGTTTTCATTGCATTTTATTGCTGTTACACTATTTACAATATAATAAAGTTGATTAGCATTACTGAGGTGGGCGACAACAAGTTTTCTATAGAGTACAGAATAAGTAGCAATTATAGTTCATTTGCCGGGACTTTCGAGAGTATTCCGTAATATTACCGTCACTCACGGAAAATTGTTTTCAGTGCAAATTATTGCTGTTACACTATTTCAAATATAATAAAGTTCATATGCATTACTGAGGTGGGCGACAACATGTTTTCTATAGAGTACACATTAAGTAGCAATTATAGTTCATTTGCCGGGACTTTCGAAAGTATTCTGTTACATTACGGTCACTGAGGAAAAATCGTTTTCAGGGACATTCAAAAGTATTGCGTTACATTACGGTCAATAGCCCTATAATGAAGTCGAATCCGCAGCGGTTTTCTGATATACTAAACACCTCGTCCCATCCTTACATCGGGTAGAGGTATTAAAACTTGTTGAATTTAAATTTTAAATTTATCCGGTGTAAATAGCGTAAATACTCTAACTCGCGTAGTTATACTCGGATTATCATGAAATTGATGTATGTTATAGATGTTTACTATTGCATGTTCGTATTTGGAAATGAAGTGTATAGCATTTACAATTCGCGTGTTTAAGGCTGTTCTCAACTGCCTGCTCAACAACCGCAAAACTTTTTGACACATTTACAAATTCCTATTTTTAACGGAAAGATATAAAATTGGAAAGCCTGACCATGGAAGTGATTTGAAATCGAACTCTTTTTTCCATTTTTTAATCAATAAATTACACTGTAAAAAATTTGTAGCAAAGTAATAGGTCTGTCGACCGTTTTTATAGAAAACGTGTGCATACCAACAAATTAACTGTATTCTGACCATAAGATGGACTATAATATGGTCAAAATACAGTTAAATTATGGTTATATAACCGTTGTCTATAAAAACGGTCGATAGACCTGTTACGTTACTGTAAATTTTTTACAGTGTAGCTATTGAGTTATAAGCGATTTTGATCACGTGACACGGCATTTTTCTCCCCTTATTGACTGGATTTTCTTCTTTCGTTCGGAAGCTCGGTTCAAAATGCCAGCTTTGTCAGTATTTTCTGAAAGATCTACTCCGTTTACAAGAAAATTATAACTAATTTTATTAAAAGTAAAGGTTGCGATTAATGAAACTATCAAACAAAATAACAGCAATGAAATATAATGAAATCAAATACCTGAAAATAAGAGTAATTGTTTTAAATCAAAATGTATTCAAAATATAAATCAAAATCATCAGTAATTAGGAATAGAAATTATGGGACTAATTGTCAGTTACTTAAATATCATGTAAGGAGTGATGCAAAGCTTACACAAGAATTCCGTTTATTATTTTTTTTCCAGCGCACACAACATGGAATCGTATTTGGCGATCTGAACTCTGGATCATTTCTGCTATTTTATTTTTCTTACAAATTAGGCAAAACCAATCACCACTGTCTAGATTTTTGTTTATAGATTCTGAATTATAAGACTTTTTTTGCAACAGAAGTTTTCTTTACATTATGTTTGTAGTTCTTCCCTTTCATCATTTTCTTGCTAATTGCATTACCCCTATTTTTTAAAACTTGATGTTCCGATTATAGCTTCCTTTTTGTCGTTTTCATTTTTTCTATTTCAAGGTTTACTTTATATGTCGAAGATGTTAACACAACTGGTTTTTTTTTTTTGGCTCCCTCTGTACTTTATCTTAACTGAATTTAGCAAGGGAAATAACATTTCTTATAATTTTTTGGCTTTTGGTAAGGATTTATAGCCGCAGCCTCCTTGCAGGTCAATTTATTCACAACTTAAATTCTCCTTTTTGTTTCTTATATCTTTAACAGCTTTTGTTGTCACGGCTGTTTTTCTTCCGGACAGTTTGTCTGTGTCTTTTTCAACATTATATTAAAAAAAGTGATTACAAATTATCCTGTATTGAAAAATACGCTACGATTGATCAAATGAAAACATTATACATTCAAACAGTGTTGGATTCAGCCAACTTCCCCGGAGCCTTGAAATAACCACTCCCCACGGAAACTTTGAGATTTTATTCGTTTTAATGGGAAAAAAGTGTAATTCCACCCTGCAGAAATGTGAAAAGTCTGCCATCTCAAATATCCTCCTGTAGGAAAATGTTTGAATTGAACTCTATAAGCCAAATACGCTGTAGGAATAAGGACTTCAAGGAAAATAAATACAAATACATACAAGATAAAAGAAATTAAGAACAAAATTTATTGCATAAAAATGTAAAAGTATTTTTATGTTTATATGGGCCTAAACTGCATAATAAAATTAATCCAGATTAAAAAAAAAAATCTTGCATGGAGATAGTAAATCATTATAAAATATAAAAAAAAAATAGTGTATAAAGCGTACCATCCTCGAAATTCATTACTTACTTTTCAAATTTATGATCGCATATCTGGTCCAATTTAAGCAACTTAAATTGGCCCAATTACGGCAACTGCGCTATTTTTAAAAACAGATAACCTCAAGTCTAAAAACAAAAACGAAATCAAACAAATCCACGTGAAAATATGCACAACAAACAGACGAATTCAAATATGTATATGAAGAGAAACCAGAGCATCAAATATGTATTTGAAAACATAACAACTTACCTTAGTTTTAAAGTATTAACTTACGTTTAGTAGGAAAAAATAGATCAAAACAGCTAACTTTAAGTTTTTTTAAATCGTCTGAAAACAGCACGTGGTAGGCGGTTGCTTCTTCTAATCATGAGTGACGTCATTCTGATGAGTAGGATTTCAGTGGTAGATGACGTCTCTTCCTGTAATTAACGTCAGAATGGCAACGGTCCAATTAAAGTGGCGGTCCAAATATGGCTACTCTCCACTATACACATCCTCTTTCTCCTTAATGAACTGTGAAGTTTTGTCAAGGGTCAGCTAGGTGGGGATCCCTACCAAATGGCTTAAGCGCTCACAAGCCCCAACCAGCAGTTTGCATCTACGACCGTCATCACCACTACAAAAAAAAGGGGGGGGGGGTCTCGGAGAGACCTACATGAAAGCCAATTGAGAATTTAAAGATTAAATACAATATAAATACAATATAAATACACTATATAAACAATGGAAAGCCCAATTTTTTTGGGCGTTTACGAGAGAAATTTAGATGTTTGTAATTAATAAAATAATGAAATAATTGATAATAGAATTTTTCAACTTGTTGGAGCGGCAAAAGCTCAATTACGCTGCAAAGCTGGTCGTTCTGCAAAAATCCCATAAAAGCTAAGTATCTGTATACTAAATTAAAAAGAGATTCATAATTTTTAAAATAATGTAGAATGTATAAAATAGGTAAAACAGGGAATAATCATGATGAATATTATATAATTATATACACGAGTTCAAAAGGCTATTGTTCGTGCAACAGTTCATTTATAGTACAATTGTGTTGTTTGTGTCTAAGAATTTGTTTTGAATTGATGGTATCTGTCTATTTGTTAAGATACGTTCTCCTCATCATCTATAAATGAACTACACTGCTCAAAACAATTAAAGGATATTTGAGGTTTTATATAAAATAAAGATATAAACGAAATTTTTTTGCCGAAAATAGAAGAAGAGAATCACAAATGCAAATTTTTCTGGTTTTCAAACTGTGGAGTATGCAAATTTTGAGTTCGTCGTCAAAAACGTCGCTTCAGCGGCAGCGAATGAAATTTGACTTTCAACTGGATAAAAGAGAATGAAGACAAGGATGATCGGCATTCAGTGATTGCTTTGTTTCGATGAGTACGATGTCTCAGCGAAGTCATTTGACAGATTCAGAAGCTTTGAGAATTGTTGGTAGGTTAGAAGGGGGCCAAACTCAAGCCGAAGTAGCGCAAGCCATTGGAGTGTCACAAAGTGTCATTTCCAGGATCTGGAACCGTTTTTTGGAGAGTGGATGTGCAGGCCGAAGACCAGGGCAAGGTTGTAGACGGGCAACAACGCTCAATGAAGATCGGTATTTAGCGTTAACAGCTCGGAGACACCGAACCATGAACGCTACTCTTCTCCAACAACAACTTCGCTCGGCTACAGGCACCACGATTTCAACTCAGACTGTCCGAAACCGGCTCCGTGCTGTAGGTCTGTATGCTCGCCGACCGATGGTATGTGTTAGATTAACATCAAGGCATCGTCTCGACCGCAGGGAGTGGGCAACCGAGCATGTCAACTGGAGGAGAAATGAATGGAGCAATATTCTGTTTTCTGACGAGTCCCGTTTTTCTGTGCATCCGGATAATAGGCGTATTTTCATCTGGAGGGACCGTGGCAGTAGGAATAATCCTGCGTTCGTGCACGAAAGTGTCAGATTTGGCGGTGGAGGAGTGTTGGTGTATGGTGGCATCTCCATTGACGGGCGCACTGACCTCTACATCATTCGAGATGGAGCTCTGACTGGTCGCCGATATAGGGATGAAATCCTCAGACCTATTGTAGTCCCTTACGCTGCAGCAATCGGAGATAACTTCATTTTAATGGACGATAACTGCAGGCCACATCGTGCAAACCTGGTGGAGGATTTCCTTTTCGAGGAAGGAATCGTTCGAATGGAATGGCCAGCGTGTTCTCCAGACATGAATCCAATCGAGCACGTTTGGGACGCTCTAGGAAGACGAGTTTCTGGTCGCCAACAACCCCCACAAACTCTCCAAGAACTGGAAAGAGCTCTTCTGGAAGAGTGGGGCAGAATACCCCAACTCGTCATTAATAGCCTCATTGAGTCCATGCCTCAAAGGTGTTCAACGTTGCTGGCCGCCCGTGGAAACCATACCCCCTACTGAAAATGATTTTCTTTGAAGAAAACGCCTTTTTTTATTCTTTTTTTCTCATATGCACAAATTGTGTTTTTTTCCTTTAGTACACAAATGCGCAATAAAATGCATTTTTTTCTGCCAAACATGTGTAATTTATTCTCATATAACTTACTATGTCTGTCGACCATGTATCAATCAGCTAAACAGTTTACCAGATACAAAATCCACCTAAAACTGCAATATCCTTTAATTGTTTTGAGCAGTGTATTTTGAAACAAATGAGGGTTGTTCCCTGAAACTTTCATGCATTCAATTATCTTTTGACAATATCATGGATTTGGCAAAACCACAGAGAACCACTGAGACAAAGACATTTTTGAAGATTTTCTTATATGGTAATGTGATGTAAGGGTACAGTTAAAGATATAATGCAATGATGTTGCTCGCTGACCACATACACATAACGGAGAAGGAATCATATCATATCAAATTTATAAAGATAGGATGAAAATGGGCCGTGGTTAGTGGCAAACGGAAAAAAAATTTCTATGTGGAAGGACTACTGTTTTGTCAAAGCTTTTCTTTCCTGAAAGTAAAACAATTATGCTGAACTGAAAATACAATTTTGTCCCATTCTTAATATATATATTTTATATTATCGGCCGCTTCGCAAGTCGGTTTCCAAACGAACCTCAGTGGCCGAGAGATTCTGCTCTTGAATCTGGTAGACGGGAGGTGCTGGGTTCGAACCCAATCGCGCCCGACGGTCTAATCGTTTGGAGTTTCATGCTTTTCGTCGAACCATGGATTTCCATGCGTAAATACGGGTTAGGTTTCCTTAGAAAGACCCCACGAAGGGCACCCCCTCCCCCGGGCCTATATCCCTCGAGCAGATAATCGGCCGTCAAAAATCAACTCAACCCAACCGAATGAACCTCGAAAGAAACGAAACTGGCGATGCAGGTTCCACTCCTGGCGGCAGTGTATAGCTATGTAGGCTGCGCCCGCTCCGCTCTGAAGTTATTTCGATGCAGATTAAAATGAAGCTGATTTTGTATCCTTCCAAACTTGAGTTTAATCGTGGGAGTAACAAACTTTATCGGGTAGTTCTTTGTTATATCGCGCATTCGCTCTTTTAAGTTTATCCCAGGTAAATTTCTATAAAAAAAAAGCTAAATAACATCGATTTTGAAGTTACAAATAATGTAAAGTCTAATTTGGTTACCTATCAGTTCGCGCTTAGAAAACAAACAAACAAACAACAACAAAAAAAAAAAACGCGTTGTACGTCAGAAGTAAAGAAGTTAGAGGTAAAACTCACCTAAAGCATTATTTTTTAATTTAAAAAATAAAGTTAAATATATGCTATTTAGTTAAAATTCCTTACATTTAAGATAACGTTTCTGAATTTACATTGATATGAATATCCGTCACAAGATTTATCGTTTCTTAAAATATTATTTATTATTTAGACAAAAAATGACTGCATTTCTATAAATCAATACAGATTCGAAAAAACATAATTATTAAGCTTTTTAAAAATAAAAATGTACCCCTTGCCACTAACGTGTAAATTTCCACCGCTAAATAAATCTCCGTCAACCTTTATGTATCACAAACGCAGCTGATATCATTAATTTCATAACTACGACCGCAGACTATCCATAATTCGTTTGGAATTTCATATTTCGGAATCAACCCAGGCGAGAATAACTCTCAATTATAAACCCTTCCGCCTACAACACTGACCGAACTACAATACAATGCCCATCATGCACTGCGCTAGTAGCAGCTATTTTACAACTGCCAGCTGTTATGGTAGATAGATCCGGACTTTATATAAAGCGATCGCCGGGCCGCGCTGACATACAGCTCCAAAATGGGCGGCGAACACAATTTTCTGTTCACAATGGCATGCCATCATTAATTTGGTGGCACGTCAGAACAGATGTGGATACGGTTTGTGCGACGAGAAAAGCCAGTTCCCATAGATAAAATAATTTATGATTAGAATCAATTTGTAGTAAAATTATTGAATGATGATACTATAACTTAAATGTATATTTTGTGATGGGTTTATGTGTAATAATTTATTAGGAATTCAGCTACATAACATGCGTTCTTTTTTAGAAAATTGATATTAGATAATATAAGGGATTAATGATTAAAAACTCTTATGATACTCATCAGCGTACAACATAAATAAAAAGTATATTAAAATCACATTAAAATTGATCCCAACGGTTCAGGCTCTTTCTAATGATCCATCATCAGGAGAAAAGGTTCTTGACCTCGACATTTCCCCCGATGATGGCTCATTAAAAAGAGCATGAACCGTTGGGATTAATTTTTAATGTGTTTTTAATATAGTTTTTATTTATGTTGCACGCTGATGAGTATCATAAGAGTTTTAATCATTAAATTTGACAGCGTAAGTCCAAGTTTTTCTTATTATAAAGCATTAATTCTTAATTAGCATTTTAGATAAAAATTAACGTATCTGTCGCCTTAAGGGGATACTTCAGTCAAACGAAAAGACCCGTTCGCTAATGCTAAGCCTATGGAAGACATTTATAAAGATAGCTCGTTTGAATTTAAATATTTTTAAATGTTTCTTTTGCATCGAATAGTTGAGATAGATCTGTACAAAGGCCGTTGTTTAAATTTTCGACTTTGTTTACAGATATTTTTAATGAGGACACTTTCATTTTCGGAACCGGTTTCGAAAATAAAAGCATCCTCATAAAAAAAAATCTGCAATCAAAATCGAAAAAGTTAAAAACGGCCTGCATACAAATCGATCTCAACTATTCAATGCAAAAGAAATCATTTAAAAATATTGAAATACGATTGAGATATCTTTAAAAATTCTTCCATAGGATTAGCATTAGCGAAAGCGTCTTTTCGTTTGACTGAAGTAGCCTCTTAAGGCTGTTATCAAATCCAAAAGGACAGCTTTATAATATAGGTTTTCACTTATTTTTGTTCGGAAATGCATGAAACTAGCAGGTATTGTTCTTCAGAAACTATGTGATCGATCTTTTTTTTTTTTTTTTTTTTTTTTTTTGCAAACACAATAGATCTTTCAGAAAATAGTGCCAAAGTGGACGTTTTGAACCAAATTTCCACACGAAAGAAGAATAACCACTCAAGAAAAGACGAAAAACGTCTTTGTCACGCGATCAAAATCGCTTATAACTCAATAGGTAATTTATTGATCAAAAAATGGGAAACACAGTTCGATTCCAAATCGCTTCCATAGTCAGGCCTTCCAATTTTATGTCTTTCTGTTAAAAAAAAGAATTTGTAAATGTATCGAAATGTTTTGCACTTGTTGAGCAGAGCAGATGAGAACAGCCTTAAAAGAGATTAATTTTAAGCAATAACTGACGAAAAGGAATTGAAATCTATAATATACACAACAAGTCGAAAACTGTATGTCAAACATAGCAAATGATGCAAAGTTCGTGTTCGTACAATAACTAATTTTATAAATATTCAGATCTTGGTGCAATAGCTGTTGCACTCTTATTCAAAAATGCACGAATACAACATTTATTACGATTCTATACATTAAATTCAGTAATATGCAAATAATATGATACCATTTTTAATAGGAAGAAACGCACATGGGATATCATTGAATTAATTACGTATGCTATACTATTTAATAAAATAATCACCATGGCAACCTAGAATCATTACTTATCATGGAATAGAATTGAATTAATTAGGTATGATAGGATTTAATAGAATGAAGAAAACTTTTGTTAACATCTTATTAAGTTTTGATTCGATTTTCGTAAAATTTGAAATGATTCGATAAAATTCTGAAGCCATTATATATATATGTTAAATTTCAAACCATCCAGTTTGGTTGTTTTTGCGCTGTTGTATACGGACAGATGAACGGAAGGATCAGACGACGAGTAGGAGCTTCTTATGTATATAACTAAGATCGCACATATCCAGGGCTTGATCAACTCTAACTGGAATCCGGGGCACACAGCCTATGTTAGGGCCCCCTTTTCTAAAAAAAAAATACACAACATGATTAGCAGCTTTATATACAGTTCAAAATTTAAACCATAGCTTTATATATGTATCTATAAAAAGAATACATTATACGCACATGTAAAAATGCATTAAAAAATTACGGGAAAGTAAAATCTTCTGCACTATATGCTATTTAGAGTGAGTAAAACTGTAGATCTAAGGGACGGGATGAAACATGTAGTCCAAGAGCTGTTAAACATTTTAGGGAAGGTATTTGAGGCACCCTGAAAATTTGTGCAACACTTCTTTTGTAATGCCTGAATACAAAATCGAATGTCTGGCTGAAGGATCGTGGCCCAAAAACTGTGCCAGACACGTGTCAAGTGCCATTTTTTGACTACCCAAAAAAGGTATTTGAGGCACGCTGAGATTGAGACAGAATAATATTTATACTTAGAAAAAAATGGCACTTGACATGTGTCTGGCGCAGATTTTGGGCCGATTAAAGTGTCTGTCATTTTCAAAATATTTTTTTCTAAGCATAAATATTATTCTGCCTCAACCTCAGCGTGCCTCAAATACCTTTTTGGGTGGTCAAAAAATGGCACTTGACACGTGTCTGGCACAGTTTTTGGACCGACTAAAGTGTCTGTCATTTTCAAAATATTTTTTTTCTAAGCATAAATATTATTCTGTCTCAATCTCAACGTGCCTCAAATACCTTTTTTGGGTAGTCAAAAAATGGCACTTGACACGTGTCTGGCACAGTTTTTGGACCGACTAAAGTGTCTGTAATTTTCAAAATATTTTTTTCTACGTATAAATATTATTCTGTCTCAATCTCAGCGTGCCTCAAATACCTTTTTTGGGTAGTCAAAAAATGGCACTTGACACGTGTCTGGCACAGTTTTTGGGCCACGATCCTTCAGTCAGACATTCGATTTTGTATTCAGGCATTACAAAAGAAGTGTTGCACAAATTTTCAGGGTGCCTCAAATACCTACTCAAAAATGTTCAACAGCTCTCCTACTAATGTTTGATGTAACATCCATTCCACTCTGGATTTCGAAATTTATATTGCATTGTATTGTCGTTGATAAGAACATAGCGATAGTTTAATTTGCGTGAATGGTAAAAAAAAAAAAAAAAAAAAAAAAAAAAATTCTGTGAACTATAAATTGAAATTTGTATCTTAAGAGAGTGGAAAAAATGTATTTTGGGGCCCCTTGAAAATGTGGGCCCGGGGCACATGCCCCATGTGCCCCTATGATAATTAGGCCCTGCACATATCAAATAGGACGTCATCACCATGACAACCTAGAATTATTTTCTATCATGCGATAACATTGAATTAATGACGTAGGATAAGATTTAATAGAATGAAGCAAACTTTCATTAATATCTTTTAAAGTTTTGATTCGATTTCCATAATATTTCAAATGACTCGACAAATTCTGCAGCGATTATTTATATTAAATTTCAAATGATTCGGTTGGGTGGTTTTTGCGTTGTTATATGCAGACAGATGGGCAGCCAGACGGACGGACCAGACGACGACTCTAAGTGTTGCGTAATTATTTTTCCCCTGACAATAAATACAGATTCTTCTAAATTGTTCAATAGATCGCACCAGCATCCATTTTATTGCATTTTTCGAAAAAGCACGTTTTGACGAAATTTGTATCCTCAAACAAGCGAAGAAAGTAATTTCCTCAATTTGATGAAATATTCACTCGGAGCATTTCCCAGGAAACGGTTTCATCAAAAACGAAGAAAATTTCGTGAAATCTGAGTATCCATTTCTGAGTGTGTACGTATTTATGTAATTACACGCACCTAAAAATTGAAGTTCGCAAATAATCGCAGGAAATTGTTACAAATTCTGCGATAAAATTAGTCGAATATTACTTTTCGTAAAATAGTGCTGACAAATGTAACGAGTAGTAAATTGCACGTCCAATGATGCAAATGAGGTACATTCGTACTATAACTAGTTTTTATAAGTATTCAGATCTTGCTGCAATAGCTGTTACACTCTTATGCAAAAATGCATGAATACAAAATTTATTACGATTCTAGATATTAAATTCAGTCATACGGAAATACTAGGACTCTGTCTTAAATAGAACACAATCACCGTGGCAACCTAGAATCATTATCTATCATGGGATATCATTCAATTAATTATGTGTGATAGGATTTAATAGAATGAAGAAAACTTTTGTTAACATCTTATTAAGTTTTAATTCGATTTTCATAAAATTCGAAATGATTTGACAAAATTCTTCAACGATTTTATATATTAAATTTCAAAACCTTAAAGTCCACCTTCCCATATTTTAACTATTTAGCCATAGTCCATAAGCCACGTTTTTGGCCCATGAAATATTACTAAAATTTGATTATGTTATATTGACTTAATTATTTCACTTTTTAATATTGGAAGGTATATATTGTACGATTTTTACAATAGATTTTGTATTTTTTTTTCGGATTTATATGACTTACACAAACTCGAAGCTCGTATAATTCGTAAATTTTGACGAAAAATACGCAGTTCCTGCTATTTTTACATCAATGTATAAGTGCAATCGTGCAACACTTTCTTCTGGACATATATTATAAAATACATTAAAATATACAAAATATGTTAAAATAAAAGCGTTCCAAAGCAGCGATCATAGTAAAATATTAAAAATAGAGAGTAAATTAATGGTAAAAGTAGCAGAAATTGAGTATTTTTCATCAAAACTACGAATTATACGAACTTTAAGCTTCTGTAAGTCATATAAATCCGAACAAAATACAAAAACTATTTTTAAAATCGTACAATATATACCCTCTGATATTAAAAAGGGAAATAATTAAGTCAGTAAAACAGAATCGAATTTTAGTCATATTTCTTGGGCCAAAAACGCGGCTTATGGACCCTGATCCTTTGAAGATAAAACTAGAAAACAAGAATTCCGCTTTTTCAGAATTTAGTGTCGCCCCCCGATGAAAAAAAATATATGTAAAGTATATATAAATAAATAGTACAAATCATATTTCAATTTTAAGACTTACACGCTTTTATTTTATGTAAATTGATGTCATTCGCATCCGCTTAAAAATTCGACATTTACGATCCACTCTTATAATATCTAACAGTAAAGCACGCATAGGACGTCAGTATTGCAAAATAATACACAAATGCAACAAAAATATGCCGTCATTAAAAAATCTCGTGATTCATAGGCCTTCATTTGTTTGTAACATTAATATAGATTACTTAAAATTAAATATACTTTATAATAGCTCCATGTTTTGACAGAAATCATTCGTTTATATTTTTTCAAAATAGCACGTATTTTAATTACATTATCTTTCGGTTGTTATGAGAAAATGGCAAAAAAATAAGTAATTACTATTTTAGAACTATTCTTCCTTTACTTTCTACAGAAATGGAGTACCTCTGTTGCCAATAATAAGCAAATGGCTCTAAAAACTACAAAAAAAAAAAAAAAAAGAATACTTCAAATATAAATGGAGATACAGTTAAAAAAAAAAAAATTGCATTTAACTTTTTTCATTTAACATAATACTTTTTTTTTCAATACGGCGGTATAAAAGTTGAAAATGTGTGATGCTTAGAAGTTTAAAAAATTGCTATAGAGTATTTAATGCCCAATGATACATCTGCTTTGTTTTACGGCTGGCTTATACAACGTAACGTTATTTTTTTTTGGAGACGACATAAAATAAGCTGGAAAAAAAGAAATAGTATACCGGGGGCTAATAAAATGATGACTAAAAAAATATTCTTTACAAGAGGCTTTATGCATTTTAACGTTTTGCATTTTAAATTAAATGTACTTTTGATCGCGTGCATAATGACTGTAATGCATTTTTGGTCGACATTTGCTTTTTTAAAAACCCACCTTCCACTTAATGAAGCAAACAAGTAAAATAAAAATAGTTTAAGAGATTAAGCACATAAAAAATAAAATTGAAAGATTAAGTAAGTAAAAACTCTTCTAGCTTTTAAAAAATAGAAAAAAAAAAATTCTATCGTAAAAAGGATTAGGGATCACAAAAATTACAAAACCTCTTTGTGATTTTTTTTTTCATTAAAAAATATTTTAGTAAACAAAAAATTCTTTAATTTAAAGGAAAATCTTTTCAAAGCGGATTAACTAAAAAAAAAAAAAAAAATCATTTTATTTTTTTTGATTGAAACTTTAGAAATGTTATCGTGCAATTACATTATAAATACGAATTCAGAATTTTATAAATAACAATTTCTTATACATATATACTATTATAAGAAACCACAGATTTCTTCATACGCAAATGGGAAAATGAAAATGAAATACTAGAGAACAGGAATTCTGCATTTTCAGAATTTAGTGTCAGCACGGCATTTCCTTTACTTCATTTACTTCTGATGGACTGATGGCTTCTATTATTATGAAACAGCCATTATAAATGAAGTGTTAGGTGAAGATGAAAGAGCAGCCGTAAAAAGTTAGAACTCTGTTTTTCTGGTCAGAATGGGGTGGTGGGAAATGGCCATAATTTTTTTTTTACGGTTGCTCTTTCATCTTCACCTAACACTTCATTTATAATGGCTGTTTCATAATAATATAACCCACCAGTCCATCAGAAGAAAATAACTTGGTTAAGCGGGACTCTACTGCAGTACAAAACATATTTCAATTCCACATTTACGATCTATCTTATACATCTACAGTAAAGCATGCATAGGACATCACCATCGCAAAATAAAGCACAAATGCAGCAAAAAGATTCCGTCATTCAAGAAAAACGAAAAAAAAACAAAAAAAAAACGGCTATCTAATGATTTATAGATACTTACAATTAAATATAATATATAATAGCTCCATTGTTTTAACAGAAATCATTCGTTTATATTTTTATCAAAATAGGACGTATTTTAATTACATTTTCTTTCGGTTGTTACGAGAAAATGGCAACAAAAATATATAATTACTATTTTAAAACTATTTTTCCTGAACTTCCTACAGAAATGAAGTACTTCCCTTGCCAATATTAAGCAAATGGCTCCAAAAACTACAAAGAAAAAATTAATATTTCAAAAATAAATGGAAATATAGTTTTCAAACAAAATGCATTTAAAAGAACTTTATTTTCCCAATACGACGGTATAAAAATTGAAAATGTGCGATTCTTAGAAGTTTAAAAAATTGCTAAAGAGTATTTAATCGTAATGATTTGTTTTACGGCAAGCTTCTGTAAGGTAACGTTATTTTTTGGACACAAAATAAGCTGGGAGAAAGAAATAGCATACCGTACCGGAGGCTAATGAAGCCATACCTGTTCGGAAATATAAAATTGCGTGAGTTCGTAATTAGACCATTTGTATTTTTCTGATAGATAATATTAAGGCAAGAGAAATATTCAGCTTACCTCGATACAGCGTTATTCTAATTTATTCAAGGTGACATGAGGTCAACTATGAGAATGCTGAAATTAATATTTATTTAGTGCTTAGTGTGTCTTGATTTGTAGAAGTGAGCAGCGGAAGCTTGACTTTACTTTCTAAGGTTTAATATAAATACAAACAGATTATTATTTACACACACAATTCTAGGTTAAATAAGATTAAATGATAAATGAAATTGGTTTAAGATTATAATTTACATGGGTATGGGTTCATAGGAGCGAATTTTTACGCTTCCAAATAAACTTGAAAGGACCATGCTACAATGCGTCCTTATAGCCAAAAACTAACGCCCATCTTTGGGGATTTTAAAAGTTAAGTTAAGGATTTCAGTTCAAAGTCATACACACAATGCAAAGTTCATGAATCGGCAGTTTTAGCTTTGTCACACGTCAGTCTACAAGGAAAAGAGTCTCTAATAATTATGGTCCAGCCATCTCTCGTATTTAACCTTTTAGTGCG
Organism: Maratus speciosus; assembly: GCA_963932465.1. Classification (NCBI taxonomy): domain Eukaryota; kingdom Metazoa; phylum Arthropoda; class Arachnida; order Araneae; family Salticidae; genus Maratus; species Maratus speciosus. The sequence goes on from OZ010799.1 coordinate 12,024,334, forward strand.
CAGCTTTGCATAAATGCAAACAATAGTGTTTTGAATTTAATAGATATTTTTAAATCGTATATACCTAGTTCACACAAGAAAATTCAAATAGCAATATTTTCTTTAATTAATAACAGACATTCTGTACTTAAATAAAGCTACGTTAACCATTGAAACTTTCTGGTGTTAAGTCAGATTCTTTGAACTACGCAGTTTCTAGAATGTATTCTATCATGGGAATTAAAGGGTTAAATGTTAAGTTTTATAAAATAAATAATTATATAAAATAAGGTATTTGGAGACATACTTCTTAAAGTATTTACTAATTTGCAATATTTTAACGCAAAACAGCCACACGACAGTAGTTTTTACTTATATTGCAGATGTGCAACAGAAGAAAAGATTGACGTATTATATGAAAAATGTATCTCTGATTTTTTTCATTATTTTTCCTGTGTAATAAACCTTTCAGAGAATCATACATAATTTTTTTGAAATAAAATAAAAAATCGCCCACTTAAGGGTTAAAGGTTTTAGTCCAATCCGGTCTACTTATAAATTCCCTAATTTATAATTTTTAAGTAAAGATATATAGTCCCTACTGTTTATCTGTTATTTTTTGTTCCGAAATGACGTGCGTTTTTGAATTTTCCCAGAAATTACGGGTTTTAAAATACGTTTGGGCGGAGCCTTTGAAAAGGAAGCATGATTTGGGTAATTTTTGCCAGGATTCATGAAAATAAGATGAAATTGTCGTGTTAATTAGATGTTGCGAAACTCAGGTACAGAAGTGTATTTTTTTATGAGCTCTACTTCTGGTAGTCGGTGTTAATTAAGCACAATCCTCCCTGGGATTTGTCTCGTGTAGTCACGAACATATATTTTCTCTTCGTGAATTAAATTGTTAATTCGTTTTAGCGTATGTGTAGATTTAGATGGTCATAATTCCAAAGAAAAAAGAAAAAAAATGTTGTGTGTCATAGATTATGACAAATTTTTCTATGTTGCACAAACTTCAAATAAATTAGATGATAATAACGAATAAATTAGCCTTTTTTATACGTTTGAAAGAAACGTTTTAAATACACCATTACAGTAAAAGAATAAACAGTACTTCATAATATTTAGAATATTGGAGTAACTTTAATAACCGCAATAAAAATAGCATAAATAACACAATATAAGCTTTAAAAAGTGCTCTGTTTACTGAACACTAGAACCGCCGGAAATTTTACTCAAGTGTTATAAAAACATTTCACACCAGAATTTTTATTTAAAACATTTTAACTTACTTATTTAACTTATTTCTCGGTGGTACATATTTAATTTATTTTAAAAAGAAATTTCTGGCTCGAATCGAAATATTTTTATATGGTACCGGACAAAATGACCGCTTTGGCGATTCTAGTGTTAAAAGGTGACAGATGTTAATTATACAGATGTGACAAGTTTGAAATTTATATTTTACTTAAATGTCCTAATAGTTTCGGCCAGCAATCCCGCAACCGTCAGCAAGTAATATTTTCGTTAAATCTTTAAATAATTAAGAACTATTAAAAGAAATTATTTAAAAAAACGCGAATTGCTCAGTTAGTACTTATGTGGGTACTGGAGAATAATAAAATTTAATGAAAATATTCCCTGAGGAAGGCTGCGGGATTGCAGGCTGAAAGTACTAGGAAATTTAAATAACATGTATATTTTAAATTTGTAACATCTGTATTATTAATACAAGTCAACTTATAAGTAAACAGAGGACTTTTAAGGTTCATATTGTGTAGTTTGCGATTGAATCAAGGTGGGATATTGCTCTTCATTTTATGATTTTATTTATAAAGTAAATATTTAACTTTGTTTTCTCTCTATATATATCCAGTTTAAATATAATTAATAGGTTTGACGCAATATTAACTCCATTGTTTTTGCAGCTCATTTTCATTTGTAAGTATAGTGGATGATCGGTTAAAGAAAACTTTCGCAAGAGATTTTTTTATGTTCGGATAACGAACACCTCACAAAATAGTCCCTACTGTCTCTCTGTTATTTTTTGGTCCGACACGACATGCGTTTTTGATTTTTCCCAGAAATTACGGGTTTGCAAATATGTTTGGGCGGAGCCTTTTTAAAGTAAGCACGGTTTGGGTAATTTTTGTCAGGGTTCATGAAAATAAGATGAAATTGTCGTGTTAATTAGATGTTGCGAAACGCAGGTACAGCAGTGTATTTTTTGATGAACTCTACCTCTGGTAGTCGTTGTTAATTAAGCACAATTCCCATGTGAATTGTCTCGTGCAGTCACGACCATATATGTTCTCTTCGTGAATTAAATAGTTAATTTGTTTTAGCATGTGTGTAGATTTTGATTGTCCTAATTCCAAAAGAAAAAAGGAAAAAATGTTGTGTGCCATGCAAAGATTATGACGTACTTTTCTATGATGTATGAATTTCAAATAAATTAGATGATAAAAAGGAATAAATTAGCCCTATTTTGCGTTTAAGAAAAACATTTCAAATGCACCGTAAAAGTAAAAGAATAAATGATAGGGTAGAGCGGGGCTAGTTGGCCCGCTTTTTCTTCTAATAATTTTTAAAAAATTACAATTCAACATTTTAAATTTATTTTTATGTTACCACTATCAGTGTACTTTCAGGAGGAAGTCACAATAGTAAAACTTGAAAATATTAACTATAAGTATTAGTTTAAAAGCTCAAATTGACACCAAGTCGCTTGGGCCAACCTGCCCCGATTGCGGGGTAAGTTGGCCCACGTAACTTTTTAATGTTATGATAGTGTAGAAGTTTAAGAAATGATCAAAATTTTGCCAAATCTTAATTTTCATTTCTTGCAAACGAAAACACAGTACACCTCCTAAATTAAAATAAAAATTTTAAATATTAAAACTGTGAGTTATTCAAATTATTAACTTTGACCAAAAATTGATTTTATTTTCTCATAAAAAATGTCTTTAATACATTACGGAACAGTAATAAATTTTAATAAAGGCATGCTAGGTGTTAAAACACCTTAAAACTTACGGTAATTTAAGAAATAATTCATCCTTAATTAGGTGATTTATTATAACCAGCAGACGATGAATAAATTATATCAAGGCGTCTGTACATCTGTTAAGTGCAATAATTATTTTCTTTCGTTTATTATGTTTTTCTAACGCATCATTCCCTTCAAATTCCTGTCAGTAAAATGTAACATTGCTTCATGATGCTTTGGGTAATGCCAGCTTCTTTGAAATAATGTTAATTTTCGTTTATATAAAAGTTTAATTCCTAATCAAGTATTAAAAAAACAGTTTGTTTATCATGAAATATATATATTATTGATTACATTCATGATTTATTATTGGTATAATGAGATTTAGATAATCTAATAAGTTAGGATATAGCAATGTGCTTGATATAATTATGTTTAATGATATCATTTTTTTATTTTTTTTTTGTTTGAAGTGTTGATCTTTATTAACGGTTCAGGAAGTGTAATTCTATTCTGTCTATGGAAGGGACAACATGTCTCTTGACGGAAAAGATATTTTTTGATGATTAAAAAATTGTTTCCCGAAACTACCGTTTGCATGGATTCTGAAGACAGAAAGGATTATTTAGTTTCGACGAACAACTACGCAGGTAAGAGGTTTTCACTTCATAAAATGTGATATTATTAAAGCATTATTTGTGGCAAACTCTTCTATGGACTGGGGAACAAGGGGATTTTATTAATAATTGAGAAATATCAGCATAGGGTAGATTTTTATTGTTAGATTTGATACTTTTAGCGGTAGTATGTAAAACTAGGAGGCCAAACTTTTAGGTAGATTTCGTAAGAAATACTACTTATTGCAATCTCCCATATGTTGAAATTTTTGAAAAACTTTTGCAGATCTACATCAATCATGCCCCCTAGAGCCCTAACGCCCCTCCCGCCCCCTAGTTCAAAACTTTATCTATCTATCTATCTCTCTCTCTCTCTATATTTTTTTTTTTACTTTTCTATGAACACTGATAATATATCCACTCAGTTTAAAGTTTTCAAAACCTCTAGGAAAAGAGCCAAGAAATTATGCATGACATAATTTTGATATAATTAAAAATGGCTTCAGGGAGGGAAAAAATAGGGTTTACACGAGGAAAAAATTCGTAACTTCGTCAATTCACAAGATATCAAATTTATCATAAATCCTCTTAATACTATCTACAACATTTTTATTGAAAAGCTTTTGATAGGAGCAACTCTTACAATAAAAAGAAATTAAAACCAAAAAAATGTGTGTGCGTGTGTGTGTGTGTGTGGGGGGGGTTGTATCAGAAAATAAATCACATTTCCCTTTATCCGTTAAATTATTGGCGAAATTAGTACTTAACTTCGAAATCTACCTGCGCCTGTAGACCAACCCAACAGGGATTTTTCTATAAATGTGAAAGTTATAAATATTTTTGTACAACAGGAGCAGATGATTTAATTTAAGGAGGAGGTAAACAACATTATAACTTCATTTTTAAAAAAGATTGACTGGAATATCCAGGAATTCAATTAATAATTCCTTACTATTAATTAATAATAAATTAATTAAAATAATAAATGTTATTAAAATAATTCATTAGAGATATCAAAATTCCAATACCCCAGAGCCAGATTCCTACGGTGCATGTTGGCCCGGCGATCCAACATGCCCCGTGCCAAATGGACCAACTAACCCCATATCGCCAATTTTGTTTTCATGACTGTAAGGAATTATTCTGAAAGTATTTGAATAAAAAAACATACCCCACAATAACTACGAACAATTATTTTTCTGAATTATTAGATATCAAAATCTAAAATATAATCTACAAACAAATAACAAACGATTATTTATAAGAGAAAAATTTTTCTCAACTTTGCAAAATTTTAAAAATTCTCAATAATTCTTTAACGGACGCTCCGACTTCAATGATGCTGATGTTGGAGGAGGAAAGCAAAGCAACACACACTTGACTGGACTGACAATGTCATCTAACGCAAAGTTTAAATATATCGCGACTGGGCCAACATGCCCCTATGGCCAACTAGCCCCGGTCTACCCTACTTCATAACAATTAGAATATTGGCGTTACTTTAAGAACCAGACGAATAAACATATTTCTACTGTTTTTAAAGTTTTAATTTACGCCTTTTAGAAAATAAAATTAGTATAAAAGAGTGCAAAAAACTTTTATCCGACTTAGACATTTATCATGATGTATGTCTATCTAAAATTTCATTTTTAAAATTTTAATTTGCACCTTTTAGTAATTAAAATTACTATAACAGAGTATAAAAAAAGCTTTTATCCGACTTATGCTTTTATCATGATGTATGTCAATCTAAAGTTTCATTTTAAAAATTTTAATCTACATATTTTAGTAATTAAAATTAGTATAAAAGAGTATAAAAAAAGCTTTTACCAACTTAAACTTTTATCATGATGTATGTCTATCTAATGTTTCATTTTATTCGTTTTATTCTTTATTTTTATTTTCATTTTTATTTATTTATTTTTATTTTTAAATTTTTATTTTTTTTATATTTTGATTTTTTTTATATATTTCTTTTATTAATTTATTTATTGTAAAAATAACTTCTTTAAAATATCTCCTTTTTTTACCATTTTCTTTCATACGAACATTATCATATTTCAATTTTTCTTTTATGAATTAATAAAAAAATAATAATAGGAAGATTTTTTCCCCTTTCTATTTAAAAAAAAAAATATATTTTCCTTTGCGACAAGCTTTTACTTTCAATCGCTGTCTCATACTTGTCAATTTGAAATTTTCTAAAACGTAAGCCAAGATATAAAAGCTCTATCTCGAAATAGAAAATATGCAAATTTATAAAGGAGAAAACCGCATCGATTTACCTGCTAACGAAATTTTGAACAGGTGTATATATCCCAGGAGAGTTTGATAAATATGATTAATGTATATTCTCTCGGATGTTTTTTTAAATGAATATTCAAAAGGTAGTATAAATAATTTAACATGGATTTACCTTTAGTTTTCTCACATTTTGGTGATTTAAGCGTAGGCTCTTCTGGTGTAGCTTGATTTATAGTGCATTTTAGGGAATTTTGTTTTTGTTTTGCACATAGGATAAAAGTAAAAATATTTTAAAGAATAATGAACTCTTGTAAGCATTCAATTTTTCATCATAAAATTACGCCAATTTTTTTTGCGCTTTATAATCTATAACTATAAAATATTTTGCATTAAAATCAATTAGAAAATTTAATCTTTAAATAGAAAAATCACTTTAAGTTAAATTAAAGAGCGTACAAAAGCTTGTACTTTTATACAAACTATGATGTACAAGTATATCTGCCTAATGATTTTTTCTAATTATTGATGGATATAAATCAAGCTAATTAGCTGTGATAAAAGTAATTTCCTCAGTTACATAAATAATGTGTCGATTCAACTCAGCCATAAATCTTTTCAAATGTGAAAAATGTATTTAACCTTGAAAACCTTGATAAAGATAATGACTTGTTGAGTGACTCATAGACATTAAACTGATTTATTATTATTATTACTAGCCGGCTTCGCCCGCTAGCGGGCCCCTCCTTTTCATGAACCCCTCGTTTTCATGAGCCCCTCCTCTTCATGAACTTCCTTTTTTATAAAATCTCGAAGCGAACGAACCTCGACCCGGGTCCCCGCTGCCTACGGCACCGTATAGCGGTCGTGCTGCGCACGCACTGCAAACTCTTTTTAAAAAGCCTATCGCGCTCGAACGAAAGTCGAACCTTGTCCCCGCTGCCTACGGCACCGTATAGCAGGCGTGTGCAAAATCTTTAAAAGAGCCTATCGCACTCGAACGAAAGTCGAACCGGGTTGCCGCTGCCTTCGGCACCGTATAGCAGGCATGCTGCGCACGCACTGCAAATTCTTTTAAAAAAACCTTTCGCTATAACGAAAGTCGAACCTGGTCCTCGCTGCTTACGGCACCGTATAGCAGGCGTGCTGCGCATGCACTGCAAACTCTTTTTTAAAAGACTTTCGCGCTCGAACGAAAGTCGAACCGGTTAACCGCAGCCTACGGCACCTTATAGCAAAATCTTGTAAAAAAGGCAATCTCGCTCGAACGAACCTCGAACCGGGTCTTCGCTGAATTTCGTTAAATTTAGATTTGACAAAATCGCCTTATGTTAGTTCCACATTCTACCACCAAGGAGCGCACTCTATTCATAACAAAACTGTATCGGAATGAAAGTCCGTTAAACAACGTATCAGTAGATATGTTAAACAGATCGCCTTGTTAGATTGCCTAATTTTAACAAAATCGCGTTATGTTAGTTTCGTATTCCACCACCAGGGAGCGCACTGTATTCTTAACAAAAACATATCTGAACGAAACGCCTTCACGCAACCTTTCCGTAGATATATGGGTCGGGATGGTGGCGGTCTTAACCAAGAACTCTGTTAGTTCCACATTCCACCACCAGGGAGCGCATTCTATTCATAACAAAACTGTGTCTGAAGGAAAGTCCGTTAAACAACCTATCAGTAGATATGTTACTCGAGGTGTTGGCGGTATTAAGCAAGAATTTAAGATATTTGCACAAATTACTATTCGGAAATAGTGGTAAGTAAACTTTTGACATTTTTGTATTTAATAAGAAGCATATATCTCAATGTGTTATGAACTATCTTAATTTTTCAAGCAGATCGCCTTGTTATATTTCCTAAAATTAATTAAATCGCGTTATGTTAGTTCCACATTCTACCACCAGGGAGCGCACTCTATTCATAACAAAACTGTATCGGAAGGAAAGTCCGTTAAACAACCTATGTGTAGATATTTTAAACAGATCGCCTTGTTAGATTGCATAATATTACCAAAATCGCATTATGTTAGTTCCGGATTCCACCACCAGGGAGGGCACTGTATTCTTAACAAATACCTATCTGAACGAAACGCCTTCACGCAATCTTTCCATAGATAAATGGGTCGGGAAGGTGGCTGACTTAACAAAGAATTCTGTTAGTTCCACATTCCACCACCAGGGAGCGAACTCTATTCATAACAAAACTGTGTCGGATGCAAAGTCCGTTAAACAACTTATCAGTAGATATGTTACTCGAGGTGGTGGCGGTCTTAAGCAAGAATTTAAGATATTTGCATAAATTACTATTCGGAAATAGTGGTAACTAAACTTTTGACATTTTTATATTTAATAAGTAACATATATATCAATGTGTTAGCAGATCGCCTTGTTATCATTCCAAAATTTAACAAAATCGTGTTATGTTAGTTCCACATTCTACCACCAGGGAGCGCACTCTATTCATAACAAAACTGTTTCGGAAGGAAAGTCCATTAAACAACCTATCAGTAGATATGTTAAACAGATCGCCTTGTTAGATTGCCTAATTTTAACAAAATCGCGTTATGTTAGTTCCGTATTCCACCACCAGGGAGCGCATTGTATTCTTAACAAAAACATGTCTCAACGAAACCCCTTCACGCAACCTTCCCGTAGATACATGGGTCGGGAAGGTGGCGGTCTTAACAAAGTATTTTGTTAGTTCCACATTCCACCACCAGAGAACGCACTCTATTCATAACAAAACTGTGTCGAAAGAAAAGTCCGTTAAACAACCTACCAGTAGATATGTTACTCGAGATGGTGGCCGTCTTAAGCAAGAATTTAAGATATTTGCACAAATTACTATTCTGAAATAGTGGTAACTAAACTTGTGACATTTTTATATTTAATAAGTAGCATATATATCAATGTGTTATGAACTATCTTAAAGTTTCAAGCAGATCGTCTTGTTATATTTCCTAGATTTAACAAAATCGCGTTATGTTAGTTCCACATTCTTCCACCAGGGAGCGCACTCTATTAATAACAATACTGGAGCGGAAGGAAAGTCCGTTAAACTACCTATCAGTAGATATGTTACTCGAGGTGGTGGCGGTCTTAAGCATGAATTTAAGATTTTGCACAAACTACTATTCGGAAATAGTGGTAACTAAAGTTTTGACATTTTTATATTTAATAAGTAGCATATATCTCAATGTGTTATGAACTATCTTAAAGTTTCAAGACACATCTACTTGTTATTTTTCCTAATTTTAACAAAATTGCGTTACGTTAGTTCCGCATTCCCCCGCCAGGGAGCGCACTCTATTCGTACCAAAAGCGTATCTGAAGGAAACTCCTTCACGCAACCTTTCCGTAGATACATGAGTCGTAATGGTGGCGTTATTAACCAAGAATTCTGTTAGTTCCGCATTCCACCACCAGGGAGCGCACACTATTCATAACAAAAGTGTATCTGAACGAAACTGTGTTAAAAAACCTATCAGTGGATATGTTACTCGAGTTGGTGGCGGTCTTAAGCTAGAAATTAAGAAACTTGCTAAAATTACTATTCAGAAATAGAGGTAACTAAAAATTGGACATTTTTATATTTAATAAGTAGCATATATCTGAGGACTCCCTCAAGAAACGGTATCTAAAAATGTCATAAAAGCTAATTTTTTAAAAAAGAAATCCAGCGCCCCTCCCCGTCTGCCAAAAAAGGATAAAAAACGCACCTCATTGTCCACTACACATACAGATTCATTAAATAATAATTAATATCGCAAATTATAAATAAGCTATCACGCACAGAAATTATCCGATAACGGGCGAAGCACTCTGGTCTTTGTCATTATAATATCTGTAATGCGATTTAATTGGGATATTTAATCAAAAGTATTACCCCCCCCCCCCTTCCGAATAGACAGCGGGCGAAGCACGCTTTTCTCACCTCGAATATACTTATCTGATAGCGCTGAACCTCATGCAAATTGTTATATTTCCTAATTTAAATTATTTCGTGGTTAAAAAAGCACGTGCCACCCGCATTTGATGGAAATGAAACCTAATTAATTAAATAATAATTAATATCTCCGCTTGTAATTAAGCTAGTAGTTTGAACTGGGTATGTTTGAAATCAGCGAAGAATTTCTAATCAGGATGCCAAAAAATTATATCGAAAAATTTAATATTTAAAAAGTTTAAATTTGGTATTAAAATAAAAACCGCGAGCGCGACGTCATGTCTGGGATAAAAAACACGTGGAAAGGAAAGTTTCAAAGCAATGATCCAATTAATGAAATAATAATTAATATCTCGGCTCGTAATTAAGTTACGAGTTTGATCTGCGTATGTATGAAATCGGCGAAATTTTTTACGTCGGGATGTAAAAAAATTTAATCTAAAAATTCAATATTTAAAAAGTTTAAATTTCGTACTCTGAAAGACTGGAGGACAGGTGCCGATGTGTCTGGCGAGAAAGAATAATCCCTGCAGTCGATAATGAAATTCATGAACACCTGGCTTTGATAAAAAGATTAAATTTTGAAAGGATTTATCGATTTTTAGTGGATTTTTTAAGTTCTACACATCGTACAAACATGAAATTTATACCAAAATAAAGTAGATTTTTTTCCGCGTGTTTCTACACCTTTTACGAATTTCTAGGATCCTTAGTTCCGGAGATTCGATTGGGAATTCCCTTTATCTCCCAGTAGCTAGCCTCGTAAAATAAAATCAGGGTCCCGGTTTCTTGAATCCTACAATGATACTGCTCCGAAGCGAGCCTCGACGAAGGGTCCCAATGTACTCAGACTGCTGCTTTCGGATAAAAAAGATTCATTTTACCTTCGACAATGAGTCGTTAATTAGCTAATTGCGTCCGTAATTACGGCGGGATTTTCTCGAAACCGCAAACACCGGGTGTCCGAGAAAACGGCGGTGCGAATCGACATATCATAAGACGCTCTGCGTGGCCCGGGAGCGAAGGAGTTCCGGTCACAAGGGCGAATGTTACACACATACATACAGACAGACAGACGTTTACGGACATTAATAGTATTGATGATATTGCTATTACAATTATTATTACTGATTTATTATCTTATAATGTAAATATTTTTTCATTCTGAAAATGTAGTTGTTCAAGAGAAGAGGGATGAAAAATGCTCTCTCTTTTTCACAATTTAAACAATGTGAATTAAATAGCTTAAAGTGTTACCACTGCTTATTCATTTGATATAATAGTCTACAATTTTTTCTCAAAGGAGGTTATAAAAAGTGATTGATTAAAATTATGACAACTAACACATTACATTGGGAAACCATTATATTGGATTACACAAAATGTGGATTTACTCCGAAATGGATAAGTATCCTGAAGAAGGGTAAGTCTCAATTTTATATAACTTACTCACGCCTTTTTCATTGGGATTCAAATACTAACAAGATTATGATTACTGATCACTGAATAAAAATAAATAAATTAAATAGCCTCCACTGAAATCTGAAATATCAGATATTTGATAAATAAACTTTTAAACTTTCAAACAGAAAAGTTGGAAGAACTTTTTACGGTAACACGTAAGTAATCAAAAGTTAAGAAAATGGCAGCTTCTAAAGATAATTTAACAATTGAAAAACTTACAGCTACAAACTACTCAATTTGGAAATTCAAGGCCGAAATGATGTTAACTAAAGAAGACTTATTTCATGTAATTACGGAAGAACCGCCTAATCCAATTACGGACGCTTGGTCCAAAAGTGATAAGAAAGCCCGTGCTCTAATTAATCTAACAATTGATGATAGTCAGATTACACATGTTAAAAATTTACAGACAGCCAGACAAACTTGGCAAGCTTTGCGTGAAATCCATGAGCGACATAATTTGTCTAGCAAACTTTATCTCTTAAGAAAACTTTACGGGATTAAATTAGCGGAAGGTGGCAACGTTGTTAATCATATTACAAAAATAATGGAATTAGTAGATAAATTAACGGCCATAGGAGAAGTTATAAATGATAACCACATTTCTGCACTGTTATTATGCTCCCTACCCCAATCTTATGATACTCTTATTACTGCCCTTGAATCAAGAGAAGAAAATCAACTCACACCATCATTTATTAAGTCTAAACTTATTGACGAATATAACCGACGATATGATAATAATGAGAGAACAGAAAATCCTGCCAGAGCATTTAAAGCACAGAAAAATTACAACAACAAAACAAGTAATAAATACTGCTCCAATTGTCGGATGAGAAACCATTATACCCAGGAATGTTGCCATAATAAAGCCAGAACACAAAATACACCACAAAATCAACACATTAGACCAAACAAAAAACATTACTCTACATCACTAGTTTTTCAAAAGAGTGAAAACAATGTTAGAAGTGAACAAACACCAGAATCAAACCGTAGGTACAGTCACTCTGAAAATGAAAACAATACATGGAGGGCGAGCGAAAATAAAAATTACGCCTTTATAACACAAGGAATAGAAAACAAAACATTTATAGTAGACAGTGGCAGCTCAAGCCATATTGTGTGTTCAGAATCAATGTTTACAGAAATAAAATCACGTGAAAAAACAAATGTAACCATTGCAAACGGAAAAAAACTTATCAGTTACGGGTCAGGTGACGTAAATATAAACACGCGAACATCAGACAACAAAGTTCATGAAATAACAATTAAAAATGTATTACTAGTACCTGAAATCGAAACAGATTTATTATCGGTTAGCAAAGCGACGCAAAATGGATGTGAAATTATATTCAGAAATGATAGATGTATGTTCAAACTTAACGGAGAAATATGCTTAGAAGCGCGAAAAGTAAATAACCTATACGAAGTTCAGTTGGCATTCCAAAGCTATGCAAACGTAGCACAAAGCTGCAACAACAAAAATTGCCTAGAATTATGGCATCGTAGGTTAGGACATAGAAATCTAACATCAATTAAAGAAATTACGCAAAAGGAATTAGCTACAGGAATCCAAATAAACAACTGTAAGCATAACATAGATTGCAAACCGTGCATTAAGGCAAAATTAACTGATGAACCCTATCCAAAAATTGCAGAGTATAGAGCAACTAAAAGACTCCAGCTCATTCACTCCGACGTGTGCGGATCTTTTCAAACACCGACAATAGGGGGAAATCATACTTTTTGACTTTTATTGATGACTACTCACGATTTACGATCATATACCTATTGTCTAGAAAAAGTGAAGTTTACGAAAAACTTAAAGAATTCATCGCGTTAATTAACAACAAATTTGGAGAAAAACCGAAAGCAATTAGAACAAATAACGGAGGGGAATTCACATCAGATGAAATAGAAAATTACCTCAGGGCTAATGGGATAAAACATCAACACACAGTTCCATATTGCGCAAGCCAGAACGGTGTGGCAGAGAGGAAAAAACAGATCGTTAGTTGAAATGGCAAGGACAATGTTAAGTGAATCAAATTTACCATTAAAGTTCTGGGGGGAAGCAATTTGCACAGCAACTCATTTGCAAAACAGACTACCGACAAAAGCAAATGAAAAGACGCCATACGAGTTATGGACAAACAGACAGCCAAACTTAAGTTACGTTAGGGTATTTGGCTGCAAAGCCTTCGCATATATCAGTAAAGCCAGAAGACAAAAATTAGACGATAAAGCTATAGAGGGAATTTTCGCCGGATATGATAATGAATCCAAAGGATATAGAATATATGTAGGAGGAAATGAAATAAAGATCGCGAGAACCGTTAAATTTCTCGAAAACAAATTTAAATATAGAAACGAGAAAGTAGAAAACAAACCAAAACAAGATGAAAATCGGATTAACGAAAACTTTGTAGAAATAGAAATTTCAAATAGCAATGAGACACCATCCACGTCCAATCAACCAGTAGCAGAACTTAGACGATCAGAAAGAATTAATAAAGGTGTACCTCCTGATAGGTTAATATACGTGGTTAAGAACGAAAACGCTACTGAACCAAAAAATTATGAGGAAATCGAAAACATGGAAAATTTTAAGGATAAACAAAATTGGATAGATGCAATGAAAAGCGAAATGAACTCCCTTATGAAAAACAAAACTTGGTCAATTGTAGAACCTCCACCAAATAGGAGAATAATAGGTTGCAAATGGACCTACAAACTAAAGCGCGACAACACAGGAAAAATCCAAAAATATAAAGCGCGTTTAGTTGCAAAAGGATATTCACAAAAATTCGGGGAGGATTATGATGAAACTTATGCACCAGTCGTGTCATATACAACAATAAAAGCATTATTAATAACAGCATTGCATCAAAATTTAAATGTAAAACATATTGATATTAACACCGCGTTCTTACATGGAGAGCTTGAGGAGGAGATATATATGTCACAACCAGAAGGTTTCGCTAAACAAAATGAGGAAAATAAAGTATGTAGGCTAAACAAAGCCATATACGGACTTAAACAAGCCGCGAGAGCGTGGCATAATAAAATCACAGAAACACTAAAAAAGATGAATTTCAGTCAGAGCAAATTTGACTCATGCCTTTTTACGCGAAAAAGGGGCGATAACACAACATACATAATAACATACGTAGACGACATTTTAATTGCTGGAAAAGACGAAATAATAGAGGAAGTAATAGCGAGCTTAAATAAAGAATACGAGCTAAAAGATTTAGGTGACATCAGTAACTACCTATCTATGAACATTAAAAAAGTAAATAAAAGCTACATGATAAATCAAACTCAGAAAATAGAAGAATTAATCAATAAATTTAATTTGCAAGACGCAAAACCGTGTAGCACACCTATGGAAACAAATTACACACGCTTTAATGATGAGGATAACATTTTACCAAACAACACATATTACAGACAAGCCATAGGAGCACTTCTATATCTAGCAACTATAAGCAGACCTGACATCTGTGCAGCAGTAAACATTCTTAGCAGAAGAAATGAATCACCAAGAATGAAAGACTGGAATGCAGTAAAGAGAGTGATAAGATATTTAAAGACTACAAAAAATTATAGTCTAGTTCTGAGCGGAGAAAAGAAACCGATACTTGAAGTTTATGCGGATGCAGATTGGGGAGGAGATGTAGATTCACGAAAATCAACGAGTGGGAACCTATACATGTTAGGAAGAAATCCAATACAATGGTCGACCAAGAAACAATCCTGCATTGCATTATCATCGGCAGAGGCCGAGTATGTGTCAGCAGCAAATGCAGCAATTGAAATAAAGTGGCTAGTCAATCTACTGGAAGAATTAAACCTAAAGCAAACCTTACCTATAGACCTATATGAAGACAACCAGTCCACGATCAAGATGATAGAATTAGAAAAGCACTCAAGTAAGACTAAACATATTGAAATTATGTTCCACCTGATAAAACAACTAAAGCAAAAAGGGACTATCAACCTAAAGTACTGCCCAACCAAATTGATGATAGCAGACCTGTTTACGAAACCAGTTCCCAAACCTGTTTTTCAAACCCATAGAAGGAACTTAAATTTGTGTGAGAATGAAACTTCAGAAATTAAGGAGGAGTTGATGGATATAAATCAAGCTAATTAGCTGTGATAAAAGTAATTTCCTCAGTTACATAAATAATGTGTCGATTCAACTCAGCCATAAATCTTTTCAAATGTGAAAAATGTATTTAACCTTGAAAACCTTGATAAAGATAATGACTTGTTGAGTGACTCATAGACATTAAACTGATTTATTATTATTATTATGATATTGCTATTACAATTATTATTACTGATTTATTATCTTATAATGTAAATATTTTTTCATTCTGAAAATGTAGTTGTTCAAGAGAAGAGGGATGAAAAATGCTCTCTCTTTTTCACAATTTAAACAATGTGAATTAAATAGCTTAAAGTGTTACCACTGCTTATTCATTTGATATAATAGTCTACAATTTTTTCTCAAAGGAGGTTATAAAAAGTGATTGATTAAAATTATGACAACTAACACATTACATTGGGAAACCATTATATTGGATTACACAAAATGTGGATTTACTCCGAAATGGATAAGTATCCTGAAGAAGGGTAAGTCTCAATTTTATATAACTTACTCACGCCTTTTTCATTGGGATTCAAATACTAACAATTATTACTTATTTTAGAAGAGGCCGATGATTAACTTCTTTAAAATGTCTCTGTTTTTTATTACAATTTTCCTTAACAGAACATTTCAAATTTAGTTCGCAATTTCTATTCTATAAATTAATGAATAAAACATAATCATAGCACGATTTTTTTTTCTACTTATAGAAATAAATAAATAAATAAACAAATAAAATTTTTCCTTTTACGACAAGCGAAGTTTTTACTTTCATTAACTGTCTCATGCTTGCCAATTTGAAATTTTATAAAACGTAAGCTAAGATATAAAATATGCAAATTTATAAAAGAGAAAACCGCATCGATTTACCGGCTAACGGAATTTCGTAACAGGTGAACATATCCCAGGAGAGTTTGATAAGTATGATTAATGGATATTGTCTTTTTTTAACACTTTCCAACAAAGTTGAAAAATGTTTATGCATTCGGATTATCTGGCCGTCTGTCCACGCTCTAACTCCCGTAAATATACTCGGATTTTCATGAAATTGATAAAGTTTATTTAGGGTCACCAAAGCATGTTTGGTATTGTATATGAAGTATGTAGGATTAATCGTTCATTTACAGGGGCACTCAAAAGTATTCCATTACATTATGGTATAGGGGGGAAATCGTTTGCAGAGTATTTTAATGACATTGTGCTATTTCAAATGTATTGAAACTGATATAAATCACTGAATTTCACTACGATCATGTTAGAACAGGACATTCATAGCATGTTTTATCCATTTACAGGGACACACAAAAGAAATAGGTTACAGTACAGTACTGTCTTTGCTTAATAATTGCTGCAGTGCACGGTTTAAAATTCGGTATGCGCTTTTAAATTTAATTAATGTTTTGCATTTTACCCGTTATATATAAATTCTATACCTCCAATACATGGCTGCACAAAAGTATTCACG
The DNA here is from genome assembly GCA_963932465.1 of Maratus speciosus. Taxonomy (NCBI): domain Eukaryota; kingdom Metazoa; phylum Arthropoda; class Arachnida; order Araneae; family Salticidae; genus Maratus; species Maratus speciosus. The sequence continues at coordinate 12,041,208 of OZ010799.1, forward strand.
TACCGTTCTACTTATTAGAGGAAATTGCTGAAGGTAAATTTTCAACTGAAGTATATGTAGCTCTTAAGTGAACTAAATTTTGGCTTGCGTGTAGCTAATAGATTCAAATCTGTAAATCATATACAGGGCTGCAATTTGCATAATTTTTCGATTGTGGTTGAGAACAGCTGAAATTGTGTTCTGAAATGTATTATGCGTTTCCGTATGGTTGAATTAGACGTAACATTTTAATTTTTTAAACAGTGCAGTTTTGTTACATTATTCTGAATGTGTTGGAAAGGGTTTCATGATCTATGCTTAACGCATGATTTTTTCTTACTTGTTTTTTATGAATATTCAAAAGGTAGGATACATAATTTGACATGGATTTACCTTTCGTTTTCCCACATTTTGGTGATTTAAGCACAGTCTCTCCTGATATAGCTTTATTTATAGGGTATTTTTGGAAATTTTGTTTTTACTTAACCCTTTAGTGCGCAACTTTACATATATGCAAACAGCAATGTTTAGAATTTAATCAATTTTATTATTCGTATGTACCTAATTCACACCAGAAAATTTAAATAGCAATATTTGCTATAATTAATAACAGACATTCCGTTTTTAAGTAAAGCAAAATTAACCATTTAACCTTTCTGGTGTAAAATCAGATTCTCAGAACTACGCAATTTCTAGAACGTGTTCTATCATGGGAATTAAAGGGTTAAAAGTTAAATTTTTAAAAATAAATAAATATAAAAAATAAGGTATTTGGAGACATACGTATTAAAATATTTACTAATTTGCATTATTTTAGCGTAAAACAGCCACACGACAGCATTTTTTACTTGTATTGCAGATGTACAACAAAAGAAAAGATTGAGGTATTATACGAAAAATGTGTCTCTGAATTTTTTCATTATTTTTCCTGTGTAATAAACTTTTCAGAGAATAATATATAATTTTTTTGAAACAAAATAAAAAATAGCGCATTTAAGGGTTAATGCTGTTTTCAAATCCGAAAGGGATACTTTCTGATATATTTTTAAATTCATTTTTGCGCGGAACAGTTGAAATTGGCAGGTGATCATATTTAGAAAGTCTCTAATCGAAAGACGTTTTCCATTTTTTCGTTAACGATTGAAGATCCCTCATAAAATACTGTCAAAGTTGGCGTTTACAACCGAATTTCCGGACACGCTAAAAAAATTAGTAATATGTAAAATGATGGTATTGCCTGATACATTGATTGTTCGGACATATTTAGATTTCATATGTATAGTGTAACACATAGAATTTGTAAGTCTACCTCATCAATGAAAGAAATACATTGAATAAAATTTTATAACCCTTAAGGGGACCTTCGACATTAGGAGACCCCCCCCCCCCCAAAAAAAAAGTACTTATTTATGATTTTTTTTGTAAGAAAACTGCATGATGCATCTTTTTGAAATTTTAACAGTTTATTGTACACATCTTAAGGTATGCGCAAGAATTTATTTATTAGCTTTTGTTGCTTCTACTCTAAGTTATAAACAAACATGTTCAACTGCTTCGGAAAATTTCGTCTGGACGGTGGCCTTGTAGAATTATCTGAAACACAAAAATAAAATTTTTTTCGTAAACTTCGTGAGTATAGCTTCTAGTCAAATTAAAGGAACCCATAAATTTATTTCTAAAAAAATTATGTAATGGCTGATTTAAAAAAAAAATTGTTAAAAAAATTCGTTCGTATTTGTTAATACCTTTTTTAAAAAATATTTTTAGTAAAAGCTTTAATTCATATCGAAGGCAATTAAATAAGCTTTAATTAAATAAAAAATCAAGATGATCCATTGAGTAGTTTTTTAAAATCCTTCCCACCGTGTCAAAAAATGTGGTTGATATGTACAATAAACAGTTAAAATTTCAAAAAGATTCATCGTGTTCTTACAAAAATTTCATAACAAAGTGCTTTTTCTGGTCTCGTAATGTAGAAGGTCCCCTTAAGTGTGGGACAGAAATTGCCGCACAGCTACTGAGGCTCTGAGCCTTTGAGACCACTTTATCGAGAATCGATTAAAAAATAAGATAATGTTTTTGCACTAAACTTTATATACAGGACTATTATAATTTAAAATAACCTATGCAGAAATATGTAGCGATAGTACTAGGAATCCAAACGAAACGAAATTTATTTGGAATCTATAGTTCTGAAAATTATAAGTTCTACTGTGAACATTGAAAAAAAGGACAAACTGTTAGACCGCCAACAATAATTAATGGTCGAATATCTTTATTGGATATGTTGTTTATTCTTCTTTAAATAAAAACCTCTACTCTACTGCTTTAAAGAAACACCATTACTCTATATTCTATACCTTTATGAATTCGTTTTAATAATGATATAAAAAACTGGTGGAACCAGAGAGAAAAGTAAAGCTCGATCTAAAAAAGTTACAGTAAAAAATTGGCAAATAGTTTCAGTCTAAAAATTAAGTAGTGCGTAGAAAAGTAATGGAACCAGATTATCTGTAAAGCTCATGAAATTACCCAAATTTTTGTTGATAGCTGAAAATGTGGACTGAGCTTTACTGGTGCCTTAAAATCAATGAGGGAAGTAAAGGCATTTCTTTAAAGGCACATCAACTCATTCTGAATTCCAAGCATTCATAACCAGTTTTAAAATTTGGGTTCATAAGAATAGATTAGAAGTTGATTTGGTAATGAGCGAGAACATTAGAGATCGTTCAGTACGAAGTATGGACCAAATTACATTCCAGGTATTACTGATAAGCCTGGAAGATCAAAGCGCAAAGTAAACCCAAAACCCTAAGCATTACGATTCAAGCATATTCTAACTACGTGTCTGGCTTAAGTCCAAAGACATAAGACTCTTTTTTCACAGTAATTACATGAAATAAAAATTATTACGGTAGATGTGTTATGTCAGAAATGTTAATAACAACAATTCCTCAACAACCTGACTATATTAATGTTATACTTAAAATATTACTTCATGGTTTACATTATTTTATCTTTCGGGAGTTTAGCTTGACTTGATGCAATCATGTCCACAATTCTGGGCCCACAGAAATTTTTAGTACATGACTACACATCCTGTTTACTATACCCAATACTCATTTTGAGTGGATAATGATTCTGAATATAAGGCACCAGTAAAGCTCAGTCCACATTTTCAGCTATCAACAAAAATTTGGGTAATTTCATGAGCTTTACAGATAATCCGGTTCCATTACTTTTCTACGCACTACTTAATTTTTTAGATTGAAACTATTTGTCAATTTTTTAGTGCAACTTTTTTAGATCGAGCTTTACTTTTCTCTCTGTTTCCACCAGATTTTTATATCATTTCACACCTTTTTCAGACGCTTTCAGGAACTTAACCAATCAATTTCAACTAACCAAACAACCGCCCCGACTAAACAACCAATGACCTCAATCAACTGGCCCAACCAGTTTCCCCAATCAAAAACTAACAGAAACAATGGTTCACCTCTGATGACCCTATACTTATTGAAATATAGGTACCCCCATATAAGGATATTGACCTACATTTTACTCAGAACTGGCCGCCAGACTACTCCTTAGACTATGGCCGTATCAGGCGAAGAACGATGAACAACAAACACTTCCCCCAACATTTTACAAAACATGTTCATCCAGCTTGTTGTATGTTCGGTAAACAGGTTCTTCAAGCGTTTTGTAGGGTTACAGCGTTAACGTCTATTACGTGTTGATCTAGAAGGATTACCTGATATATTTGCATATCTTTCTTCTATCCATTCATATAAAGCCTGTCTTCCTATTTTCGTTCATATTGGCTCAGTTGATCCACCGGTGAGTGAATATCCAACTTTTCCCGTGCAATGCCGGAAAAGTTCGACGAGCAAGAATAGCCACCAAAATTCTCTCCTTCATCAAGGTCAAGCAACTATTGCTGACTAAAATATTCTGTTGGGGGAAATGTTTGGCGAACGACTGTCGTGTGATACAACTTTAAGTTTTATACATATCTCTTGAATTATTCTGCTACATATCTACACTCCTCTGGTTTAAGGGACTATGCAGTATCCTAGGTCAACCCCTCAAACACACAAAAAGCTAAGGTAAGAAGCAGTTATAAGAAATGAATTAAAACTGCGAAAAAATTCTGAAAACTGAGAAAATTTCTGTTTTTGGGACTTAATGGGAATTTAAAATTAAAGTCTAAGACCAACTGAATGCAGGAAAATGATCAAAAGTGATTGAAAATATTATACAAATCACCTGTAAATAAAATCAGAAATATTGCTAATATTGGATATTTATAGTATTATTTCGTAGGTCAAACTAAAATATAGCGATAATGACTAACTGATTTACATCTAACTGTAATCATTCATAAAAAAAAATCAGGAAAATTGGAAACTAGGTGTCCTTTGTAAAATATGCATTAATTAGGGAGATAAATTACGCAATCGAGTCTACAGACAATTGGCGTATTTGTTACGGATAAATTACATAATTGAGTTTACAGACAATTGGCGCATGTGACCGGGCGTCGTTTAGCGCATAATTAAATTAACCGTAAGCACACGTACCTATTTTTGTAACGTTACCACACGCGTGGGGGTAAATCTCACCTCATTTTGTCTCCCATTATATGTTTGGCTAAACGCTTTTAAAAGCAAGTCTACTACTTTATACTGTAAAATGCATCAGTACTACTTCTGTTTAGGGAAAACTCAAGCGTTTCATATTTATTTTCTGATTTTGCTACAGTTTCTGTAAAAATCGCGTATCTTTTCCTTTTTTTTATATTTATATATAAGTATAGAACATAATGCAACGATTTGTTTTACCTCTTAAAACATGAATTATTTTATAAAGTTTAGATTAATTACATTTAATATACTTTCATCAACATATACAGGTAGCTTTTATGTCACGCTTTCAGTAAAATTATTTTAGTTTGTGCTATCCCGTAATGAATGAACTTATCGAAATGAAACATTTGTACACGCGGGATTATTTAATCCCAAAAGGCGTATTTCTCACCTTCTAGCTAACAAACAAAAGACATTCCTTCACACAACCTTTCTGCGCCGCTGCGTTGCATTTAATTTGCATGAGATCTGGCATTTTTTTTTTTTTTTTTTTTTTTTTTGGAAGTGTAAATCTAATTTTATTATGCATTTCGACAAAACTATAGCATAAATTTCATTGAATACTGAATTTCAAGTAATAAACAATATTATAATGTAGGTTAAAAGTTTATTAATACAAAAAGTTTAAAATACACATTTTCATAATTCATTTTTAAAAAGCACTCCGTTCTTTTAAGATTTGACTGTTTATTTAGAAACTGCTGATAACACATGAAATCATTTTGACGAAATTGGATAAAAATGACGTCATTTGGCAAATCTAGAAGAAACATTTCAGATTTGTGAATTAAAATAAATGTTTATCAAATGATATTTTTCTAGCTTAGTCATTCTGCCTATGCTTTGCGAAAAATTTTAAACGCATCATTTTTTAGAAAAACTGAAAATCGGTGTTTCTTGTTTAAATTTTCTTGCTCTAAATATAAGTCAATAATTCTATCGATGCATGCAAAAAGCATAAATTTGACTTTGCCAATCTCCTTGGTTAAATATTAGTAATAAAAAAATCTTTGATCTAATATTTGTAGATCGCAATTTGTAAGTAGACGATTTTTTCCAGTTTAGGTTAAGTTACTTCGTGAAGATGAATGTGTAAAATTATGTTTTATTCCTCAGCTTTTAGTTCTTAGGCCTTCTTTCTATCTGATACTATAAAAATTTCAAAGGGTAAAAATGAGCGAAAGCAAATAGAAAATGTCGAAAATTTAAAGTTGTAGAACGGAGAATTAATTTAAAAATACACTAAACATTTTTTCTCATTTATTTATGTTTCTCCTGTAATTCCCATTTTCATTTATTTCTTCTTTAATTCACGAAAAAATGGTTAACTTTCTCTTTTTTCTTTCTATTTTGATTTTGCTTATAGCTTTTTAGAAATTTTAACACTAATTTTAAAAGCGCTTAAGACTCCTAATACGTAAAATGATAGGCAGTTTTCAAACAAATTACATTTGGAAGTATATCTTCCCTGGTATTCGACGGTGTAAAGTTTGAAATTTTTGCGATAACATATATGTTAAATTTTGTTTTATTTATTTTATTTCATTGTTCCTTTTATAAGTTTGTTACGAAATATTAGCTGGAAACATTTTTATTATTGAAACTATTTATATTCCTTTAAGTGATAATGGATCATTATTCTTACCCTGCATGCAATAGAGATACATTTAAAAGAAATCGTGCTTAAAAATTAAATTAAAAGCCATAAAAAATGAGTAAACTGAGATACAGTTTTCAAACAAATTGCATTTGAAAGTACATTTTCCCCCCACATTATTGGAAAAAATTTGAAAGTATGCGATTTTTAGAAATTTAAACCAAATGACCTAGCATTTACCGAAAATTTCTTTCGTATGACTTAAAAATAAAACTTCCATTTTATGGATGTTAGTAATAAGGATTAATTTCAGAAAATCAAGAATTTCCATTCACAATGAAACATCGTTAGAAAGGGACAATAACAATGACGTCACATCTAGCAAACAATTTTTTTATTATATTTTTCTTAAATTATCCTTCTGTAATTGAAATGCCTATATTACAGTAGCTGTTTTGCCTTCAAAAACTATTATAAGACACATTTATCTACAATATATATATATTTATGAAAAATGTGCATTTTCTGTTTAGAATGACGTCGATTTATAATGTAAAAATATATCAGGAGAATCTGAAATTGTAATGACATGAAAACAAAGAACGCGTACTATCCTTTTTTTTTTTAAATTACTAGGGGGGCTCTGCCCCCTACGAGCTACGCTCGCCAACCCCCGTTCAGGCACACCAAAATCCAAAAAGCACGCTAATTTGATCGGATTTAAAAATATTGAATTAAGTTTTTTTTAAAACAACAAAAAAAAAAAAAAAAAAAAAAAAAAAAAAAAAAAAAAACAGTAGCGATCTCTCTGTAAATGGGTTTCCATTCGTTTTCCTTGGATTGGGGATTTTTAAGGCCAAATCTGCTGCAGTTAAGAGATACAATGGCTGTTTTCGTATTTAATTAAAAACATAGTTAAACATTTGAAAATAAGCTAATGTAAAATGAATTAAGTAAACAGTGTCATTGTTTCCCTGTATTTTTTAACAGCGCTATAAGATAGTTCTTTTAAATAATTCATTTTAAATGTATTGTTTCAAATCTGACGTAATTTACACCAAAGTTTTATTTCTCTTATTAATTACTAATTCACGTAAAAATACTTTTGTTGTTAGAAGGAAATATTATTTGCGCTGTCTTCGAATTCACAATAATAGGTGAAAAGATTATCTCAAAATATCTCGCGCAAATATACTTTTCAATTTAAATTGTTTTGCTATATTTTCTGCCATTTTAAATATGACGTAATTTCCTCACATTACAAGTTTTAACGCATAATAATGATTTTTTAACCATTTGGAAAAATGGTTATTGTCCTCGTCAGGGTAGGAAATTAAAAGCATATCTGAGGGTTTTTATTGGTTTAATCATCATTTTATTCGTTTACTGATTGGTCTATACAGTAATCTGTATTTCCCTTTTCTTTCAGCAGAAATGGACAACAGAGTGTTGCCACTATGACAAAAAAGTATAAAAAACTACAAAAAAAATTAATAACTCAGAAATAAATTGAGATACAGTTTTCAAACAAATTGCATTTAAAAGTACATTTTTTTCTCTATACGACGATATAAAAAGTAATATTGTGGGATGTTTAGAAGTTTAAGAATGAAATTTCATTTAAAATGGGTCGTCAGATTTCTACGATGGAAAAGCCTTTTCCCGAACAGCCAATGAAATGCTTGGATAATACGTAAGTTTCAGGTGGATAATACGTACGAGTCGCAGGCGATTTCTGTCGCTTGCAATTTTTACGTGTAATAACACTATTAACGTTTAATTCATGGCGTACGTAATGTATGATCAACTCCGTGCTATTTTTTATGTCTTAAATTTTAGTCTTTGAAAAAGTCATTTTCCAAATGGTTGTTATAATTTGTTAAATTGCATTTTTTTTTCTTTTTATTTAATTTTAAGATTTTGTTTCTCTTACTTTAAGATTTTGTGTAAATATGGTTCGGCACAGATGTCATTGGCGCAATTTGTTTCTGACGCCAATTTCATATACGGAACGGGTACTTAACTGGTGGTTAAGTGTCGTTATTTTGCTTGATATGGTAATGGTAACCCGGATGTTGTTGTTTAGGCTATTCATGTTTTCGCCAAATTGGCGTCGGAAAAAAATTGCGCCAATATGTAAATGTGGTATATGACATCTGTGACTATGGTTCTTATGACGTAATTTTCCTGCTTTTAACATGTAATCATTTAATTCTAATTTTAAAGTTTTTTTTTTCTGTTTGTAATAGTCACGCGTAAATAAAATCTTAATTTGAAGTAAACATTATTGTTTGCGCTGTTTATACAACTGGCAACAATTTAAATTAATAAAATTTTCTAAAATTTGTAAAAAATATATCTCGAAATGCTGAAAATTTGAATTTAAAATTGAAATAAAACCTCAAAAAATGAGTCAAATAAGAAAAATAAATACAATCTGCACACCGGGGACTTAAAACGTATAAAATGATCTAAAAATTATTAAATTCTCATGTATAGGTTTTGCTCCAATAAAACTTTTTTAATGGAACGATTTTGTCCAACTTTAGCATTAAATATCTCTTAAAATAATTCTTCCATTTGAAAACTGTCTGCATCAGCGTGTTTATCAAATATTTCTCTATAATACCTCCGATTTTCTTATTTTTGTATGCAACAGTTTTTTTAATATTAACGATGAAAGCCATGCTTAAGCATTCAAATTCTACCCGGAATATCTACGCAGATTTTTATTGGTCCATTTCCAAATCAAAACTTTTTTTTATATATAGAAGGATTGTGCTATTTTTTAAGGTGTGGCAACACAAAAGAAAAGATTTAATTAGAAAATTAAAAAGGAGATATTTCTATAATGTTAAATTATGGAAGGAATAGTGCTATGTAAAGTTTAAATGAGTGCCATTCCCTTAATATTGGATATTTTTTTACCCGACCTTCGAAAGGCACATCCCTAAATTAAGAGCTTTCCAACAAGCCATTATTCATAACTGAATGTTTTCTGATTTAGATTGTAATTGAGTTGTTGTCTTTTCATCATTTTTCAAAACGTAAAAGATGCGGCTGAGCTCTTCTATACAGCACTGTCGTGCTGTATGATATTTTTGTTGATTTTAAGAAGTTCCTTTTCTCTGTGTTTCTTTATAATTTTTCTTTTAACATTGAGAATTCACCAACAATATTTCTTTGATTTTTTTTTTTTTTTCATTTGCAACTTTAGTATTTCAATATTTTTAAAATGAAAGACCTAAAAGAAATTTGCAATTTAAATATTTTCTTTTCAAAAAAGGATAAATTTATTTCCAAGCAATATGAATATCGGAAAGCGGCTTTCTGAATTTTATTTTCAGAAACTTGCATATTCAGTTTCTTGTTCTCGCCAGCCCCATGTTTCAATACAGAATTGCCTGTACGCAAAAACAGATACAAATTTGCATATGCTTATCAACTCATTTCGCTATACTATAACTGTTATAAACAGGCACACGTCTGCAAACCATTTTCTCATTGAGATGACAGCTGAAATTCTATGATTAATTAAAATTCGATTAGCATATTAAAATGCAACTGGTCTACCAATTCATATCTTGGTGGAAATCACCTCCAAACCCGATTTTAGCGGTTAACTGGTAGGTTATCATTGTGATTTCCTCCACGCAAAGGTATGCAAACATGGAGGACTGGGAGTAGAAAAACACAATGGTAAACCAACCAGTCAACATTTAAAATCGGGTTTGCAGGTGTTTTCCACCAAGATATGACTTGACAGACCAGTTGCATTTTAATATGCGAATCGAGTTTTGTCTGGAATTCTTTCTGGAATTTCAGCCGTCAACTCACTGGGGTGACGTAAGGACTGTTCACTGGGGAGTTAAGTTCACTGGGAAGACGGCGCTCCCCGTCTATTAGGTATTGGCAAATAACGAAGAGGTCTAAGGTTTAGTACACCCTCTTGGAAAATACTATAACTGTGTAAAAAGCCAGATGTTTCATAAGTCTAGGAAAATATAATAAAACCGCTGACGAAAATATTCAAAAACCTCTTCCGAGTTGCCGACGATTTGGAAATACGTTCTTTATCTTTAGCAAAAACTCTCTTTTCTACTGTCATACACTGAAAAAAAAAAAAAAAAAAAACGGACTAAAAAACAGTATACTACTGGCAATCAAGACGCTATTTCCGTATTTTAATGGAAATTTCCCCCATAAATTCGAGAAATCCGCATTTTTACGAAAATTTTCCCCATAAATTACAGACATTTTTCCGTTTTCTGGATTTTTTTGGGTAAAACTTCCGTTAAAATACGGAAATAGTACTGGCGTCTCAATTGTCAGTAGAATCTCTGTTTTTTAATCCATTTTTATTTTACAGTGTACTATTCTACAAAACTTGATAAAAACTTCGACAAATTATAAAAAAAAAAAAACCCTCCGTGTTTAGTTTTAACAAATTTTACACTTTAATTCCTTATTGATTATAAGAAAAACCAGAACGAAAAAGCATGCATACAGCACATATTATTAAACACTTTCCATCACATTCAGAATAGTATAACAAAACTTCACAGTTTAATAAGTTGAAAGATGGCGTTTAAATGAACAATTTAGAAAAAAACATAACGTATTTGAAAACTCGATTTCTGCTATTACCACGAATAGTCGTTAAATTATACCATTTTTTGCATCCCTGTATATGATATACAGATGTCTATGCATATTACATAGTTTGCTAAAAGTTAGCTCAGTCAAACGCATAGCACAGTTGAAATTTTCCACTCAGCAATTTCCGCCAATAAGCGGATGTTGTTGAGAACTTTTGTGCGACCCTGTATATGATCTACAGAATTTATACACACCAAGTAATATTTAAAAAATACTTAAATTTAAAAACGCATATCACAACTGAAAATGCGTTTCCAGCAATTATTGTTCGTAGGCTTCAATAGTTCAATTATTGCTCATTTTCTTCTATAGCCACATTTTTTTTGTGTGTCCCTGTATATAAACTATAAGTTCTATGCACATCATATTCTATAGTAATAACCGTGCACCACACCTCAGTGATGTATATCAATTCGAGATGTTTAAAATACTGTAATATCATTAAAAGATACGACAAACGACTTTTCCCCATAGACCAGAATGTAACGGAATTCTTTTGAGTGGCCCTGTAATTGAACCAAAAATGCTACACACTTCAGTTTCAATACCGAATATGCCATACTAAATCCCAATAACATATATCCATTTCATGGCAATCGAACTATATTTACGCGGATTAGAGTACAGACAGACGGCCAGACAAACCGAATTCAACTATTTTGGAAAGTGTTAAAAAGTATTCTGTGTGCAGCAGTTTTCTTTAACAGATCAAAAACCCACACAAATTTTTGTCCGATCTCGTGCAGCTGATTTTAAACTCAAGCAGACAAGCGCAAAAACACGGACTACAAGATAATTTATCCAATCAAAATCTTCGTTAAGGTGCCCACTGCGGAAAAAATTTTTCGGTGTAATGAGGTTTCATAAAACGCGCAAAACAAAGCTTTTAGAAAGTTCTTGGTCAGAATAAAACGTTCCGAATTCAAAATACATTGAAACAGAAATATTACTGGCGATATCCAAAAATAAAAATAAAAGAATTACGCGTAAAAAAGTATTAGAATTTTAAGAAAGGAAAAAAGAACAATAGAATGTAAGACGAAATATCGTAAAATTAACTGGGGGAAATAAAGCATAAATTTAAGATATGTTAATTATTAAAAATATGTTATCTATATATATATATACATACATGTAGTCTCTGAAACTTTCTTATAGTATTTTTTTTTCCAAATTTGGTTCTCTGTATTAAAATTTATGTTAAGCATAACATGTGCTTATTTTTCGCTGTAGAAACAGCCTTTTTATCACAATAAATTCCTATCTATAAACAATTTTTTTTATCAAAACTTCTACTCTTTTACCTATGCTGACACAAAAAGTTTCACCTATCACAAAATATACACAAAAAAATCTTATCAAACCGACGTATACGTTTTTTTTTTTTTAAATCTTCTTTTGAAATTTCCATATTTCACACAAGAATATCTGGAATAAAAATTGAATTTAAATACCTTCTTTTCAAGAAATATATGCAGAAAAACAATTTTCAACATTTACAAATAGCTGGCTGTTTTTTTTTTTTTTTTTTTTTTTTTTTTTTTTTTTTTTTGACAAAATTTAAATTTACGTCAGAATGGTGTATTTTCTGAAACCTGCCGTTTTAAATTCCGATAGAGTGGAGAGTGTAACGTAAGAAACAGTGTTGTGATTGATGAAGTTGTTATATACATTGTAAAATGTAAATGCTACCAATTTATTTTGCATAAGATACATAAACTATCTTTATCAGTTTTTAAACAGGCCATTTTATTATATATATTTGAAAATTGTTTTAAGTTTAATTAATTGCCTGTTCTGTATCTCTGTTGGTTTAAACATTTAAAGCTTTCTTAGCCTCCGGTATACGGTATGTTATTTATTTCTCCCAGCTTTTTTTGTGTCGTCTTCAAAAAATAACGTTACCTTACAGAAGCCAGCTGTAAAACAAAGCAGTACAATTAAACACTCTATAGCAATTTTTTAAACTTCTAAGCATCGCACATTTTCAATTTTTATACCGTCGTATTGGGAAATAAAAGTACATTTAAATGCAATTTGTTTGAAAACTGCATCTCCATTTATTTTTGAAATATTATTATTATTATTTTTTTTTTTTTTGTAGTTTTTGGAGCCATTTGCTTAATATTGGCAGCGGAAGTACTCCATTTCTGTAGAAAGTAAAGGAAAAATAGTTGTAAAATATTAATTATATATTTTTGCTGCCATTTTTAAATAACAACCGAAAGAAAATTTAATTAAAATACGTGCTATTTTGAAAAAATATAAACGAAGGATTTCTGTTAAAACATGGAGCTATAACTACATAAAGTAGGAGCTATAACAGTGAGATAAACTACACTGTTAAAAATGTGCAGCTTTTTTAGCATAGTCACACCGCAGCTTTTATAGAATATCTCTATTCTGAGGTATGAGAATGCTCCATAATATAGTCAAGCAGTCGTTTTCTATAAAAGCCGTGGAGTGACTATGCAGCAAAAGCTACAGATTTTTAACAGTGTATATTTAATTTTAAGTATCTATATTAATTTTTACAAACAAATGAAGGCCTATGAATAATTAGACAGCCGTTTTTTTTTTTTTTTTTTTTTTTTTTTTTTTTTTTTTTTTTGTCGAGTTTCTTTAATGACGGCATCTTTTTGTTGCATTTGTGTATTATTTTGCGATAATAATGCCCTATGCCTACTTTAATGTAGATGTTTAAGAGTGGATCGTAAATGAGGAATTCTTAAGCAGATGCGAATGACGTCATTTTACATAAAATAAAAGCGTGTGCTGTAAGTCTTAAAATTGAAATATTTTTTTTTACTATTTATATATACATATATTTTTTTTTTCATCGGGGGCTACAATAAATACTGAAAAAGCAAAATTCCTGTTTTCTAGTTTCCTTCTTTTTTTTTTCTCACAGGCTGTCAAAGCCTGAGAGCTAATGTGCCCGCCAGTTCTGTATGTATGTACGTAACGCGATAACTCTTGATAGAAACACCCGATTTGCTTCAAATTATTTTTCTAGGTTCATTCTGATAAAGCGCTTCCCTGATTAGTTTTGGGGGTTCATTGGTTAGTGTAAAGGGGGAAAATGGGGGCTAATCCCCACCCCCCTTAATTTAGATGAATGGGTTTATCATACAAAATTATTCGATTTGCTAAAATTTGGTATACAAGTTTATTATGTTAAGGAGCTTCCCTGATTAGTTAAGTATAGTTCATAGGTTCATTAAGCATAGGTTTATTAGTTAAGTATAAAGGGGGGAAAGGGGGCTAGATCCTCTTTAATTTAGATGAATGAGCTTTTCATGTACAATTATTCGATTTGCTCCAAATATGGTATACCGGTTTATTATGTTAAGAAGCTTCCTTAATTAGTTTTGGAGGTTCCTTTTTTAAGTATAAAGGGGGGAAATGTGGGTAGATCTCCCCCCTGAATCTAGATACGCAGAGTTATTCGATTTGCTCCAAATTTGATATACCGGTTTATTATGTTAAGGAGCTTTTGTGATTAGATTTAGAGGTTTATTAGTTAAGTATAAAGGGGGGAAAGGGGGGCTGATTCCCCTTCGTTTATTTTCTGAGCGGCATTATTCTTTGAAATAAGAGTAAGCCTGTGAGCTCAATGTCATCAGTTTAACTGGGCATTTTTCTTTTTATTTCTCTACTAATTTTTTTCAAATCATTCTGGAGTTCTGCGCGGGTCGAATTATAGCCGACTTGAACCCAAAAATTCTTCTTAAAATCAACCCAAATCCCGACGAAAAAAAAATCGTTTTCCAGAACTCGACCCACTCCTATCTAAAACTAATGCAAAAAGCAAGACAAAATTTTATCGAAATAAATTACCTTCTATATATAATTTTTTGGTACTTTTCGGTTAGCCGGGCGCCAGTGTTATATATACATATTTATATACATACATATATGTAAATGTACATATATATAAATATACACATATTGTATATATACACACACATATATATATGTAAATATATATGTATATATACATACATTTATATATGCATATATATGTATATATAACACTGGCGCCCGGCTAACCGAAAAGTACCAATTTTTTTTTTCAAGAACTTTACCTTTGCTGACACAAAAAATTTCACTTATCACAAAATATACACAAAAAATCTTATCAAAACGAAGGATAATTTTTTTTTAAATCTTCTATTTCACACAAGAACATTTGGAATAAAAATTAAAATTAAATACCTTCTTTTCAAGAAATATATGTAGAAAAACAATTTTCAACATTTAGAAATAGCTGGCTGTTTTCTTTTGACAAAATTTAAATTTACTGATGAATGGTTTATTTTCTGAAACCTGTCATTTTAAAGCTCCGATAGAGGAGTATGCGACGAAAAAACAGTAAGATATGCAACTGTTGTGATTGATGAATTTGTTGCATGCATGATTAAAATCTAAATTTTACTAATTTATTTTAGACAAGATAAATAAACTATCTTTATGTGTAAACATGTAACAAAAGATAGCAATAATATACTATAAGGTAACTTAAATAAAATCATCGTTTAACGCCTGATATACGATTTAAATATAATATTAATTTATATACTATTTTATATAATAAATTTAATAATTCTAATAATAAAAATAATTAAGCTAATAATTTTTAACCGTAAACATTATATATAGTTTTCTGTCATTTGAATGTTATTTATTGCACTGATGAGGGGCTAAAATTTAGTTTGAAACGTTTGCTTTTTAATTGTGTTAAATGTATTTATGTAATTTTTACTTGTACGTCTGATGAATTGTAATATATTTTTTATTTTTATAATGTAACTTGTTTATAATATACTATTTCCAATTGCTAAAAGGCGTAAGATTAAAACTTTAAAAACAGCAAAATAGTTTTATTTGATTGCTGACATGTTTCGAATTTACCCGAATTGTTTTCAGAACAAAAAATTAATAATGTTCTAAAATTGCACGATCTATGATGCAATGATCTGAATCAAATTTTGATTCATCCATAATAAGAGAGATTCTAGCACGTAAAAATTTCATATGTAACGATGTAGAATCCTTTAACTTACCAAAATTGCGGCTTGAGTTACTCAATGGTTACGAAAATAGAAATAAACATACAAAAAAAAAATAATAATAACTTGTGTTACATGAACAACTAAATGATTGCGTTTCAGATCAATGCATCATAGATAGTGCCATTTCAGAATATTATTATTTGTTTTGAAAAAGACTCGGGTAGTTTCGAAACATGTAAAGAGTCAAATAAAACTATTTTATTGTTTTTAAAGTTTTAATCTTACACCTTTTAGCAATTAGAAATAGCGTATCTATATGCGTTTTTAAATAGACCATTTAAATATGTGTTTGAAAATTGTTTTATGGATAAATAATTGCCTGTTCTGTATCTCTGTAGGTATAAACATTTAAAGCTTTCTTTCTTTTTTTTTTCTTTAATATTTTTTTCAAATCAATACTTTCGTTTTTCAAATTTCTAGAAGAAACTATTGCTAATTTCCAGGGACCGATTTACAAATTTGGGGGCCCTGGGCACAGATGCTTATAGGGGGCCCCCTTGCACCGATATTCACAAGGGGATTGAGTTTTTTTTATGGAAAAAGGTACTTACTAAAATAACCATTATTTACTTTAATAATTACTCTAAAATATCCATTAAATAATTAAATATTATAAGCATTAATTTACTTTTAAATAATTATTTCAGAATTATAAAATTTAAATGAGTAGATTTTTTATAATAATTTGTGCGGTGTTGATCATCTGTTCCTATACAAGTCGATATATCTGGAATGATAAAGTATGCAACAACAAATGATAAATTTTCGACAACACCAAGCTACAATTATTTAAAATATTAGGAGGCTCTACTGCCTGCAAGCTACGCTCACCAACCCCCAAATAATCTGACGAGAACAGGAACAGGATTAAATAAGTATTAAAAATACAATGCATTTTTAAAGTGATAAAAATAAAAGGAAATATTCACTATAAAACATAATTATAAATGGATGTTTCAGGCAAAATATACAACGTTTTAAAAATATAATATGAACACAATAGAATGTAGAATGAAATGTAAAATTCCATTAGATATTAAAACCATATCAGATTTTGACAATAATTGAAAAACCTTCAACAGCATTTGGGGCCCCCTAAAAATCAGGGGCCCTGGGCCCGGGCCATGAATGCCCTGCCGTAAATCAGGCACAGTTCTAGAGTACTGTAGTGGTCTAGTTATACCCGACCTGAACCCACGAATTCTTCTTAAAATCAACACAAAACCCGACCCCGAACACGACAAAAAAAATTCGTCTTTTTAAAACTCGATATGAAATAGATCCACTTCAATTCAAAAACGCCCGGAAACCAAAATATTCGAACCGTAATATTCTATACCGAATTGAAGTGGAAGGAAATTAATACACAGGGGCCGTGCATATATAACGTTATCACTTTAGGGGGGAAGGGGTTCTGGCACTTGATATCGTAAGATATCGCTGGGGGGAGGGGGTGGGGCTACTTTTTGATAACGTTATCATTTTCGATCCAACCAAACTTTTTTTTTGTATCCTTTTCTTTACATCCATATAGTCTGTTATCTTTATTATTAGCCCCCGGGACGGTATGCTATTTCTTTCTCCCAGCTTATTTTGTATCCGGAAAATAACGTTACCTTACAGAAGGCAGGAATAAACAAAGCAGATGTATCATTGCGCGATTAAATGCTCTATAGCAATTTTTCTAATTTCTAAGCATCGCACATTTTCAATTTTTATACCGTCGTATTGAAAAACAAAGTACTTTTAAATGCAAATTGTTTGAAAACTGTATCTCCATTTATTTTTGAAATATTAATTTTTTTTTTGTAGTTTTTAGCACCATTTGTTTAATTTTGGCAACTCAGGTACTCCATTTATACACAAAGTAAAGGGAAAATAGTTGAAAAAGACTAAGGGAGTCTTGAGTTTAAAAAAAGTCCTTCCGGCCAGTGCCGGGAGGAAGAGGTAGCTTTCATATTCCTTATTTTTAAAAAGCCAACTTATATTATTCAAACACACGAAGCTCAATTAAGTGGAAACCGAATGTAGGAGATTCAATACTAATTTTTATCAATACTAAATCATTATGAATGAGAATTTCGCGAAATTAGTCAGCTTTATCCAAGCTGCTTTTATTTAAAGTCACTTATATTTGGCTGCCAAATTCGGCGATTTCTTAAAGTGCCTGCCATTTTAAGACAACATGGTAGATGAGGCTAACCAGTGAACTTGGTCGAGACCTTAGTAATTGCTGTGCACATGCTCACTCATATCGGAATCGGTTGATATATACGAGTGCTGTCGCAGGCAAAAAATCAGATTTTTCAAAATGTCACCCACTGTAGAAATTGAAACTGCTATATCTGAGCCATTTTTTAAGATAAAGACAAACAAAAAATGCTCCTGAATCCTTATATCAAGGTCAAATACTTAAGAAAGAAACCTTTTTCAATTTCTAATTTTTTTGCACCTCACTTTAAATATAATTTTTTTTTTTATTTAATGGCTGCCATTTTGAAACAAGATGGCTGATGAAGTTGGCCAGCGAACTTGGTCGAGATATTGATGTATACTATCCACATGCCTTCTTCCATCGAAATAAGCGAATACGTGTGGTATCGCGAGACAAATACAAGATCGTTTCAAAGTGTTAGCCATGATAGAAATTCAAAGTGCTATAATTCAACCACTTTTTAAGATATAAACAAAAGAACAAATTTTCAGAAACAAAAACTGCTCCAGAATCTTTGTATCAAGGCCAAACACATAAAAAAAATATTTTTCATTTTCCAATTTTTTAATACCTCATTTTAAATTTTTAAATTACATTTTTTTAAAAAATGGCAACCCTTTTGAAACAAGATGGCGAATGAAGCTGACCAACGAACTCGGTCGAGACATTGGTATGTACTATGTACAGAGCAAGTTACATTCAAATCGGTTCATAAATACGCCGTGACAAAAATCAGCTCGTTTTAAAATGTCAGCCACAATAGAAATTCAAAATGTTATAACTCAGCCATTTTTTTAGATGTAGACGAAACAAAACCTGTTCCGGAATCTTTGTATTAAGGTCAAACACATACAAAAAAATCTTTTTCATTTTCCATTTTTTTGGTATCTCATTTTAAATTTAATTTTTTTTTTAATTTTTTTAAATGGCCACCATTTTGAAACAAGATGGCGAATGAAGCTGGTCAACGAACTCGGTTGAGACATTGGTCTGTACTATGTATAAACGAAGTTACATCCAAATCGGTTCATAATTACGCCTTTTATCGCGTGACAAAATTCGGGACGTTTCAAAATGTCAGCTTCGCTAGAAATTCAAAATGCTATAACTCAGCCATTTTTTAAGATATAGACAAAACAAAAACTGCTACGGAGTCTTTGTATAAAGGTCAAATACATAAGAAAGAAATATTTTTCCATTTTCAGTTTTTTGGTACCACATTTCAAATTTTAAATTTTTTTAAATTTTTTAAATGGCCGCCATTTTGAAACAAAATGGCGGATGAAGCTGGCCAACGAACTCGGTCGAGACATTGGTATGTACTATGTACACACCGAATTACATCCAAATCGGTTCATAAATACGAGAGTTACAGTGTGACATAGGTCAGATATATATATATATATATATATATATATATATTGATATATATATATATATCAATTTTGAACGGAGGGTGGTTTCGGGGTCTGGGGGTCATGATCGATGAAAATATACCAAAATTTTTTGAAATCGCTTTCCTCCGAACGGCTGCAATAGGTAGCTTTTTGTAAAGAAAGCTACCTAATAGCAATTATATCTTTTTGTTGCCAATTTCTCATAACAACCGAAAGAAAATGTAATTAAAATACGTGCTATTTTTAAAAAATATAAACGAATAATTTCTGTTAAAGCATGGAGCTGATATAAACTATATTTAATTTTGAGTATCTGTAGGCGCTTTCAGTGTGACGTCAGTCATGACGTTTTGGTTGGAATCTGACTCCAAACAAACGGTTGCTATGCGACATTTCTTTTTAAATATAAATTGTGGAAAATGTTACCAGCACATATCAAGTATTAAAACACTTAGATGTGAGCTATAGATATAAGATATAGCTGCAACACATAAACAAAATAGAAAATACAACATAGCAACCGTTTGTTTGAAATCAGTTTCCAACCAAAACGTCATGACTGAAATCGTCTATATTAATGTTACAAACAAATGAATGCCTATGAATCGTTAGATAGCCTTTTTTTGTCGAGTTTCTTTAATGACGGCATCTTTTTGCTGCATTTGTGTATTATTGTGCGATAGTGACATCCTTATGCTTGCTTTACTGTAGATGTTTAAGAATGGATCGTAAATGTGGAATTCTTAAGCGGATGCGAATGACATCATTTTACATAAAATAAAAGTGTGTGCTTTAAGTCTTAAAATTGAAATAGGTTTTGTACTATTTATATATACATATATTTTTTTTTCATCGGGGGCGACACTAAATTCTGAAAAAGCAGAATTCCTGTTTTCTAGTTTTTATATGTTTTTATGAAAATACAAATCTATCATTAAATGTTTGTAAATCATTTCATTTCAAAATTTTTAATAACACAACGTTTGGCATTCCTGTTTTTCAATTCGCTGTTAGAGAAACCTGGAGCATAAATGATACTTGCGTTTACTACTAAAGAAAGATAAAGAATGTTGTCCACTGTTTTGGGCAACAGCAAGAAGACAATATTACTGTTGAATGCATTATGTAACAATAAGCTGTTATTAAATACTTTTAAATAGTAACTGACTCTTTTAGATGTTGTTTGATATGAATTTATTTCATGTACAGTAAAGCCCCGATTATCCGCGAAGCATAATACAAGCCCTACTAATAAATGTAAACAGTAAAACTCATGTATTCGAAAGTAATAGAAGAATATTTCTAGATTCGGTTGCCATGTTTGAAATGTCAGATATAAAGTCTTGATGTCTTCTCTTGATTTGATTAACCAAACGTAAACACAGCAATTAAAATATTTAACAATTAAATAAGACTATTATGATAAATTCCAGGAGAGCATATCAAGAATAACTTCATTTTCGAGATAAAAATCATTCCATACTAAAAGAAAAACAATAGTTTACAATTTAGAATAAAGAAAAGGTGTTTGCAAAGCAAGAAGCAAAAACAAGTGACTGATTTTTTTAAAAAGTTGTAACTCAGCTATTTTTGTACAGTATGTATGGCACTGTTTCTCATTTACTGTTCTTTATTTTATTTATTTAGACATAAAGCAAAGGTTTCTGATGTACTGTGTATGTGTGTGTATTTTTAACATTTTATTATGTTTTTTGTAAACTAAAACATAGTTTTTACGTTGAATTTTTTTTTTTTTTTTTTTTTTTTCCGTGTTTGTACCTCTTTTTCAGTCTTTTTCGGGTTAGCCGCGATTTTTGTTATCCGCGGTGCCCTTGCCACCCAATTCCGTCACGAATCCGTCACGTATGCGACTAATAAATGTATGATAATAATATGTGTATATCACTGCAAACGTATAAAACGAAAGAAAAAGAATGTAAAAATAAAATGATTTCGAGACATTGATAACGATATCTCGGATGGGGGGCGGGTTAGACGAATGATAACGTATGATATCGTAAGGAGGGGAAGAGGGTCCAAAATTAGCAAAATGTTGATAACGTTATACAAGTATAGCCCCATATACAATTCTACAACAACCATGTCTTTTGTAATCTCTGACCCCTAAAACGTGTAAATCTGTGAATAACCGGAATTCGAAAATTTTCACGAATCCAATACTTTCTTCTTGTAAGATATATGAAAGTAAAAAACAATTGCCTTTTTTTTTTAAGACTACTGTGCATATAATGCCTGCTTAAAAAGTGCGTTAAGGTAGAATATTGTTTTACTTGAGGCCCGAAAGAAAATTAGATATGTCGGTGCAAGCAATATGACAAGCGGCGGTACAATGAGAATATATTTTTCCAATTGTTTGTATTAATATACTTTTTTACTGTTCTGTGATACTTATCGCCTTCTATCGATTGTTGTATAAATAAACTTGTAGGCTTATCCGCTATGCTGGCACTGGTCGGTATCTCAAAACGAACCTTGAATCAAACGAAATATTTTGATGAATTTCACCTTGTGTTTTAAATCAATATGGACCTTTACCTAAAATGCCCTTCCGCATTGCTGAAACTCATACAAATGCCATTGCGCTATTATATTTTCTAATGTATCAGTCAAAATCTGGTCTTTATAGTACCAACACTTTTAGTTTATCATTTACACTAGTGTTTGGTAAAGACCGATATAATGATATGCAATGTACTAAAACCATACACAAAAAATTATCTAACTGACAATGCAAGCTTCATCAAAATCCGTTCAGTAGAACTTTTTATAAAGGCTTTTTTATAAAGGCCTTTATAATCAGATTCACATGATTATAGAATTTTTTCCCATAATCCATTAACTAACCAAAGTAGAACAATATGTTATATGCTAAAACCTTCCCTGAAAAATTATCTAACTCACAGTGCAAGTCCCATGAAAATCTATTCAGTAGAACGCAAGTTATAAGCAGCAGGAACGAAATTCTCATTTGCATTTTACGTTTATCCTCCTGAGACCTGGCATCCATATAACCTCCTGAGACCCAAGCAAAATGTAATGCATAAATATTTTTAAATATGAGTTTTTTTTCAACAAATAGGCATCAAAAATGACGTTTTTAAAGAAATTAATAAATTTCGATTTTTTAATTTTGTTTTACAGCACATCCATCTAAATGGATGTTCAGGCCATAACTCACTTTAAAGTAATTAAAAAAATGCGAGAATTATGGGAAAGAATAGAATTTATTATAAAGAACATAAGGCAAGTATTAACATCTGATTTAAAATTGCAAAATAAAAATAATTTAAACAAATTAAAATAACATAAAAACGAAAATTACCAGCAGAACGTAGAATTCCAACTTGATTCATTTATTACGCCATTTTGTAAACAAAGTAGTTACCGTTGCCAAAATCCAAAAGCTGAAAGTTGATTTTTGATTCCTACATTACCAAAACCAACTGGTTTTAGATTGCTACAATGAAATTTAAGGAATAGAAGGAGAAAGCAAAACATCCATTTATAGTAGATTAATAAAATTCAAAATTTACATACATATTGGATCTTGGATCATAGACTGCACTATATTAACATATAATACTGACACTATATAGACAACGTTTATATACATATAAAGCAAAAAATTCTTTTTTGCGTATAAAAAAAAAAAAAAAAAAAAAAAAAAAAAAAGCTAGCTCCTATGTTTTATGCATTTTCTGCAAGAATTGTGGCAGTGTTCCTGTTGTAAATAAAAAGAAAAGTTCAAATACAAGTAGTTGGTGTATTTTCTATTTTAGGCGGAAATTTATAACACGGCGCAGGTGAAAGAAAAGGCCTTTTGAGATATGCAGAAAATATATTGAAGTATAAAACAGGGATAAAGCTGCAGGAATATTTAGAATAAAAATAGTTTTGAAACATGCACTTCAAAACAGTATATATATTGAGATTATTAAAAGTTTTCAATTTACTTTTCTTTGAATATTTATTACGTGATTTATCACATTGTTAACTAAGCGTAGAACCGACAGAGTGAAAAATGTCCAAGCCGGGAATCGAAAGTGGAACCCTTGAAATAGTCCTCGTAGCTTAAATGGTAGAGCAGTTCGAGCGCCATTTCAAGGGTTCAGGTTCGATTCCCGGCTTGGACATTTTTTACTCTGTTGGTTCTACGCTTGGTTAACAATGTGATAAATTACATATTAAATATTCAATGATTTCGAGTGTAACTTCACTGCTGAAAATTATTTAAAAAATTAATTATATACATTTCTTTATTTGTAATTCTTTTCGCGTTCATGAGCAAGACATACCAGGTTAGTGAAGGGAGATTCTCAATTCGCCAATCGAAAAAAATCGTCATCGTATAAAACACAATCGGTACAGTCATCGATTACATCCCAGAATCTACAATCGAGATGTTCTAAAATCGGTTATTGAAATCATTACTTTTACATGCTTATAAAGTAGTTTTTATTAAGTACCTGACAACTAAAAACAGATGAATTAAAAAAAAAAAAAACATACTAAGCATGCAATTTATCTTTCGGCTGCTTTAAGTTCCATCAAATTAAAGATATGAAGTCGAGTGCTTTATAACACGATTGTGGCTGTTATAAAAAGAGAAGCCACTTTTGTGCAGTACACTGTAAAATATATATATACATATATATATATATATATATATATATATAGCGGAAATTCTATTGGCAATTGAGACGCCAGTACTATTTCCGTATTTTAACGGAAATTTTTTTTCGTAAATTCCAGAAATAATTCCGTTTTTTCACAAAAAATTTCCGTTCTTTTTTTTATATTTCCGTATTTAAAAATTTCCGTCTCAAAGACAAAATATAATAATTTTTCAAGGAGAAACTTACATATTTCTGAATTTGATAATTTGATTTTAAGGACACGTTTACATCAAGGTCCTAAAACCGCAATTTAATTCAAATTACACTAAATCAGCAACACTTATCCTAGTGGGACTCGAACCAGGGAAATGTCCTCTTCCAGATCAGTGACCTTAACGATTACATCACGGGTTCACAAACTAAGTGTTCAAATATCGTTAATTATTTCAGATGTCTTTTATAGAGCAAAGGCTAACATCTTAAACAACAAAGGTATTTTCGTAGAGATAAAATTTTTCAATTAATTATACAATTCTGAATGTTTTACACATTTTTCTCCTATAATTTTGAATATTTAGCTTTTTAGTTTCATGCTTTATAAAAGATAAATTTTACTCCTTAAAATAATACAGATATGAAAGAATGTATTAAGAGTAATAACTGCTTCTTTTTTGCAAGATTTTAAAAATTTCATTTAATATTATTTTTATTTATTTATTTATCTATATATTTATTCATTTAGTTTTGCAAGAATACCAACATATTTTTTTCAAACATGTACTTTTTCAAATTTTCCAAATTATTTGTCTGATGACCTACTGTAAACTCGAATAAAGATAATTACTACACATATGTCGAATATTATTTTAAAATCATAATGAAAGATGAACTGTAACCTGTAACTCTTTCCTTTTTAACTTTCTCAAACTTCAAACGATATTAATATGATTTCAAAATTTTTTAAATATCATAAAAATACGTTAGCTGAAAAAAAAGATTATAGAGAGTTGTTTAAAAATACATATTACCGATAGCACCATAATTTTTATCGGTTTTACTTGAAAACTCGTGTAAAATATACTATTTAGCAATTATTGGAAAATCAATGACTACACTTTCAATATAGAGCCATATTTAGCCAATAATGGAATTTAAATAAAAATAATATCACTGTAAGATAAGTATATACAACAATTAATTACTTTGATTTCCAAACAAAAGCAATTATTTCAAAACATCATTTGCGGAACTTGTACTATTTTGAAATCAATACAGTACACTGTAAAAATTAATCTAGTAAAATAACAGAAAATTTCTGGAAGCAAAAGTTGCCAGAAAAGTTCAGTATGTACCAGAAATATCACTACATATAATTTTTTTTTCTGTATATACAGAAATGTCTGGTAACAGAAACTTTCTGGCAACTTTTACTATCGGAATTTTCAGATACAGAAAACTTGAGATAATACAGAATTTTTTTGTTTGCCCAAGAAACATCTGTACATACAAAATTTTTTTGTTTGTACAAAAAACATCTGTAGATACAGATATTTTCTGGTAACTTTTGCTGCCAGAATTTTTCCGTAAGTATAAGAAAAGTCTGTGGACAGACACTGGATTATATTTAACCAGCACTAAAGTACTAAACAGACGTTTCATCCCAATTGTTGCTAAAAAAATTTAATAATTAAATATTAATTCTGTGGTAAATCATTTGAAATCGGATTTCATTCATTAAATGAAATATCAGATTAAGTAAATTTTCTAGTATATATATATAAAAAACGCAAGAATGTGGAAAGTATGGACCACATTCAATATCGCTTATAACAAATTTTGTTTTACAGTACATCATAATTTGAGATTTTATTACTACAGCTTCATACCTTTTTAAAAGAATAATTCCAAACTCATTAAATATTTATTTGTATTGGCAATATATGTGACAGGATTAATAATTAAACCTCTTTTTAAACTTAACTAAAATGTTTAAAATTATATATTTCCCAACTAATTTATTGATTGAGATTTTTTTTTTCAAATTATGATGTACTGTAAGCAAAATTTGTTATAAGCGATATTGAATGTGATCCATACTTGGCAGTTTCTTGCTTTTATTTATTTATTCTTTTTAGTGCTAGAAAATTTAGTTAAAATCTGAGATTTTATTTAATGAATGAAATCTGATTTCAAATGGCTACCCCAGAATTAATATTTAGTTGTTAAATTTTTCTTCAAAATATATTTAAAAGCATCGAAGTGAGAACTATTAGTAACAATTAGAATGAAACATAGTACTGGTCTGTATAGTATTGGTTATTTCTGTAACTTGTAGTACGGTACAAGTACTACTACTAGAAGTACTACTGTAAGTACAGTACTACTTTTGTAGCTGTTAATTACTACAATTTTAAAGCTCTAAGCTGTTTTGCCACAAATTTTCTTTTCCAGCTTAATATTTATTATTTTTTCACTTCAAAATTGTAAGATCCAAATATATTTGAGCACAACCGAAAGTAAATTCACTATACTTTTAATTTCTGTATAGACATTTGTGTAACCAGTGAAAATAATAGAGCGGACGGCGGCGACACAAATGACTGCGGCATCGAGTTACGAGATGAAATCGTGGTGTAGGACAAGATTATTAGGAGTAGATTAAAGAATGACTGGTCTTCCTCGGCATTTCTTTGTACGATATGAGCAGCAGCGGGCGCCAATTCGTCATTTTGGCGTCGCTATCACGTCATCGAGTTACGAGATGAAATTGGTGCCAAATGTAAAAAAAAGTATTTTAAGGATATTTTGGTCTGCGCATATCCTGGTAAAACCCCCCGGCAGACTAATATTTATAACAAAAAAAGACGACATAATGCACAATTGAAACCTTATAAAAATAATATTTTACGTTGCATTGCCATGTATATTACTTTTGCCATCAACTTTCAAGATTAATTAATGGTTTAGGAAATGCTTATTAACAGTACGTGGGAAAAGGTCTGATTCGGCATAACTTGGTACAAAGCGAGAAGAACGGGGCACATTTTAAAATAATTTTTATTTATTGAGTAAAAATTTTGAATTTTTTTGTGATGGTTAACCATATCATTTGTAAACAAAATCACATGATAAAACTTCTCATAATTTTTGTGAAAAAATTAAAAATATAAAATTTATTAAATAAGTGGGGTATATTAAAATCGTTATAACTCGAAATATTATTTGTAGAACTTCAATTTTTTATCATTCAAATAAACAGAAATATATAAGTTTTAATTTATATTCAGCATTTAAAAAAATATTAATTTAAAAAAAGTAAAAATATTTAAAGTAAAAATTAAAGAAAAAATTATGTAACTTAAAAAAAAAAAAAGAAATCATATTTTCAAAAATAAATATTTTTTTGAAATTTTCCGAATCAAAATTAAAGTAAACTAATTGAAAAACACATGTTCCAAATTTGAACTATATATTTTTAACGGTTCTTGAGTTATAACAATTTAAATACGAGAAATGGTGAAAAACCCATCATGAAGAAAAACGGATTTTCACAAGGAGTCGTTTGCAGGACAACTATTGCTTAAAAGCTAGATTTTGAAAACAAACCAAAGCGAAAAATTTAATATGTTCTCTTCTAATAAGGATATAAACATGATTTAAGCGTCATTTTAGGCAGAAAAAAGCAGAGAATTTTTTGCTGCAATAAAATATTTTTAGAAAATGTTAAGATTTTTGTGTCCCGGACCCCCTTAACCAGGAAAAATAAAAGTTTATATTGAAAAAATATAATTTTTCTAAGCCTATGTCTCAATTTGTATAAGTGTTGCACTCATTGATAAATCAGTGTAATACAAGTGAAGAATGTCTACCATACAGGACAGAACTGATGGATATCCCGCTGTCTCACACACCTTACCTTCACTCAAAGAAAAAAAAAGTAAGATGACATTAAAAATAGTTACTATGATAAATTATTATGTATTTACAATAAAATCGACTTCCTAATTTGATTGAACAACTGCACAAACCGTACTTTTACACCGTATAAGAGCATGTTCCATAACAGAAAAGTTTCACCATAACGGAAATATAGACCTGAAAAGGAAAGTATGACCAGCTTCACAGGGTTAAATTGATGCTAGAGCCCAAAAGATACAATGAAAAAAAGAAAAAAACATTAAGTAAATTTATAGTACTTACTCCCTGTAGTCTGTATTCCTTGCTGCACTTGTTTATTAGAAAAGGTGATGCTGTAACAATAATTCTCTTAGTGAAAGTGAGAGAGTGAAAAGATACGGGGGGAAGATCCGGGGGGGGGGGGAGCAAAGACAACCTTCACGATATCTCTATCAGGAACTGATTTAATGCAATAACTTCATAAAGTTAATATGTAAAAAGTACAAAAATGGCTTTAATTCCTTGGGGGGCAAGCAAAAATGTCTCTAAATATTGAATTCTCACCGGAATAGTCGAAATATTTTATTTTTAAATAAAGAAAAGCAATTTTTCAGTGATTTTCCTCCAAAGTTAAAAATATAAAATTTAGTTAAAGTTTTCTGGTGAGGATCTTGTTTAAATTAGGTGGGATAAATTTTATCCCACCGCCCTTCAAGGGGATAACGCTGAAAAGCGCACCCTATGGGCGTAAATTTAGGTCGAATTTAGAGTAGAATTTAAAAATAGATAGTACAGGTCTTGACCTAACAATGGATATGTTTCAAGGTATATGATGAAAAATGAGTTAAAGCGCCCTCTACAGGCAATAATTGAAAGTTTGGTAAAAAAGAAATTGGAACTAAAGTATAGGAGCAAAGAGTCCAGATCAAGACCTTTCATTTGAGATATTACACGATGGTATTAGAAGAAAGAATGAAAAAAAAAACTTAAAAATGCCCCTGGAGGCAAAAAAATGAAGTATATTTTAGATTGCAAAATGGAGAATGGCGGCTTATGTCAAGCTATATACGATATGTCACATGACCACTGAGATAAAGTTTTAATTTTGCCACCCCCCCCCCCCACCTCGATATAGCTAGGGCACAATGGACAACACCATCGATGGCCCATCCCTCAAAGCATCGCACATACTCTGATCAGCCCTTTCTGAGCAATATTTAAGTTAAAAATGCTGACTTTAGAAAATTATTATTTGAAATAACTGATACAAGGAGAAAAATAATTTTAAAAATCTAAATAAAACATTTCTGGAGGTTAATTCATCTACAAAGACTTTTAAAGGGTTACCTACATGATGATATTTAATAAATGGTATTTCAAAACTCCGGTATTCACAAAGTTTGAAGCTATATCATTTGCATGACAATACAAGATAGTAAAACTTGTACTTTTAAAGAATTAACACACAGCGGGTTAAAATTTAAATGACGTCTGACATCAAACATTCCCAAAAGAGTTAAAATAGATGTTGAAATAGTCATCATTAAAAATTTCCGGTAATAAAATATATCCAATTATCTTCTACCCACAGTTACCCGTAGTGCCCTGCTCCAAAATGCTATTAGGTTATATTTTTAGCAGTGTCTGATACTATGCGACATCTAAGGACATCCCAGAATGCATAGTGTTACATTTTCAATGTTTCAGATTATTAATTTATCGTCTGCTTTATTTATCTATTTAAATTTTAATATTTAAGTACAAAAACAACTTTTAAAAACGTAGTAAGTAAATAAATAGAAAGCATTTTAAATAATTTATATTCCGTTAATAATCCTATAATTAATAATTATTCAAAGTAATAAATATTATAATATGCAATTAAATATAATTCTAATAGTGTACGGATCTTTTAAAATATAAACATTACGGAAAATCGTTCGTTAAAGTAACTTACAATGCTTTTCTTACACTCACTAACTTCCAAAAATATAAATTTAAAAAGTTATTTAATATTAATTATTTTATTCCAAAACTATGTTTATTGGATGCTACTATTTATTTCTAAGCGTTTGCAAAAATTTCATTAATTTTAAACCGTAATTTAGCGAGATATCCGCATTACAAGATTTAATCACTTCTGTCAGTTTTTAAAGACGCGCGATCCATTTTTTTTCCCCCGACGCAGTTAGACATTTTTTATCTTTCTTTCTTCCTCGCGGAAAAGGACGTCGTGACGTCACTCTATCCTCCATCTTGTTTTGGTATCACTAGGTGACATCGCCGGTACTCAGGAATGCAGGGGGAATGCAACTTCGATTACGATACAAATCGTTATCGATATTTCGATTGCGATGAAAATCGCTATCGTGATGACTCAGAGGTGCGCGTGCCGGTCACTGATTGGCGAATTTAAGTTGAGCGTCAGTTTTAACGTTCTTTTCGGGCCATCTGTTTTTTCTCACTCTCTCTCGGGACGATGTAGCATGAGGTTGTTGTCGGGCGGCTGGGTTTTTTTGGCCTCAGTCGTTCTGTCAGAGTTCCGTGCGTAACGAGCAAAATTTTTAGGTAAAAACTTTCGTCAGCTTCACATCTAAGAACATCGATTCATTTATTATTTTCTTTCAATATTTTTACAAGAGAATTCCAGCAACATGAGTGGCGTGTTATGTTGAGTTAAGGATGTGAGGACCTGTCTGCTTTTTTCTTCATTAAGTCTGCTTGAGGAGCTGTCTGCTGATCTCTCTATTATTCACAAGACGATGACAACTATCAGCTGCTTTCACTTCCCATGATGCGGCAGAATGATGACAACTGTCCCCTGTGACTTCTTCATAACTTCTTAAGTACTTCTTCTCTACCTCATAAATCATCTACAGTGTTCCTCAACTGCAGGAAGGAAACCATCCCTTTATTAAATTCTCTTCATCTCTGTGCGAACTCTGAAAGCAACTGAGTACTACAACTTATCCAGAATCCTTCTCGACCAAAAACTTTTCGGAATACTGAACTTTTAAACAGAACTGTGGACATTAATTAAAATTCGGACAGTATAACTCAAGTTTGTTTAAATGAACAATCGTAACATCCTTCCACATTACCGTCAGCTAGTCAATGGAAATAAACACCTATTTTAACATAATCTAAAAGTATATCCTCATCACTCTGTTATTTCCTGGCCAGGAAAATATTTTACTTCATCATTACTATTTTATATATTAATTCAGTACATATAAAGTAATATTTCAATAAAATATGTGTCAACTGTACCTTCAATCTCCGGGTGAGTTATTTTACACTTTCTTATTTTTCAGCTTTCGTTATTGAATATTTCAAAGGCAACATTTTGTAAATTAATTATTTTGAATATTTAACCTTAATTCTTAATATTTTCATTGGTTGCCAATTCATTTTAATTTTCAGACATCCACTACGGCGATCACGGCCACGAAATATAGCACATAGTTACCCATAATTTGTATCACAAACAACAGTTATATGTTTAAGTTTGAAAAATCAGAAGAAATTTCCCTTAAAAACCAACTCAATCCATTAAAAATATCTACATTTAATATTTTTTGTGTTTTAGATCACGGAAACTCTATAATGAAACTCCATTCTACACTTTTAATTTATAGATATTAAAGCCTTTAATTTAATCAATCTAGCAATCCTTCTTTCAAAATTAAAAATTTATAAAAAGTACACTTAAATTAAAAATACTAGCAATTGTCATGAAAATATAAAACTTTTACCGGAGCAAAATATAGAATTTAAACTTCCAAAAGATATAAGTAGGGATTACAATCCCGAGACTAATTTCCAATTGCGGGATTGCTTAGATTCAATCCCGGGATTACGAAAATTAGAATTTCTCTAATATCACCAATTTTTACAATAGCTAAATATCATAATCTTATAGAAAAGATAATTAAAGCAAAAATACAGTCTAACTTGCATATGAAAATATACAAGTTAAAAAATTTAAGACTTTAATTAATAATAAAAAAGTATAGGATAAATTACTACAATTGAAAATTAAAATAAAAATGCCGTTGATGTTTGACAATATAACAAAAAACATGAAATGTCTATGTTCCACCTTCTAGATAATTTCTTTTATTTCCTGTTAAACAAGTTTTTGAATGTCTTAATATTTGCAAATATTAAAAAATAATTAATATCACTAACTAATATTGAATTATTCTCAAAACCATGTAATTAAAGATTACAATTCTAGGATATCGCAAACGCAAGATTTTCCCTAACATGAAGTTTTTTTTTTCTTGAAATAAAAGAACTTAACACACACACACACACATACAACAATAAAAAATTACATAGATTTATACTTTAAAATTCTAAATAGAGATAGTTGTTAAAATTTGAAAACGTTACGTAATATAAAAAGTTATTACATACCACGAGAGAGAAAAAAAAAAAAAAAAAGATTAGTTTGAATACTTCACTGTTTCTTAACTAATCGGTTTTCTCCGAAAATGTGATTTCTATTTTCCGCTTTTTAGAAAGCAACGCACCTTCGATAAAATTCTTATATGCAATTTTGACTTGAGAAAGGAAGAGAGATTGTATTAAGTTCTTTCTGAACTTTAGCACCATCTTTCGTAGATAAACGTGTATACAACCCCTTAGTCGACCCACCTAATGTTTTAAACTCTGCGCTACATTTTTATCTTTTTCATTTAACACTTATTCAATCTTTTGTCGTTAAATAGTAGTACCATACTGAAGATGTATCATTATCTTTCCTATGAGCTACAAAATCCTTTTCATTAGACATCTTTAAAGCAAAATAAATATAAACGCGCGAAAAAAAAAAAAATAAGTTAGCACATAATAATTACTATGATACACAAATGTGACGTTTATCAGTAAATTCTAATTCGAAAATTACTTTCGTAATGAAAGATATTTTCTACACACTCAGCAAAATCGAAATAAACAAATGATTTCATTTTTCCTGACTAATAGCTGTGCGGTTACATATGTTTCCAAGTCAAAATATTTCCACCTTAAAAGATTTAATCGGTTAGAATTATATGTAAAAAATAATTGAGATATATATTCTTTTTCAATGATATATAATTTTCATAAAAATCATTTTTTTTTCTAAAAGCGAAAGTCTATAAATATATTTTTTAATTTCGGCTGAATATTGTTCCATTAAAAACTAGTCGGATGTACCAATCCCAAAACTTTCTTCTATCTCATACATGTTAATACTTCAAAATTCGCTATCACACTGCCAAAATTAAATGGCAATCTATGCATCTCATGAAGATTCTAAAGATATGAAATTCCGTGCATAAGTTCTTGAGATATGACTATCGCTGAAATCGTCTAAATCCAGCAAAATGCTGCCTAGCAGCGCCACCTATTGGATGATTTATACCAAATCCTAATCAGCAACAATTTATGTCAACGTCTGACTGAATCTGAAGTTTGGAGAAAATCCGTGCATTAGTTTTTGAGATAGAGCTGTAGCGAAAATCGTTAAAAATTCCTGCAGAGCAGCGCCACCTATTGGGTGATTAACACCAAAACCTAATTAACAACAACTTGTGTCAACATACAACTAAATCTGAAGTTAGATGAAAATTCGTCCATTAGTTATATAGATAGAGCTATTGAAGCAATCGTGAAAAAGGCAGCACAGAAGCGCCACCTGTTGGGCGATTTACACCAACACATAATCAGTAGCAAGTCATATCAAGGACTAACTGAATCTGAAGTTTGATGAAAATCCGTGTGTTAGTTCTTAAGATAGAGCTATTGGGGAAATCGTGTAAATCCTGCGAAATTCATCATAACAGTGCCACCTGTTGGGCGATTTACACCAAAACATAATCAGCATCAACTCATATCAAGGACTAACTAAATCTGAAGTTTGATCAAAATCCGTGCATTAGTTCGTGAGATACAGCTATTGCGAAAATTGTGAAAAATGCAGCATAGCAGCGCCACCTGTTGAGCGATTTACACCAAAAACTAATCAGCATCAAACTGTATTAGGGACTAACGGAATATTAATTTTTATTAAATTCCGTGCATTAGTTCTTGAGATAGAGTGCCCACAAAATTTGTGTCACATACACACAGACAGACAGACAGATAGAGACTCACAGAGTCACAGACAGACATTTTGTAAAAACATGTTTTTTGGAATCTCTGACCCCTAAAACGTGTAAATCCGTCAAAAACCGGAATTCGAAAATTTTCATGAATCCAATACTTTCTTCTTGTAAAGATAGAAGAAAGTAAAAATGACAATCCCGGGATTTGCCAGTATACATCCCGGGATTAAAAATAAAGCGGGAACCCGGTATTGTAATCCCTAGGTATCAGGCACTAAGAGTTAAAATAATAATTTGTATTTTTAAAGAATTTATGAATAAAGGTCACTCATATTGTATTTCATTGGGAAATTTCAAAACTGACAGAACAAAAAGGACACTTTTTTAAACTATTTTTTAACTAGTATGTTGTGGCCATCACAAAACTTTCTTCAATATAAATAGCGTCAATTAAATCATTTAAATAGTACAAGAAATTACATGAATTTAGCACTAATTCATATCAAAGTATATCTGAATCTGAAGTTTCATGAAAATCTAAACGTTAGTTCTTGAGATAAAGCTATTGCGGAAATCGCAAAAAATACAGCATAGCAGCGCCACCTGTTGAGCGATTTACACCAAAAATTAAACAGCACTAATTTATACGTCAATTTTGTCAAGGACTAACTAAATCTGAAGTTTGATGAAAATTCATGCATTTTTTCTTGAGTTAGAGCTATTGCGATAATCATGAATAATGCAGCATAGCAGCGCCACCTTTAAAGCGATTTTCACAAAAACGTAATCAGCACCAAACTATATCTTGGACTAACGGAATCTGAAGTTTTATGAAAATCCGTGCAGTAGTTCTTGAGATATAGCTATTGCAGAAATCTTAAAAAATGCCGCATAGCAGCACCACCTGTTGGGCGATTTTCACCAAAAACTAATCAGGTCCAGTTTATATCAAGGTCTAACTAAATATAAAGTTTTGTGAAATTCCTTGCATTAGTTATTGAGATAGAGCGCCCACAAAATTTTTGTCACATACAAACTCACTTAGTGACAGAGTGACAGAGTGACAGACAGACTCACAGACAGACATTTTCTAAAAACCATCAAATCGTGTTCTGGGCATTCTAAAACGTATAAATCCGTTGAAAACTGGAAGCCGAAATTTTTCACGAATCCAATACTTTCTTCTTGTAAAGATAGAAGAAAATAAAAATATTAAAAATCATCCTAGGACATTATGGAGGGTGGCGGAGCAAAGATTAAGAATTAAATGATTAGAATATCATAAAGTTAAAAGTATGTCATAACTAGTATGTTGTGGCCATCACAAAACTTTCTTCTATATAAATCACGTCAATTAAAACATTTAAATAGTACAAGAAATAACAACGATTTAGCACCAATTCATATCAAAGTATATCTGAATTTGAAGTTGGATGAAAATTCTTGCATTAGCTCTTGAGATAGAGCTATAGCGGAAATTCTGAAAAATGTAGCATAGCAGCGCCACCTGTTGAGCGATTTACACCAAAAATAAACAGCACTAAATGATATCAAGGTATACCTGAATCTGAAGTTTGTTGAAAATCCAAGCATTAGTTCTTGAGATAAAGCTATTGCGGAAATCGCAAAAATACAGCATAGCAGCGCCACCTGTTGAGCGATTTACACCAAAAATTAAACAGCACTAATTTATACGCCAATTCATGTCAAGGACTAACAAAATTGAAGTTTGAAGAAATTCCGTACAATAGTTCTTGAGATACAGCTCTTGCGGAAATCGTGAAAAATACAGCACAGCAGCGCCACCTGTTTGGCGATTTACACCAAAACTTTAACAGCACTAATTTATATCAGGTACTAACTGAATCTGAAGTTAGATGAAAATTTGTGCATTTTTTCTTGAGTTACAGCTATTGCGATAATCATGAATAATGCAGCATAGAATCGCCACTTGTAGGGCGATTTTCACAAAAAAGTAATCAGCACCAAACTATATTCTGGACTAACGGAATATGAAGTTTTATGAAAATCCGTGCAGTAGTTCTTGAGATATAGCTATGGCAGAAATCGTGAAAAATGCCGCATAGCAGCGCCAGCTGTTGGTCGATTTTCACCAAAAACTAATCAGGTCCAGTTTATATTAAGGTCTAACTAAATATAAAATTTTGTGAAATTCCGTGCATTAGTTCTTGAGATAGAGCGCCCACAAAATTTTTGTCACATACAGACTCACAGACAGAGTGACAGAGTGACAGACAGACTCACAGACAGACATTTTCTAAAAACCATAAAATTGTGTTCTGGGCATTCTAAAACGTATAAATCCGGTGAAAACCGGAAGTCGAAAATTTTCACGAATCCAATACTTTCTTTTTGTAAAGATAGAAGAAAGTAAAAATAGAGGATTAATATCTTTTAAGCTTTAAGTAAAATTGTAAACAATTCACCATTCCCCATGTATCATATAGGCGATCGGGTTAAATTGAAAGTGCAAAAACAATACTTATTGAAAAAAATATTTATAGCACTTATATATGTCATAAGTATATAAAACAGGTACGTAACGAAAGTAGAAAGCTCAAAGAAACTGAATTAAGCATTAGTTTTTTGTTAATATGGAGTTTTAATATCTTTCAAAGCATAACAACTATATTGTTTTTGCCATGTATTCTCTATGGAGAATACAAGTCGTGGGATGCTCACACAGTACTTTTTACTTTCTTCTAACTTTACAAGAAGAAAGTATTGGATTCTAAAAAATTTCGATCCGGTTTTCGACGGATTTATACGTTTTAGAATGCCTAGAACACGATTTGATGGTTTTTAGGAAAAGTCTGTCTGTGAGTCTGTCTGTCACTCTGTCACTCTGTCACTCTGTGAGTCTGTATGTGACAAAAATTTTGTGGGCGCTCTACCTCAAGAACTAACGCATGGAATTTCACAAAACTTCATATTTAGTTAGAACTAGATATAAACTGGATCTGATTAGTGTTTGGTGAAAATCGCCCAACAGGTGGCGCTGCTGTGCGGCATTTTTTACGATTTCTTCAATAGCTATATCTCAAGAACTACTGCACGGATTTTCATAAAACTCCAGATTCAATTAGTCCAGAATATAATTTGGTGCTGATTACTTTTTGTGCAAATCGCCCAACAGGTGGCGCTGCTATGCTGCCTTATTCATGATTATCGCAATAGCTCTAACTCAAGAACAAATGCACGAATTTTCATCAAACTTCAGATTCAGTTAGTCCCTGATATAAATTAGTGCTGTTTAATTTTTGGTGTAAATCTCCCAACAGGTGGCGCTGCTGTGCTGCATTTTTCACGATTTCCGGAAGAGCTGTATCTCAAGAACTATTGCACGGATTTTCATCAAACTTCAGATTTAGTTAGTCCTTGACATGAATTGACGTATAAATTAGTGCTGTTTAATTTTTGGTGTAAATCGTACAACAGGTGGCGCTCCTACGCTGTATTTTTTGCGATTTCCGTAATAGCTTTATCCAAGAACGAATGCTTGGATTTTCAACAAACTTCAGATTCAGGTATACCTTGATATCATTTAGTGCTGTTTATTTTTGGTGTAATTCGCTCAACAGGTGGCGCTGTTATGCTACATTTGTCAGAATTTCCGCTATAGCTCTATCTCAAGAACTAATGCACGAATTTTCATCCAACTTCAAATTCAAATATACTTTGATAGGAATTTACTAAATCGTTGTTATTTCTTGTACTATTTAAATGATTTGATTGACGTGATTTATATAGAAGAAAGTTTTGTGATGGACACAACATACTTTTTAAAATTGTCATAACTAACTAATTAACGGTGATAACTTCAAAAACCATACCTTCAAATGTGCAGAAGATACTAATGTACACGAAAATTCCAACTGTTAGTAGTTATAAGTACGATGATTAATAGACTTTACATGAAAAACACAGCACATTTTACAAAATGGCGCGAAGAACCACAACATCGAAAAATAACATCCGCATTACACATACAGATGTTTCAGGTATACAGATATTCTGCGTACTCAAGAATTTTCGCATACAGTGTAGGAGTTATAATACGAAGATTTCGTACACAGGTATTTTGCCTAAAAATGCAATTAAACTGTGAATAAAGAATATTTACGTTTTTTAAATAAAATAATATTTTTAAAATATCCTGTGACGTTTTTTAATAATTTAAAATTGTTAAAAAACATATATGATTAAAAACCAACCTGTTTATTTACATTTTTTTTTTTTTTTTTTTTTTTTTTTTTAACAGTGTGGGCCCATTTTTAATTTTATCAAAAATCTGTGACACATAAATTTTTGGCTCTATTTTTAGAAGCAATAAAAATTTTAAACTGATTTGATATGTACAAAAATTAAGAAGTTATGGGGTTTTTTCAGTTTTCACAAAACCCCTCCCTATTCCCATCCCCTTTTTCCGATTTTGCCCATTAA
This sequence comes from Maratus speciosus, assembly GCA_963932465.1. Taxonomy (NCBI): domain Eukaryota; kingdom Metazoa; phylum Arthropoda; class Arachnida; order Araneae; family Salticidae; genus Maratus; species Maratus speciosus. Next base: position 12,079,872 of record OZ010799.1, read on the forward strand.
CGAACTTGACCGAGATTTTATGCCCCTTGATTTTATGTATGAGTTTGGAAGAGATTTGTGCAGAATCGTGTCCATAAAAAAGTTATATATATATATATATATATATATATATATAGATAGATAGATAGATATAAAGTTTTTTACTGCGGGTGGTTTTGGGTTCTAGGGGTCATGATCGGTAGAGATCTGCAAAAATTTTCAGAAATTCCAACATAGGAGCAATCGCAATAGGTAGTATTTCATACGAAATTGACCTAAAAATCAGAATATAATGTTATAATTTTTTTATATTTACACTAGAAACTGCAATTTAATCTTACCTATCATTATTTTCAATTTACTTGCCGCTCAAAACTAATATGATGAAAAAAGGGATAAAAATATTGTTGTTAGATGACAACTAACATCACAAAATCTTCCTTTCAACCACGGGAAAAATTCTCTTAAAAACTTCTTTTAAAAACAAAATTGAACCGAAGAAAAACAAGAAACACTGTAGATAAATTCCAGCACGCTGTTGGTGTTACATTGTTATAAAGATCGTGACCGAATTTGGAGAACTTTAGAGTTATTTTATGTAGTACCTGGAAAGCATCAAACCTAAACAAAAACTCTCACAAAGTAATAAAATAAGGAACTACCATTTAGTTGAAAATAACCATCGATCAAAGGATATATATATACTATAACTGACATTCGATTACAGTTTCTAGAATAAGAAGATAGAAGAAAAAATATCAAATAAATTCATAGAACGAAACGCAATTTTTCACCTTGATTCAAACATAAAATATACAATATGAATTTTAAAAAGTTCACTGTTTTACTTAAAAGGCGACTAAAATAATAAAACGAATGTTATAAGTTAAAATATACATTTTGTTTAAAAAACTTCTTAGTACTTTCGAGCTTTTCCCAAGCCCTTCATCAGAGTATATTATAATAACTAATTATTTATTTACACAAATACGTCACTTCATAAATAAATAAAAATAAATGCTTAATTCATCTTTAAAAGTTAAACTAAAACTTACACTATGTGCAAAACTACATAAGAGATGAGACAATATTTATAAAGATGTTAAATTACTTTAATACCTTAGTACTTTCAACTATAAAAAACATAGCCTTCGTCAGAGGAATATAAGAAATACAATTGTTATTAACGTCTAATTTCCAAAATTCACGTAGATGGTGACGAAAGGAATGAAAGTGGAAGTCAATTTTTAGATACGGAAAACACTGGGAAAATAAAACATGGATATAGGGAAGCATTTAGGGATATAGCTTAAAGAATCATAAAACGAGTAATTTTCCACTTCCCTATATCCATGTTTTATTTTCCCAATGTTTTCTGGATCTAAAAATTGACTTCCACTTTCACTCTTTTCGTCACCATCTACGTGAATTTTGGAAATTAGACGTTAATAACAATTGTATTTCCTATATACCTCTGACGAAGACAATGTTTTTATAGTTGAAAGTACTAAGGTATTAAAGTAATTTAACATCTCTTTAAATATTTTCTCATCTTTTAAGTAGTTTTGCACATAGTGTAAGTTTAAGTTTAACGTCACTTCGTTTTGAGATGAGAGAGCCAATAATTATTAGAGTTGATAGTAGAAGTAGCAGTTTCTTGGTTTGAACTTTATTAGAGACAGTATATATTATTATTAACTGCAGTTCCATTCCTTTTATTACACCACTCTGTTCTCATACATCACTTTCATTTTAAATGTAAAGCTGGACAGTCGAAGTAGCAGGGTTTCAGATTAAATTTGTGTAGAAGAAATATTTAACTGCCGTACAACTAACTTTAATATGTCATTTTGCTTAAGTTCTCAGAAATTATTTTGAGGATATTGAACCATAAATTGGGGATATTGTACGATAGGGCGTCCTTACGTACTTGATTGTTTTTACACAGGATTTTTATGGATTCACTTCCATTTTAAATGTACAGCTGGATAGTCGAAGTAGCAGTGTTTCAGATTCAATTTGCGTAGAAGAAACATTTAACTGCCGTACGACACACTTTAATACGTCACTTTGCTCAAGTTTTCAGAATTTAATTTCAGTTTATTGAACCATGAATTGGGAATATTGTACGATAGGGCGTCTTTACATACTTGATTGTTTTTACACAGGATTTCTATGGATTCTCTGATAGTATATGCATAGTAATTGGATGTTGGGTATATGATTTTTGCATGATCAAAATCTATTGTGATATTCTGATTGAAACTTAAACGGGGGAGAGCTGTAGATTGACGACAAAATTTTATATCTCCTTTATGCTTTTTTATTCTTTCTTTGAGTTTTCTTTTGGTCATTCTTATGTATTCCATTATTCTATTGCTATCGGCTCTAAAAGGATTGGCATATATTCCAGCTTGGATCTATTTTCGTACAAATTAACTCTTTTAATTTTCTTGGTAGATAGGCTATTAAATCTATATTGAGTTTCAGTAGAGTATATCTTAACTTTTCGTACAGGCCAGGAAAATAGGTAAACTTTTTGTATATCATTTCTTTATGGTTTACTTATTTCATATTTTCGTGAAAACTGAATTCATAGATAAGTTTATTAATGAGGTTTGTTGAAAAGCCGTTTTCTTCAACGATATCTCTGATGGTTTATTTAAAAATACTTAATTTTGATACTTGATGACTTTTTTGACTTGATGACACTGAGCTGATGATTTGACTTTGACTTTTGATTTTTGATTTTGATACAGATACTTAGTGGTTTATTTATTTTCTACATTCAAATCTAATAATTATTGGCTCTCTCATTTTCAAAACTAAGTGACGTATTTGTATAAATAAATAGCAATTAGTTATTATAATATTCTCTGATGAAGGACTTGGGAAAGCCCGAAAATACTAAGAAGTTTTTTTTAACTATAATGTATATTTTTAACTTGTAACATCTCTTTTATTATTTTAGTAGCCTTTTAAGTAAAACAGTGAACTTTTTAAAGCTCATGTTACATATTTTATGAAAAAAAAATTATTTTATGTTTTGGCTCAAAGTTTTGATTGGATATTCTATTAGTACTCTTAAAAATCAAATTTAAATCGCAAAAGTAGTAGAAACTTGCAGAATGTATGCTGCTTTTTCCATCAAAAATGACTATTGCCCGTATACTCCCACCCATATAATAATGTTTCAAGTATAATGACAGAAGAAATAAAAATATACACTCTATGTATTCAATTACAGTACCCATTAATCAGTTTTATTTTATTTTCTGCGTTAAACACATACTAAAATCATGAAAAAGAAGGAATATTTAATGTAGCAACGTAATAAATAATTTAATCTTTTCTTTTAATATTCATTTAAATAAAGCAAGCTAATATCAATTAATCATACTTGACAATTTCTCCTGTGAGTCATACACTTGTTAATGAATTTTGCAAGCAGTTAATTAGAGGGTTTCCTTTTTTTAAAACCCACATATCTGGCACTGTTTTTATCTTCATGTATACAGCTTTGGTTTATGATCTTTCTCGACAATCTAAAATACATATATATACACCGGGTGAGCCAAAAGTTCGTTAAAATTATTAAAAAACTTACAAAAGAGGAAGAGACTATGATAAAGGAGTGCGGTTTGCAAGAAAGGGCTCACAAGGGAGTCGGATTTTTTTTAGCAGCAAAAGAAAATTTAGTTAAAAATCACATGTAGAGGGCGCTGACGACCCGAAACACAACGAACAGGACAACAATACGCTGCATTCATTTGTTCTTCCAATAACAAATGTTTAACATGACCTCCAGAACATTCTACAATGCAACCAGGTTGTATCGTAGTACCTGTTCATTGTGTTTCGGGTCGTCAGCGCCCTCTACATGTGATCTTTTAACTAATTTTTTTAATGCTAAAAAACATCCGACTACCTTTGAAGCCTTTTCTTGCAAACCGCGCTCCTTTATCATAATTTCTTCCCTTTTTATGAGTTGATAAAGTTTTAACGAGCTTTTGGTTCACCCGGTATATTACAGTTTTCACCTATTTGCGGTAATACGGGAAGCCAGGCTGCATGTTATAAGATTTTTAAAATAAAATTTCAATGATAAAACTAGCAGAATGTATGACGGCGCTGACGACTCAAAACACAGTGAACAGGTACTACGACACAACCTATGGTTGTATCGTAGAATTTTCTGGAGGTCATGTTGAACATTTTTTATTGGAAGAACAAATGAATGGAGCGTATTGTTGCCTGTTCATTGTGTTTAGGGTCGTCAGCACCCTCTACATGTGATTTTTTAACTAAATTTTCTTTTGCTGCTAAAAAAAAAAAATCCTACTCCCTTCTGAGCACTTTCTTGCAAACCGCACTCCTTTATCATAATTTCTTCCCTTTTTATGAGTTTATAAAGTTTTAACGAGCTTTTGGCTCACCCGGTATATTACAGTTTTCAATAAAGAACATGGTTTTCGCCTATGTGCGGCAATACGGGAAGCCCAGGCTCTATGTTCTAAGATTCTTAAAATAAATCTTCAATGATAAAACTAACAGAATGTATGTAGCCTTTTCCATGAAAAATGAGTGGTGCCGAAATATTGTCCACCATATAGTAATGTATCAAGTATAACATTAAAAAGAGAGAAACAACGCTTACAAAACACAAATGTAAGTAATTTTAAAAAGCATACAGGTATTTCGAAGCCTCTAAGGCCTCATCATCAGTGCTTATAAATAAAAGATAAAATAAAATGATAAAATAAACAATCCAAAGGCCCGCAAAAGCCGAAATACATATAAAAGGGAGAGGATTGTACTTTGTGTCAATACATTGAAAAGAGAGAAACAACGTTTACAAAACACAAATGTAAGTCATTTTAAAAAGCATGTAGCTATTTCGAAGACTCTAAGGCCTCATCATGAGTGCTTATAAATAAAAGATAAAATAAAATGATAAAATAAACAATCCAAAGGCCCGCTGAAGCCGAAATACATATAAAGGGGAGAGGATTGTACTTTGTGTCAATATATTAAAAAGAGAGAAACAACGTTTACAAAACACAAATGTAAGTCGTTTTAAAAAGCATATAGCTATTTCGAAGTCTCTAAGGCCTTATCATGAGTGCTTATAAATAAAAGATAAAATAAAATGATAAAATAAACAATCCAAAGTCCCGCTGAAGCCGAAATACATATAAAGGATAGAGAATTGTACTTTGTGTCAATATATTAAAAAGAGAGAAACAACGTTCACAAAACACAAATGTAAGTAATTTTAAAAAGTACTTTCGCAATTAATTTTCACAAAATAATTTCCACAAAGTACAATCCTCACCCCTTTTTATGTATTTCGGCTTCAACGGGCCTTTGGATTGTTTATTTTATCATTTTATTTTATCTTTACTTTATAAGCACTAATGATGAGGCCTTAGAGGCTTCGAAATAGCTATGTGCTTTTTAAAATTACTTACATTTGTGTTTTGTAAATGTTGTTTCTCTCTTTTTAATATATTGACACAAAGTACAATCCTCTCCCCTTTTTATCAAGTATAATAGACAGAAGAAATTAAAATAAACACTCTATGTATTCAATTACACCGTCCATTAATCAGTTTTCTTTTATTTTCTGTAGTTAAACACCTACCTAAATCATGAAAAAGGAGGAATACATAATATACCACCGTAATAAATAATTTATTCTTTCCTTTGAATATCTATTTAAATAAAGCAAGCGAACATACATTAATCATACTTAACAATATCTCCTGAGAGTCTTACTCCTGTTACTGAATTTTGCAAGCAGTTAATTAGAGGGTGAACATTAAAAAAAAATCTACATAGCTGACTGTTTCTATCTTCATGTGCATAGCTTTGGTATATAATCTTTCTCACAAATTTTCAATCCGACATTTATAAGACAGCGTACAAAAGAGGAAATGTAGGTTTTAATAAAAGAATCTTACTTTTGGGCTGAGAAAAAAATTAATATAAATTTTTAATTATTAAAAAATTTAGTGTATAATTGGGGTTTATTAATAAAGTTCATTCTGAAAATTAAAGTTCTCGAGTTTTTGAAGTTATCGGAATATAACTAAGTAGAATTTATTGTAAAAAAGAACATATAATGTTATTTCACAATAACGGGGTAAAATGAATAAAAATTATGTGATTTATTATACCGTTGAAACAATTAAGGCTGCAAGTCCCCCAGCTTCCGAATTCCCCTCGGTAATGTTAAGTCTATGGGCGTTTGAAACGTTCGTATATTTAAGGGGCCTCAGTACTCTTAAAATGAGAGAAAATGATAAAAAGAGACCATTTTCAACTTTTAATATCTTAAAATGTACATGATTTTAAAATACAATTTTTATTGAGATGAAAGATATAAGTACGTTCTTTCATTTTATGTCTTTAAAAAATTGCAAGGGGTGGAATTAGCATTTTCAGAGGGTCCAAACTATCAGATATTTGACGAGCAGAAAATTGTTATAATAGCTTACGCGCACGATTACAAAATAAATATTGCAACTAGAATGAAAATTTTGGTGCCTGCTTATACTTCAGATTATAATAATTAACCTGAACCTAGACAAATTTATATTTAAAGCATTTGTATTACAAAGTTGTATTTAACTAATACAAAATTTTGAAAATTTCAACAAGATAATCACCTAAAAAACGTATTTTTTTTTTAAACAAAAAAACAAAAAAAAAAAAAAAAAAAAGGAAATTTTAGGTTAAGTTTATACAGATTAACATGAAACATATGTTTTGAAAATTTTATGAAAAAATATTTGGAAGTTTTTGATATATCGTGCGCGTTATGCCCAAAAACGTCATTTGGAGAAAAATGAATTCAAAGTTTCGGAAACGTCCCTTCAGCTATTAGGTATAATTCTATAAGCCATAAAGTTTATTCTAATGAGAATTTCAAGGAAATAATAATATTTAAATGTTCAGAAAAGATAGCAGTTTAACATCTAAAAAAATTTAAACTTCGACAATTTACACTGTAAAAAAAAAAAAAAAAAATGGTAACGTTCCATGTAAAATCCAGGAACGTTTCGCCTTTTCTCAGGTTTTCAGAATAATTTAGCTCTTTCCTGTGAAATTCTGGTTTTCTTATCTGAAACGTTCCTGAACAAAAGTTGGAAACAGCAAAACGCTGCGGTCGCCATTTATTATTTTTTATCTATAATCCGTTGCTCGCGCGCGAGTGTCGAAAACGAATTCCTTAAATGAATGTAAAGAAATATATATGGAATGCAAATAAATCAATAGACGACATAATCCTTTACGTCTCTATTGTCAAGACAATTCAGATGAAAATACAATACCTCTGTGACATCGCTAAGAGATTATCTGCCGTACTTGTCTGTGGAATGTTTAACGAGCAGACCGTGTAAAAAAAATACACCTATTATTTGGATCTCCATTAACCAGGGGACCATCAAACATGATTCTCACCGATTTTGATTAATTTAAAGTATGTTTTAGAGTTCTTATCTCTAATTATTCTTGTGAAAGGATTTCTTCAAATGAGCCTTAGATTTTCAGAAAATAGATGCCGAGGTTTAGTATACGTTTCAAATACCCATTAGTTTGCAGCTCTCAACGTGTCTTTCGTGGTGTGGACGCAGAAAGCTCGCACGCCACCCGTACGGCCCGAGTTCGATGCTACCTCTTGACTTTTTTTTTTCTTTTTTAATTAATTTTATATTTTATTACAATTTGATGTATATTTGACACTTTGAATTGCTGCAAATTTGAATTTTTTTTTTTTTTCGGAAAAAATATACAATTACGCTTAGGTTTTTTTTTTTTTTTTTTCATGAAAATTTATATGTATTTTATCTAACTTGTAAACTAACATAATTACTGACGAAAATCCAAAATATTTTATGCCTAGATTTTTTTCTAATTATTATTTACATTTATATATTTTTATATTTTAAGCAAAGTTCAGAAACAATATATCATATATATATTTACTTTATTGAATTTTAACTGAAAATTTATTTTTTTCGTGTAAATTATAAATAATAATTTTGATGTCAATTTAAAAATATTTTTTCATTCTAACAAATAATGATAATAAAGCGAAAATTGTCAACTGAAAATGTAAAAATCGTCTGCGGATCCCGCATGCTGTGAAATGTCAGTAATGTTTTGCTGTCAACAGAAATATTCCTTTTATTTCGCAGGAAACTTACTGGCATTTCTGTAAAAAGTTTTAACATATACAGTAAAGTTCCAGTCATTTTCAAGAAATGTTTCTTGGAAATAATGGGCAACTCAGCTGCCCATTTTTTCCCAGGAACGTTGCGGAATTTTTTTTACAGTGTAGAAGCTTTAAGAGTGCTGAGATTCCTTGAAATACAGTCAAACCTCGTTAACATGAACACGCTTAACGTGAATTACTTTTAACGTGAATTGTTTTCTCAGTCCCCTATAAAAACGAATACAAAGATTTGATACTGATAACATGAATTACTGTTAGCATGAACAAAATTTTGATTCCCCTTGAGGTTCATGTTAACGAGGTTCGACTGTATCTCCTCAGGAAATTAATATTTTTAACTTCTTTGTTCTGTGTACTCTTCTTTAAAGATGTCTCTTTTTTCCTTAGTTGTCGAAATATTTCCAAAATCTATGCTTAATTTTATATGAAGTGTTAAAATTTTACTCCCAGTTCGTCAGTTTTTAAAACATAAAATATTAAATTAAGCATAGATTTTAGAAATATTTTGACAACTAATAAAAAAAAGTTACATCCTTTAAGAATAGAACACTGAAAAAATAAGTTAAAAACATTAATTTCCTGGGGAAATGTATTAAATATAAGAATGCATCAAATGCCCATAAACTTAACATTAACGAGGGGAATTCGGAAGGTGTTTCACGAAGATAGTTCAAAGACAATAATTAGGAATTATTCTGCTAGTAAAACAGTACATTGTTTCATGACAGCGGTCTGAAAGGTATAGACATTCTATAATTCATTCCTTAGTTAAAATATTAAACAGTGTTTCATGAAATTATTCAAAAATTAATAAAACTTCTACAATATATTTTGTAGTTAAAGGATAAAGGTGCATAATGACATTGTTCCGAAATATATAAAAATTCTACGCTTCATTCTTTAGTTAAAATATTAGGATTATTCACGACAATGGTTCAAAAAGAAATAAAAGTTATACAATGCATAATACAGTAAAAATATTAAAATATTAGAATGTTCCATGACAATGGTTCAAAAAAAAAAATTCTTCCGTTAAAATTTTAGGACATTTCATGACAATGGTTAAACAAGAAAGAAAATTAATGCCTCATGCATAGATTATGAAACACTTTTCAACAATTCCTGAATGTTCAACAACTCCAGTTTTATAAGGTAAAAAGAATTCTAAATAAACGTTTTAGAAAACTCATAACACATTTCAAAACCAGATTTCAGCAATTACCCTTCAATGTGGAAAAGTACTTCAATTATTTTGTACAACCCTACATTTAGTTTACAATTTGTACATATTCTACATAATGTGCTAAAGCTTAGTTTAGTAAGAAAATGCATAATAGATTAAAAATACACCTTCAGATGTTTCTATCAATATATGGAAACCTACACTCTCAGAAAAAACTGTAAATTTATGAACGTCGGGAAACAGCCTTATTTCTAGAAAAACGGTCGATCCACTAAATAAGCCGCCTTATCCCTTAGATGCTTAGAAAATTGAGGACAATCCACATATTCTTACAGCTCTAGTCCATCTGTTAGCAAAAATACGGTGCGACCCCATACATTTTCCTCTGCTAGGGTGTAGCCCTTCATTTTAGTCGTGTTTCGAAAAATAATATCACTTAACCGCGACCGTACCATATTTTTTAACCCGCCAAAAAAACGATTGTATGATGATTATTTAACGTGCTACGGGCTGCGGAACAGTAAGTAAAGTGTTATTGCGTTTTAAAGCGCGTAAAATTACGGTCTGCACAAAATAATAAGCTTTTTTTTTTTTTTTTTTTTTTTTTTTTTTTTTTTTTTTTTCTTATGGGGTATGACTGGACTTTCTGCTTCCGGCGTCTGCCCTTAATTTGAAAGGGATATTTTCAACAGTGTACTTGAATTATTTTGTATGGCCCTGTATATTATTAACAGATTCTTATAGGCGCCATATATTAAGCTAAAACATAATTAAAACTATTCAAATCAGATTTCCAAACATTATCAACCTTAGAAGGTCATATATCCAATTCCTGCGGGGATTTTATTTATATTACACAAGCATTTATTAGTATACTAAATATAATTGAACTTGAAATTGTATTACTCAATTAAAAGCTGCCTTTAAGCAATTCACGCTAATAATCCGCAATCCTTACCAATTCTTTTGTGTAGCCCTGTATACAGAGTTCGTACGCATCAAGGAATTCAAGGGATTTTTAAGTGTTCTAGTATCAGAAATTTCTTAAAGTACTGGTAGCTAAGTACTTCTTTTTCATTAAATAAGCCAATTAATATTACTTTACAAAAAGTCTGGTAAAAGGGGCTTGAAAGTCCTTGAAGCATACGAACCCTGGTATAATGATCATTTATACACCCCCATACTAAGCACAAATTCAGTTTAACTTAAATGCGCATACCATAAATAAAATCGCATTTCCAGCATTTATGGCAAATAGATACAATACTCTACCCGAATCTTTTGTGTGTCCCTGTAAATGAACGATAAATGCTATGCACATCATGATATACAACAAGTATCTCATAGTAAGCCTCCATAACATATATCCATTTCATTACATTTGAAATAATGTAACAGAAATAAAATATGTTCCAAACAGTTATTCCCTGTAGACTATTATGTAATGGGATTCTTTTGTGTGGCCCTGTAAATGAATAGTAAATGCTTTGAATCCCATATTTTTCAGAATGCATGATTTAGCGCACTACATAAATGCTTATCAATTTCATTACGTTTGAAACTGTCTAAGATCATTAAAATGAACTTGAAACGATTTTTTTTCTATAAACCGTAATATAACGGAAAACTTTTGACCGTCAAGATAAATGAACTAAAAACGCTACACGCTTAATTTTCAGTACCGATTGTGCTGTAGTAAACATTAATAAAATACAAAAATCAGGACAATCCGAAAATATTTACGAGAGTTAGAACTCGGAGAGGCGGACAGACAAACCGAATTCATAAACACTTTTGAACTATGTTGGAGAGTGTTAAAAATGAATAAAAAATGAAAAATATATATTCGTTCTTTAATCAAAATACTTTAAAAACTTCAACAACTTTTGCTTTACAATTTTTTTTCAAGGAAACATAATTTTTCTTATAAAGCGAATTAAATTCCATGGAATTATATTAACGCTTTTTTGTACTGAATTATGAATGCATGGAAATTTTATCTTCTAAAGTATTTATCGTGAATTGCTTAAACTACATTAGAAGATTTACAGATTCATTTAATAAATTTTTTAAGGATTTTAGAAGGATTGAAGGATTTAGAAGGAGGATTAAATAAATTTGAATTTATAAAAATTTTGTGCAATGTTTATAACCCCATTCAAACCTTTTATTTTAAATATTTTTCTTAGTATTTATTAGGAAATGTACAAATATAGTGTTCTTGCGATAGAAATATAGAAATAATTCCGAATTGAGGGGGTGCTGTAATAGCGATTTTTGTGCCATTTGCATTTTTGCACCATCAAAAAGCGTATAAAGTTATGCATAGAATTAAACCAAATTTCTTGTGCATGTTTTTGGCTATGACTAGTAGTTTCTCCTTAAATTTGTAAATATTCCGCATGGAAGGGGCCTGTTATAGCGATTCATGTATATGTTTCTAGATTTTTCATAGTTCTATTGTTCAACTGCAGTTCGGAGAACACTGACCAGACCCGTACCTACCGGGGTGAATCCGCCAGATCGCCGCAGGCGCCGGACCACACTGCGGTGACCACACCAGCAAGCACCCGGGCCGACTATACTACACTCTAAAATTGGGAGGAGTGAAAAGTTCACTTTTTGAAAGAGTGACAGGCATTTTTACTCTTTTTGGAGTGAGTTTTATAAAAATACACTCCTTAAAGAGTGGAGTTTTCCACTCTCTAGAAAGGAGTGAGATGTCTCACTCCTGAAAGAAGAGTGACTTACGTATGCATTGCTTATTAACCAATCAGAGAAGCAAGGCGACGACACCCTTTAAAGATAAGAAAAATGATCACTTTTTCGTCCGCCATTTTAAGATTAGGATATCATTAAAATTATTCTTTGGAATACATAAAATGAAGGTAAGTCTTGTTTAATTTTAAGCATTTATCCGTGTAGATATGTGGAATGTCCAGATTATGAGCTAAATAGTTGTATGTTTGTATAGCAAAAGATTGATCGTGGAGTATTCATAAGTGATTGTGAGATTTCTTCATGTAGCGATCTGAAATGTAATTGTTTTAAGGGGACCGGGAAAACCGTATCTCCGCCATGTTAAATTCACCAACTTTATGTACCTTTTTCTCAGAAGTGGTGAAAGATAGAGGTCTAGATTTTTTAGAGTAGTTTGAATAACATGCTTTACGTTTTTTAACTGACCATTTTCGTTCTAAAGTGATTGTGAGATTTCTTCATGTAGCGGACTGAAATGTAATTGTTTTAAGGGGACCGGGAAAGCCGTATCTCCGCCATGTTAAATTCACCAACTTTATGTACATTTTTCTCAGAAATGGTGAAAGATAGAGGTCTAGATTTTTTAGAGTAGTTTGAATAACATGTTTTACGTATTTTAACAGACCATTTTCGTTCTAAGTAAAATTCAAAATTAATTATTAATTATTTATTGAAAGTCATTTTTAAATTAGCACTTTTTGGTAAGATTTCACTGCCTAAAATAAATAATTCTCAACAAATCATTAAATCCCTGTGTATACAATATAACATAGTATAAGTATTAAAAAAAATCTGAGTTCTTATGTTTAATAGATATTGAAACAAGTTGGAAATTGCTCACCAAACGTGGCAAATGAGGTGCGTTCGTACTATAACTAGTTTTAGAAATATTTTTTGCACCGCATATTGTACTGAATGTATATTTTAGTGCAATACATAAGTGCATATCCATTTCATTCTGTTCTGAAAGGCTGTAACATCATTAAAATACCCTTAAAATATTTTTTTTCCCATTGGCCGTCAGTAACGGAAAACTTTTGACTGTCCTTGTAATTAAACTATGCATCCGATTTTCCTGAAATTTGAAATGAGTCTATAAAATTTTGCAACAAATATATATTTAAAATTTTAGATCATTCGGAAGGCTGTAACATCATTAAAATGTACTTGCAATAATTTATTCCCATTGGCCGTAATGTAACGGAAAACTTTTGACTGTCCCTGTAATTAAACTATACATCCGATTTTTATGAAATTTGAAATGACTCGACAAAAGTTTGTAACAATTATATATTTAAAATTTCAGACCATTCGGTTGGGTAGTTTTTGCTCTGTCATATGCGGGTGTTGAATTCAGACCCTTATCTCCGGGAGGGATTTCTGTGGTTCCGGAGGGGGGGGGCATTATAGAGTTCCGGGGGGGGGATTGCACTTTTTGACCATTGAAAACACAAAATCTCAAATTTTCCGTAGGGGAAATCCTCCCCCCCTCCGGGCCACCCCCTGAAATCAACACTGACAGACAGACTAAACGACGAATATAGGGGCTACGTATTTATATAATTACGAACGCACCTAAAAAAGGAACATAAACATGAAAAATCCAAGTTTTGAGAAAAAGTCGATTAAAGATTTATTGCCATTAAGCTGCGGAGTACTCTTAGAAAGAATGAATAATTTCAACACTTATTTTTTATATATATAAACATGTGTGACACATCGTTGGAAAGACAAAAGTTTAAACTATTTAATGATATAAAAAAATAAAAATCGCTTTTTAGGTGCGTTCGTAGTTATATAAATACGTAGCACCTATAGTCGTCGTTCAGTCCGTCTGTCTGTCCGTCTGCCCGCATATAACAGCGCAAAAACTACCCAACCGAATCGTTTGAAATTTAAAATATATAATTGTTGTATAATTCTGTCGCGTCATTTCAAAATTTATGAAAATCGGATGTATAGTTTAATTACAGGGACAGTCAAATTTTTCTGTTACATTACGGCCAGGGAAAAATTATTGCAAGTGCATTTTAATATTGTTACAGCCTTCCGAATGGTATGAAATTTTAAATAGGGCAGATGTGCCAGTAATGGTCACCCTTTGATGTTTTTGGTTCATAAAAAAATAAGTAATAAATATTTAACTTTAATTAATTTTTTTATAATTTCCCCTTGCATGTTTTATAAAACTGGGTTATTGTTGACACTTTTAATCAAACCAATTAGGAAATAGAAAATAATGTTTCAAAGTTTTGCTGTTTTTCTGTGAAAATCTTAATGAAGAGGCTAAGAGCTGGCTTCGTTTAATTAATTTATATATTATTTATTTTCTTGCAAAATTTGAATGCTTTTGTTTGAGTAGCAATAGAAAACTTAGACTTTTATATACTAACGGTCATTTACGAAATTTCATTTAATTTTAAGGTTTTAAGAGAGGGTGTCTATTACTAGAATGGTTAATTAGTCATTTTCCACCAAAACTTTTTAAATAGCTGCTTTTAACCCCTTAACGCTCGAATTAAATTACGGTTTAAAAATTCAAATTGCTTATTGGAACCACTTTTATGAAAAAGAAATATTCACTTTATTTAATGACAGGTAAAACGATACTAAAATACAGCCAATTTCACTATTTTATAAAACTGGTGGGAATCAAACAATCTGAGTAAAAGACACAGCCCGTGAATATGACGGGAGCGAGAATTAATGGGTTAAGTTAGTTTATGTGATTAATAAAATTTCAATATTTTATTCTTTTTTTATGTATACATACTTTGCTATTTTAAAATCTGGCAAACAAACCAGCTAGGTAGTAGAAAATATTGTTTAAGAGCACAGCCAAAGACGGGCTCATAGGGCTTAATACCTCTCCTTTTAAATAAAATCAATTAAGTTACAGAAGCTATTAAAAATCTATTTTCTGTGTTAAATGTTTGGTTATTCTTATCTGAAAAAAAAAAGAAGGAAAAAAAAGTAATATTCCTTAATTTATAGGCAATATTCATGAAACTGGTAAATCTGCAGATCAGTGGCCCCAAACATCAGTTCTACAGTTTTATTTTGAAATTATTTTACTTAGCATTTAAAATATTCAACTCACAATATCATTTCTTTCATATTTGCAATATTAATTATTATAAATGATATATCAAGTAGTCTCTGGAAGATTAATTTTTAAAAATAGCGAGACAAAACTAAACATCACTAACATTCCAAAACTTTTTTTTATTATTATTACCTTTTAAATCCCCCACTGTTTCAATAATTTAATAGCTGTAATTGCCTGATATTTAGTATTTTAAACTATCCATCTAAAATAATTAAAACATTGATCGTCTGATAATTACAATAATTGATGCAAACAGTAAATGATCATCACAATTTTTTTATTAATTACTGGTATCCTTATTGTTAAATTTATTTGAAAATAACCATTTTGTTTCATTAGTATGTTTTCATTAAATTCTGGTTCTAAATACAGTCATACACTGCAAATAGAGGCGTCTTAAATTCAGACATATATGTGTCTGAAAAAAGAATTCAGACACTTAAGAGTCTGAATATGAAATTTCAGACGTCATAGATGTCTGAATTTAAGATACATAAGTGTCTTACTAAGATCATGTTATAAATGGACTGAAAATAATGTCTGAATAATGACGAAACGTCTGAAATTAAGACATTTAGCAATTCAGACACTTAATTGTCTGAATGTAGCACAATTATATCATATGTGTGATGACTGTATACACAATTATATTGCAATATATATGCCATCATAATCATAAAAGATTTTCAAATGGATGACAAATGTTTAAAATACTTTTCCTTCCAATAAATTTAGTATTACTTTATAAAACCAGCAATCTGATTAAACTACACGTCGTCTATCAAAACTGTAACAGTCCGCTTATTAAAATTTAGTAGAGTTATTTTTGATGCAAAAAGTAATTAACGACTTGATTTTCACAAAGTATAAAATCTTCCAAAAATTACTTGTACTAATGGGAGTATGTAGGGGAGGGAGGGGGGAGGGGTTCAAAGAACGACTGCTCTGCTAAATACTAAGAAATACAAGTGCTGGCAGGAAAAAAAATGCATGGAGGGGAAAGGTTAAACAGCTATGCCTGGCGTCCACAGCCTAATCTGCTTTACTAAAACACAGAATCTAAACATGAAATAAGCTAAACTAAGAACCTTTTTTCGGAGTGCCTCGTTCAAGAGGATTTTCGCATAAAAGAATTTCAAAAGCGTATTAATTAAGAAATAGAAACTCATTTTTGAATATATATAATATATGTGCATACATATATATAATAAGAACATTTTTCAAAATGCAGAATTGATTTTTTTTCCTTTTAGGGTGCTTTGCTCTTCTGAACCCCTCCCTTCCTTCTACATTTAAAAATCAATGTATAACTATCTAAATAATGACTACCTAAATATCAGAATAATGAATGCAATATCTAAGTATTAATTAAAAACATTAACTGTTAAAGAATATATAGTTCCTTTTTCTCTAAGCGTTTTATGTTATATAGTCATTTACAAGAATATATTTTTTATATACATAAAGAAAATTTAACTAATTAAATTTCAAAATATAGGGAGGGGCAATGGCCTTCAACCTCTCTTCTGTCGGTGATTATGCTTCATCAAAATAAGATGTACTAATTGCAAGTGTTACGACAAAATTTTTATATAAGTTACGTTTTCTACGTTTTCACTCTGTCAGAAAGTATAAAAACTGTAATAATAATAATAATAATAATATCCAGATAATTGATCAATTTAACGCATTTCGGAAAACACCAAATAAGGAAAATAAAATGTTTCTCATTTATGCTTGTACTATGTTTTATTTCCCCCCGCTGATAAAAAGTTTTAACGCTCATCATAAAACACGAGCTCATTATCAACCGCAATATCTCAACCACACCGTAGACTGACTCAGAACATTCGAAATTGAAAGACGCTTACTTCATCTATTTTTCCCTTTGTCTAAGGAGACATTTTACTTCCGTTGGTACATTCGAATGTAGATGCTCTTTGAACAATTTTCTGGACGAATTCGTGCAGTTTTTTTAGGTGAAAATTTATTAAAAATATTATTGTGATTATTTCAGCTCCATGTGCATTCGCTTCCATGTGCATCTGTCATCTATGTAATACAATTGTTTATTATACATTAGTGTTCTTGTGAAATAACATGTGTGTGGAATCTGAATTCAAGTTTTGAAATTCTATGAATTTCTATGATATTTAAATGAATCATATTTATACATCACTGTGAAATAAGGATGATATTTCTATTATGAAATTTGTACTCAATATTCATCCAAAAATTTACGGAAATAATTTTAGGTCAAGAATAGTGTGCACATTTATTTTGGATATGGATTTACTTTTTAAGGATGTATGAAAGGTATGTATTTCCTAGCGCGTATATATGCAACAATATAATTTTCAAATTCAACTTGAACAGTACATTTATGTATGTTGTTTTTTAATTATTTAAAATACTTTTCTAAGACTAACGTTTATTTATCACATTTGTACCATTTTATATCCAATAAATATTTTTTACTGTTATGAGATTTGTGTATTGCTTTTGATTTGCTGCTAAATTGATATTATTTTCAAGATAAATTGTTTAATAATTCCTTAAACTCCCAGTGTATAAATGAAAGTTTTTTTATGCTAAGAATCTGATTATTGCTTTAATAAATAAGCAAAAAAAAAAAAAAAAAAAAAAAAAAGAACATAGTATTTATTCAGTACATAAGTTTTCATTATTAATGTATTCACACCAAAATATGTCAATATTTTTCATTATACTTTTTGAAAAAGACAATTCCAGTATTATATATTATATTTTTTTTTGTGCGTAAGCTAATTTGATTATGTAAAAATATCAGTAATATTATGTAAAAAATTGCTTCATTTAAAATATTTATAAAAATAAAAGCAAAAACGTAAAATTGTCAAAACTTTTGTTTAAGAAGAAATACTTTGTTTAGATTTAAAAGAACTTAAAAAAATAATAAAAAAATAAAAAAATTGGTGTGTTAATGAATTTAGCGTTTTGATGAACATGTTGAATTCCTTGTAACATTTTCTATCGTAGTTATAACTACATTTTATTTTCAACTTTTAATTTAATTGTTAGTTCGCTATGAAGGATATGCAATTCACTCAAAGTTTAATATTGGATAAAAATTTGAAAATTATCAAACATTTATTGTGATTTATATTTTATATTTTATAATTAGAGATGTATAATTTTCAAGGAAAAGCTTTTTATCCAAAAATCTGTTTTTTGGCAAAATTGATTTGTGTTTTGAAATCCGAGTTGTCAAAACTTTTTTATGTCAACTTAAATATATATATATTCTGCATATTATTTGGTTTCAAAGCAATATTTAATTACATTGCACATCCGTATATTCTCTAAACTACATAAATGACAGTTAAAAGATTACTGCAATTTTGTGATTATTATATGTAAAATCAGTTTTCGAAATTTTCATTTTTTAATAGTACATTGTATAAAAGATAAATTATTTACAGCTATAATTTCATTTCTTCAAAAAAAAAAAAAAAAAAAAAAAAAAAAAAAAAAAAAAATACGTATTTTGATTTTTTGTTGAAAATTTAAAATTTTGGATTTTCAAAACATGAGAAATTAAAAACTAAGCTTATTTTATTTTTAAGGCTGTTCTCAAATCCAAAAGGGCTACTTTATGACATAAGTTTTAATTTATTTTTGTTGGGAAATGCATGAACCTAGCAGGTGTTGTTGTTCAGAAATTATGTCATCGAACTGTTTTTTCCATTTTTTTTTTTTTTTTTTTTTTTTTTTTTGCGAACGCAATAGGTCTTTTAGAAAATAGTGTCCAAGTGGGCGTTTTGAACTGAATTTCCGCGTGAAAGAAGAATAACCACTCAAGTAAGAGTGAAAAACGTCTTTCTCACGTGATCCAAATCTCTTGTAACTCAATAGGTATTTTATTTATCAAAAAATGGAAAACACAGTTCAATTCCAAATCGATTCCATAGTCAGTTCTTCCAATTTTATATCTTTCTGTTAAAAAATGAATTTGTAAATATGTCAAAACGTTTTGTGCTTGTTGAGCAGAGCAGTTGAGAACAGCCTCAAGTAAAAGGGTTTTAACAGGTTTAAAATGGAAATTTGAAAAAAGCTAAAATTTTGTATATTTCCATGTATAACTACATTTCCACATAAAATTGCGGTTTTCCCCAAAGTTCATTTAGGGGCGGTCCATAAATGATGTCACGCTTTTTTTCAATAATTTTGACCCCTACCCCTCCCACCCTTTGTCACAAAGTGTCACACTTTACAATCCCCCCCCCCCCCTTGTCACACTATATTACATGAGCATATACTTGCAGTTCAGATTACATTTCAAATTTTATTTTTAAAGTTTAACTATGTGTTCTAATGATATTTGTGAGCATAACTACAAAAATTATTCGTGCACTTATTTTGTATGAAAAAAGACTAAGGTTTACAACAAAACATAATTAATAAACAGTAGTAATAAAATATTAATATGAAAGAGCAATTGAAAACAGTAGTATTTTGGAATTTGAAATGGAATTTAATATATTTGGCTTTAAATCTTATCTTTACTTTATCAATAAAAAATACTTTAATTTCAAAATAACTTCAAAATTTAATCTGCTGATTTTTAATGCTTTTATTTTAACCAAAATGTGTGATGTCACATTTCTTCTTACCCCCTCCCACCCACTTGTCACTAACGTCCACAATTTCCCGAACTCCCCTCCCAATCTTTAAGCGTGACATCATTTGGGGATGGCCCCTTATATAGAAAAGGCAAACCAAAAAAAATGTATATTTAGGCAAAACAGGTTTTGAAACTAGAAGTGACTTTTCGTATATGTTATTATATATATGTGTATGTGTGTGTGAACATGAAAACAAATCACAGAAGCATTAGAATGAAGCTATCGTGAAATTCTGAATATTTTATAATTATTTTTTCAACTTTTCTTATGGTAAATAAACCCCTCTTAAGAAATCGAATTTACTCTTTAATTGAAAAGTTTCATACTCATATTTTTTTTTTTAATATTGGGATCTCATATACTGAAAATTGTGCGGAATCTAGTGTTAGATTTTATTTAACACAGAAATAAAAATGCAACAAATGCTTAAACTGATTCAATGGGAATATCTTATTTAAATGGGAAGAAATTGCACTACAAAGCAGGGATGGAATTCTTTCTGAAGGAGTGAATCATTTTTTATAGATGGGAATAATTTGTTACCATAAAGCAGAGCTGATTGCAGCATGGACAAATTGGGCTGTTTCTATGGACCTTTAGCTTTACAGGCCCCTAAATTTGGTACGGAATTTCCATAAAGCTGATATTTTAAATTTGTTTTGATCTTATACTTATTTTTATAAATATTCTGTACTTTTAGAACATGATTAGGCTAAAGAAAATTATATATTTATCCAAATATGTATCTGACGGCATCGAATAGGATTATTTATTTATTTATTTATTAATTTTTGGAACAGTATATGAAGGCAGTGGGGGGAGGTAACGAATGAATACTAGGTCTTTGGACAAGATTAATTTGAAGTTCTCACTAAAAGTAATAAATATTTTTGATGCCGTAGGGCATATATGATACCACATGAATACATATTTAGGTGAATATATATATACATATATTATCCTATTCTAAAACTGCAAAATACTGATTACAATCCTCATAATATCAAAACTGATTTAAAATATCAGCTTTATGAAAATTTCATACCCAATTCGGGGTATCCTAAAATCAAGGGGCAGAGAAGCATTCCATTTTTCCCACGCTGCAATCTGCTCTGCTTTATGGTAACAAATTATTCTCATTTATAAAAAAATGATTCAATGTGGTCAAACATGGCTGCGTATATGGCTTAGAAAGAAAAGTGGTCAAAGATGGCTTCATATTGGCCAAAAAAAAAAAAAAAAAAAAAGGGGGGCTCAAAGATGGCCACAATTTAGACATTTGAGATGTCTGAAATTCAGACGTAAGAAGTGTCTGAAAAATTTAAGACATTTTAAAACGTCTTAAAATTGAACACTCATGTTTCAGACACTTAAGTGTCTGAAATTCAGATACAAGAAGTGTCTGAAAATTTTAAGACATTTTAAAACGTCTGAAAATTGAACACTGTGTTTCAGACACTTAAATGTCTGAATTTCAGACATTTCAGTTTAGAGTGTAAAAACAATTATATTTATTACTTTTTATGGGGTGTCCGTTACTGGGCCAGAGGGTGTCCATTACTGGGCTTTTGGGTGTTTTGGTATATTTCTGTTATTTAAAATTAAATTTCGATTCACATTGGGAAATGAGACTATAAGAATGGTTAAATATTGTTGATAGATTAATATAATATTGAAAAAACTGGAATGTAATAATTATAACTAGTAATAAAAAAATAATTTTAAAAGAAATTCCTTAAGAGTGTCCATTACTGGCACATCTACCCTATTTAATTGTTGCAAAATTTTGTCGAGTCGTTTCAAATTTTATGAAAATCGGATGTACAGTTTAATTACAGGGAGTCAAAAGCTTTCCGTTAACTTTAAGGTCAATGGGAACAAATTATTTCAAGTGCATTTTAATGATGTTACAGTCTTTTGAACAGAATGAAATTGATATGCACTTATAAAGTTCACCAAAATATACATTCAGCACAATATGCGGTGCAAAAGATATTTATAAAATTAGTTATAGTACGAGCGCACCTCATTTGCCACGTTTGACGAGCAATTTCCAACTTGTTTCTATTTCCGAGGTCAATCTTTTCCTATAAAACATATAAAATCTATTTTGCTCATATTCACAAAATACAATATCTACGCGAATAAAAAAATTAAATTAAACATGGCTTATCGCGTCATTTCATTAATAAGTATTGTATTAATTTCATTTTTCAGCAATGACGGACGAAAATTAGAAATCATGATTAAGTTAAGGAATATGTTTAAAAGAAAAATATATACATATTCCAGAGAACTTAAAAGTTTAACTTTAGACTCCAAGTTCATATTAAATAAAACAAAAGCAAATGACAGCGGATAATATATATATATACATTCTTAATATTTAAATCATGCTTAGAACTTATTTTAAAAAAGATGTGAGTTTATAAGTTTTGTTTTTTAAATGGAAAAATTAAAAATATTTTAGAACAATAGGACTTTGCAAAAATAGCAATAATTTAAAGAAAAAGTACGGTTTTATATTTAAAACAAAAATTAAAATCAAATCAAACATTGTTAAAAATATAACATCCGCTGATTAAAAAGTTATTAATAAAACTTTAAAAGTAATATCTTTATAGGGCATGCAATAAAAGCAAACACAAAGGATAAGATTTGAATAAAATATTTTAGTTTATTACTATTAGTAATCTAATTTAAATTCGTATGTAACTTTAACTGAATTTTTCCCTAAAAGTTCAATTAGTGTTACAAACCATGAATTAAATAAATATTGCTAATAAAGTATTTTATCCCAATCTTTACTACGCTTGTACCTATTTTCATTGCATGCTGTAAAAGATGTGATTCTTTTAAAATGACCATAAGCGAAAAAAAAAAAAAAAAAAAAAAAAAAACGACTACATTAAAAAATGAACATTCACTTTTATGAAAGAGTGACTATTCACTCCTACCAGGGGTGAAAAACCGCACTCCTTTAGCAAGAGTGAATAGTCACTCCTCCGAAAAAGTGATTATCCACCCCTGTTTAGAGTGAATATTCACTTTCCAGGAGTGACTATCCACTCTTTCAGAGAGTCAAAAATTTCACTTTTGCTCAGAGTGAATAGTCACTCTAAAGAGGTTGGGCATATTTTGACTCTGCGATAGAGTGGCTATTCACTCCTCCGGAGTGAATAGTCACTCCTTTTTATTTAGAGTGTAAGCCAAGTTGATGAGTCTAGGTTGTTTATTGCACTTTGCAAAACTATGATTCTTGTCACACACCACATACTTGCCATGCCAGTTGGAAAAGGGCTGGAATATTTTTTATGCCTAAAAGGTGGTAAAAAAGATGGTAAAAACTATCGGCAGCTCATGCAGTGATGGGAAGTCGCGTCCTGCTAAGTCGGCTATTCGCCAATATCTGCTGCTCAACACAATAACGAAAAACTATTCATTTTAATAAATATCACGATCGAGATTAACTCGTTTTTACTCCGATTAATTGGCTGCAGAAATTTAAGATGAAAATCAAAGTAGGTATAGTATTGAACTAATAATATTAAGGGGTCTCGGGACTCTTAAAGCTCTAAAATTTTCGAAATTTTAATTTTTTTAGATGTTAAACTTCTATGTTTTCTGAACATTTTGATATAATTGTTATCTTGAAATTCCCATTAGAACAGAAGTTATGGCATTTAGAATTATACTCGCTCAATAGCTGAAGGGGTGTTTCCAAAACTTTGAAGTAATTTTTCTCCAAATGACATTTTTGGGCATAACGCGCACGATATCTGAAAAACCTCTGAATATTTTTTCATGAAATTTTCAAAACATATGTTTCATGTTAATCTGTATAAACTGAACCTAAAATTTCCTTTTTATTGTAAAAAGAAAATATTTTTTTAGGGGTTTATATTGTTGAAATTTTCTAAATTTTGCATTAACTAAATACAACTTTCTATTAAAAATATAAAAATGCTTTAAATACAAATTTATTTAGGTTCAGTGTCGTTATTATAATCTGAGGTATAAGTAGGCACCAAAATTTTCATTCTAGTTGCAAAATTTATTTTGTAATCGTGCGCATAAGCTGTTATGCCGATTTTCTGCTCGTCAAATGTCTGACAGTTTGAAGTCCCCTGTAAATGCTAATTCTGCATCTTTCATTTTTTCAAATATTTGAAATGAAAGAACATACTTGTATCTTTCATTCCCATTTAAAATTGTGTGTTAATATCAAATACATTTTAAGATATTAAATGTTGAAAATGGTCCTTTTTTTCATTTTTTCTTATTTTAAGAGTCCTGAGACCCCTTAAAGTATTAACATCTGTAACTATTTTTTGAAATTTTAAGACACATGATATAAAAGAATGCTCTAGAATTGACATATTTCTCAACATAACAACAATATATATATATATATATTTCTGTCTTCTATATAGACCGTTTCTTTAAGTTTTGTGGTATGCAATGCATCGTCTTTTTTAATGTTAGAAATTTATGTGTCTGGGTTTTGACTAGTTTAGTATATAAATTGTCATTTAACATGAAAAAATACAAAACGTACTTAAAATTCACCTTCTTTTCTTTTTTTTTTCGGCCTGAATACATAATTTTTCTTATACCTGTTGTTTTCATACGCTTTACAGTAAAATATTTGACACAATATCAGAAAGGCGAATTCAATTCCATGAGAAAAAAATAAGCGACTGTAAATTTCGTGGAAGTATATTAAAAATGATTAATATATTCTCTTAAAGTTTATTTTATAGACTGTTCCAAAACTTAATTGGAAAAGATATTTCAGCTGTCTTAAAAACGAAAAATATTTGAAACATTTCCTTTTAAAGATTTAAGCGAGCTGATGCGAAAGAAAGTTACCCAAGAAAAAGAAAATAGATGTAACTGAAAGTGATTGGGTTTGAATAACAAATCAAGTGGCTAGTTTTTCATCAAAGTGACTTGCAAACTTCCTTCTTTTGCATTTTTTGATTTATAAATTTTTACTTCATATTAAAAAAAAAAAAAAAAAAAAAAAAAAAAAAAAAAAAAAAATATTCGCAAACTAACACATATTTATAAATTATATCTTTTTTTTTTTTTTTTTTTTTTTTTTTTTTTTTTTTTTAACATGAGTATTTCATATTATTTTAATATAGCACTGTTATTTTATCATTTAAATTTCTTTTCTGCCATGAAATATTAATAAAACTTAGAATAAAAATAAAACCTCAACAAATTTTGCTTTTCAAAAGTTATACACACACACACACACACACACATATATATTCAAGAATACATAACTTTTCTTATGAATGTCAGTTCCATGCATAATATGGCATTGCTTCTGATGTAATATCAGGTAAATATGCAAATTTTGTGATTGATTAACTTACTGAAATTACACATGAAACGAAAAAGCGAATTAAATTCCATGGAGGTATATTAAAAATGATTAATATATTCGCTTAAAGTATATTTTAGACTGTTCCAAAACTGAATTGGATAACATATTTCAGCTGTCTTAAAAGCGAAAAGTAGTTGAAACATTTTCTTTTAAAGATTTAAGTGAGCTGATGCGAAAAAATGTTACCCAAATAACAGGAAGTAGATGTAACTGAAAGCGAAAGGGTTTGAATAACAAATCTAGTGACTAGTTCTCTATCAAAGTGATTTACAAATTTTCTTCTTTTGCACGTTTTGATTTATAAATTTTTACTTTTTGTAAAAAAAAAAAAACCTCGCAAACTAACACATACTTACAAATTATACCATTTTTTGCTGTTTTTCAACATCTTTATTTCCATATTATTTTATATATTTTTTCAAGGATACACAACTTTCTTATAAATGTCACTTCCATGCATAATATGGTATTGCTTCTGACGTAATATCAGCTAAGTCTAATGTCAGACGGACGTTTTTTTGCACTCTTTATTACATACGTATTGTCCCTACACAATGCCGCTAGCATTGTGTAAGGGATAATACGTAAGTAAAAAAGCGCGCAAAAAGACGTCCGTCTGATATTGGCCTTAATATGAAAATTTGATGATTGATTAACTTACTGAATTTACACATGAAACGAAGAAGCGATTTAAATTCCATTGATATATATTAAAAATGATTAATATATCCGCTTAAAGTATATTTTATAGACTGTTCCAAAACAGAATTGGATAATATATTTCAGCTATCTTAAAAAAGGAAAGTAGCAGAAATATTTACTTTAAAAGATTAAAGTGAACTGATGTGAAAAAAAGTTTCACGAGAAAAAGAAAATAGACGTAACTGAAATTGGACGGGTTTGAATAAGACATCATCTGGCCAGTTCCCCATCAATGTGACCAAATCCAATGTGACCATCAATGTGTTCCAAAACAGAATTGGATAATATATTTCAGCTATCTTAAAAAAGGAAAGTAGCAGAAATATTTACTTTAAAAGATTAAAGTGAACTGATGTGAAAAAAAGTTTCACGAGAAAAAGAAAATAGACGTAACTGAAATTGGACGGGTTTGAATAAGACATCATCTGGACAGTTCCCCATCAACGTGACGTAGCTGCACAGATGTATAAATTGACTTCTAAGTAGCCTTAAAGTAATAAATTATTCCTTCACACTTGAATTAAAATTTGTCGATGGTTTTTACTTAACTCATTAACGCCGGTTGGCCAGAAAACTTGCCATGTAAGTATTACGAAAGTTTTAAATGTGAAAACCAGTATTTTAGTAAGGAAATTTTCATATTACCTAATCTCAAACTTTGAGAGATTAAATGAGTTAAAATTACAATATTGAAAAACTGGTGTCAACTGGTAATGAGGTATTAAAATAGTGTAAAAAAGAATTGTCTTTAATGGGTTAATACAGACATCTCCCGACTTAAGAATTACGCGACTTACGTAACTTTGCAGTTACGTAAATAAATCTCGAAAGTTATATTTGTGAACATAGTAGCGCGTTTGGTACTCAGTTGCATACTTTTGATATTTATTTTATAAATGAAATATATAGAAATAAACTAAACCGTAATATAGTTTATATATTAGGTAGAGTTACATTTTCATTGGTATTTACAATCAAATCTATAATAAAACAATTTAATCTTTATTGTTAGTTATTCATAGAAGTCATCTAATTCATAATAAATGCAGTTTGTGCTTATCAAGGATTATTTTATTTTGTGAGTGCTATTCATTTGCTTTGCCATCAGAAATTCATGGAGAATAGGTTAATTGAATCCTCTTTAATTATTTCTTATTTTTATAGTCATTTGATGTAGATTCAAAATTGTGATAAATCAATTCATCCATGTCATATTTATAAATCCCGTATTCCACAAGTTATTTGAAAAGCGTTCTTTAAGTTTGTTTTTATATTTTTTCATACTTTTATAGTGAAAACTGTCACATGTTGCTTTATTTATAAAATAATATGGTGTAAATAATATATGCTTGTATATCATACATATAATAAAAATTGCAGTTTGTTACAAAATTTTGCCTAAGCATCTTATAAATTTGACTTACGCAAAATTCAAGTTACGTAAAACTTTGCGGAATGCATTACTTACGTAAATCGCGGGATACCTGTATTTTTCAACATAATTAAAAATACGCATTATGCCCGACACTTGGTCTCTTTATTAGAAGCAATTTTAATAAAACTTATACTTTTTCTTAAACAAAAGTACATTTTTCAAATATACCTAACGAAACTACAAGATTTTCTACCTCAATAATATCTCTCAACTACTTAAAAAATATCTCATTTTTTGCATGTTTTAATTTATAATTTTTTACTTTACATAAAAAAAAACTCACAAACCAATACGTATTTATATCTCGTCAGTTTTTTGCTGTTTTTTAACTTCAGTATTTTCATATTATTTTAATAAGACTGCATGAAAAGTTTGTAATCTAAACTTCTTTACTACCATTAAATATTAATAAAACTTTACTTAGAGTAAAAATAAAACTTTAGTTTTACAATTTTTTTAAGCGTACATAATTTTTCTTATACCTATCATTTAAACGCACAATATGGCATTTCTTTTGCGTAATATCAGCTAACTATGCAAATTTTGTGATTGATTAAATTACTGAATTTTCACATGAAACGACGGAACGACTTAAATTCCATGGAAGTATATTAAAAATGATTAATATATTCGCTTAAAGTTTCTTTTATAGACTGTTCTAAAACTGAACTGGATAACATATTTCAGATGTCTTAAAAACGGAAAGTAGTAGAAACATTTCCTTTAAAATTTTGAAGCGAACTGATGCGAAAGAAAGTTACCCAAGAAAAAGAAAATATATATGTAACCGAAGTTGAACGATTTTGAAAAGGCTAGTTCTCCTGGCTAGTTCTCCATCAAAGTGTTGTCTCCATCAAGTAGTTGTACACAGCGGGATTCAATTCAAATCAGTGTTAAAGTATTAAATGATTCTTTCACATTTCAATTTAATTTTAGACAATGTTTCCTATGTAATATTTCTCAACATAACTGAAAATATGCAATATGTGCGATACTTAGTACCTTTATTAGAAGAAATTTTAATAAAACAGGCTTCGTACGCATCAGGGAATTCAGGGGAGTTCAAGTGTTTTAATACTAGAAGTTTGGTAAAGTATTGGTCGTTATATCTGAAGATAGAATTATTTTTCATTAAATAAGCCAAATATTACTTTACGAAAATTCTGGTAAAAAGTCCTTGGAAGTCCTTGAAGCGTACGAACCCTGTAAAACTTATACTTTTTCTCAAAGGAAAATGCATTTTTCAAATATGCCTACGTCTCAAATTACTTAAAAGTTTTCTTCATTGCATGTTTTGGTTTATAAATTTTTACTTAACATAAAAAAAAACTTCGCAAATCAATACGTATTTATAATTTATCGGTTTTTCGCTGTTTTTCAATACAAGTATTTCCATATTATTTTTATAAGACTACTCGAAAAGTTTGTAATTTTAATTTCTTTTCTACCAGGAAATAGGGGAGAGTAGCCGAATTTGGACCACTTCGCTTATTTCAGGTGTAACTCACCTCCTTTTTTGAATATCTGCAAAATATCACTACACGTGGTCAATATACTAACTAAATAAATCGTTAGAACAAATTATTTTTGAAAATCTTAAGTCTTATTTTAATTTTAAAAAATTGGCAAAGTGGTCCAAATTCAGCAACTGGTCGTCTGATTTGGATCCCTAGTCTCCTAAATTGGAATAAACAATGTTAGGCTGTTTTAATGAGTACAAAGTATAACTAATTTTATTAAAAGCAAAGTTTGCTATTAATGAAACCATCAAACAAAACAACAGGAATGAATTATGGATCTGATTACCGGTTACTTGAATATCGTGTTAAAAGTGATGCAAGGCTTGAACATGAATTTATTTTGTTCATTTTGTATTCCAGCGCGCACAGCATGGAACAATATTTGGCAATTGGACACTGAATCATTTCTGCTACTTTATTTTCTTACAAATTAGGCAAAAACAATCATTACTCTCTTGATTTTTCTTTTTAGATTCTGAGTCATTAGACATTTTTTTGCAACATAAGTTTTCTTTATCTTATGTCTGTAGTTCTTCCCTTCCATTATTTCCTTTCCAATTGAATTATGCCTATGTTTTAAAATCAAATTGCTTTTGTGCTTCGAAAGCTTCCTTTTAGTCTTTTTTTTTTCATTTCAAGGTTGATATTATATGGTGAAGATGTTAACACAGCTGGTTTTTGACTCTTTCTGTATTTTAACTCAACTAATTTTGTCAAGGGAGATAACATTTTTAACGATTATTTGGCTTTCGGGGGGATTTTGTAGCTACAGCCTTCTTGCGTGTCAATCTCTTGACAACTCTCTGTTTCCTTTTCGTTCCCTATATCTTTAACAACTTTTGCTGTCACTGATGTTTTTCTTCCAGACTGTTTGTCTGTGTCGTTTTCATCATTTTTCCCCCTCTTAGTTTTAGTAGGCTTCATGATTACTAACTCAGACTCCGAAATCTCACTAGCAGAGAATCAACAGACCTAACTTCAGTGCCTATCTCCTTCTCAGGAATAAGTGCAGAAGTAGCTGCAAAATGATCACTTTTAAAAACATTCCTGTTAGGAGGACAAAAGCCGCTTCCTTTAAAAGCTTGGACGGCGGTTTCAACGGTTGCTGTTCTGTTGAAAGCGATAGTCAAAAGCTGGGGGGACCTGCAAAGTTGTTAGAGGGAACCATACTGAGCTCGAAGCCACAATCCTTCTGCCTCTATGTAGCAGTTTAAGGTTTAAAGAAGGCAATATCCAAAGGTCCAATTATAGCAACTGCGCCATTTTTTAAAACAGATAATCTCAAGACTAAGAACAAAAGCAAAGCAAACAAATCCGTGTGAAAAATATGCGCAATAAACACACGAATTTACATATGTATATGAAAGCATAACAACTTGATTTAGTTTTAAAGTATTCTCTTACGTTTACTAACAAAAAAATAGAACAAAACAGTTAGCTTTTTTTTTTTTTTTTTAATTGTCTGAAAACAACACGTGGAAGACAGGTGCTTCTTCTAATCATAAATGACGTCCTTCTCATGAGTAGGATTTCAGCGGTAGATGGCGTCCCTTTTTGTAATTAACGGCAGAATTGCATCGGTCCATTTAAAGCAGAGGCCCAAATACGGCTACTCTCTCCTTTACTAAATTTAACCTAGAGAAAAATAAAACTTCAACAACATTAGCTTTACATTTTTTTTTTCAAGGATACATAATTTTTCTTATATCTGTTATTGCCATAGAGGACATGGCATAACGTGTGACGTAATATCAGCTAAATATGCAAATTTTGTGATTGATTAATGTACTGAATTTGCACAAGAAACGAAGAAGCGACTTAAACTCCATGGAGGTACATTAAAAAAGATTGATATATTCTCTTAAAATATATTTTTTAGAGTGTTCTAAAATTGAACTTTAAAACATATTTCAGCTGTTTTTAAAGCAGAAATTTTAAAAAATACTTCCTTTAAAAGATTGAAGCGAACTGGTGCGAACGAAAGTTACCTTCCAAAAAGAAAATAGATGTAACTAAAATTAAACATGTTTGAATAAGCCGTCGCAAGATCTCCATCAAATTGAAGTAGATGCACAGCGGTATATATTCACTTCCAAGTAGTATTGAATTGTTCTTTCATAGTGTCGTATTTAATTTTTGATGATGCTTAAAACTTAAAATTTCTCAACATAACAGAAAATATACGTCATGTCCGACACTTAGTACTTTTATTAGAAGCAATTTTATTAAAACTTATATTTTTCAAACAAAAATGCAATTTTCTAACTGAATTAGCATGTGAAACGAATAATCGACTGTAAATTTCACAGAAGTGTATTAAAAATAATTAAAACATTATCTTAAATTATATTCATAGAATAGTCCAAGATGGAATTGGATAATTCATTTCAGCTACCTTAAAAACGGTAAGTAGTAGAAACATTTCCTTTAAAATTTTGAAGCGAACTGATGCGAAAGAAAGTTACCCAAGAAAAAGAAAACATATATGTAACCGAAGTTGAACGATTTTGAAAAGGCTATTACCTGGCTAGTTCTCTATCAAAGTGTTGTCTCCATCAAGTAGTTGTACACAGCGGGATTCAATTTAAATCAGTGTTAAAGTATTAAATGATTCTTTCACATTTCAATTTAATTTTAGACAATGTTTCCTATGTAATATTTCTCAACGTAACTGAAAATATGCAATATGTGCGATACTTAGTACCTTTATTAGAAGAAATTTTAATAAAACAGGCTTCGTACGCATCAGGGAATTCAGGGGAGTTCAAGTGTTTTAATACTAGAAGTTTGGTAAAGTATTGGTCGTTATATCTGAAGATAGAATTATTTTTCATTAAATAAGCCAAATGTTACTTTACGAAAATTCTGGTAAAAGGTCCTTGAAAGTCCTTGAAGCGTACGAACCCCCTGTAAAACTTATACTTTTTCTCAAAGGAAAATGCATTTTTCAAATATGCCTACATCTCAAATTACTTAAAAGTTTTCTTCCTTGCATGTTTTGGTTTATAAATTTTTACTTAACATAAAAAAAACTTCGCAAATCAATACGTATTTATAATTTATCGGTTTTTCGCTGTTTTAGGTAGCTTTCTTTACAAAAAAGCTACCTATTGCAGCCGTTCGGAGGAAAGCGATTTCAGAAAATTTTGGTATATTTTCATCGATCATGACCCCCAGACCCCGAAACCACCCTCCGTTCAAAATTGATATATATATATATATATATATATATATATATATATATATATATATATATATATATATATATATATATATCTATATCTATCTATATATATATATATATATCTGACCTATGTCACACTGTAACTCCCGTAATTATGAACCGATTTCGATGTAATTCGGTGTGTACATAGTACATACCAATGTCTCGACCGAGTTCGTTGGCCAGCTTCATCCGCTGTTTTGTTTCAAAATGGCGGCCATTTAAAATTTTTAAAAACATTTAAAACTTGAAATATGGTACCAAAAAATTAAAAATGGAAAAATATTTTTTTCTTATGTATTTGACCTTTATACAAAGATTCCGGAGCAGTTTTTGTTTCGTCTATATCTTAAAAAATGGCTGAGTTATAGCATTTTGAATTTCTAGCGTGGCTGACGTTTTGAAACGTCCTGAATTTTGTCACGCGATAAAAGGCGTATTTATGAACCGATTTGAATGTAATTCGGTGTGTACATAGTACATACCAATCTCTCGACCGAGTTCGTTGGCCAGCTTCATCCGCCATTTTGTTTCAAAATGGCGGACATTTAAATTTTTTAAAAAAATTTAAAACTTGAAATGTGGTACCAAAAAATTAAAAATGGAAAAATATTTTTTTTTATGTATTTGACCTTTTTACAAAGATTTAGGAGCAGTTTTTGTTTCGTCTATATCTTAAGAAATGGCTGAGTTATAGCATTTTGAATTTCTAGCGTGGCTGACATTTTGAAACGTCCTGATTTTTCTCACGTAATAACAGGCGTATATATGAACCGACTTGGATGTACCTTGGTGTGTACATAGTACATACAAATATCTCGACCGAGTTCGTTGGCCAGCTTCATCCGCCATCTTGTTTCAAAATGGCGGCCATTTAAAAAAATTAAAAAATAAAAAATTTTAAATGAGATACCAAAAAATTGGAAAATGAAAAAGATTTTTTTTGTATGTGTTTGACCTTAATACAAAGATTCCGGAACAGTTTTTCTTTCGTCTATATCTAAAAAAAATGGCTGAGTAATAGCATTTTGAATTTCTCTTGTGGCTGACATTTTAAAACGACCTGATTTTTGTCACGCGATAACAGGCGTATTTATGAACCTATTTGGATGTAACTTGGTCTGTACATTGTACATACAAATGTCTCGACCGAGTTCGTTGGCCAGCTTCATTCGCCTTCTTGTTTCAAAAGGGTTGCCATTTTAAAAAAATTAAATTTAAAATTCAAAATGAGGTATTAAAAAATTGGAAAATGAAAAAGATTTTTTTATGTGCTTGGCCTTGATACAAAGATTCCGGAGCAGTTTTTTTTTCTGAAAATTTGTTCTTTTGTTGATATCTTAAAAAATGGTTGATTTATAGCCCTTTGAATTTCTAGCATGGCTAACATTTTGAAACGATCTTGTATTTGTCACGCGATAACACACGTATTCGCCTATTTCGATGTAAGAAGGCATATGGATAGTATACATCAACACCTCGACCAAGTTCGCTGGCCAGATTCATGAGCCATCTTGTTTCAAAATGGCGGCCGTTAAATTAAAAAATATATATATATTTAAAGTGAGGTGCAAAAAAATTAGAAATTGAAAAAGGTTTCTTTCTTAAGTATTTGATCTTGATATAAGGATTCAGGAGCATTTTTTGTTTGTCTTTACCTTAAAAAATGGCTCAGATATAGCAGTTTCAATTTCTATTGTGGGTGACATTTTGAAAAATCTGATTTTTTGTATGCGACAGCACTCCTATATATTAACCGATTCCAATGTGAGTGAGCATGTGCACAGCAATTACTAAGGTCTCGACCAAGTTTACTGCTTAGCCTCATCCACCATGTTGTCTTAAAATGACAGGCACTTTAAGAAATTGCCGAATTTGGCAGCCAAATATAAGTTACTTTAAAGAAAAGCAGCTTGGATAAAGCTGACTAATTTCGCGAAATTCTCATTCATTATATAGATAAAAATTAGTATTGAATCTCCTATATTCGGTTTCCACTAAATTGAGCTTCGTGTGTTTGCATGATATAAGTTGGCTTTTTTAAAATAAGGATTATGAAAGCTACCTCTTCCTCCCGGCACTGGCCGGAAGGACTTTTTCAATACAAGTATTTCCATATTATTTTTATAAAACTACTCGAAAAGTTTGTAATTTTAATCTCTTTTCTACCATGAAATAGGGGAGAGTAGCCGAATTTGGACCACTTCGCCTATTTTAGATGTAACTCACCTCCTTTCTTGAATATCTGCAAAATATCACTACACGTGGTCAATATACTAACTAAATAAATCGTTAGAACAAATTATTTTTGAAAATCTTAAGTCTCATTTTAATTTTAAAAAATTGTCAAAGTGGTCCAAATTCAGCAACTGGTCGTCTGATTTGGATCCCTAGTCTCCTAAATTGGAATAAACAATGTTAGGCTGTTTTAATGAGTACAAAATATAACTAATTTTATTAAGAGCAAAGTTTGCGATTAATGAAACCATCAACAAAACAACAGGAATGAATTATGGATCTGATTACCGGTTACTTGAATATCGTGTTAAAAGTGATGCAAGGCTTGAACATGAATTTATTTTGTTCATTTTGTATTCCAGCGCGCACAGCATGGAACAATATTTGGCAATTGGACACTGAATCATTTCTGCTACTTTATTTTCTTACAAATTAGGCAAAACCAATCATCACTCTCTTGATTTTTCTTTTTAGATTCTGAGTCATTAGACATTTTTTTGCAACAGAAGTTTTCTTTATCTTATGTCTGTAGTTCTTCCCTTCCATTATTTCCTTTCCAATTGAATTATGCCTATTTTTTAAAATCAAATTGCTTTTGTGCTTTGAAAGCTTCCTTTTAGTCTTTTTTTTCATTTCAAGGTTTACATTATATGGTGAAGATGTTAACGCAGCTGGTTTTTGACTCTTTCTGTTTTTTAACTCAACTAATTTTGTCAAGGGAGATAACATTTTTAACGATTATTTGGCTTTCGGGGGGATTTTGTAGCTACAGCCTTCTTGCGTGTCAATCTCTTCACAACTCTCTGTTTCCTTTTCGTTCCCTATATCTTTAACAACTTTTGCTGTCACTGATGTTTTTCTTCCAGACTGCTTGTCTGTGTCGTTTTCATCATTTTTCCCCCTCTTAGTTTTAGTAGTCTTCATGATTACTAACTCAGACTCCGAAATCTCACTAGCAGAGAATCAACAGACCTAACTTCAGTGCCTATCTCCTTCTCAGGAATAAGTGCAGAAGTAGCTGCAAAATGATCACTTTTAAAAACATTCCTGTTAGGAGGCCAAAAGCCGCTTCCTTCAAAAGCTTGGACGGCGGTTTCAACGGTTGCTGCTCTGTTGAAAGCGATAGTCAAATGCTGGGGGGACCTGCAAAGTTGTTAGAGGGAACCATACTGAGCTCGAAGCCACAATCCTTCTGCCTCTATGTAGCAGTTTAAGGTTTAAAGAAGGCAATATCCAAAGGTCCAATTATAGCAACTGCGCCATTTTTTAAAACAGATAATCTCAAGACTAAGAACAAAAGCAAAGCAAACAAATCCGTGTGAAAAATATGCGCAATAAACACACGAATTTACATATGTATATGAAAGCATAACAACTTGATTTAGTTTTAAAGTATTCTCTTACGTTTACTAACAAAAAAATAGAACAAAACAGTTAGCTTTTTTTTTTTTTTTTTTTTAATTGTCTGAAAACAGCACGTGGAAGACAGGTGCTTCTTCTAATCATAAATGACGTCCTTCTCATGAGTAGGATTTCAGTGGTAGATGGCGTCCCTTTTTGTAATTAACGGCAGAATTGCATCGGTCCATTTAAAGCAGAGGCCCAAATACGGCTACTCTCTCCTTTACTAAATTTAACTTAGAGAAAAATAAAACTTCAACAACATTAGCTTTACATTTTTTTTTCAAGGATACATAATTTTTCTTATATCTGTTATTGCCATAGATGACATGGCATAACGTGTGACGTAATATCAGCTAAATATGCAAATTTTGTGATTGATTAATGTACTGAATTTGCACAAGAGACGAAGAAGCGACTTAAACTCCATGGAGGTACATTAAAAAAGATTGATATATTCTCTTAAAATATATTTTTTAGAGTGTTCTAAAATTGAACTTTAAAACATATTTCAGCTGTTTTAAAAGCAGAAATTTTAAAAAATACTTCCTTTAAAAGATTGAAGCGAACTGATGCGAACGAAAGTTACCTTCCAAAAAGAAAATAGATGTAACTAAAATTAAACATGTTTGAATAAGCCATGGCAAGATCTCCATCAAATTGAAGTAGATGCACAGCGGTATATATTCACTTCCAAGTAGTATTAAATTGTTCTTTCATAGTGTCGTATTTAATCTTTGATGATGTTTAAAACTTAAAATTTCTCAACATAACAGAAAATATACGTCATGTCCGACATTTAGTACTTTTATTAGAAGCAATTTTAATGAAACTTATATTTTTCAAACAAAAATGCAATTTTCTAACTGAATTAGCATGTGAAACGAATAATCGACTGTAAATTTCACAGAAGTGTATTAAAAATAATTAAAACATTATCTTAAATTATATTCATAGAATAGTCCAAGATAGAATTGGATAACTCATTTCAGCTACCTTAAAAACGGTAAGTAGTATAAACATTTCCTTTAAAATTTTGAAGCGAACTGAAGCGAACTGGTGCACGCAGCGCAATAGATTCAATTCAAATCAGTTTTATCCCTTTATCTAATGGCGGTACTTATAAGTACCATTAAAATGACTTGTTATAAAATTAATTTAATGCATCGATTAGTAGTAATATAGTTTAGAATGAGTTATAGGAATTACTTTATCTTCTTCCAAAAGCATTATTGTTTACACAAAACAAAAAATACTTTTAAAAAGATGATTTATTTTGCCTTTGCGTCTTTTCAGCTTTCTTGACGTTTGAGTAAGGGGGGGGGGGGGGGATTTTTTAATTCGGAAATTTTTCTATATTTCTATATCAAGAACCTATATTTGTACATTTCCTAATTCTACAAAATACTAAGAAAAATATTTAAAATAAAAGATTTGAGAGCAATTATAAATAATGCACAAAATCTCTATAAATTCAAATTTAATGAATCCTTCTAAATCCTTCAATCCTTCTAAAATCCTTCTGAAATTTATTAAATGCTTATGTAAATCTGCTAATGTGGTTTCAAAAGTTCACGGAAATTGCTTTAGAAGATAAAATTTTCATGAA
The DNA here is from genome assembly GCA_963932465.1 of Maratus speciosus. Lineage (NCBI taxonomy): Eukaryota > Metazoa > Arthropoda > Arachnida > Araneae > Salticidae > Maratus > Maratus speciosus. The sequence continues at coordinate 12,117,335 of OZ010799.1, forward strand.
TTAATAATTTATTACATAAAGGGTTAAAGTATTAAATGATTCTTTCACATTTGAATTTAATTTTTGACGAATTGTTTTAGATAACATTTCTCAACATAACTGAAAATATGCATTATGTCCAATACTTAGTACCTTTATTGGAAGAAATTTTAATAAAACTTATACTTTTTCTCAAACAAAAATGTATATTTCAAATATGCCTAACAAAACTACAGGATTTTCTTAATGAATAATTTCTCTCAAACTGCTTATAAATTTTTTTCTTTGCATGTTTTGGTTTATAAATTTTTACTTAACATAAAAAAAAACTCGCAAATCAATATGTATTTACATTTCCTCGTTTTTTTTTTTTTTTTTTTTTTTTTTTTTTTTTTTTTTCTGTTTTTCAAAACAAATTTTGTATTTCCATGTTATTTTAATAAAGCTATAGAAAAAGTTTGTAATTTTAATTTCTTTTCTGCCATGAAATATTAATAAACTTAACTTAGACGAAAATAAAACTTTAACAACTTTTGCTTTACATTTTTTTTTTCAAGGATACATAATTTTTCTTATATCTGTCTTTGCCATATATAACAAGGCATAACGTGTGACGTAATATCAGCTAAATATGCAAATTTTGTGATTGATCAATGCACTGAATTTACACATGAAACGAAGAATCGACTTACATTCCATGGAGGTATATTAAAAAAGATTGATATATTCTCTTAAAGTGTATTTTATAGACTGTTCCAAAATTGAACTTTAAAACTTATTTCAGCTGTTTTAAAAGCAGAAAGTAGTAAAAATGTTTACTTTAAAAGATTGAAGCGAACTGATGCAAACGACTGTTACCCCCCAAAAAGAAAATAGATGAAATTAAACGTGTTTGAATAAGACATCGCCGGGCAAGTTCTCCATCATATTGAAGTAGATGCACAACGGTATAAATTTACTTCCAAGTAGTATTAAATTATTCTTTCATAGTCGAATTAATTTTTGTAGGATGTTTTTAATTTAAAATTTCTCAATATAACAGAAAATATACGTTATTTCCGACACTTAATACTTTTATTAGAAGCAATTTTAATAAAACTTATACTCTTTCTCAAACAAAAATGCATTTTCTCACTGAATTAACATGTGAAACGAATAATCGACTGTAAATGTCATGGAAGTATAAAAAAAAAAATTAATGCATTATCTTAAATTATATATTATAGACTATTCCAAGATAGAATTGAATAACATATTTCAGCTGACTTAAAAACGGAAAGTAGTAGAAATATTTTCTTTAAAATTTTGAAGCGAACTGATGGGAAAGAAAGTTACCCACGAAAAAGAACAGATATGTGTAACTGAAGTTGAACGGTTTTGAAAAGTCTATTACCTAGCCAACTCTCCATCAAAGTAATGTAGTTGTAAATAGCGGTATAAATTCAATTCAAATCATTATTAAAGTATTAAATGATTCTTTCACATTTAAACAAAAATTTTGACGATGGTTTTATATAATATTTTTCAACATAACTGAAAATATGCATTATGTCCAATACTTAGTACCTTTATTAGAAGAAATTTTAATAAAACTTACACTTTTTCTCAAACAAAAATGCATATTTCAAATATGCCTAACAAAACTACAGGACTTTCTTAATGAATAATTTCTCTCAAACTACTTACAAAATTTCTTCTTTGCAATTTTTACTTAACGTAAAAAAAAAAAAAAAAAAAAAAAAAAAAAAAAAAAAAAAAAAATCGCAAACCAATACATATTTATAACTTCAGGGTTTTTTGCGGTCTTTCAACACAAGTATTTTTATATTATTTTAATAAAGCTACTGAAAAATTTTGTAATTTTAATTTCTTTTCTACCATGAAATATTAATAACTTAACTGTGAGAAAAAAATAAAAGTTCAACAACTTTTGCTTTATATTTTTTCAAGGATACATAATTTTTCTTATGTCTGTTGATGCCATATATAACATGGCATAACAGGTGGCGTAATATCAGCTAAATATGCAAATTTTGTGATTGATCAATGTACTGAATTTGCACATGAAACGAAGAAGCGACTTAAATTCCTACAGGTATATTAAAAAAGATTGATATCTTAAAGTGTATTTTATAGACTGTTCCAAAATTGAACTTTAAAACCTATTTCAGCTGTTTTAAAAGCGGAAAGTAGTAAAAATATTTTCTTTAAAAAATTGAAGTGAACTGATGCGAACGAAAGTTACCTCCCAAAAAGAAAATAGATGTAACTGAAATTAAACATGTTTGAATGTGCAATCACCTGGCAAGTTCTCCATCCAATTGAAGTAGATGCACAGTGGTATAAATTTACTCCCAAGTAGTATTAAATTATTCTTTCATAGTCGAATTAAATTTTTAACGATTTTTTTAATAAAAAATTTCCCAACATAAAAGAAAATATGCGTTATGTCCGATACTTAGTACTTTTATTAGAAGCAATTTTAATAAAACATATATTTTTTCTCAAACAAAAATGCATTTTTCAAATATGTCTAACATTAATATACTTACGAGATTTTTTACCTACGCAATAGTCTTTATATCTGAATAATTTCTCTGAAGCTACTTACAAATCTTCTTTTTTTGCACGTTTTGTTGCTTTACTTATAATTTAAAAAAAAAAAAATAAATAAACGCGCAGAGCAACACGTATTTATAACTCCCCCTTTTTAATTCTGTTTTCAACATCAGTATTTCCATGTTATTTTAATAAAGCTACTGAAAATGTTTATAATTTAAATTTCTTTTCTACCATGAAATATTAATATACTTAACTTACAGTAAAAATAAAACTTAAACAACTTCTGTTTTACAATTTTTATTATCAAGAATACATAATTTTTCTTATATCTGCCATCTCCATCTGCAATATGGCATAACATGTGATGTAATATAAGCTAAATATGCAAATTTCATGACTGATTAACTTACTGAATTTGCACATGAAACGAAGAAGCGAATTCCATGGAGGTATATTAAATATGATTAATATGTTCTTTTAAAGTATACTTTATAAACTGTTCCAGAATATATTTTAGCTGTTTTAAAAACGGAAAGTATTAGAAATATCTCTTTCAAAAGATTGAAGTGAACTGATGCGACCGAAAGTTACCCCAGAAAAAGAAAATAGATATAACTGAAATCGAACGGGTTGGAATAACCCATCGCCTTTCGAGTTCTCCACCAAACTGATGTAACCATAGTAGTATAAATTTACTTCTAAGCAGGATTAAATTATTCTTTCTGAGATGAATTACATTTTTGACGATGTTTTTTATTTAATATTTCTCAATATAATTGAAAATAGGCATTTTGTCCGTCTTATACACAGTATGTTTCTTTCAGTTTGGTCGTATGTGTAATATATCTAATTTTTCAATGTGGGAAATTTATTTCTCTGGTTTTTGACTGGCTTGATTTATAAGTTCTGAATTATCAAACAATCCCCAAAAAAGTAACATGTACTTGAAATGTACAGTTTTTCTTTCTTTCTTTCTTTCTTTTTTTTTTTTTAGTAAATTCACTCTTTCCATAGTTCTTTTAAGGAAGCTACACTAATATTATTTGTAATTTAAACATGTATTTACAGTAGAAAATAGAAAATATTTAAAATTCTTAATTTTTTGCGTTCTCTAACATCAATATTTCTATATTATTTGAATAAATGGTCGCGAACATTCCGTAATACAAAGGTTTTTTCTAGCAAAAGATACTAACAACATTTTCCTGAAAGTAAAAGTAAATCTCCTACAATTTTCATTCACGAAAATTAAATTATATTTCTGCATGCTTACATAAACTTTTTTATGCCTGTCAATTCCATAAGTAATATGGCAAAACTTGTAATGCTTCATTAGCAAGACATGCAAATTATTTTGATTGATGATGAACTCACTTCCTTGAAAAAAGAATTAGTGACTACAAAATTTTTGGCATGATATTAAAAATGATTAATATATTTTCTTATACCGAAGACCATCAGTTCTACAGCGAAAACTTTTCGTGGTTGAAAATATTAGTGATACCAGATTGGAGCTTGATTAAGATATTGCGTTTTTATGGTTCAGTACTTAAAAAGTAAAAACAGAACCATTATAAGATCACTACAATGGCTGTCTGTCTGTCGCAGCCATCGATCTATGAAACGTGAAAAATTCAAATTTTGGGCGGTAATAAAGACTATTGACCCACATATTTACAGATTTTTAAACATCCACAAATATATTTAGGGAAAATGTAGAGGGGCGATAATTAAGTTACTTGAGAAAAGAAAAAAAAAAAAAAGATGTTTTCTTTGTATGTTGTGTGGTATATCGTGTGAAAGCTTTCTTATAACGCTGAACTAAAAAATACATTTCTTTCAATTTTAGGTACTATATTTTCAGAGATATCGTCGAAAATGTAGTGTAAAAATATGCCCCTCTCCTCTATTTGCAACGTTAACTTAAACCTTGCACAAAAAATATAGCGATTACCCTAGGTCACATAGTTTTTGAGAAAAGTGCATTTTTCCTTTACACGCAGATTTCGATTTGCAGGCATTCAGCAAAAGTGTTGAGGAGCGCTGGAGGTACCTGTCGTAGCAGAAGTATAAAACATTCTTGATAACGATTTTTGAAGAAAAAAATCGTCGGTAACTAGCCGAGATATTAACCCTTAAAGATACGGACGCTTTGGACATGCGTAATGACATGGGCGGCGTACTCTATGTACCACATGTTTTTAAAGCCTAGATAACAAATTTTGATGATATATTTGTGTAACGCAATGCCCAGTAGTAGTATAAAAGAAATAAACGTCAAATTCTTAAAAATAGACTAATTTAATTAGAATTAATCACATAAATACTATGGGATTCGTGACCAGTTTGATAGAGTTGATCACTCAATACGCTTCTTGTGTCTGTTAATTAAAAACCTATCCGGAAAAACGCGGCATGGACCAAAGCGGCGTTGCAACTTTGCGATCTCCTTTCGAAGCGATCTTAGAACAATACCAAGGTTAAACTTTGAACAAGGGTTTTATTTTTGCTACACTATAAAAAGAAAAGATTATTACTACGCTAAATTTAGTTTTATGAAATGCCAAATGAAGTTTAAATATGCACTTCTTTTATTGCCAATACTGAGTTACGTTCATGATGAACAGATTAGGATAAAATTTAAAATTTTTTTTATAAAGAATAGCAATCTTTGATATTATTTAGGCTTCATATCTCTTTGAACTTTTATGGTATACCCAGTCATACTTTTTTGGTATATACAGATATACACAAACCCACGTTGTATAGTTTTTTTACGAAATCTTATTGCTTTTTAGCAACGATTTTTTAAATAATACAGTTAATAATTCATGTATTTATTGTACGGAACTCTCTGAGCGCGAGTAATACTTGCACTTGACCGTTTATTTAAATCAGTCCTTGACGAAAATTCAGATTTCAACATCCTTGAATAAGAAAAATAAATACGAAAAGAAGAACTCTGCAAATTTGAAAACTGGAAGGCTTTTATTTATTGTAAAGGCAGACATGAAGAATGTAAGTGCAAGAGAGGGACCCGATCGATCAGAGATGTTACCTGTTCGATGCACAGAGAGTGAGTGATAAAATGATAAAGTTGTCAGATATTGTTGCCAGTGTGTCGAGTCAAATTCTTGGTACACTGGGCCATTATAATCAAAAATATATATTATTTAATGGGAACTTTGAATTAAAACCAAGCCAAGAAACCGTTAATTGGCGTCTCAAAATTTTAACGTAGTAATGCGAATGTCAAAGCTGAGTAAGAGGAAAAATTACACTTGGAAGCAGCAAAGCAGACATTAATCAATGCCTGAAGCCGACTTTTATGGACAGGATGGAGTTTTGAGACCAAAAAAGGCATTTCTAATGACTATCAAACTGAGCATTAACAATAAGTATTTAAATTACTGATGTAAAAAGGCATATGGTCAAATAATAACCTTTTTTTCATCTATTCATTAATGCCAATGAAAGTATGCACACACAGCTTATAATTTTAGGATGGAAATATTATTTGCTTTTAATTTATTTTATTAGCAGCTGGAGTTAAACTGGGAAAATAAAGTGACTGTGACTTAAAACGTAAAAGAGACAAAGAAATGGCTATCTATATTATAAAGGACAAATATATCTGTGCGTAACGCATACGTCATTCTGCGAATGGCAACACTTTGAAATTTGAAAGGAAATTTCGGTTTTGTAATTTTCGTACTGCAAATTTTTAAACTTCTAAACGTCGCACAGTTTCAATTTTTAAACCGTCGTATAGGGAAAAAAATGTATTTTTAAATGCAATTTGTTTGAAAGTTCTATCTCAATTTATTTTTGAGATATTAATTTTTTTTATAGTTTTTAGTACCAATTTTGTAATTGTGGCAACTGCAGTACTCGATTTCTATTAAAAGTAAAGGAAAAATAGTCATAGTTTATTCATTTTTATTGATTATATCCTTATTGATGCCATTTTCACATTACAAATAAAAGTAACTTTTTAACAGAAAATGACGCCCGCCATTTAAAAAAAAACACGCATTCTTCTTCATAAATCAAAAGATTGAAGAAGATATTTCAATATTTTTACATTACGCTGATACTGAGTTTGAGACTCTAGGCAAAATGATTCAGTGAGTAAAAATGATGCCATATTTAAAATAAAACGATCATTTTCTTTGATAAAACTAAATATTTGACCAATACTACAAGGCCAATACTATGGCAACTAAAGGCAAATTTCTGAATGGTAAATTTTCGCGGGTACTGAGATAAGAACTTAAAGTTTGTGCGAATGTTCACATGAAAAGTTGTATCGGACAAACGTGACTTTAAGTTTGGAAATACATTCATTAATAATGTATTGCGTGTTAAAATACTTTTAAATTGTGAATTTGAGTGGTGCGTATGTAAATTTTGAGAATGTGAAAATAACGTACAATTTAGATTTTGTGGGGGAAAGTTTTATGATGTGACAAAGCGAAATCCTTTTTACTGATTTTTCATCCCATAAAAACAAACATAAGTGCCTCAATCGATAGCTTCAACATAATTGCTCATCTTGATTACGTATACTAATGCAGTTTAATTTTTCAATAATTTAAGCAGTTGAAGTTTGTGGAAATAATATTTTGGTAATTTTAGGTTAAAAACATTATTTATTTTAAGAGTTAGACAACCAATGCAAGATGAATTTTTTATTGTAAATATTTTTCTAGGTTTATTATAAATTTGATCTAACAGTTTCCATTCTAAACATTTTAATTCGTCGAATTTCGACGGGTTCTAACTGGTATTTTATAAAGGAAAGGAACTTTTTTATTCCATTTATTATTGTGAAAGGAGGAATTTAATTTTAAACAAGGGGATAAATAATAATATGTGATGATATCTTACTTTCATCATCACATATTATCTTAAAGTACATTTTAAAGCCTATTTCGAAATCGAATTGTACAATATATTTAAACTATCTTAAAAATGGTACGTAGTAGAAATATTTCCTTTTTAAAGATTTAAGTGAATTGGTGCGAGAGAAAGTTATCCCAAAAAAAGGAAATAGATGTCTCTGAAATTGAACGGGTTTGAATAATTCGTCGCCTTTCCAGTTCTCCATCAAAGTAACGTAGATAGCACAATGGTATAAATTCACTTCTATGTTGCATTAAGTTATACTTTCACAGTTGAATTAAATTTTTGACGGCGCCATATTTAATACTGTCCAACTTAACTGAAAAATGTAAATTAAATAAGCATAAAATGGTTTCTGTTTTAACGTTAACTTGAATGATGAACGCATTTTGAAATGTTCCAAATTAAAATTCTAGACTTTCTACATTTATAATTTATCTTAAATTAGCAGAAAGCTTGCTTCTTTTTGTCAGTTTTAATTTTTAAATTCGTACTAAAGATAAAATCCAACATGAGCAACACATACTTAAGCTTTACTTTTTTTGCCCCCTTTTTTTAGGATGCTAGAAAAATAAGATGTAATTTAAATGTATTTTCAACCAGAAAATATAATTTTAACTTCTTTATTTTTTTAGTTTTTCTAACATCGATGCTTTTATAATATTTTAATAATGCAACGCAACATTTTCGTAATTTAAAGAACCCTCTCTACTAGAAAATATTACTAAAATTTATTTTAAATTAAATCATCTATAATTCCTTTAAGAAAAAAAAATTATATGAAAGCATACACATTTTTCCCATACTTGTCATTGTCATAGGTAATAATGACAAGAAAGTCAAATTTTGTGGTAGATGAGCTTAATGAATTTACATGGGAAACGAAAAAGTGATTGTAAATTTCATGGAAGTACATTAAACATGACTAATGTTTTTTAAAGTATATTTTATAGACTATTCTAAAACAGAACTAGAAAACATAACTCAGCTGTCTTAAAAACTGAAAGTAATAGAAATATTTTTTTAAAAGATTTAACCCTTTGAGGGGCAAGCAATAACGCCTCTGCAATATTGAGTTTTCAATGGAATAATTGAAAATTTTTATTATAAAATAAGGAAAAGCAATTTTTTAGCATAACGTCCCCAAAGTTAAAAATATAAAATTTAGTTAAATAATCCTGGTGCGAATATTGTTTAAATTAGGTGGGATATAACACATCCCACCGCCCCTCAAGGGGTTAAGTGAACTAGAGCAAAAGAATATCATCCCAGAAAAAGATATAAAGTCTGTAAAATAGAACGCGTATGAATAATCTTAGATGACACTGTGGTATAAATTCGCTTCTATTTAGTACTATTTAGTTATTATTTCACAACTGAATTATATTTTTGATGGCGTCATATTTAATACTGCCCAAGTTAAGTGAAATATATATAGTAAATACTATATTAAATTAAAAAAAAAACCGACTGCGTAAAAAGCGAACTAATTAATTATTTCTCATCAATGTTAAACTATTTTTTATTTACTTACCTATTTTTTTATTTACTTGTATTGATGACTTTTAAGTTGTGTTTAATTGTTAATTTCTATCTATAAACACTGTTTTGATGAGGTTTATAGATGTCTATGATGGTTAGAATTGTAGCAAAGCTGGATATCCTACCTTCCAGGTTATGTAATATTTAAACGGAGCTTCTGACTGTAAAATAGTCAATGAAACATCGTCTTCATTTTGAAAGAGCTATCTAATGATATGCCCCTCAATAGGGTGCGTAATTTTTTTTTCGTCTCTACCGCCATTTTGTATTTTACGGCCGCCATTTTGAATTTATTAAAAAAAAAAAAAAACTATCCTATAACCATCGGAAGATTAAGACAAATCGATAGAGACCTCATTCATAAAAATCCATCCATCCGTAGGGATGTTTCGAGGTTTTAAAGACGTCCAAATACACAGATACGCGTGAAACACATAACCCTTCTTTTCAGTCAGGTAATAAGCATAGAATGGTTCATATTCTACTGATCATTTAAATAACAAATATATTTTGTGTAAGAAAACAAAAGGAGATCAACGTGAGTTCGTGCATTATTTAGCTAGAGAATCCCAGTTTGAAAATATCATATATAATTCTATATTCCTTTACAATTTCACTCAGAGAAAGTGAATTTTGCTTACCTGTTCTTATCTCCAGGTAATGTAGCACTTATTACTTGGCTTCCTTCGGAGTGGTGATATGCTGTAAATTATTTAATAATATATTTACTTTATTGAAAGAAAAATATGTTTGAAGAATTGATGGGATGAGATTCACTTCGATGGGGGTTTCTTGGCCATATTTCTTTTATTCTTAGATCTGGATTATAAATAGAACACAATTAGTAATTAAAATCGCAAACATGAAATATTTCGGTTAAAGATGATTCTAATAGCACATTTCACTATAGGATTAAAACAAATTAGCTGCTTTTTTTAAGAAGTATTTTAGACATAAAATGTAAATGATATCATTGCTGAAGCGTGACGCTTTCAGACAATGGATTTAAGAATTAAATTTACATTGAACCGGCTTGGTCAAGAGCCAGTCGAAGAGTGAAACGTTTTGGTGCAATCAAAAGTGTCTGAAAGCGTTATTCAAGTCTAATATACAGGAAAGTTGCTGCGTCATATTAAACTATTGTTCTTTGGGTAATTACGTCCGTGAATCACAGTCTAAGTTCTCTTTTTGGTGCTACCATCTTCCGAAAATATTTGAAACTAAGTCTGGTGGCGTCATCTTTGTCCGTTCATGTAACACTAAAGTTTTTTCTTGATTAGGACATGTTCAAAGTTAATATTATTTTGGCATTACACACTAAAGCACATTATAAACAATTCACATATTTCACAAACAAGGTTTCACAACGAAATGTGTTGAATCGAGGATGGGAGATTTCCGACATTTTGAAATGTTCCTAAGTACAATTCTACATTATATACCTTAATAGATTTCACTTAAGGCTCAGCTACTTTCTGTCACATTTCTGAATTTATTTTGGATCGGAAAAACGCATAAAATTGGCAGATGTTCTTATTCAGAAACTATTTAATCTAATGGAGTTTTCCCTTTTTTGGTGAAGGTCGAAAATCCATCAGAAAATACTGTCAAAGTAGGCGTTTTGAACCAAATTACCGCACGCTCTTAAAAAAAAAAAAAAAAAAAAAGATGTAATTCTACAGATGTAAAGTAACTGAAATCTGTATACTTACTAAAATTTTATGTGAACACTGTACAAAAAAAGATGTAAATCTACAAAACTAGTTTTTGTAAAGTTACAGAAATCTGTAACATTACAAAAGAATCTACTAAAATTACAGTAATCTGACTAAAATTTTTTCTGTAACCCTGGTTGCAGTGACATAAAAAGTTCTAGGCATACCAGTTTCCTAAAAACTTCTTAATAACCTCAGAGGCTTTTTTGGTTTACAATGCATAAGTGTATCTGTTACATGAATTTTTGCCGTTGCCATTACATAAAAAGTTCTAGTAATCCAAGTTACCTAGAAAATTCTTCGTAACTTTACAGATTTTTTTTTTTTTTTTTTTTTTTTTTTTTACAGTGTACACGGCAGCGTGAGAAAGAAGAAAATCATGTCGTCATGGTATCAAGGATGGCTGAAAATTCGATAAGTAATATATTTAACAAAAAATGAAAAAAATTATTAGATTCCAAATCGTTTCAATAGACAGGCCTATCAATTTTATGCCTTTAGAGTTAAAAATGACTGATAAAATGTGTTACAAAGTTTCACATTGATGAGCAAGGAATTTGAGAGCCACTTTATGGTATGCCTACCTTCGGGTCACTTGCTTATTGAAAAATATAAAACATTTATCAAACACGCGTGTTTTTATTTAAAACAAGGAATAAACTAGGAATTTATATAAATTTTTAATGGCATTTTAATTAACTTTTCAAATTTAGGCCATATTTAGTCAAATTTTAGTAAAGAATTACGTATATGCCAAACCTTCTATAATGCAATCTTATGAATATATTTTACTTTTTTTTTCAACAATATATTAACAAACCACTTATCTGTGTTATAGAGTAAAAGATTGGCAATACCTCTTAAATTTACTAACGTATACCAAATTTTTGTATACAAAACATGATAAGAAAAAAAATATGTATTTTTCAGTAAAAATAGCACTTAAATTAATGTATACAAACTTACAAGCTATATTTTGCTTCATGACATACCAATAGATGAGCAGAACCTTGTGACAAAATTTTATTTCAATATCTTAAAAACTTTATAAGAAATGATGTTTCTCGTAAACGTACACAATGGAAAACGAAAATTAAGATTTTGATATAGTACAAAAAATCATATATAAAGTTTAAAAATTTAAAATCCACCATATTTATAGGTGTTTATACAAAAACTTAAACTTACAGTATGTCCAAATCTGCTTAAAAAATGAGACAGCATTCAAAAAGATGTTAAATTATTTTAATACATTAGTACTTTCAACTATAAAAACATAGTCTTCGTCAGAGAAATATAAGAAATACAATTGCTATTGACATCCAATTTTCAAAATTCACGTAGATGGTGACGAAAGGAGTGAAAGTGAAAGTCAATTTTTAGATCCGGGAAACATTGGGAAAATATAACATGGATATAGGGAAGTGGAATATTACACGTTTTATGATTACTTAAGCAAACTGAGCCAAATTATGGGTATGTTGTAGGATAAAACGTCATTGCAAACAGTATTTTTTTTACTAATAATTTTCTAATGATTCGTGGCTGAAAACCGCCGTGGCGAGCGGCGTCTTTTCGTTCGCAGCCCTTTATTCTTCTACTTATTCCGAATCTTTTGCGGAAGCAAGGTTCGTAGGTCCCCAGCCACGTCCCGAGTAAAAGACACTCTAGCGAAAGTCAGATTGAAAAAAAATGTATATATTTCCCCAAAGTTTCCTGGATCTAAAAATTAACTTCCACTTTCACTCCTTTCGTCACCATCTACGTGAATTTTGAAAATAGATGTCAATAACAATTGTATTTCTTATATTTCTCTGACGAAGACTATGTTTTTACAGTTGAAAGTACTAAGGTATTAAAGTAATTTAACATCTTTTTCAATATTATCTCATCTTTTAAGTAGTTTTGCACATAGTGTAAGTTTACCTTTTTAAAGATGAATTAAGCATTTATATTATTTATCTACTGGTGTTTATATGTTTGTGTATATGTTATATGTTATATGATATATGTGTGTATTAAAATGTATTCTTTACTTTTCTGTTACTCTTTAAACGGTCACTTCCGGTTTCAGAAATTTCATTTCCGGTTTCTATTTTGGGCTATAACATTGCTTCTAATTATCGCTGAACCAAAAGTAAGGCATTTTTGGAGTCTTAAATGTTTGAAATTTAATTTAAAATAATGAAAAGAAAATCGAATTTTTTCGCAAAAACCGGGATTTGAGGGTAGGCACATACCTTAAATTAACTGAAAGCTTTTCCCTTTTTGTCTCGTTACATTTTGAAATTCATATTAACATAAAAACAACAGAAGCAACACGTATTGAAACTTTATATTTTTTTCTTTTAAAGAATCGAGAAGAAAAATTTGAAACTTAAAGGTATTTTAAGCCTGATAAGACAATTTTATCTCCTTTGTTTTTAGCGTTTTCTAACATCTGTATTTGCATATTATTTTAATAAAGCAACGCAAATTTTCGTATTTAAAAATATCTTTTCTACTAGAAAATATTAAAAAAAACTTTTTTTAAGTAAATAATCTATAATAGCTATTCAGAAAAAAAAATATATTTTGTTTTAATGAAAACATACACAAATCTTCTATTACCTGTCATTTTCATACGTAATATGACAAGAAAGGCAAATTTTGTGATGGATATGGGGCATTCTCACAATCTTTTGACTTTCATGTCCCTGAATAATAATTTTTATTTTAATACCCTTTTTTGTGTTTTTTTAAATTTCATATACTGGGGAACATCTCACTGCATGATTGCATAACAAATTTAACGAGATGAATAAGTTTTGGACGATGTTGGGGTTCCAAATACCAGGAAAACTCCTATACCGTCCCGTGTCCCTGGTGCTAATTTTTAAGTTTGGAGCTGTCTGTATAAAATTGCTTCAATAAAAGTAATTCGATGTAATTTTTTTCCAAAACTGGGAGAATTGTTTTATATAAATATGTAGCAAAAAATTAACCTGCACACATTTTTACGGTTGATATTAATTTTTGAACTCTGTCCCTGGTTTTTCATCCTTACCGTCCCTCTTGCTTATACAGAAAATCACTTCAGATGCAGCCACAGAATTTTTTTCAAGTTTTTTCTCATGCAGAAGTACGCTAGAGAAGGAATGTCTAAAATTCTTTGACAGGAAATTTACTGCAGAATTTAAATCAGTATTTAAATATCCATTTCAAGATCGTGGCTTTATTGGTAGTCTTACCGTCCCCAATGTTTATTCCTGCAGTTTTCGAGGTAAATTTAAAATAAAAAATATTTAATTCAATGTTAACAACTGTTACTAAAAATCAGTGAACATTGTGGCTATCATTTATTCTTAACATGATTTGCATAAAATAGGTGGAAATTTTCCTTACCGTTCCATCCCATTTCGTTCCTTTTTTTCCTATACCGTCCCCCTTTTTTTTACCTTACCGTCCCTTCTTTAATACCCGTTTAAGACAATGTTATACCAAAATTTTGTACTAAAAATACTACATTGTTATTATTTCTTATTTGAATGTCCTGTGGGTGCTATGCACATTCATTATAATTTAAAATTTAGAAGAAAATAAAAAGTTATAGTGGTAAAATGGTAAGGAAAATTAAACTCGTAAAGTTTAATTTTCCATAACATAAGTTTAACATAAACATCAGTTAAATAAAAAAATTTTCGCTACTGACCATTTTTTCTTTATTTTGAATCATTAAGGCATCCGTCTATCAGATTAAAATGTTATTTCAGCAAGTTTAATTTCGCCAGATTTTCTCCCCAAAAGTCAAAAGATTGTGAATGCCCCATATACTCACTGAAACTGGTGTAAAACGGACTAGTGACTCTGAATTTCATAGGCATGTATTAAAAATGTTTAATAAATTCCCTTAAAATAAATTTGATAGACTATTCCAAAATGGAATTGGATACCATATTTCAGCTGTCTTAAAAACAGAAATTATTAGAAATGTTTTCTTTTAAATATTTAAGTGAACTTGTGTCAAAAAATTTTATCCTGGAAAAAGAAATAGATGTCTCGGAAGTGGAACGAGTTCGAATAATTCGTCGCCTTTTCAATTTTCCATTAATGTTATAAATTAACTTTCATGTAATATTAAGCTTTTTTTTTTACAATTGAAATAATTTTTTTGGCTTTTTTTCATCAGAAAGCTTGTATTTATTAACAAGGCTCGATTACGACTTTCGGGGGTATTTTGCAAGGAATTGATAGGGGCCGCCTCCAAGTATGTATAGCGTGATTGAAAATTCGCCGAGCTTAAACAACTTAAATTCAGGTCAGAACAGAGTAAACGCAGTGTAGGCAGTCATTCCCAGCTGATTAAATATTGAAGACACGTCGAACTTTTTATACTTTTATTTAAAATTAAAAAAAAGCAGACATCATTAATTCGATGGCGAAAAATTTAAGTCATTAAATATTTAAAAACAAGGTAACTAAGATAGACATACTCTCTAATAGTAACAACGTGTTGCTTACGCGGCTTAAACTTACATAACCTTTTAAATTAAAAACAGAGCCGCATCTTATATCACAACCACACAATATATACATTTAGTTAAACCATTACGTCACACCACACATTTGCCGAAAAAAATTGCATAAAGCAAGATGCTGGAAATAATCCGTAACAGAAGAAAAACTCCCCACATTCAGTCGTACGTAAAGACTGAGTAGAATGCGAAGTGACTGACTAAAAGAGTTGGAAAAACTGGCAAAGTGTGGATGCAAATGATTTCTGCTCGTAGCTCGGGACGAGGTATTGGCAGGACTATTAAAAATATGTTAAGACATTTTTAACTTGCGGAAAACTCTCATGCCTGCCTGTCAGTGATAAGGAGAAATAATTTTAACATGCTATTAAATAGATGACACGACGCACAGTGGAGTATTTGAAGCAAAATTCTGGCCAAAATTATTTTTTATGTTTTTTACAGTTAAAATAATTTCTGTTGGCTTAATATTAGTAAATACCCTTAATTAATGTTATATACACATAAAAGTATGCATCTACTTAAAAAATAAATATAGAATGTAAAGTATACTTATGATTTTACTGTTTATAAGAGGAAATTAACATTTGATAGAGTTGTTTTATTTACAAGTAATGATTAATTAAATGTGGTTAATTATATTACAGGTAAACTTTTAATTATTTATGTAAACGAATTTATTAATATACATATTATGTGCATTTAGTGTTTACACTGTAAAAAAAAAAAAAAAAAAAAAAAAAAAAAAAAAAAAATCTGTAAACTTACTAAAATATTTCTAGGAAATCGGGATTCCTAGAACTTTTTATGTAACTTCAACCAGGATTACAGATAAAATTCTAGTAATATTACTGTAATTTTAGCAGATTTATTTGTAAAGCTACAGATTTCTGTAGATTTACAAAAACTAGTTTTGTAGGTTTACATCTTTTTTTGTACAGTGTACAGATATAATTTTAGTAAGCATGTAACTTTACATCTGTGGAATTACAGATTTTTTTTTTTTTACAGTGTAGCAAACTCGAGTCTCTAAAGTTGAGATGTAGTGTAGAGATTCTGGTTTTTGAGTGTTATTAATAGATTACTAAAATAATTTATATTTAAAAATGGTCGGAAGATATATATATATTTTTTTAATTAGCCTTCAAAACTATCAGCAATACGACTATACTTCAAATGATCCGGCAAACTCCGGCCCATTTTTAAAAAGCTATCTATTTGTATCAATATACCTAAATTAGAGCTAAATGGCTTAAAAGAACACATTTTTAATTTTATTTTTTTATTTTTATTATCTATAATAATAAAAATAAAGCTATTGAGCTCAAAAATGCAGGAAGCCACAAAAATATACATTTAAACATAATTAAACATAATAACAAAGCTTAAATGTAAAAATAAAGCATGTGATCTTAAAAGGAAACTCATCTTTAATTGAGCCTAGGAGTTGCCGGATATGACTCATGCTTCTGAAATAGACATACAACGATACACCAGTTAGTCAGCTATGATAAAATATGCGTTTTACAGTGGTTAGCAAATTTTAATTTTTGCTTTTTTGGCTAAGTTTTTGTGTCAAATATTCCACTGTGCGACCGTACAAACGTACTTCTGAGTGGTAATTAATTATTCTTTCTGAGTTGAATTAAATTTTTTACATCGCCATATTTAATATCTTCCATCGTAACTAAAAAATGTGTTTTAAATAAGCATAGAATGATTCAAATTATACTGATAACTGAAATAACAAATACATTTTGAATCGTTCCTAACCAAAGTTATGGATTTTCTACTTTCATAATTTCTATAGTCCATCTCAAAAGTTTAAGCACTCTGCAAATTTGGTTTAAAATATATATATATGAAGGCAATTTATAATAAATACCAGACATTATATCAAAAAGAAATAAAATAAGCAATTCTTATTGGTTAAAATAAAAGTTACATTAATTTTTATTTTATTTACTTTTTTTTTCCTTAAAAAACATCATCTGAAAAATATAAGCACTTTATGCAAAATTTTTTAGAAACTCGGGATTGGACTGGCGTAATGACATTCTATAACATCTTTTTCCACTTTTATACAAGTATAAAGGTTGAGAAATAATTTCAATTCGTTTTTAAAATGCCGCAGAATACAGAATTCACAAAAGTTGAGATTTTAAAAGTTTATAAATTGAAATCACAAAATACAAATGCTTCCCAAATTGCAAACATTTTAAGGGGT
Source organism: Maratus speciosus (assembly GCA_963932465.1). Classification (NCBI taxonomy): domain Eukaryota; kingdom Metazoa; phylum Arthropoda; class Arachnida; order Araneae; family Salticidae; genus Maratus; species Maratus speciosus. The sequence goes on from OZ010799.1 coordinate 12,134,779, forward strand.
CTCAGGACTCCTAAAACTTCAAAATTTTCGAAATTTTATTATCTTTTTTTTTTTTTTGGATGTTAAACTCCTATCTTTTCTGAACATTTTGATATAATTGTTTCCTTGAATTCCCATTAGAGCGAAAGTTATAGCTTTTTGAATTATACCCGCCCAATAGTTGAGGCGGCGTTTCCGAAACTTTGAACTCGTTTTTCTCCAAATGACGTCTTTGGGCATAATGCACATGATATCTCAAAATCTTCTGAATATTTTTTTCTGAAATTTTCAAAATATATATCTCATGTTAGTCTGTATAAACTAAACCTAATATTGCACTTTTTTGTTTAAAAAAAAAAAAAAAGATTATACTGTTGAAATGTTCAAAATTTTGCAATAGCAAAATACAACTTTGTATTAAAAATATAAAAATCTTTAAATACAAAATTATTTAGGTTCACGGTAATTAATGTTGTCTGAAGTATAATTTGCAACAAACATTTTTATTCTAGTTGTAAAATTTACTTTGTAATCCCGCGCGTAAGCTGTTATGTCAATTTTATACTCGACAAATGCCTCACAGTTTGGAGCGCCTTATAAATATTAATTCTGCATCTTCAATCTTTTAAATACATGAAATGAAAGAACATACTTATATCTTTCACCCCAATAAAAATTGTGTTTTTAAATCATGCACATTTTAAGATATTAAATGTTAAAAATGGTATTTTATTTTAATTTTTTTCCAATTTTAAGAGTCCTGAGACCCTTTAAATTGATTAAAGCTATGTATCTATATCAAGTACTCTCTAGATACGGTAATTTTAACCGGAAACCAAGATGTGGGGGACCATGCATGGCGACTGTTCAGATGGATCACAGAACACAGAGTTTGATGTCTAGACAAAATATGTCCATACGCAGGATTCTCGCTATCACTCGCAATTGCGCCAAATCGCGACAAAATGCTTCATGGGGCGAGTAAACGAATAATCAAACTCGCCAAATTGCGAGTGCTCAATTTCCGATTTTGTGTGTGTTGGTGTGTGTGGTGTGCTGATACAGTCAAGCTTCTTATCCGCGTTACTGAACGATATATGTCCTTTTAACATGTTCAATCGCACCGTGCCATTTATATTGCTCTATTTTTTACAGATACTGATTCAATACCAATTCAGTTGAAAAACAATCAAAGACACAGAAAGGATTATGCGTAGGCATATCTTTGTTGTCAGTTAATCATTATTTATGCGCCGGCGTCGCGCCTGTAAAAACACAAACAAAATTACTAACATCAAGCACCAAATAGAGAAACATTTTGCTGGAATGCGGTGTTGAAATTTGCCATTTACCATACTACGAGTATTTATTAATTGTATGCAAAGTATCATTGGCCGGTTAAATTTTTCAATATAGGTTAAGAGTCGAAAGCTCGTAGCAATTTTAACGGTATATTGAAGATAGCTATTTTTAATTTTTATTGACACTGCTAAACGAAAAGCTGAAAAATTTAGACATTTAGGAAACAGAATGTGATTTTCGAATGTCTTTCCGATAGCTTTTGCAGCGGATAGGCGAATTTCTAATTTATACGCAATTACAAAAAATTAGCTTATTTCAGAATGTATTGAAAAAAAGGGATAGATTAAGGGGTTAAAGATAGATTTTTCAGTGTTTCACACAGAATCTATTTTGCTAACGTGTGTTTCCATTTGGCTAATGTTTGTTATTTCTTATTCACCAAATCATTAATGTTGGTCAAAAGCCATCGAGAACCCTGTCCATACGGTAATTTAAAAATAATCTTGGCGTACATGTGTCCAAAAACACTATTCGTAGACGTATTAAAGAATGCGATTACATCACACTAAAAAAATAGGTCGCCTATGGGGAAAAGTGGCTTACTGTTTTATTGAGTGATGAGTGAAAAAAAAGGAACTTATATGGCCCTGATCGGTGGAATACGTATTGGCATGACTTTCGAAAAGAACCAAAGGCTTTTTACAGCATGCAGAAAGACGGTAAGTCAGTTATGGTTTGGGGGCATTCATCTTCGACGGCCAGAACTCACTTGCTTTTCTAAAAGGAAGACAAAACTTGCAAAATATCAAGAGTTGCTGAACTAACATTTTCTTCCATTAGATGACATTGGGGGAGGGGGGGGGGTTCTGAATGGACCTTTCAACAAGATAATGCCTCAATCCACATACCACATTCTACAAAACTCAAACTTTACCAGAAGAATGTTAAAATTCATGACTGGCCAGCTTTGAGTCCAGACACAAACCCTATTGAGAAAGCCTGGGGCATTTTAATCAAAACTGCCCCAGGCTACTTTAAACCTGACTGAAGTGAATAAGTCAAGTTTACAACAATAAAAAGCAGTATGATTATCTTGAAAACTCGAAGAGGCTATTGAGAAACCATAATACTCTTTGGCCCCAGAAACCATACAAAAATTAATAATTTCGATGGGCACAAGCAGGGTCGTACTGGCCCACCGGGCAACGCGGCAAATGCCCGGTGCGCCCATCGTCACTTTTTTCTTTTTTTCTTTTAAGCACGCATTTTGAAAAGCATAAAATTTTTAAAGATTTTCATTTTGAAAATTAAAAAGTAATGCTTTTAATTTGTTAAAGTATAGCATAAGCAAATTATGTGTGATCAAAGACAATTAGATAATCCGATTTCCAGGTAACATAAGCTATCGACAATCAGATATGCCATTGTTACACATGGTATCCTGAACCAGACTTTGTTTCAAAGCCTGTACTAATGATAATTTCTAAGAAAAATAATATTAAGTACTCGTTTATTTAGATATACGCCTAAAAAAGTTCTGCTCTAAGAATGCTTCTAATGAGTGTCTAATAAGTCTGCGTCTAATACGTTTGCATATTTTCTGCGTCTAAGTATTTAGTGCCCCTGGTGTTGCCAGGTATTTTTGTATTTCTTCCTTTTGTGCAAGTATAAACGACGAAACACTGTATAAGAAACAGATTCTCATTGTAAAGGGATTCATTAACAGAGACTTTGATAGTCATGGCGCCCTGGTCCAGATATTATTCAGTATCCCGAAGAAAAGTAATTTCCACATAAATTAATATTTGTATTAATGACGTATTTAGTATATTTTTTGTCAAATATTTAGCGCCCTTGGTGGCTGCCCGGTACTTGGATATTTCTGCTTTTTGTAAAAGTACAAAAGACAACAACAACAAAAAAAAAAAAAAAAGAAAAAAATGCCAATTTAAGACAGGACATTTTCATTTTAATTTCATTTGGTCCCATTGTCAGAGGCGGCTTTGTTAATCACGGAGCCCTTGGTCAGATTTTCTTTAAGCATTTCTGCAAAAATAACTTTAAAAAAACTAACATCATGTTTTTGTAATCAAGTCGCCCTTGGTCAGATTTTTTCAAGCGTTTCTGTAAAAATAACTTTCAAAAAACTATTATCCTGTTTTTGTAATCATGGCGCCCTTGGTCAGATTTTTTTTCAGGGTCTCTGTAAAAATAACATTCAAAAACTAATATCGAGCTTTTGTAGTCATGGAGCTCTTGGTCAGATTTTTTCAGCGCCTCTGTAAAAATAACTTTCAAAAACTTAATATCGTGTTTTTTAATCACTTAGTCAGATTTTTTTTTCAGCGCCTCTGGAAAAACGTCTTTCAAAAAACTATCATCGTGTTTATCTAATCAAGGTGCCCTTGGTCAGATTTTTTTCAAGCGTTTCTGTAAAAATAAATTTCAAGAAACTATATTGTATTTTTGTAATCATAGCGCCCCTGGTCAGATTTTTTTCAGCGCCTCTATAAAAATGCTTTTCAAAAAACTATTATCGTGTTTTCTAATCATGGCTCCATTGGAGATATTTTTTTCAGCGCCTCTGTAAAAATAAATTTCAAGAACTATATCGTGTTTTTATAATCATGGCGCCCTTGGTCAGATTTTTTCGGCGCCTCTGTAAAAATAAGTTTAAAAAATAACTAATATCGTGCTTTTGCAGTCATGGCGCCCTTGGTCACATTTTTTTCAATGCCTCTGTAAAAATGCCTTTCTCTTCCCCCCCCCCCTGGGATTGCACTTATACTCTAAAGTGAAAGCTGGGTTCCCGGGGCGGTCATCCCTGTCATCCCTATAAAGATGCCTTTCAAAAATCTATTTATCGTGTTTTTCTAATCATTGCGCCCTTGGATAGATTTCTTTTCAACGCCTCTCTTTAAAAATAACTTCCAAAAAAATAATATCGTAATTTTCCAATCATGGCGCCCTTGGTCATATTTATTTTCAGTGCCTCTGTAAAAAGAACTTTCAAAAAACTAATATTGTGTTTTTGTAATCATGGCGCTCTTGGTCAGATTTTTTCAGCGCCTCTGTAAAAATAACTTAAAAGAAAACTAATATCGTGTTTTTGTAGTCATGGCGCCCTTGGTCAGATGTATTTTCAGCGCCTCTGTAAAAATAACTTTCAAAAAATTAATATCGTGTTTTCGTAATCATTTCGCCATTGGTGATATTTTTTCAGCGCCCCTGTTAAAATAACTTAAAAAAAAACAAATATCATTCTTTCGTAATCATTGCGCCCTTGGTGAGATTTTTCCAGCGGCTGTGTAAAAATAACTTAAAAAAAACTAATATCGTGTTTTTGTAATCCAGGCGCCCTTGGTCAGATTTTTTTCAGCTCCTGTGTAAAAATAAATTTCCAAAAACTAATATCGTGTTTTTGTAGTCATGGCGCCCTTGGTTAGATTTATTTTCGGTGCCTCTGTAAAAATAACTTTCAAAAAACTAATGTCGTGTTTTCGTAATCATGGCGCCCTTGGTGAGATTTTTTCAGCGCGCCTGTTAAAATAACTTAAAAAAAACTAATATCATGCTTTTGTAATCCTGTCGCCCTTGGTCAGATTTTTTTCAGCGCCTCTGTAAAAATAACTTAAAAAAAACTGATATCGTGTTTTTGTAATCATGGCGCCCTTGGTCACTTGGTCAGATTTTTTTCTGCGCTACTGTAAAAATAACTTTAAAAAAACTAGCATCATGTTCTTGTAATAGCAACCCCCCTCCCAACATACACACGCACACTCCTCACAAATTCACACATAAATTGATGCTCTTAGTTCTGCTAAAGTGGAGCATTCCATAATTTCTTAATGATAATATAAGTGTTAGACCGCCAAGACTAATTCTTCACAAGATGTTGCAATGGAAACTTATGTAAATTTTGCTTTTGAAAGAAGAAAATGTTTTTTTATATCTATTTAAAAATTCGATAATATTTTTTAGCATCCGAAAAAGCCAATATCTAAAAGCGTTTTTCTTTTAAAAACCGGATCTGGGCGATTCCATGCGGAGAGTCACACACGTAACGCAGGCTTTAATTTGCATTTATTCAATTATTTATTATATTTTAATGTTAATTCTGATTTTAGGTGGTATGGTAAATAAGTTATTAACATATTTTTTAGTTTAAATGTGTGTAAGTAAAACTCACAGAAATATATCATTTAATTTCATACTCAAAATGTGCTTTTTTTCTGAAGTAGAAAAAAAGCACATTTTGAGTAATGAAATTAAATGATATACTTCTGTGAGTTTTATTGCCACACATTTAAATTTAAAAATATGCTAATAACTTATTTATCATACCACTCAAAATCAGAATTAACATTAAAATTTAATAAATAATTGAATAAATGCAATTTAAAGCCTGCGTTACGTGTGTGACACTCTCCACGGAATCGCCCATCTGCTTAACCAGCTTTAAACTTCAATCACCCCCCCCCCTCTCCCCGATTTATAAATTGAAAAATACACATGTAATTAAAATAAATAGATAATCCACTAAAATTGTAAAAGTCGTTTTACAAAAGAATGGATAGATATAAGTAAAGAGAAGTGCAGATGTGTTTGTGTTCAGTTTTCAATGCTGTTAGTCAATAACGTGGGAGTTCGTAAGAAGACAAATTACCATTTCGGCGGGTTTCAAGTTAACTAGATATGGGTTCTATACATACCCAGTGGTTTCTGTAGTAATACCAGATGCGATACTTTTTTTTTTGTTATACCGTATTCTGGAGCTCTGTATCTTTCTATAGAAAATAGAAATCGGATTTGGAGGTATTTTCCCATGAAATACTAATTAATACCCGACACACGTTCGACGTACAAGCGTCTGCGAAGAAAGAATCGTTAAAAATGAAAAAATAAAATATTGAATCAAGCAACTGTTATTGCAGTTTTATAATGTTTTGTGTAACAATACAAGTGGTGTATTACACAAAATTCCTCTTCAGTCGAGAATTCTTAATTGTTATACATCTTTTTAGCTGCCCAAAACTTTTGACGACATTATTAAATAGTTTTCATTGATACGTGCATCAAATTTTAAAAAATTCCCATTAAAGTGAAAACGAAAAATAACTTTGCCAATAAACCTTATCATTTTTTGGATACATTTCTTTTTTTCAAGATATCGAGTAAAAAATAACTGCAAAACAATGAACACATATAAGATTCATTGCTGTAGGAAAAAACGTGTTTTTTTTTTCTTCTTTTCAATTTTTTTCCACATTACACAATTAAGGGGGCTGGTCATTCAGCTTCCGATTTCCCCTCACTAAAGTAAAGTCTATGGGTATATGATGCAGTCGTATATTTAAAAAATCTCCTCGGAAAATTAATATTTTAAACTTCTATTTTTTGCGTACACTTCCTAGAAGATGTCTTTTTTTTTTTCTTAGTTCTCAAAATATTTCTAAAGCATAGACTTAATTTTATAGGAAGTGTTAAAATCTTACTCACAGTTCGCATGCTTTATTTTGTAATACAACGCTTAAATATAATTTTGATACATTTTACTTTTAAAAAATGCAAATATATTTGAAGCTATTGTAGCTCTTCTGGTGCTTTTTTTTGTGTGTGTGTGCGTGTGAGTTGCGGCGAGCATTGTAGTTTAAATTTGGCTTATCTGAAATTAAAATAAACAGTAATTTTTAATTAAATATGACTTATTTTAGTGACTAGACGAGACAAAGGGTGGAAATTATAAAAAACTCTTTTTTTTTTCTTTTAAATGCTGATTATTTGAAGAGGGTATTCAACTTTCATAGTAGAAAAATACTGATTTTTCATGATTGAAAAAAAAAATCCTTAATGCACAAAATAATTATATAAGAAAAAAAGCTGAAAAAATTAGAAGTGAAACAATTCAGTATTATTAAAGTAATCGTGTAGTGGTCATCTATTTAAAAATGCAATTTTGAGAAAAGCTAGTTTCAGTTTTATGTTATAATTATAATAGAGCGCTTATTGTATGTTTTTTTATTATTATTATTATTATTTTCTTTACTTATATAGAATGGTCTATTCCAGGTTCTGGCCACATAAAGAAGTCTTAATTCCGTTGATAAAGCCGCTAAAATAAAAACTCGATTTTCCGAAATTTATAAGTTATGATCACGTGTAAATCCTTAAAGCGGTTCTCAAAAAATATTTTTTAACGTTCAATAATGCGAAAATTTCTGCTCATTTACAAACATGAAAATATTGTTCAACAGAAAGCGAATTTCGGTTACCTTCATAGTTTCGACCAAAAACGAAGGCGGAACTGTTTTAAAAATAAATTCAAAGTAATTAATATAAACATACATATATGCATGTTATCTGAATAATGATTTGCGTAGAAACGGCAGTGCATAATTATCAATTTAAAATAATTTGATTGAAATAAAATTAATTAAATATAAAGTGCTATAAACATAAAAAATTCTTAAAAAATAATTTAATTTAAAAATAACGAATTTAATAAATATTATTTATCCCCTTGTATGTGAATACATAGTACTATGTGCGGCTCTTTGGATGGGAGTGCCGTTTAGGGGAGGCTAGAGAGGGGCAGTTATAGTAATACCGAAAATTCGCAGTATTTTTGCCGAAACTAAGATTTTGGACTGAAAACAAAAATGAAACCGAATATTAGGCCAAACTCTACATAAAAGAATGAGACTTGCAGGCTTGGTTATTGGGGCGATTTATAATACAATAGATTCTTTTCTTGAAATTAATTACATCTTGAGTTAAAATTGATTGTTGTCTCGTGACAAGAGTTATCTCCCTCTTCCACCACTGTCGCGTCAGGAAATTTGGTTCAAAACGCCACCTTTGACAGCATTTTCTGAAAGATCTACTGCTTTTCTTAAAAAATATAAAAGACTGTTTGATTACAAAGTTTCTGATGGGCAATAAAATATAGCTGGTATCTTCAGCCACGTAAAGCAGTCAGCAGTTGAAATGAAATTTAATGAAAACCTTTAAAACAAAACTATCATGCAATAAAATCCAAGCAATACCACTTTTTCAAAATAATACATTCAATGTAATAATTTTAAAGAATTATTACTTTTCGGAAGATTTTCTGACACCGGCCCCTGCCCTGCGTACACACATGAATCGCGGTAAAAAAGAACAAGATCTTTAAAAAACAGAAACAATTCCATTATTGGGCACAGCCTTTGTAAATTTGCTCATTTGGAAGAAAACCGAAATACATTATGTCCCAGGGAAAAGAGAGTACCGAAATCAGTCATCTATTGTCCACTCCACAGAAACTGGAAATGCATGTGTTTCTAAGTTTAAACCGATAGTCGGTACAAGGTGCCCCTGATGTGAAATCTGCTTCGTTTGTCTCGTTCAGTGTTAAAGAATTGCTCCGTCTTTATATTATTTGCGTGTGTACTGAATTATTTACTTATTTTAGTGTAATCTTAAGCCTTTTTCATAAACTTTTACTTAAACTTTTTTTTAAAATAGTGTGCAGTATTATAAAATATCATCACCATCATAGCTCAGCTATGCTGATGTTGCATCCATGAAAAAACAATATAAGTTAAGATTACTTATTATTATTATTATTTTTTTATTAATTGTGTCTTTTCACATGAGTGTTTATTAGTTTGAATTTTTGCAAAATCTTCAGAAATTGTCAAATTTATTTCTTTATTTTCTGTTTATAACAGTTGCGAAAAAAAAATCTGGGATGAAAATTAAATGATATTTTTAATATTTCCCGAAATATGATTTGTTTGCTGCTACGAACTAAATTGAATAGTAACGAAAACTGTAGTAATAATGTTAAAGGATATTTGTCTTTCATGCATTTTCAGACTTATTATATATATTTAAACTGTTTAAATAGCGGGATTCAAACCAAACGCTTCTCTATAATTTATTTTAATGTTGAAAAAATAAAAGAATAAAACAATTTTTAAAAATAATTCACGTAAAATATACGGCATTCTTGCCCTGAACAAAAATAATTTTTCTGAAAATTTTTACACCATAATTAGTATTTGTATACTAGAGATTGTATTATATAAAATATTATTGAATTGTATAAAGAATTGTTTTGCACTTTTCAGTTTTGACCCAACGAAATTGTTTTTGTTTGTTTTATTTTAATATTTTATTTTCCATTTTGAGATAATTGTATGGAGATTGTTATTCGGAGTAAAGTTTGAATTAACTCATCAGATAAGGTGAGCGGAATTCGAAAATTGAGATAGTTTTTTAGAAAAGTGTGGAAAAAAATACCTATAAGTTGGCAACACTGGTCTAACATCAGAAGT